>CM040428.1:27449017-28189936 GCA_022702705.1 Papilionanthe hookeriana x Papilionanthe teres
AACTGTTTTTCTGTGAACTGATTTCGATTGTATGCGTAAATCTGGATCTGAAAATCTTATACCCTACGATTCGTAATTAGAACGTACTGTTATAAGAATTAGAAAATTGAGAAAAGAATCTAGAAATTCTAATAATCTAAATGCAATGGAAAATAAATATCAATCTAGACCACTAAGAGATTATGCTAACCCTACATTTGATGAAATTCACTTAACCATCCAAAATCTAAATGTAACTGCTAATTCATTTGAGCTTAAACCTGCAATTATCCAAATGGTACAAAACAATCAATTTGGCGGAACTCCTAATGAAGATCCTAATTTATATCTTGTGAGTTTCTTAGAACTTTGTTCTACTTTTAAATATGATAGAGTGTCTGATGATGCTGTCAGACTTAGCCTTTTTTCTTTTTCACTAAGGGACAAGGCTAAGGCTTGGTTAAATTCGTTAAGACTCTGGATTCTATTAGAACTTGGGGGAACTTTCACAAAAATTCTTATCAAAATATTTTCCACCATCTAAGACTGCTAAGCTTAGAAACGATGTCACATCTTTCAGTCAGTATGAGGGAGAATCAATATATGAATCTTGGGAAAAATTTAAAGAACTTCTTAGGGAATGTCCACATCATGTTTTACCAGATTGGTTATTTATTCAAACTTTTTGTGTGATTTAGGAGCTAGCATAAATCTAATGCCTTTATCAACTTTTAAAAGGTTAGTTATAGGAGAGATTGCACCAACTTCTGTAACTTTACAGTTAGCTGATTGATCTATTACACATCCTAAAGGAGTTGTAGAAGATGTTCTGGTTAATGTTGATAAATTTATCTTTCCTGTAGACTTTACTATTTTAGATATGGAAGAAGATAAAAAAATTTCAATCATTTTAGGAAGACCATTCCTAGCTACAGGAAGAGCCGTGATAGATGTTCAAAAATGAGAGTTGACTATGAGAGTAAATGATCAAGAAGTAACATTTAACATCTCAAAGTCAATGAAATATCCTTCAATAGAAAAAGATGATAAATGTTTTAGAATGGATATATGCGATTATTTGAGAAAAGAATATTTCAAAGAAAAAATTGAAGAAAAAGAAGATATGGAAAATAATAAATATGATGAAATTGATAACAAAAAAGCTGATTATATTCAAGAACAATTTGAAACGCTCAATTCAACAGAACCATAGAACAAAATATTATTTTCATCTATTGTAAAACCCCCTGAACTTGAATTAAAGGCTCTTCCAAATCATTTGAAATATATATTTTTAGGAGAATTTTCAACATACTAATAATTGTGTCCTCAAACTTAAATGATATTCATGAACAAATATTAATGGATACATTAAAAAAGTACAAAAAAGCTTTTGGTTGGACTCTAACTGATATAAAGGGAATTAATCCTTCAATTTATATGCACAGAATTTTATTAAATGATGAATATAAATCAAGAATTAATCAACAAAGAAGACTGAACTTTATTATGAAAGAAGTTATTAAAAAACAAAATTTTAAAATAGTTAGATGCTGGAATTATATATCCTATTTCGGGATAGTACTTGGGTAAGTCCAATTCATTGTGTTCCTAAGAAAGGAGGAGTAACTGTTGAAGCAAATGAGAATAATGAATTACTACCTATCAGACAAGTTATTAGATGACATATTTGTATTGATTATAGAAAATTAAATGCCGCCACCCGAAAATATCACTTTCCTCTTCCTTTTCTAGACCAAATGTTGGATAGACTTTACTGGACACAAGTACTACTGCTTTCTGGATGGATATACTGGTTACCATCAAATTCCTATTGCTCCTCAGGATCAAGAGAAAACAACTTTTACTAGTCCTTATAGAACTTTTACTTTTCGAAGAATGCCTTTCGGATTATGTAATGCCCCTGCAACATTCCAGAGATATATGATGTCTATATTTAGTAAGTTAATTGATAATGAGATAGAAGTATTTATGGATGATTTCTCTGTATTTGGGACATCATTTGACGCATGCTTAAATAATCTTGAAAAAGTTTTGGAGTTATGCGAAAGAAATAATTTAGTTTTAAAATGAGAGAAATGTCAATTTATGGTTGCAGGAGGAATTGTATTAGGGCATAAAATTTTGGAAAATGGCATAGAAGTAGACCCTGCAAAAATTCAAGTAATAGCTAAAGTACCACCTCCTACTATAGTGAGAAGGGTAAGAAGTTTTCTTGGACATGCTGGTTTCTACAGACGATATATTAAAGATTTTTCAAAAATTACCAAACCTCTATGCCAACTTTTAGAAAAAGACAAGAAAATTGAATTTACTGAAAAATGCTTAAATGCCATTAAATTATTAAAGGAAAAACTAATCACAACACCTGTAATAGTTTCACCTAACTGGGAGAAACCATTTGAATTAATTAGTGATGCTAGTGATTATGCTATTGGAGCTGTTCTTGGTCAAAGATATTATAAGATTTTTAAAGTTATATATTATGCAAGTAGAACTCTTAATGATGTTCAAACTAACTATACGGTTACTGAAAAAGAGTTACTAGCTATTGTGTATGCTTTTGATAAATTCAGATCATATTTAATTGGGACTAAATGTATTGTGCATACTAATCACTCCGCTATTAAATATCTGATGCAAAAGAAGGATAATAAACCAAAATTAATTAGATGGATAATTTTGATGCAAGAATTTGATTTTGTGGTAATTGATAGAAAGGGAACTGACAATCAAATTATTGATCATTTGTCGAGATTAGATATCATGAATCATCTGACAACGAAAATGAAATAACAGACAGTTTCCCTGATGAACAACTTTATAACATAAATGAGTGGAAAATACCTTGGTATGCAGATATAGTTAATTATATAGTAAGTGATATTTTGCCACCAATGCTAACACAGCAGCAACATAAAAAATTCATTCATGATGCAAAAGCATATTTTTTGGATGAACCATATTTATATAAGCAATGTAACGATCTTATTATTAGGAGATGTGTGCCTTATGAAGAAACTAAACTAATTATTCAAAAATGTCATGATTCTGAATTTGGAGGACATTTTGGGATTGACAAAACTGCACACAAAATTTTACAAGCTGGATTTTATTGGCCTACTCTTTTTAGAGATGTTTACAGATATATCAAAATTTGTGATAGATGCGAACGAGTAGGTAATATATCTAGAAGAAATGAAATGCCTATGAATTTCATGTTAGAAGTTGAGATTTTTGATGTTTGGGGATTAGATTTCATGGGACCATTTATTCCTTCATTTGGGAACTTATATATTTTGATTGTAGTTGATTATGTATCAAAGTGGATTGAAGCACAAGCTTTACCCTGTTGTGACGCTAAAAGTGTTTCAAGGTTCTTAAAGAAAAATATTTTCACGAGATACGGAATGCCGAGAGTGATTATCACTGACGAAGGATCCCATTCTAGGAATAAATACATTCAAAGATTGGCAGGAAAATTTAATATTGTTCATAGATTCTCTACTGCTTATCATCCTCAAACCAGTGGTTTAGCTGAAGTTTCTAATCGTAATATTAAATAAATTTTAGAAAAGATTGTAAATCCTAGTAAAGTAGATTGGTCTGCAAGACTGGATACTGCATCATGAGCATACAGGACTGCTTATAAAACTCATATTGGTATAACTCCTTACAGACTCATTTTTTGAAAGACTTGCCACTTACCAGTAGAATTGGAGCATAAAGCATATTGGGCGATTAAAGAATTCAATCATAATTTGAAAAAGCTGGTGATAAGAGATTGTTACAATTGAATGAATTAGAAGATTTAAGAAACGAATCTTATGATAACGACATAATTTATAAGGAAAAGCTTAAGTTAAGACATGATCGGAAGATTAACCAGAAGAACTTAGAACCAGGACAAGAAGTTTTGCTTTACAATACAAGGTCAAGTTATTTCCGGGAAATCGAAGTCTCGTTGGTTAGGACCCTTATCGTAACTCAAGTTTATACTTATGGAGTCGTTGAAATCGAAGATTCGAAGACCGGAAATAGATTTAAAGTAAATGTAAATAGATTAAAACCATATTTTGAGGGTAAAAGACCAAACTTTAAAGAGGTTTTAATGCTCAGTCAACTTAAATAACACCTGAATAGGTCGGGATGACGACGTAAAACCAAGCGCTTTATAGGAGGCAACCCATAGTTATTTTTATTTTTTGTGTATTTGTTTGAATTTATCATTAGTTTGTAGTAGTATTGAATTCTATAGCTTGTAATTACCCTTTGATCATCATAGAATTTGGATCCATGAAGAAAACTTGGAACGTATTTGACCACGGCGTTTTTGTGCAAAACTTTGGCTAGGGTGCCGACGGCGCGCTCGACGCCGCCGACGGCGGGTTTTCTCGAGGGCCTTGACAATTAAATGCACAGAGCTCGCCGACTGCGCCATCGAGGCCGCCGACAGCTTGATCGGTGAGTGGGCAATTTTTCGAGTTTTAAACGACAGTTTTTTGGCAGTTTTTAGCGAATTTGTCCCCTATAAACTTCTATGGACGGTTCCAAAACTCTATAGTTCTTAAAAACGAATGGAAACTTTCTTGAATTCTTCTCTAATGGCTTCCAATTCAATAGATCACCCTAGATTTCGAGTGTTCAACCGGCGAAAGTTCGTCAGTGCCGAGGCACGACATTTCAACAAAGTGATGTTAAAGAGGAGGCTAATTAAAGAAAGAGGTTATGTGAATCGAGGATTGAACAAACCTTCAACAGCAATTGTAGAAATGATTGTGCGGCGAAGATGGGAAGTATTTTGCTACACTACTGCAGCAGTAGTCGTTCCTATGGTGAAGGAGTTTTAAACCAATTGGCATGTAATCAACCAAGGAAGCGTCTATGTGCGAGGTAGGTGGATAAATTTTAATTCTGGAAGAATTAATGAATTGTACATGCTTGAGAATGTTCATGTCTGCCATTATTCCAATTTCGTGCATAAGATGAATGAAATCTACCAATATTTGACGGACGAACTGAAGACTGCGAAGTTAGAGAAAACGGGTATGTCAGTTTTTCTGCTGCACTTTTAAATCCCGTTTCGAGACATTGGTACTTTTTCATATTTGCAAAATTATTACCAATGATGAAGATCGGTAAAGTCACCAAAGAGAGTGCTATATTGAACTAATGCATTCAAATGGGATGGCCAATTGATATTGAATCAATTATTGTGAAATCTGTTTTTGGCCTGATCGTTCAAGGATTATCTAAAGGGCTTAGACATCCTTCAACAATTTTTTCAACATGCAGTTTATTTCAAGTATCGTACGAGATTTAGGAAAAGGTATTACTACCTTGGAAACCTTTAGACCCAACCAGAATGTTCTCAGCCAATGATGAAGAGGTTGATATGGGTGTGATTATGGATCAAGCATCGCAAAACTCTGTTCCAATTCAACCTCTTGTAGTGGACAAGACACCGATGAACTTACACAGAATCAAGAATTTGGAGAACCAGAGTATAAAATTTAATGAATTCGATTAACAATATCTCCGATTTCTTTCGATCACCTTGATTGGAGAATGAAAGAGCATTTTGATCATAATGGACGTTTTGAAGCAAGTTTGATACACTTGATGGGAAGAATGGGGTGGATTGAAGAAGATTCAACTGAAGAATTCCCATTCCGACCTTTCTATTACCTGTTCATCCATGTTCAAGCGATGGGTGATATCAGAGGAGAAACCAGCACTGATTTAGTAGAGTAGTAGAATTGATTTATTTATATGTTTCTTAATGTTGAACTTGATTTAAACTATGGTTGTTTGTTTGCTTTTGATTGTTTGTTTTTTGATCTCAGTATAGTTGAGATTATGATTTGAATGCTTGTTTTCAGCATTTTGAGTATTGTGGCTTAGATTGCGACGCTGAATTGAGGAATTTAGGTTGAGAAAATATCTGGCTTGTGTGTTATGTAATGTGTATTGTAACACTTGGATTTAATATATAATTGTGAAGTTTTGTTGTGCGTATGTTTATTTGTGTTAATATATCACTTAATCACTTAAAATTTATGTTTAAAATGATCGAACGGATGATGATGAGGCTTAAAATTGATCGAAATCGCAAAAATTTAAAAAATGATCAAAATTTAATAAACTCGCCGACGACACGCTCGAGACCGCCGACGGTGTGTTTTTCCCGAGACTATTGAAATTAAATTCAATTGAGCCCGCCGACGGCGCGAACAACCCTGCCGACGGCGAGATCCCAAAAATTACCTTTTAACATAGATTTTGACTAGTCAACTGCCACTATTCATCGTCTTCTTCCTTTATTCACCGAAAATTTTGACCTATGGCTTGAGAGATCTTGGATTTGGAGCGATTTCAACCCATTTTAACATCGGATTTCATCTTCCCTCGGTAAGAGTTTCCCTTTTATGTAAAATTTTTTGATTTTTACCATGAATTTCTTCCACATTAAGAAATTTTGGAAAACTTGAAAATGCGGAGAAAAGACTTGGAAGGAATTCATGGAATTTGATTTAAATTGCTTTAAGTCACCTTTGGAAGCCATTGTGTTATTGTTTTGGAGTTTAGTTTGGATTTTTGTAATTTTGATAGATCGAAAAATGGCTCCACTTCAAAAGAGGTGACTAGAATTTGACGAGACTCAGTTTATAAATGCTAAATCCCAGTCTAGATACACTTCAATCTTCCAAGGAAAGAAGTGTATTCGAGATCGAGTTTTCGATAATCCTGGAGGAGAGGTGGAACGAGTTATTAGAGAAAGGACGTGGGAGAAATTTTGTTACTCTACTAACAAGGCTACTGTAGAACTTGTAAAAGAGTTCTATGCAAATCTGACTCAACTTGAGGACGAGCCTGTAAAGTAAGAGGTTTTTCTGTTGATTTTAATGCTACCCGCATTAATTCTTTTTACAAGCTTCACGATTATTATTCTAGCGAGTATAAAACATTTAGAACTATGAAAGGTCCATTAGACGATGTTATTGATTTTCTCTCTGATGGGAAAGAGACTTGTAAAATTAAACAACGTGAACGGATTAACTTTCCTCTTTCTATGATGAATTCCACAGCTAAGGCTTGGCATTATTTCATTTGTTCTACTTTGCTACCTATCTATTATCAAAGTGAAGTATCGAGAGATAGAGCTGTTTTGAATTTCTGTATTCATAACAATAGAAGTATAAATGTGGGAAGTATTATTTACAAGAATATTATGGCCACGACAAAGAGTGAATCAAGTGGATATTTAGGACATCCTGGTCTAATTTTTACACTTTGTCAATTGTCTGGAATGGAAGCTAGAGACGATGAAGAATGGGTATATCCTATGAAACCCATTAGTAAAGCCAATTTGAAACTTACGAATGTCATGAAGAATGGAGATCTGGGAGTAGGAGTAAAGCACCTTCTACAAGTAGAGATATCCCTTCTACTAGTTATGACCCTCCTGCCTCTAGCTCTCCTACTCTTTATGATTTGATGAATGAGATGACCCTGCAGCAGAAAAGTTTTGAAAAGTTTGATGAAAGACTTGGGAGAATAGATCAAAGGATTGAAGGATTAGAGCGAAGACATGATCATGATAATGCATATCTTCAGCGGCATTCAGATTTTGAGATTGTTTATTATGATGCTCAAGCTAGATACTACAGAGGTGAGCCTGATGTTACTTTTCCAGAATGCCCTTGATATACTCGCTATCAGGTCAGTCCACCTGCTGACCAGGGAGATGAAGACATAGCATGGGATTTTGACCTGTGATTGTGATTGTGATGTGATTGTGTTTTGTTGTTGTATTTTCATTTTGTTATTTGTAATTTGTGAACTATTTTATTTTCTGAGATTTGTATTGTGTTTGTAGTTTATATTTCATTTTTGGATTGTGATGCATAATTGTGGTTGTAATTGTGAACTGTTAGTTTAATTAGTAGATTGTTAGTTACCTATTGTGAAATGCAAATGTTATGTCGTATTGTCCTGTGTAGTGTAGTTAATTGTTGTAGTTAAATGTTTTGTTTTATATACTTGTTTCAAAATTTCATTAACCCCACTAAATTCTCTAAAATTTGTTGTGTAGAAAAGTTCCTAATATTACATGTCAGTTGAAGTAAAATTTTTGAAAAGAACCTGCAAAAATTTCAGAGAAAAGAAAATGCCTAAAGTGCAAATGGATGATTTTTATATTTAGAATTTTTCTTTCCACCCTTATTATTTATATTATTGAAAACTTTAAGTTTGGAGGGGAGAAAAATATTAACTATTATGTGTTCTCAAATTAAAATATTTTCAAAATTTATAACATGATTTTTGTGATAAAATTTAATTCAGTTAACTATATTTAGATGTTATTTAAATACTGTAGAAGATTCAAAGAAATATTTTTAGTAATGAAAATCAATTTTGTAGGTTAAGATATTTGGTATAAGATGATAAGAATATAGTTAACTATTTAAAGTAAAGAAAACTATATTCTGAAATAATAAAAATCTTAGAAATTTAGTTGAGAAAGAAAAGATTGGGACTCAATGATGTAAAGACTATAAATTACATATAAGAGAAATGAATGATATAAGTTTCAAATTTAGGAAAAGAAGAGTGAAGTTCAAAATCATTAACAGGCTATCCAGATATAATAAGCCTCACTTGAAAAAGAAAAAGAAAAAGAAAAAGAAAGAATTAAAAAACAATCTCTGAAAAGAAAAGAAAAATATATAAAGGATTGAAAAGCAATCCAAATGAAAAGAAAAAGTGAGTGAGGAGAAGCTTGAGGAGATGTCTTATCAAAAATTGGCTTCACTTGGATTAACCTAAAGGAAAAACTAAATACATTTCTGAACTTATATTTATGAACTAGTTTCTTTACTAGTGGTGTTCTCATGAATTTCTTATCATCTGAATACTCTAATTGAATTAATATTGTAACATATAGTCATTCTTGAAATGAATAGAAGACTATAATTCTTAAACTTGATGACTAGATAGCCTTATATCTACAGAATTAATCTAACTACTTGAAAATTTTTCTAAGAATGCTTACTATGATATTTATTTAAATCAAAATTATAGTAATTTTGAATTAAAACTTTACCACAATGAATCATAATTTTTATGTAGTACTAAAAATTACTTGAGGATAAGTAATAGTTAAGTTTGGGGGATTTTGACCCACTGAAAATATGTTAAGATTTTCATGCCTATTTTATATTGATTTTGATGATATTGCACTTTAAAGAAGGGTATTTTTGATAATTTGTTGCAGCTATGTTGATTTATAGACAATGGAGGAAAAAAATGCAAAAAGAAGCAAATTTGGAGCAAAAAGGACCAAAAAGAAGAAAATTTGATCAAAGGTGCCGACGGCGAGCTCGACGACGCCGACGGCGTATTTTTCCCGAGAGTTCAAAAAATATTACAAGGAAGCCCGCCGACGGCGAGATCGAGGCCGCCGACAGCGGGCCTTATGAAAGAGGGTCCAAGGCTAAGTATTCTAGAAGGCCGCCGATGGCGCGCTCAAGGCCAACGACAGCGGGGAAATCGGTTTTCTCACAATATGCATCGAACGTGGATGATTTTTGAAGGAACGCTTAGAAAACTCTTGGAAACTCTTCAAAATCTTTAAAAGAAACAATTTAAGGCCGAAAATAGTGTCACAAAGGGAGTCCATTGTTGTTGTCTGTTGTTATCAGTGAGTCCACCGAGCCTATAGTGTGTCATTATAGTTTTAGATAGTGAGTTCAATTAGTGATATTTTGTGAGAAATTCTTCGAGAGATTGAAAGAGTGGAAGGGAAGTGAGAGATTCCTTCCTCCTTGCTGTTTCGAAGGAGAATTCTGCGTAATGTAAAGAAAAGAAGAGATTTGGAAGAACTTCACAGAGTTTGCTTGAGGAGGAATTTGAGATAAGATGTATTTACTTATTTTAGTTTGTTAAACTTTATTTTTATATATGAAATCCAAGTTTTGTCGTATCTTCTCCATGAAATCTGAGTAGTTTTTCTGTCTTTCTCCTTGTTTTGATATTTTTGTGAAATGGTAATTTAAAATTAGAGTGTAAAGAGAATTTTAAAGAAGTTGTGATAATATTTTCACTTAAATCTTAATTACTTTCAATTTGGCCAATTGATTAGTTAAAATATGTTGATTTTAACAACTATAGTGAAGATTACATCTGAGATTCAGGGAGGTCAAAGTCCCTGAAAGTAGGGTGCAAATAAATAGGGAAATAATATTTATCGGGGGTAGAATTGGAGATTTTAGAGTGTCAAACTAAAATTCTCAATTCGGTCCTATCGTTTGGGTGCTGAAGTGTAGATGTTAGCCCTCAGGCGAGGGGAACGTGGGAGCCCTGAAATGAGAGTCGGTATCCTCCCAGCCTAGCCACAGATTCAGTAACCAAGCATAGGATGAGTCAATGTTCCTTATGCCTGGACCAAAGGGTAAAGAATAGGTATGCTCCTATTTGGCACAACATCATTGTTAAACTAATTTTAATTATTTATTCACTTAAATTTCTTAACAAGGAGAAGGATTTTTGCTTATATATTTGAAATTCACTTTATTAGTAGAATTAGTTAACTATGATAGATCTAGTTTATTAAAATTTTATCTGATTTACGATTGCATATTAGTGATTGATAGGCAAATTGATTTACAAGGTTGTGATTTTAAATTGGTTTCTATAATCCTAGTCTGTAGCCTCTAACCGTAGCTTCTGAACTATTTCATGTGGGATCGATATCCATGACTTCATTAGACCTCTGTATTACTTGAACGATACATATACTTGCGTTGAAAGATAGCTCTGTGATTATTGAATATTTTATACACATATTTATCAAATAAAAGTAATTTTAAATTAACGCAAAGTGCGCGGGGCGGTTCAGTTGACCTGGGTTGAACCTTGGTTGGACCTAAGTTGAGCTGGTTGGATCAATGCTACACTTGGGTTGGCTCTGATTTGGAACTAATTAGACATGGGCTATATCTGGGTTGGACCCAATTGGACTTGGGCAAACCGGTGTAAACCTGGGTTAGATATGAGTTGATATGAGTTAGACCTGGGTTGATTTGGGTTGGACCTGAGTAGCCCTGGTTGGACCTGAGTAGCCCTGGTTGGACCTAGTTTAATCTAGATTAGACATGGGTTAGAACTGATTTGGACCTAGGTTGATCTGGATTAACCTCAGTTGACCTGGATTGACCTGGGCTAACCAAATTTGGACCTAAGTTGGATCCTTATTAACCTAGGTTGGACTTGGGTTGGACCTCAGTTGACTTAGGTTAGGTCAAGTCAATCCCAGGTTAGGGTCAAATTAGGTCGGTCAGGGTGAGGTTAAGTCAAGGTCGGGTTAGGTTAGGTCAGGGTCGGTATCGAACTAGACCAGAGTTAGTTCAGCCTGGGTTCAGATCAACTACGATTTGGGTTAGGGTTAGGTTAGGTTTAGGTCGACCTGGGTCGGACCTAAACCCAAGCCTAATCCAACGCTATTGACTTGGTTTAAAATTAACTAACTTAACTTAAGGAAACAAACTAAAAAGAAGTTGGGGCTTCCTGGACAGGAGGCAGGTCACAGTAGTTTGTCATTGGAGGAGACACTTATTCTTCTTCTTTCTGCGTACTCTTCTATGTATTGAAGGTTAAATGCTAAAGACATTAGCGAAGCTAGATGTGGAGAGGGCCCTATTTATAGGCCAGAGAGGCAGTGATAGAAGCCTCGATGACCATCATTTAGGATGGTGAATCAATGGTCGATATCATTCCTATGGTTGGAACTCTGATAGATCGTCGCCGATGAACCAACATATTGATTCACCATCGAATAGGAGGACAAAAGCAATGAGTTGTTGGAGTAGCACAAAGCGTGGCCACATCAACGTTGGTCGTGACCATGCACGAGAACATTTGGGTGTGGCTATGCACAAACCGCTCTAGTCCACTGTTGACCTCACATTTGGTTGAGGTCTAGAATAGCCTAGGGTCTAGCCATAGGATTCTCCTAGTGACTTTCTTAGAGGATTGGTCTTAGAACACCCCCCTTTAGAAAATTCAAGTCTTTCTCACTTCACTGGGAGTTTTCATATGTTTAAGGCCTAACCTCCATCTTTTGGAAGGAAGAAACCAATCATAAGGAAGCCCAAGAGAAGTCTCCTATAGGTGGTCAGACTTTATGATTCACCCTGGGGGGTCTAGAGCTTACACAATACACACACTTTACACTCACAACACTAAACAAAGCACATCCCACTTTGATCCCCTAATTCTTTGGAAACTCATGTGGGTGGTCCAACCCTAAGCCTATGATTAAAGAGGCTGGAACCAACACATAGAGGACCAAATGAGGGTTGCCTTTGGTCCATGGCCCAACCTAAATAATTTCATACTACTCACCCCTCATCAACGTCAATTATTCCAAAATTTCAATTTTTGACCCCTTGCCCCTTAATCTATCCAAAATACCCCTAAACCTCAATTTTTCCCAAAATTACCCAAATTACCCTTTTTTCTCCAAAAATTATTTCAAAGTATTCCCTACCACTCAAATTGACGAATTTGACCAAAGTTTGCAAAAATTTCCAAAATAGCCTTGAATCACCCCGCACACTTTGCGTTATTTTAAAATTATTTTTATTTGATAAGGATGTGTATACAAATATTTAATAATTGCAGAGCTATCTTTCAACTCAAGTATACGTTTCGTTCAAGTAATACAGGGCTCTAATGGAGTCCTGGATATCGATCCCACAGGGATATTTCAGAAGCAACAGACTAGGATTATAGAAACTAATTTAGAATCACAACTTTGTAAATTGTATTGCCTATATGTCACTAATATGCAATAAAAAATAATATGGGATTTTTAAAATAAATTAATTCTACTAACAATTAACTAATTCTACTAATAAAGTGAAGTTCAAATATATAAGCAAGAATCCTTCTTCTTGTTAAAAAATATAAGTGAATGGATAATTAGAATTAGTTTAAAACGGTGTTGTGCCAAATATGAGCATACCTATTCTTTACCCTTTGGTCCAGGCATAAAGAACATTGACTAATCATATGCTTGGTTGCTGAATCTGTGGCTAGGCTGGGAGGATACCGGCTCTCACTTCGGAGCTCACACGTTACCCTCGCCTTAGGGCTAACATCTACACTTTAGCACCCAAACGATAGGATCGAATTGAGGATTTTAGTCTATCACTCTAAAATCTCTAATTCTATGCCAGATGAATATTATTTTCCTATTTATTTGCACCCTACTTTCAAGGACTTTGACCTCCCTGAATCTCGGATGTAATTTTCACTATAGTTGTTAAACTCAACATATTTTAACTAATCAATTGGCCATATTGAAAGTAAATTAAGATTTAAGTGAAAAGATTATCACAACTTCTTTTAAAATTTTCTTAGCACACTAATTTTAAATTACCATTTCACTAAAATATCAAAACAAGGAGAAAGACAGAAAAACTACTCAGATTTCATGGAGAGGATACGATAAAACTTAGATTTCATATATAAAAATAAAGTTTTACAAAATAAAATAAGTAAATACAACTTATCTAAATTCCTCCCCAAGCAACCTCCTTGAAGTTCTTCTAAATCTCTTTCTTTCTTTACAGCACGCAGAATTCTTCTTCAAAATGACAAGGAGGAAGAAATCTCTCACTTCTCTTCCACTCTCACAATCTCTTGAAGAATTCCTCACTAAATATCACTAATTAGACTCACTATCTAAAACTCTAATGGAAACAAAACACTAACTAACGCTCACTGAAAATAACAGATAACAACAATGGACACTAGTATACTCTCTTTTTGACACTATGTGACAATATTTTTCGGCCTCAAATTGTTTCTTTTAAAGTAGTTGAAGAGTTTCCAAGAGTTTTCCAAGCATTCCTTCAAAAATCGTCCACATTTGATGTACCTAGTGAGAGAACTGTCGATCTCGTCGTCGGCGACCTCGAGTGAGCCGTCGCCGGCCTTCTAGAATACTTAGCCTTGGACCCTCTTCATAAGGCTCCGCTGTCAGCGGCCTCGATCTCGCGGTCGGCGGGCTTCCTTGTAATATTTTTTGAACTCTCGGGAAAAACACGCCGCCGGCGCCCTAGATCAAGTTTTCTTCTTTTTGGTCCTTTTTGCTCCAAATTCGCTCCATTTTGCATTTTTTCGCTCCATTGTCCATAAAACAACATACCTGCATAAAAACATCAAAATTACCCTTCTTTAAAGTCCAATATCATTAAAATCAATATAAAATAGGCATGAAAATCTTAATATTTTTTCATTGGGTCAAGCCCCAAAATTTGCAAAATTACAAAAATGCCCCTCCTAGCCAAAATTTTCAAAAATTCCAAAAATTCCTAAAAGTTCCTAAAATCCTCCAAATATTTCCAATTTCAATGTAAACCACTTTATTTGACCCAATTTGATCAAATTTGCCCAATTTAATTAAAATCCACAAATTGCCCTTTATGGCCCAAAGTGCTCAAATTAAACCCAAATGTCCACCCAATTGACCCGAATCTTGCCCAATTTCAATTCCAAACTTTAATTCAACATCCCTAGCCTTAATCTAACCAAATCCAAACCTAATTTGACCCACATTTGGACCTAATTCCCCAATTTTGCCCCAAATTGACCAAAACCCCAAATTAAGCCAAATTGAACCCCTAAACCTATTCAAAACCACTTCAATCCCCTTCCAAACACTTTCTGAGAATCATATATATCATTTTGAACAATCATTTGGGTCTAACCCAAGCTTGAACCCAACCTAACCCAACTTGAAACCACTTGACCCAAAATTAAACCCATGAGCCAAATTGACTAAACCTAGCCAAATTGATCAAACTAAGCCGTCCACAACAACCAAATTGACCCTAAGAACCACCTTAGACTCACCAAACCCAACCTACATGGGTCATGGACCAAGGGTCCCCTAAATTGGGGGATCTCCTTCTTAAAATGGCTAAAACAAGGAGGATCTTTGCCCAAGTCCATCCTCCATCCAATTTAATGCCTGGCTCACCTGACCACTGGCTCAGCTGACCTCTGGCCACCCTCCCTTGTCATTGTCGGCTAGCCTAGTCACCGGAGGAGCCCAAATTGAGAGCCACCCCAAGCCAGATTAAACCCAAACTTACCCCACAACTTGTCTAGCTCTGATTACTCACTAGAGCTGATCTACATTCCACCTAAGCAGCCAAATGCACCCACAATGGCCCCCTGAGCTCAGCTCAATGGCCATGGCTATAAAAGCCATCCTTCACGGCCAAAGGGGAGTGCTGAAAAAATCCTTAAGGAAACTCTGTCAATATCTCACCTGAGCCAGTTGCAACCTTCCCAAGCTCATTCCAACCATTTTCCCCCTCTGATTCCCCCTGCATGAGAGCAATTTCTCCACCTAAATCTCAGTCGTAACCAGGACACATTCCATTATAGCTCCATAGTGCACCAAAGTTCAATTAATTGTGCCCACACCTTCACATTACTGAGAGAAGAAGTTACCCCATCAAAGCCCCATCATAGAGAGCCTCTGTAAGACAGTTTGTTTAACATCTGAAATCGTCCTTGGTCGAATTCAGGTCTAAAATTTCACCACAGCACAAGGCTCAATCTTGAGGTTCGTTGGGACCAATCGAAGCTACCAAAACCATCTGATTGAGGCTTCCCCTCTTCGGCAGAGGTATTGTACTCTCTCCCCCTCCCGAGCTTATTTTGATTCTCCATGCACATTTGGTCAATTTCAGGTTAGGTTAACTGTATGGATAGGTTCGTCTAAGTCAGATGAGTCCATAGAAAGAGACCCATGTGATTTGGTTGATTCTAGCTCGAGTTCTTAGGGTTTTAGTGTGGATGGCTTATGGGACAGACCAGTTGGGGACGAAGGAGGAGCGCCGTTGGATCTAGCGTGTAACGGTTGGACGGCTAGGATTGCACCGGACATAAGATCTTAACATAAAGCGTGGTCGCATGGTAGCTGAGTCAGAGGGCGGTGTCAAAAGACGGAGCGATGCATAGCACTTCGGAGCTGACAAGGTTTAGCTGGCGCCGCGCTGGATACATAGCAAATTAGGGATTTTCTGATTTATTTAAATCAGTGAGCCTTTAAAAATCCATAACTTGGTGTAGAAAATTCATAAAAATAAAATAAAAATACTCTCTTGCTGAGTAAATAGAACAATGTGGAATTGGTTTTAAGTTCATTCGATGAATATTTTATTTTTAATTAATTAAATACTGTCTAGAGTCTTTTGATTCTCCATTGGCATAGACATTTCACCATGACTTGATTTTTGGGGGTCTTGTTCCCTCTGTCATAGGGGATCTTCTCTGATTTTTCCAAGGTCGTGGGAGATATCTATTTTTCAAGTTATCATGCCTGTTTTTTTATAAAAAATATAATAATTAGAATAATGATCAGAAGAATGCAAGAAAAATTTTCGTAGGTTACTTGTGACCAGAGGACAATAGGAATAATTTGAATTGAGTTAAATCCTTAAGAATGCACCTAATTGTGATTTTAACCTAAAACTACAGTGGAATTAATTTGAACAAATTAAATATTTAAAAGGCTAAAAAATCATTCTCCACTATGGTTTAGGGTTAGAGGAACTCCCCTAAAAATTTTGAAGTCATTTGGAATTCATTTAACCACATAATTGAATTTTCTAAGTTGAAAGACATTTTTACCCTAAAATGATTTTTAATAATTAAAATACACTTCAAAAAAATTACCAAATTAATTTTGGGAGTTATCTGTGATCAAAGGAATCTCTAAAAAATAAAATTGTAATAAAAATAATTTTTCCATTTTTAAGCATTATTTTAATATTTAAATAATTAAAAAATTAATAAAATTACAAAATTAGGAAAATTATTGGGAATGCTCCAAATAGTCTCTTAATCACTTAGGAATAATTGGGGTAATTTTTCTATCTCCATAGATAAAGATATTAAATTTTTAAGGGTTAAAATCAAAATTTAATGGTTAAAAATAGAAATTCCATAATTTTTCACTAAAATAATTTCAATAATTAAAATAAACATCATAAAAATATTAAACTTGTTTCGTAAGGTTCTCTGACCTTAAGGGTATTTAATAAAAATATAAAACTTAATTTTTAACTAATAGAATATTTTATATTTAATTAATGCTACAAAAAATTGAAATAATTATAATAATTAAATTAAAATTTTACAAATCATAAAATTTGGTCCAAGTGGTCCTCTGCTCTATGTGAACCTCCAATAATTTTCTTAAGGGCAGAAACTTTGGTTTGACTAAGTTATTGAATTTTCATGAAAATCTCTATTTTTGCATTAAAATAATTGTAATAATTTTAATTAAAATTAGAAAAATCACATTTTCTCCTTTAATGTTTTAATTGACCAAAAAGTGGGGTACCATAAAATTTTCAAAGTCATTTGAATTAAATTTAAGGAATTATGAAGTGATAAGGCATTTAGGGGCAAAAGTGCAATTTTGAAGAATTTAGCCTAAATTAATATTTAGGTTTAATTAAAGTGGTAAATGGGAAATGAATGATTTTAATTACTATGTTTGAATGATTGAAACATAAAAGAGATAAATGGTAGACACTCATCTCATTTTTGTCATATTGAAAGATAAGTTTATAATTTTTTTTAACTAATCATCATAATTTTAATGAAAATTAAGTTAAATGATCCGTTACGTTAGGGGTCAATTTTGGAAGTTGATAATTCACTAATTAAATCCCCTTTTATAAGTGATAATTCACTAATTTGATGAGAATCAATTGTATAACTAACTTTTCTAAAAAAAATTTACAAACATACCCACTAAAGTCTTAAGAGCTTGGAAGTGAGATTAAGTTTAATAAGACTTGTCTAATGAAGTTTAGAAAAGAAAACACAACTAATCTTAAACCACTTTTGAAACACCACAAGGCCATCAAGATTGATTAAATTATTCCATAAATTAAGTTTGCCTCTAAAAGTCCCACTTACATAATTCGTAAGTAAAATATCAAATGATAACTACCCCACCTTTCGGGATGATTAAAACATTGGCTCACTGAGCATAAGGATAATTATGATAAGTCCAAATGACCTCAAGGAAGCTCAAAGGAATTTTGAAACGTCTAGGTACCTCCTAGGCCTGTTTTACAAATCTTCTAGACACCTTGTAGGACAACTGGATCTATCATATTTATTAAATGAAGATATTTCTTAAATGAATAAATATGACCCACCAAGTTATAACATAGAGTTTGGTAGTCTTGTGGCGAACCTATCTATAGGCTTTTACTTTCCTGAAAATTATAAATTTTTATTGCAAAAGATACTAAAGTTTCAGGTGGATGAATAAGAAGACTCGCCAGGTACACTTTTATAGTACAACACTTTCTTTTCCAGCACTTTCTTTGCTCTTCTTGTTTATAAGCTTGCATGCTAAACAATAATGTCACCCTGCATGAAAACTAAAACTTTTAGAAAACCTACAAAGCCAAAAAACCAAAACTAAATTAAAATAAAACAAGATAAAATTCATCGCTATAACATTCAAAATATAAGACAACTCAAAATTTAATCACAAACAAAACAAAAATTACAATTGCAACTAAATTAAAACGTCTCTTTGGATGATCACGAATACCTCGAAGGATATAACCTACAATTGTTAACGAGATTTCCCACTGTCTAAATGAAAGTACGAAACTCATTAAGTTGAGTTTAGTAAATTCATCTAGACTAAGTGAATCTGAAGAAAATAGTGGTCTTTGGGGTGATGAAACCGTGGAATCTTAACCTGTTCCGCTTAATCAACTTAAACATTGTCCCCTAATAAAACATTAAGACACCTTGATTTAAATATTTCCAAAACATGACACTCCTCTTTTCTTCTTCAATTGACACTTCGTTAAACTAAACCTGCTACGACAAGGAGCTTGGAGCATGCACAGTGGGTTGCAAGACCATCTCCAACAGCAAACCTCCTTAGAAATTAAAACAACAAGACATAGGACTTCGAGGTAGCTTGCATAGTGCAACATAAACTTTTAACTTATCTCTTTAGGCTTTTGCACTTCGTGCAATATAAGCCCTAACTCGTCTTGGGATTCTGAGGTCGTCATCAGGTATGACATAACCACTTCTATCTTCCAGGCCATTCACATGATCGGTATCAAGTAAATGTAAGCCCTAAATAATAAATTGGGAAGATGAAATATCAATTCACTATCTTAAATTAAAGACAAACCATAGGATAATTTGGAAAAACACCAAGATTCTTCTTGGATCTATGTTCTTCCCCTAACTCTCTCCTCTCGTTAGATTCCTACAAAATTTTTCTGAATTTTGAGCCACTCACCTATTGGATCTCCTATTACCACTTTTCTTGTGGAACCTTACCTTTTGGAAGTCATGAATATAATTATTTCATGATCTATATCAAGAGTTTCTTAGGAGACTTCGGTTATCTAATATGTAATTAACTATAGGGGCTTGCCCTTATAGAAAACTTAAAGATCTCAGATTAATATAAACCCTATCTAATTCCTCTATATTAGATAGAGGAAATTGTCGGTTGACATAAATGGTTCGCAGACCAGACGGATGTCATGAATTATTTATTTTATTTGATCAAGACTCACTAACAAGCCATGTATCTATTCTTCGGGATAGATACAAGTCTTGTAGTGAAGTGCTCGATTATCTAAATTATTGTTTATATGAGATCGGTTTGATTTCGTATTTTTAAAATCAATATATATATATATATATATATATATATATATATATATATATATATATATATATATATATTAAATTAAAACCACATATTATCGATCTCCGACAAAACGACGAGACAGACCACTTCCAGGAACTCTTAAGTGTGGCTACGCCTTGACCAGGCATGACCACGCTGGTCCAAGAGTAGGGGGTGTGTGTGTTTGTTGAGTTAAATTTGAGTTGGTTGATTAAGAATGAGGTCAATAAGCATGCTTTTTTTCAAGATTGATCTATGCAACAGATATCACTAGATTAGAATGAGGTCAGGGGATGAATGAAAGACCACTTCAAGACTGTGGGTTGTACGAGTAGACCATCATGCTATTTGGATCATCCAATCCACCAAACACCTTTATGAGGCTGATGAATCGGGTGTTGTAGGCATACATTGGGAAGTTTGTGGTTGTTTACTTTAATGACAACCTTATCTACAATAGTATGAGGGGGAGCACTTGCAGCATTTGAGGTAGGGTCAAAGAAGCTTTATGCCCATCCAAAAAGTGTCAATTTTTAACTACACAGGTATTTTAGGGTTACATTATATCTGATGCAAGCATTTGGATGGATCCTATGAAGATAGAGGTGATTATGAGTTGGACAGCCCCACAGTTCTTACCGAACTGAGGCAGTTTTTGTTGCTAACATCATTTTACAAGCAGTTTATGAAGAGCCTCAACACCAGTACAGCTTCTTAAAATAATATTTTGATGGGAGAGAAGTTTCAGTGGACAGAGACAACATATTCCAATATTAATAACCTGAAGGAGAAGGTGACGCAGGCCCCATTGTTAGCTTTACCAGATTGCAACCAGTTGTTCGATATGGAGTGTGACACCTCTAATGTGGGCAGTGTTGAGCCAGGGGGGATACCCTATAACCTTCTTCAGAGAGAAGTTGAATGAGTCCAGAAGAAAGTGCTCGACATACAATAAAAAGTTATATGTAATTGTGAGAGTCCTCCACCGCCAGAGTCACTACCTGCTGATGAGTGAGTTCACTTTATTCACATATCACAAGGCACTAAGGTTCTTGAGCAGCCAAAGAACGGTGAAGGGTTAGCATACTATGTGGGTTGTTTCCGGCTTCATTCCAGTTCATGCTTAAGCATAAGGTCAAAAGTCGAAATTGAGTAGCATGTGCATTGAGCCGCCATAATTTAAGGTCATGAAGAAGTTACATAGTATATGAGGAAATCAGGAAATTTGGGAACATTATAAGGAGAAGCCCACAAGATCATACCATAGATATGATGGTTACCTGATGTACCAGAGCAAGTTATGTGTGCCCAAATGTTCGTTGATAGAAGCCATCATCTCGGACAGTCATAATGTGGGACTAGAAGGTCATTTCAATTGAAACAATACCCTCACGTTAGTGAAGGAATTTTTTTTATCGCCCTAATTGACAAGAGATGTGTAGTGATATCTCCAACTGTGCAGATCTTTCCACTTGGCCAAGACTCAATGACAAAATACATGGCTATACACGACGTTATCGTAACAGAAACCCCTTCAATATACATCACTATGGATATTAAGGTGGGTTTTTCAGGGATGCAACAGAAAAATGATTTAATGATGGTCGCAGTTGTCTCATTCTCAAAGATGGATCATTTTGTGTCGTGCACAATAAGTTGGGTGCGTATCATGTCATTGATTTGTACTTCAGAGAGATTGTGAGGCTACAAAGAATTCTCCTTACCATTTCATTTGATAGGGACGTCAAGTTTCTGAGTCACTTCTGTCGAACTTGTTGGGGAAGCTTGGCACTAAAATCCAATTTATCTCATCATTTCATCCGAAGACTGATGGCCAAAAAAAGTGATGAACGCGAGCCTGGGAAACCTTCTTGGGTGCTTCATAGAAAAATAACATCAAATAGTTGTACCAGCTCCTAACTCAGATTGAATTTTCCTACAATCAGTCTGTGAGCTAGACTTCGAGGCACTCCTTTCCATGTTATATATGGACACAATACACTCACTTTTGCTTGAGCTAATTGTATTTGAACTCAATACACTCACTTTGTTTGAGCTAGTACCAATTTTGCCCATGTCCGAGATTAGTGTGAATGTTGACGTAAGGCCATGAGGATTCATGAGATTTTGTTGTTGTATGAGGAGGTTGGGGAAGAAAACGCAAGACAGAATCACAAGTGTCCCACAAGCTAATAAAACCAAGAAGAATGTGACTTAAGGAGATTTAGTATGGATCAAACTGAAGAAGAAAAGATTTCCTCCTGGATCGTTTAAGAAACTCTAGTTGAAATCAGATGGATCTTTTAGGATTCTCAATACGCTTAATGCAAGTGCCTATAAGATTGATCCACCAGGGAAATACAATATTTCTTCTTCCTTCAACTTAGCAGACTTGACTTCATATTATAAGGACATGGAAGCTGCGACATATGAGCTCGAAGCTCCCCCAAACTCGAGAGACTAACGCAGAGGTGAAACTCTAAACCACTAGGGATGCGTGCCTCCACCTGTAGGATGTTGAACTAGTTCAGTTGAAGGAAAAGGATCAGCCAACCAATCCTCCTATGGGTGTGGGTTGTCTTTCAAGGGGAGTGGGGGCCCCTTTTATTGCCTGGTACTATATAGGTTGTTTTTTTAGTGTATGGGTTAGTTTACTTGTGTTTTTTGTAAAGACAATCATCAACATCTCCAATTCTCCCTTTATTGATGTATCCAAAGTCAAGAAAGTGCTCCGAATATAACTCATCCTTAGGTGATGTTTATCACTGTTCCTTCATCTCCAACCATCATCCTCACCTTCCCTACCTGCTACTTCTTGTTGTTAGCCTGCCAAACCTGTTGTTTCTGGTTGGAGCCTGCCCAGTCTCTTGTTTCTTACCACCAGCCTTCCATACATGTTGATCCTTGTCCCCAACAGTCCATACTTATTTTTTGTTGTGCCCAGTCCTCACCCCAGCTGTCCCTACTATAGCTCCTTGCCGACAGTCTTCCCCTGCCCTTACTGCAGCCATGCTGACAACCTCCTCCTTTTGAGTTGCAGCCTAACTGTCAGGCGCCTCATGTATCTTGTTTTTTGCCTCATCCATCTCAACCTTTTACCTTTCTGCAGCTTCTCCACCACCTTCGACCAAAGCCCTAGTTGAGTTTTTGTGTTGCTTGTCTTTGTTATTCATTATTTCGACGCGTGTTTGTTGTAACTCCTATTTGCTTTCCTTAGTAAAGGTCGTATTTCTCGTTGTTGTTTGGTTAACTTCGGTGTCTGGAAGAGGGGGTTTTGGTGAGCTTTTAACAAAGGATTTTTTAGTGCGCGAGAAATTCTCCAATCACCAGGCCATAGTATCATCCACATTTTGTTGATGTGATTTGATTAAATTAAAAAAAAAAGTTTTGGTATTTTAGTGAGTTAAAGATAAATTCAGTGTAAATTGTTGATGCATTTGAAACTTATCATTCCTATCATTTTGAATGTATTTAATAATCTTTAAAATTGAATGAAATTCAAATGCAATATATTGATAATGTTATTCAAGAGAACAACATTAACCCTACCAGCTTTGTATCAAGCTACCCTCTATGTTTCCCTAATCCTATCCAATGATCTTCATTTTTGTAAAGAATAACCTCCTCTCAAAGAGTCTTTATGCAAGTTTCATTGTTGACCTAATCGTCGATCTCCACCTTCCTAATCTACACCTAAAAATCGGTCTTCACATCTTCTCGCCAGAGCATAAACAAGGCAACATCAATTTACTTGCCATGCCTTACAACCTCAAGACGTGCAATATATTTTTTCACAAAGATTTGCATACAAACCACTTAATTGTTATGTATTTGACTTTCTAACATCTAAATTTTAATTTTACATACCTATCACCTTACATATGCATGACACAATGTATTTCATTTTTTTAGGTTAAAATAGTGATATTTTTGATGTAATATAATATTTAGGTAGTACACATGTAAAAATTACACAAAAAAACAATCTCTTAAATTTTTATTGTGTAATATATATTTTACATAGTTTTAATTTGTATGACTTGCACATACATGCAAACATGAACCCTTAAAAATCATTGTATAAAATAAAATATTAAATGTACTATTAAATAAAATACCTAAACATCTATTTTGTAGCATTCTAATGCATTATTTTACTAACTTCATACCATCAATTATATTATGCCTGGATTTTTTTCAAAACATATAATAAATTTAAAATGTTATAAATTTTTAAATACTTACCAATTGATTTAAAAATCATTTTATTTGAAAAAAAAAAATTATTATTAGAACTAGGGCTGTCAAAAAAGCTCGTTGTTGCGAAATGTTCGTGTTCGGTTCGCCAAGAAGTTCGTGTTCAATTCGTTCGATAAACAAACGAGACGAACATGAACAATTTTTTTCTTTCGGTTTGTTAAACGAACCAAACACGAACATTTATGTGTTTGATCGTATTCGGTTCGTTATTGTTCGAAATAAAAAATAATTTAAAGTAACTATATATAAAAAATTTATCATATTTTAAAAATAATTATATATTATAAAAATTTATCATATTTTAAATAATTAAACTTCTATAAATTATAATATATGATAAATTATTAATAACAATAATAATATTATAGTATTAATTATATTAATATAAATATTATAATATTATAATTAATATAATATACTATATATTAAAATAAAACCCTAAACGTCTTATTCGGTTTGCTTCATTTTGAGGAAGTATGAATTACTTGATGTGTACGGAATACCTTATCAATTTGCTTCATTTTGAGGAAGTATGCTATCAAAGCTAAGGCTCTCAAAAAAGCTCGTTGTTCGCGAACAGTTCGTGTTCGGTTAGTCAGGGAGTTCGTGTTTGATTCGTTCGATAAGCAAACGAGATGAACACGAACAATTTTTTTTCGTTTGGTTTGTTAAACGAACCAAACACGCACAGTAATGTGTTCGAACATTTCAAATACGAACACTAGCTCTGTTCATTCGTGTTCAGTTCGTTTACACCCCTAATTAGAACTAACATTATTTTTCATAATAATAATAATAATAATAATAATAATAATAATAATAATAATAATAATAACAATAACAATAATAATAATAATAATAATGTTTTTACATATCAATTATCTAAAACATTAAATATAATATTTTAACTACTCAAAAGTTTACTAAAAAAATTTATGAATTTGTTTAGGAGTGTGGTTGTAATGAAAAATATATATATATTTAAAATATTCTATTTATATTTTTGAGTGATTAAAATATCATATTTACTATTTTGAGAGAGGTGCATAAAAACCTCCTTATATATTGAACCAAACAGTCCAGGACTATAAATTCAAGTCATCTAAGGACATAAAAGAGTGTACAGAACATAAGCATTAAAAATATAAATCCAAATAATGTGAACATTGTAAAGTAACCAAAAAAATAAATAATATTACATTCTAATCCTTATTAAAAAGATGTAAAACTTAATTAGCAAGCTAAAAACAAGTACTTGAAAAAAAAAAAAAAATTTACAAACCAAAAAGTTAAACTTTAACAATTTTTACATACAGGTCACCTTATGCAGACAAGAAAAAGGTGTATTTACCATTTAAAAGTTAAACCCGGTATATTTTTTATGTGATATAAAAGATTTGATTTGGGTAATATAAATATAGAAAGTAAAACTTTAATGTTAAATATGTAAATATATAAAATCTAATGCGGGCAGTATATACGTCAATGCCCGTTAAATAAAGTCCGACGTGCATTATTTTTGCTAGATTTTATAAACAAAAACTCTGGTGGAAGAAACCGTGCAAGTATTACAACGGTAACCATCGAGTCATGTAACGCGGAACTCTAACCAATGGCGAATGTAAAAGCGCACAACAGGATTTTGAAGGAATATTTTTACTGTTTTCTTTTTAAAGCAATCCGTTGATTCGAGCCGGATCCCATGACAAAAAAGCATTTTCGAGCGCTTGCACCTAATTCGGGTCGGGTCGAGCATTAAAAAATGTGCTTTTTCATTTTTTTATTCGGCAAGACCACAACTTACATGCAACAAGATTTCATTGGAGTCCAGACTCGAGATGCAATATTTTTTTCCGAGAGAAGATAGTCATTACATTACAACTTTGACAATAGAATGACAGAAAAAAAGGTTCTTGAATGCTAGTCATTTGAACGAATTAAAAAAAAAAATACAGATTGAATGCCCCTTGCTTATCATTAGTCCAATATAAAATACAACAATATAAAAACAAATTTCCAGCATTTGAAAGCTCCAAAAATAAATATAAAAATATGTTGGAATTTTCCCTCGTAAGAATAATTAATCTACACATGCAATTGCATAATTTCATAGAGCAACACAAGTGAACCAGACTTGGGAACAAGTGTGTAGCTTTACAGAGTTCTTTTGGCCTCCTGAAAGGAAATTTTTGTGTATGATGATATCTGAAGCACTAGCTTTCAGCAAGAAGAGACTTCAAATTTTCACGGAATTTTGGAACAACATCAGCATTTATGACCATGACTAACCCCATTGCTCTATAATTCTTCAACTGCAAAAAAAGGGGCAAAACTGAAATTATTATCATTTTCAAGTACAGAAAACCTCTAAAAGGACCATTTCAGTCCTTTACAGAGAGAATCATCAAAGTATGGGTCCTATTTGGTGGCTTTAAAATAGAAAAAATTTACTCATTTGGTTGAATGTGAAAAAATTTTGTACAGAATTAGTTATGTATTTCATTCAATCATTTGCGCTGAATTTATACAGAGCCACTAGTAGTAAATTTTAGGGAATAGAAACTACCAATAGAATTTAGGAAGATTTATTTACATACCACTCGACTTGCATATCTAACACCAAAACTTCAATTTTTACACACAAACACTTAACCCATGCATGAAAAGGAGTATTTCACTTCAAAATTTTTGGGCGGTATAAATTCAAAATTTAGGTATTAGATATGTAAATACATAAGAATTGGGTGTTATGCAAGTAAATGCCCCTAGAATTTAATTATAATAGGATAGCCCAACGACTAGTAAGGTGACAACAATGATCTTATGCATTAATGGGGAGGTCCTTTACCAAAACGAGAGGGAATAGATGGCAAGTTTGGTGGTAGCAAGATAAGTGCGAAGCAATTGATGGGGGCTGGCTATCAGGGGTAGAGAGCTAGCTAGGCGGACAGTGGAGGTTGGAATGTAGAGCATGATTGATGGAAGGCATGGAGAAATGCTTAAATGTAATTTCAAGATTGATTTCAACATGCCCTCTCAAACAAATGAATTGATGTTATTCATTCCAAGCTTGGCTAACAATCTTTTAAGGCTGTCCTTTACAATCCTTTAGTGATATTGTCTGCAAATTGCTCACATGTGGTAATGAATACAATAAAAATTTGATTACTATCTAGCTCTTCTTTTATAAAATATTTATCAATTTCAACATGCCAGAAAGATCATGTTACATGGGGTTATGTACGATATTGATGAAGGGATTGTTAACATGATCCCTCATAAAACCACTTTCCATTAAATGTTTAAACTTTCCAAAATGTTTCAGCCATAAATTTTTGCATACTTCAAATAGCATAGATCAACATATGACTTGTATGCTAGATTTTACTACCATGTTTTATTTTTTGGCTTCTCCATATTAAAATGTTGCCCACTAATAATGTCCAATATATTTAAATTAACCTCTCATCAACCATAGACTGTATAATTAGCATCTAGGTAGGATTCAAGTGTTAGACACTCCCTCTTTTTTAAAAAAATTCTTACACCCATGATAACATTAAGATATTATAAAATTTATTGCATGGTCATGTTACACGGGGTGTGGTAGGTCAATTAATGCAAAGTAAAAGGTGGTTCTAGTGTAAACTTGATTAGTGTAGGAGAAAATAGTTCTAAAATAGAATTATTGTATAGGATGAGGAAAAAGAAAGGGCCATTCAAAAAAAAAGAAATATTAATTTGTAGATGGTATTTCTTTATTGGAGTTAAGTAGAATCAGTTGTGACCACTCGAAATAATTTTATTCATATAGGCTTAGGCACTCTAGGTCGAACCAAATGGACCGATGCTAATAGACTCTGACAAATGAATCTTATGAAAACTCAATCCTAAATAATATTCAATCCCCTTAAGATGCATGGTCATTTAGCAGATGATATATTAGATCACCCAGTCTCATGTTAATTCCTTACACTGTCAATCAACATGTAAGTGATTAGAAATTAACTTGAAGTATTCCCATTTTCTTTCCAAAAAATATCTTATAAATTCTACAATCATTTCAAAATAATTCTTTTACACAACCCATGAAATTTAACAATTTGTTAAAATAATGTTTATAATATGTGAGAAGCATAAAATTTTTAATATAGAGTATAAACGAAGTTAAATTGAGAAAAAAAAAACTTACTACTAAAAAATGAAATCCCATTTTCTCAATGATCACAATAAACCTAAAATAGAAGTCATATTAACATCTTCACATGGTTCACATGGTTCATATGAAATTGGTTAGAGCATACAACCAATTGTATCATTAGCAGGCTAACATGTCCAAAATTATTGAACAAGAGGCGCCACACCCTTTATAAACTTAAAAAAGTTACAGGTACACAACTAATAGTTCTAACACTAGAAAGCCTCCCAAATATGAAAACCTTAAATAAGTATCCATCTTTAAGCATGCAATCTTTATTTTTCGGAAACATATATGGATTATTACTTAAGTATTGATAAATCTCTCAAAAATCATTTAAGCAGTCTTTTATATGATCATAACTAATCATATTAACATGTATTATATATAGTATGACAAAATCTACTTAAAAGTATCAACAAGTTACCCTTTATTTTAGTTTAATTTTTACATGCAAAAGAATATTCATACAAAAACTCAACCCATACTATGTTTGTCACAACCTTTTGGAAATTAAACATATCAATGCTCAAAGAATGTCATTATATTATCATACAAGTCCTTTAGGTAGCCAATAATACATAATAACAAAGCTCTAGCATAATTTCATAGAATTCCCAATCATGGGTTGGATATTTCCGTTTAATTTTATTTAATTTTTCACAAAAGAATGCAATAGAATGACCTTCAGACTTAACACTCCTCCAATATTGACACCAACCACATCAAAAAAAATTTCAAATGCCTTGGTAAAATCATTTCAAGTGCAACTAATAGGATGCCTACGTGGTCTCAACAAAAGCATAATTAACAATTTAATCCATAAAAACTCCCCGTTCTTTAAATAATTAGTAATCGACACAAAAACAAAGCTAAACATTTTAATGAACTATCTATTAGAAGTAGCAGAACCATATGAATATTATGCATATAAGTATATTTTGATAATTTTTAATTGCTTTAAACTTATCAAAATCAACATACAAGCGATATCCAAATTCCAAACACATCAAATCCTAAGAAAATCATAAATGGAGTCACAATACAGCATTTCTTCATATTCAAAAAGATATTTTATGCTTGGCAAATCTCAAATATTCTCCTAAGATATGTCAAATGATCTTATCATTTCTTGTTATAAAATGAAGTATCAACAAAATAAATAACAAGAAATTTTAAAATTAAGGTTACAAGATATGATTCATTTTCCTCATACAAGTACTAGGTGCATTAGTTAGTCTAAAAGGCATACCAATCATTCCTACAATCCATCATTTACCTAAAACTTGATAATATTCACTTCTCAAATCAATTTTAGGAAAAAAAACAACATTATGCATCACATATATCATATCATCCAAATGAGTTATAGAATAAAATTATATTTAATGCTAATTATGTTAATCGCTCTATTAATCACATATATATGCCAAATCTCATCTCGTTTTAAATACCAGGACTTATGCATTCCCTTATAAATCTCCAAGTAATTTTTTGTGTGTAATGTTTGGATTCATCCTACATTGAAGCAAGTTCAGAAAAGATGATCCATGAACTAAATCAAGTATATAGTATATCCCACAATAATGATAATTCATTAGAAAGCTCATCGAGATATCTTTAAAATCAACAAAAATTTGATTAACACCAACAGAAAAAACCATAACTTCAAGCAGTACATTATTTGGCTCGGGAGCTACATAGATCATACACTCCAACCTACTCTAGTTCTCAAATGCATGTCTACTAAGAATGTGCAAAAACATTTTTTGAAAGCAGTAGATTCTTTTGTAGACTTAAAATTACATTACACTTTGTAGAATTCAAAATATCTCTCATCAGTTTTTAAACATATGGATCAAAACTCATAAAATTGACAACATGTTAATTACAAAACCAAGGTCTACCCAAAATAGCATGAGCAACAAGCATAATAAGTATATCACACCAGACTTTATCAATATAGATAGCTAATTGAATAAAACCTAAACACCACTAAACATAGAAATATTAGTTTTATCTACCCATGCCTACTTACATGTTTGATGATATGGTCCAAATTTCAGATTCAAGTGGTCCAAAATAGACTCATATATGAAATTAATGCAACTCCAACAATCAATTAAAAGCTTGCAAAATTTCTCCTGATATTTGAAATTGGTTTGAAAATTTGTAATTTTCCAATCGAACTCAAATTTCCTAAATCTAAATTGGTATCCGATGTAGCAACACTGTGAAGCACGAGTTAAATAGCAAGTATATGTGTCGCTAAGTAATATACGGATTTGAGGAGCTACAAGCTATTGCGGCTATCAAGTCTCTTATGCTACCTTGGATGCTTGAGGCTAAAGGGCTTATCATTGAAGGTGAAAGTGCTAACATCATTAACTACATGAGGAACTTGCATAACCAAGAGACGTGGAAGAATAACTCAAAGTTGTGTGATACTTTTGACTTTCTTCTTTCTTTTAGACAGGATGTTTCCCATTTTGTTCCAAGGAGCTCAATGGGGCTGGCTGCTTATTTTGTGCCCAAACGGCTATTACACAGTGTTTTTATTTTTTTTTATTTTTTTATTTTTGTCCCTAAATCATCAAAGCTTTTTGACATTCTCATGATGATAGGGGCCTCTTTTGCCTAGGTCTTTTGACCTACTTTTGTAAATTTTGTACTTTTCTCCTTTGTTTAATACAATATGCACATTTCAAGGTAAGGGTGTAAACGAGCCGAACAAGAGCGAGCCAAGGCTCAGCTCGTGTTCGGCTCGTTTGTATTTCGAGCCTAAAAAGTAAGTTCGTGTTCGGCTCGTTATCACGAACAAAAAATCGTTTTGACAATCCTACTCATTTAACCATAAGATGTTAAGGGTTGAGGCAAGATTTAAGAATTATAGTTTATATTAAAACATCATTTGAATCTAATTTAATATTTTTTATTTTATTTACTTATTAATAATTTTAATTGATTATAAATTTTTTAAATTTTTTTAAAAATACTACTCATTAAAATATACATACATACATACATACATACATACATACATATATATACATATACATATACATACATACATATATACATATACATATACATACATATATATATATATATATATATATATATATATATATATATATATATATATAATTGAGGAATAGTATTTCGAGCCAAAACGAAGTCGAACACGAACGAACAATCTTTATTAGTGTTCGGCTCATTAAGTCTTGTTAACTTAGTGAACGAGCCAAACACGAGCATCTTAACGAGCCGAACATGAGCTGTTCGTGAACAACGAGCCATTTTGACAGCCTCTATTTCAAGGAGTTGCATCCGTGTATCGATCCCACAGGGAACTTATTAAGTTCCAATAGGTAAAAGTTTTAGTTCACTAATCCTAGGTTTACTTTGAAGTGTTTAAAGTTTTTAAAATTTCTAAATCCTAAATTTGCAAATGAAAATCTATGTTTTTTAGCTTTTTTTTCTTTTTTCTAAATCTGATAACATGCTTCTATGAATTGGATCATGTAAATCCTCAATATTCTTCCAATGAATTCCCTCTACCTAATGCTGACAATCAGGGATAATTATCCCACTCTATTCCTAGATATAAGAAGCGTTAGAGTCACATATTACGATAAGGTTTACTTAAACATGCAAAGACTCCTAGGAATCCTCTACCCTCCTATCAGATTGCAATCTCCTAATGACAATAATCTTATTTCATTAAGTGACAGCATTAACATACTTATTCTTCTAGTCAATGGTCATAAGTTTTAGATCACAAGTCTTTAATTTTTCAAGCAGCAGATTAGAAAGTTGGGTTTGAAACATTAACACACCAAATTGAAATAAATCATAAAAAATTCTTGAAGAAATCTCATAGATTGCGCAAGATTCTTTGCACTACCAGATCACAGTAGCAAAAAACACTTGGTTCCTAAAAATATTTCAAGAAAAAAAATTCATTGAATTTCTAAGTAAGAGTTTATACAAACAAAATACAAAATCAAACAAGAAATAATTGAGATTTAATAATTAACTCCCCATTTTAAATGTCAATATTTGCCTTGCTAGTTGCAAGAAATGGAATTCCTAGTATACTTGAGATCTCAGCATCTTCCTTATATATACAAAACAATAAAATTCACTAGGACATTTTTTATAACCCTTCTAGGAAAAGTCAAGGAACAATCAGCTAACTGCATGGTCATAGTGGTATGTTGAAGCTTTCTTATTCCTAGTCTCTAAAATATTGAAAAAGTCATGAGGTTGATTCAAGCTCTTAAGTTACATAAATTTTTTTTAGAAAATCTATCCCCTATAAAGCAAGAAATGTTAAAGCTATCAGCTTTTGAGGGAGTTTATTTTTAAATTAAAGGACTACCCTCTTCAGTTAATGCCACAGTTTCAAAATTTGAGAATTTACATTTCTACTTTAAATATTATTTCAGAAATTTCATGTAACTGGACATTTGTTCAAAAGCATTTGTAAATAGAATGGTAATAGTGGGCTTTTGGAATATTTCCAATGATCTAGAACATTGTTGGTACAATTTTTGTCCTATTAATCTCTGAGAAAAATGTGGTGCTCAAGTCCCATCCTCAAAGGTATTATCAAGTTTTGTGAAAATTTTTCAATTGATTTCTCGAACTAGGACTCTTCTACTCTAGATTCTTCCCTTTCTACCTCCTCTAACTCCTTTCTATTTCTAAGTTTAATGGTTTTACACTACTCACATCTTGGTTCTTTGGATTCGTCTGTCTTGGTAACACTCAATTACTTAGTTAATTGCCCTAATTGTGTTTCAATATTTCTTATGATTGCAGCATGACTCTATATTTGATTTTCTATTTGTAACACTAAATATTCTCAAATTTTCTTTTTTTCTTTAAATTGAGTATTTGACATGAATCCAGAAAGATCTAGGTCGGGGTTAGAGAAATTAGTATCTTAATTGCTCCGGTTACCAAGGTTGTTTTGTTGGTTGCTAATCCATTGATCGTTTCCTATACTTTGGTTGTTATTTCAATTAAAATTAGGGTAATTTTTCTAACCAGTGTTGTAGGTGTTATAATAAAGATTATCGGGTATGTTATTGATAACATCCTTGAACACCACATGAGTACTACTAGAATCCACTAACTGCACATAGACAGTTGCTTCTATTGCTAGTAATCCTGGTGCTAAATATAAGCCTAGATTATATAGATTCCTCGAAATAACTGCTACTTGGGAAGTCTGAATTACTAACATATCAGCATCATGAACACTGACTACTTTCAGAGTTGACTCTCTCAGAAGGTCATTAAAAATCATTTGTAGTCATCTTTATAAGTGTGTAGGCCTCCTCAAATATTTTGGACATTAACGACCCCCCAATTGCAGCTTCTATTATAGATCATAAAGATCTGACAAGCTCATTATAGAACGTTTGTATGATTGGTCAATCGGGTAGGGCATGGCACGTGCACTTCCTAAGCATTTCCTTAGATCTTTCCAAGTTTTATATATGAATTTACCATCTAATTCGGTAAAGAATGTGATGTCATTTTTAAGCTTAGTTGTTTTGGATGGAGTAAATGCTTAGCTACAAATTTTTGGATGGAGTGAATACCAAAGATAGATTTCCAAGTGCTCCATCTTCTCATGCCTATGACATGCATCTCAACACCCAAAATTGGCGCCGGGACACCTGAGGTTTTAGCTTTAGGCGCCCAGGACTGGCGCAAGAGTGTTGGTCGAGGACTTAGGTACTCTGTTTTAACTTCTTTCTCCCCATATTATCTTTATCACCCATCAATATAAAACATAAAAATAACATAAATAAAAATAAAAACAAAAATAATATGTAAAATTGATAGACATCAGTATCACAGCTAAACCTAAAGTATGATAACTCCACTTACATTTTATTCCTTAAAACTCATATGTATAATTTCTCACCATTTTTCTTCAGTATCATCAACTTGAAACAAGATCCTATTATCTTCTTTTCCCTTAATTCTAATTATATTGCATAAATAATGAAAAACAATAGCTTTTTCTTGCCCAATACAATTTTTCATTCCTATTTTATCTCAAAATTTATAACTGTGTATGCGGGAGTAATTTACTATCATTGTATGTCTTGTCGTAAATAAATAGAAATCTTTTAGTATATCATGGCACTTTAATATTCTATGTTTAACCTTATGAATATTATAAAAATAATAATTTTAATACACACGAACACTTCAAGCTTTGAAGATTCATCCTCACTTTGTTTGGGCGTCAAGTAACTTCATTTAGAGAAATTCACAATACACCTCCGACTGACAATATGCGTATCCAATGTTTGTCAAATTCAAACAGCCAACTAAACCAAATTAAAGCAGGCAATCGTGCAGTGAGCAGACAATACAGTATATTAGCTTTATTAATGTAACATGGAACTAGTGTATACAAAATAAGCTAACAGGGAAAACATAGAAGAGATAAATGAAATGCCAACTATGCCACATATCAACATCCAGGTGAACAGTCTGAAAAGCTATCCTCAGAATAAAATCGACATACTCAAAATTTCATGCAAGAAACGAAGATTGGTGTCATGATCGCATTAAGCCCACCTAACAGCAGGAGAAACAACACAAAAATGGGGAAATGACTAAAAGGTAAACTGCAATATAAACGTACCTCAGGTGGAACAAACGGTGAAGAATGAAGACGAAAGGTAAAAGAAAACGAACTCAGCTGAAATGAGATAAGTTTACTGATGAGTATATAAATGAGTGGCAAGAGATGTTATAAGAAATATAATTCATATACCTCATGGAAAACTTCATCTTCCACCTTTAGGTAGATTATTGGATCTTCAGAATTATTTCTTTCATTTGCATTGCGTTGGTTGGCATGTTTATTCTACAATTATAAATGATAGTAGCGTCAGCATAAAAGAGAGACTAGGCTTTTACCAAAAAAGGATAGTAAGCTTTACATAAATACCACTCAATCTTATGTATTTACATATTTAACACCTAAACTTTAATTTTTAAATACATGTCACCTTCCATATGCATGAAAGGATGTATTTCATTTTTTTTAAAAAAAGTTAAAATGATGATTTTTTTTTATGTGATAGTGGATGAAATGTAAGTACCTCATAGATTCTAGTAACCAGCAAGTAGAACTTGAAGCAGAATGAGTCTCTAAGTTCTTTCGTCGGCTTCAAAAAAATATATGAGGCAATAGTTATTAAACCAGTTATCGATGAAAAATTGGCACCGAAATACAAGGAACGGAGCAAGATAGAATATCACCATCCAACCTCATCTTCTATTGCCCAAGAAACCTCGTCAAAGAGGGCATCATATAGTGGGGGCACCAGCTGGTGCGGGCAGTTCACAAACCTCTGAGAAACTAAAAGACCAACATCATCTGCCTGCTGCTCTAGCAGCACTTTCAGCTTCCTTTTCATGTTCTCATCGCCACAAACACCGAAAAGAAACTCCTTCAGCTCCCCCAAGCATTTATGCTCCTGAAGAAGAATTTATTTTCAGAATACACTAGAAACATAAACAATAGAACCTGTGTCATAGCAAAAGGACAGCTTTGTTCATACACCATATCGCCCAAAGTTAAGGGCACTAATGACAGCATACAAATCTTCTTCGCCACCTTCTTCTTCAACTTCATCATTTCCATCCAGTTTCACAACAGTCCCGACAGTTGTCTGCCCAAGAATCAGATCAACAAAGCCACTGAGATCCCACACTTTTTCATCAAGGTAATTTTGGAGCAGAAGCTTCACACCATGGAAATCCCCAGGCTTGGGGTCAAAGAACCCGAAATCCGCTTCAACGATTGTTCCCTTTTTACCGAAAATGAGTGGCATAAAAATGAAGCAAATGAAAAAGTCCACAGAAGCAACAAAAAAACATAGTATGTCTCTTTAAAGCTCACTTCTTCCAGATTTTCCTCTTTATCGTCATCGTCCAACGAAACGGATGACTGCACCGGTTTAATTTTCGCTGGCCGTTTGAGATCTGTACGTCCGCTCTGTGCTGCAAAGTAGAATGAATCAAAGAAGAATCTTAAGAATATAAACTATAGACAGATGGAATTAAGAAAACATACCTGCCGCTTTAGCTCTGCCTACGGAGGCCATGTGAGTAAAATAGAGAGCGCGAGAGAAGGAAGAAAAAAAAGGGCGGCTGGGAAGGCGGCGGTGCTTAGCTGATCGCCGGAGCCGTACCATCGCCGTTAATGGCGTTGGCGCGCTGTTAATTGCCTGGCGGGAGTCGGGGTTTTTTAAATAATAAAGCAGTTTTGCCTTCCTCCACCAGTTTAAGCAATATTTATACAGGATTTGTGCTAAATCCTACCAAACGGCACAAAACGCATTCGTAAATCCTACAGGTTCTTAAGGGCTTGTATTGTAAGAGATTTAGAACAGGATTTAAGCAGGACTTCTGGACAAAATAAAGCCGCAGATTTGATAAATCCGGATTTCAAGGATTTCGGCCTTAAATCCAGGATTTAGTGAATCCAGGAGGAACTTTCTCGCGAAAAGGAAGATGTGAAGTTACCTTTCGGTAGGAACAGAGCGGAAAGAGGACAAAGATAGAAATTTCGGGTCTCTGTACACCGCGATACCGTCGTTGCCTTCCCAGTTATCTCTAATCGCATGAACCTCATGAGAGTTAGGTCACAAAGGAGACAGCTTTGGGCGGTACCAGGAAGCCGGGGGAGGGGGAGGGGGAGGGGGAAGGGGGAGGGGTGGGGGCTAGGGTTTAGGAAGGGGGAGGGGTTTCCGGCCAAGAGGAGAGAGGCGAAGAGGAGATGATTTTATTATATTTTTGTTTAAGTTAATTCTATCATTTAATTGAGTAAAGATTAATAAATCATTAAATTAATAATAATTAAAAAAAATTAGATATATTTAATGAGTGTTATGTATGTAAATCTTCCATGATAAAATTGATTTAGCTCCTCGGTGGCTATAAATGAACCAATGCATTTGGTAAAGGTTTGTTAGTAAATAAATAAGTTCAAAAAATTTTTTAAAACTCAAAGTTAAATGAATTAAATATGAAGTGTAACTCGCATTTTAAAGTTCACAAATGAACTTTGTTAAGGCAATCAAAAAATTTTCATAATCTAGCATGAACTTTAAAGTATAATATATCTAGATGATATTTTGAGCAAGAAATTTCAAATTTTGATAAACAGTCATTCAGAGCTCTGATTTCAGCAAACTTATAGTCAAATTGACCGGCTCGATGAGAGAAATCTAATGACATTAAAGTTAAATAAATTCGAGTCAACTCAATCCCTAACCAAGTCATTTAATTAATTTTGGAAGATTCTCAGATATATTTAAAAGATCAAACCGATGTTGAATCTGACAAGTTTACAGTCGAATCGAGCGTCTCTATAAAAAGAATCCAACGAGCCCAAGTTTGCTCAATTCGGATATCATTAAGTCACTCAAATGTCTATGAAACGCTGTCTGTTAAAAGGAAGCTCTCCAGATCGTTCGATCAAAATGTTTCATATTCCTGCATTAATTGCACCTAGAACACTATAAATAGAGTCTCACCCCTCACATGAGGAGGTGGACTTGAAGCTTCAAAGAGAAAGAAGCTCTGAGAAGGAGATGAAGTCCATCCTGACTGTCACCGACCATCGCCGATCGCCTTGACCATCGCCGGCCACCGTCGACTCCCATTAATTGTCGTCGGCGACTGTCAACCATCACTAACCAGACGATCACACGGCCGACCATCGCCGACACCCGTTGATCGCCGTCGACTATCGCTGACCTCCTTTGGCCACTGTCACCCACCGCTAACCGTGTCGAGACGCCCGCTGATCATCGTCAGCCACTGTCGACCGTCACCGTCACCGTCGATCATCACTAACTTGACGCCATCAGTCGACTCTTTAACTTGGAAAATACTGTTACCCTTTCTTGTCTGTAGGATAAGAGATCTTTTAATCATCTACTAATAGTGAAATTTTACAACTAGACCAGACCCCATGGTTTTTCCCTTTACGGGTTTTCCACGTTAAAACCTCTAATGTCACTAATGATTTTTTTTTCATCTGAGTGTGTGTTGAATTCTCGTGCAATGTTTAGACGATAATCCATTACTCAATCGCCACAAATTTTCTAGCAAGCATCAGCTTGGCGCCGTTTGTGGGAAATGAAATCTCGTTCGATATTGTCTTCAATTCTAAAGACATCGAGCCCCTACTTCCTTTCAATGATGTACTTCATCCAACTAGCGAAGGAACCTTCTTCACGTCTTGAAGATCATCTCCGAAACATTTTTCAATATGGGGGGCAAGCTTCACTGTAGTCTCGAAAAGTAGTTCACGGTAACATCCTGGGCACGATTGTGGTAGGGTGGGCATCCCGTATTTCATTGATATTACAAGCCTACATGAATCGCTCATGGACTGGGGGTCAATCTTCACTAGAAATGATGTTTCCTCAGCAACCCCTCATCATACTGGAGACCCTCTTCATCCTAATCTTGTTGTTTTACAAGCTCGCATGGGAAACATCGTCATTGGGGGGAGGGGGCAAAATATTCAAAGGCAGCAACTAATGAGTTGCTAAATATTACTCTTGAGTATGACTGCAACCATATTTCCAAGAAAACATATGATTCATTGTGGTCTACGCCCTAGTCTCGAGAAACGCAGAGCATCTCTGACACCAATTCTAGGCATAATCGATCCCAAGATGACTCGATTCGACCTCTTCCATTACATGTTATTATCGTCAAGCAAATGCTTCGACATACAGCCTCGGATATGTCAAAAAATCATTGGTGGATTCCTTCGACCTCTTCCATTATAGGCTACCGTCGTCAAGCAAAAGTTTTGACATTCAACCTCGGATACGTCAAAAATCATTGTTGGATTCTTTTCGACATCTTCCAATATAGGTTACCGTCTTCAGTCAAAAGCTTCGATATACAGCCTCAAATAGGTTAAAAATCCTTCTTGGATTCCCTTTGACCTCTTCCATTACAAGCTACCGTCGTCAAGAAAAAGCTTCGACATACAACCTCGGATATGTCAAAAATCATTGGTAGATTTCCTTCAACGTCTTCCATTATAGGCTGCAGTCGTCAATCAAACGCTTCGAAATACAACCTCAGATAGTTATAATTCCTTGGTAGATTTCCTTCGACCTCTTCGATTACATGCTATAGTTGTCAAGCAAATACTTCAACACACAGCCTCAGATAGGTAAAAAATCCTTGATGAATTTCCTTCGGCCTCTTCCAAAACATGTTATGGTCGTTAAGCAAAAACTTTGACCAACAATCAAAGATAGTTCAACCATCGTCAGTGAATTTTCATATGACTTTGTCCGTCACTGGTTAATACCGTCAAACATCTCCAGTTATACAACTCATAATTGGTCCTACATCCTTAATGGATTCTTCTTTCAACCATGCTTCTATAAGATGATCCCAATGGGCAAGTCTTGGTGAGAAACTAGTAGTGGACAGATTTCTCACTATAAAGACTTCGCGAGAGCAAGTGATTGACAGGGTCGCCACTCAAAAACCTCGGAAGGCATGAACCACAAAAGGTATGTGATTCTTCATTTTATAAAATTTATGTGCTAACTTTAATTGCAAAAGCCACAACAACCGTAGAAGAGACAAAAAAAATACATTGTCATCATCTACAGATGCCGCATTAGATGATTAAAAATACTACAAATACCAACATATACTTGTACAAGGGCAACAATAATTCCATTCATTTTTTAGTAGAGTCGGCATTGCCTCCCCAAAACTCTAGTACTTCTGATGATCCTTAGTGGGGATCCAAATATCGCCGCCACATAAGCATGAATATCTTCCCCTCTAAGCATCGCAGAAAGCTACAACATTTCTTTATCACCTCCAGAATGTGCAAGAGTGACACTGGAATATCCTCCGAATGCACGACAACATCAAGAAATAATATACCATGCTTCACTTCTACACTGGACGGAGATGACATTTTTCTTTACCAAAACGAAAAAGAAGATCCCGTTGATTGCCAGCTAAGTAGGACGGGGATGACTTTTTTCTTTGTCGCAACGAGAAAGAAGATCTCGTTGTTTGCCTGCTACATAAGACATGGAAGATTTTCCTCTTCGCCGCAACGGGAATGAGAAAGAAGATTTCGTTACTTTCCTGCTATGCAGGACGATGACAACTTTCCTCTTCGCCCCAACGAGAAAGAAGATCCCCTTACTTGCCTGCTACGTAGGATGAAGACGACTTTCTTCTTTGTCACAACAAGAAAGAAGATCATGTTGCTTGTCTACTACGTAGGACGGGAATGACTTTCATCTTCGCCGCAACGAGAAAAAAATATCATGTTGATTGCCTGCTTCGTAGAACGGGATGACTTTCCTCTTCACCGTAACTCTGCACCGTAAGCCGACACCGCAACTCTTCGTCGTAACTTAGTACCACCACGCAACGCATCAAGTCGCCGTGATGCCTTGCCACAACGCGTCACCGTGACGCCCCGTCACAATGCTCCGCCGCAACGCGTTACCGGGACGCCCCGCAGTAACACGTCACATCACCTCGACGCTGTCGGCATATTTATAGGTCATGTGTTTTGAAAAGGGGGTCTCCTACAGAAGTTGTCGGCAGATTTTAGATTTTTAATTTAATTTATGAGAACAAACTGATCTCATGTTATTAATAGTTCAAATAAACGAGCATTCCATCATAAGTGACATATTTATTCCAAAGAGTAGACATATCACTTGAAAATGAAGCTCGATTAAATAAACTAGTAATTTTATGACATATGTTTGGTCTGCGAACCAATTTTATAAGCCGACAAGATCCTCTGCTTAATATAAAGGAATTAAACAGGGTTTATATTACTTGGGTTCTTAAAGTTCCCTATAAGGGCAAGCCCCTATAGTTAATTATATCATAAATGATGGGAATCACTTAAGAAAACTCTCAATAAGGATCAATGGTTTCGCTTTCAAGAATTTCAAATTTTAAGTATTCAAAGGATTCGATTTTGGAATTTCAAAAGGGATTGAATCAAATTTGGAACATCTTATTTTGGGAATCCAATGGAAGAAAGGTAGAGGATGTCACGGATCCGAGGAGATCCTCGGTGACTTCCCAACTATCCTATTTGTTTGGCTTGAATTTAGGATAATATTAAATTAAGTTAACTCTTGCCAGTTTTATTGATTAGGGCTTATATTTGTGTAATGATGATTTAAACAAAAAGCCTAGAAAGATAGGAGGTTTTACGTCAAGTGACTACCTCAGAATCCTGAAATAAATTAGGACATGTTGCATATCAGGACTATGCAGGAGCCTAACAAAAAGAGAGGTTTTATGTCATAAAAGACAGCCTCAGAATCCTAAGGATTGTTATTTAAACTAAAGAAAGGTCTTGAACGAGCTGCCCACGAAGTTTGCTCCAAGTTCATTATTGAAGTGTCTTCAAGTCTTCAGGTCCTCCAATCTTATTGTTAAAAGTTTTATTTGTTTCGATAATTTTATAGTGAATTAATTAAAGGGTAGTGGAGGTATAGTTCAAACCTAGGCCAAGGCTAAGTTCACTTAAGCTACGTAATTCCCTAGTGTTATGATTTCTAAGTTCTCCCTAGTATAAACAACTTTTATTCTTTCATTAATTGTCCTTAACACATGCATTCTATGTTTGATAAAAACAATAAAAGTATACATTGAGATACATAAAGTAATAAGTAGAGCAAAAAAAAAAAACAACAACATTTTATTAAATCTTTATTAAATTTTTATTATTTAATTAGTGGTAACCCAGTCAAGATGTCAACGGCTCCGTCGTCCCAGGTCGTCAGGTGCCCTAGTTTACTTAGTTTGAAAGGTGGTTCCCCACCAGGACCAGAAGATTCCTGTCAACATCCTCAGAATGCATCGTCCAAGAGATCTTCGTAAACTAGAATCACAGGGGTTAAGGTTGCATTATGTGATCTTTGTGATTAAGATTTAGTTAATCCTTGAATTATTTTATCGATTTTAGGCTTGAAAATGTTTTAAGTTGTTTACATCTTGTTGTCAGATTTTAAGTGTTTTATTTTAGTTATTTTTACTCACTTTTTATTATTTATGTGAAGTTGACGACTTAGAAGCTGACTTGACCTACAAAGCCATGCTTCAAGGCCTTGTCGTGTTCAGTTTAGTTTAAGTTTAAGTTTTAATGTGTTTTATGTGAATTTTACTCATCCCAATGTGTTTTATGATTAATAATTGATGTTTTAATTAAAGGGTTTAGGTTTAACTTAGGTTTAAGGTTAAGTGACCTAAGACTTAGGTTTAGCTAATGCTATTGGTTTAGGGTTAACTAACATAAGGTTTAAGATAACTAATCCTATTGGTTTGTGGTTAACTAACTTAAGGTTTAGGTTAACTAATCCTATTGGTTTAGGTTTAACTAAAGTAAGGTTTAGGTTAACTAATCCTATATGATTTGGGCTAACTAACCTAAGGTTTAAGTTAACTAATCCTATTAGTTTAGGGCTAACTAACCTAAGGTTTAGGTTAACTAATCATATTGGATTAGGGTTAACTAACCTAAGGTTTTTGTTAACTAATGCTATTGGATTAGGGCTAACTAACCTAAGGTTTATGTTAACTAATCCTATTGGTTTAGGGCTAACTAATCTAAGGTTTATGTTAACTAATCCTATTGGATTAGGGCTAACTAACCTAAGGTTTAGGCTTAGCTAATCCCATTGGTTTGGGTTTAACTAACCTAAAATTTAAGTTTAGCTAATCCTATTATTTTAGGGTTAACTAACCTAAGGTTTAGGTTAACTAATCATATCGGTTTAGGCTTAATTAACCTAAGGGTTAGGCTAACTAATTCTATTGGTTTAGGTTTAACTAACCTAAGGTTTAGGCTTAGCTAATCCTATTGGTTTAGGGTTAACTAACCTAAATTTTAGGTTAACTAATCCTATTGGTTAAGGCTGACTAATCCTATTGGTTAGGGTAAACTAACCTAAGGTTTAGGCTAACTAATCTTATTGGTTTAGGCTTAACTAACCTAAGGTTTAGGCTCAGCTAATCCTATTGGTTTAGGGTTAACTAACATAAGGTTTAGGCTTATCTAATCATATTGGTTTAGGCTTAACTAACCTAAAGTTTAGGCTCAGCTAATCCTATTGGTTTAGGGTTAACTAACCTAAGGTTTTGTTGACCTCATTTTTGGTGAGGTCTTCTCTCTCCTTAGTGCTTAGGATCTAGCCATAGGTTTTCCCTTTGACTATCCTAGAAGACTAGAAATGGAACCCACCACCACTTAGAAATTCAAACCACTTCTTGACTCCCTTCAAACCCCACAAGTTTGATTGTAAACCCCAAACCACTTGGAGGGTTAAGATCAAATGTGGAGGTTTAAAGGATGAGTTTCCTATAGGACTCTTTGGCCTTAGGGTTACCCTGGGTGGTCTGATCCTGGTGAGGGTAAGCTTGAACACACCAACCTCTCACACACATTCCAAAACCCTAAAACCACACCTATACCCAATTTGACTTCCTGACTCATGCAAGTAATTCATATGGATGGACCTTAACCCTTAAGCCCCTAGCTAAGAGGGTTAGGAACAACATAGTGAATGTCTAAAATGAGTCCTCTCATGGCTCTTGTGAGCTTAACATGGCTTCATGGCTCAACCAAAATGATTTCATTTCACTCACACTTGATCAACCTTCATTTTTCCAAAATTTCAATTTTTGACCCCCGGGACCCTAAACCCATCAAGCCTACCAAATGCCCTTGAAATTGCCCAGAATTTGCGAAATTGCCTAAATTACCCAAAATTCCTCAAAATCAGTCCTAAACATTTCCCACCACTCAAATTGATCATCCTTGGATAAATATACCAAAATTTTTAAAATACCCCCCAATACCCTCCAAATATCCAAAATACCCTTTTAACCTAAAAATTCCAAAAATTCAGAAAATTCCCAAAAAATTTCAAAAAATCCCAAATATTCCTAATTTCATTTTGTTCAACTATACCATAAGACAATTTTGTCAATTTAGATCACTTTTACCAAAACCCCCAATTTGGCCTATTTTTAACCTAAGAGAGCCCAATGTCTAACCAAACCACTCCAATTGACCTCAATTTTGATCAAATTCAATCCTAAACTTCAATTAAACCAAATCCAAACTCAATTTTATCAACATGTGGATATAATTTCAATTTGAAGTTTAAAGCCCAAATTTAGCCCATGACCTAAACTTAGCCCAAACCAACCTAACTTAACTCCAATTAGCCCCAAATCTTTTCTAAAACCTTCCTAATATCCCCATAAACAGAACACTAACATGATTTGCCCCAAATTTGTAACCAAACTCCACCCAAGCCTAACCCAAACCAAAAATCCCCAATTTGGCCTAAACTAATCATGAACCCAAACAAGCCCAAATCCCAAAATCAAAGCCCAACCAAAGTTGAAAACTCTTTGTCACACCCCCATAAACATTTTTCAACATTAATTTTACATCAAACCCAACACTAGCCCAACCTTAGCCCAAGTTAGCCCAATATGACCCACTTTGGCCCCATTACCAAAAAGACCCAAATTAAATCTAATTCAACTCAAAATCACCCCAAACTTGTTCCAAATTACTCATGGCACATTCTTAAACCAATTGCAACATTTATTTGACACAACCCTTCACCAAATTTTCATCCATCAATTTGTTTTAAAAAACCTAAAAGCCCACCTTCCTAAAGCATTTTAAAAGCCCATCTTCACCAAAATTAAATAGCCCAAAAATTCATTCTAAAATCCATATGACACTCTTCTTCATCATGCATTCAATTAAAACCATCCATAAGTTCCAATTAATCATCAAATTATTCTAAATCAAGACACATGCCAATCTCTCCTAAATTCATCAAAAATGTCAAAACCCATTTTTATGAAAATAAGCCAACCTTTTCCCAAACCACGGGCTAGCCAAATGAAGCCATTCACAAGCTATATGAAGCCATGAGAGCCTTGACACCTCACCAAGCCATTAATGGCAAGAAGAGGGAGTTCTTTCTTAACCCTTCACTAAACCTTTTTAACCCAATTTATGCTACACTCTAAACCAAGCTTAGCCACCTCACCATGGATAGAGACCTCAACACCTTCTCGTAGCTGACCTAAATGACTCCTTTCAGCCCAAAATCAGGCCTTGGTGGGTGCACTAAGCCCATTTCCATGGGTTGACCAAATCAAGCTCAAAATAGCCCCTCCCCTTTCCATTTTAATCAAACCACTTTACACATGGCCAAAGCCAATTGAACTCACAAACATCAAGCCCTGACCTCCCTGACCCTGAGGGTGACCTGACCCTGCCGGCCACCCGCCTGGGTCGCCAGAAAACGCCATGGCCGAGAGCTCCACGTGAGCCAAAATTTTAAATTCTTCCTTGCTGAGTTGTCCCAACTCAATTGGACTCCATGGTTGTTCTTCCCTTGCATAGAGCAGCTGATCCCAAGCCCTAACTCCCCCTGGGAAGCCCTCCAGCCATGTCTATTTAAACACCACCACCTCTCGGCCAAAGGGGTGCTGAACCAAACCATACCAAAACTGCGCCAAAATCATTCCAGACCCTTCTCCTAGCATAGAGCAATTGATCCCCACTGAAATCCAGCCCTAATTTCCCTCTGTGAGTTCAATTTCTGAGTTCAATTTCAAGCCTAAAACCAGGACACTTCACCACAGTGAGCCAATCCCCAAATTGATTGACTCTACACCTTCACCAGACCAAGAGAAGAAGTTCCCCAGTAAAAGCCCCCTCTCCAAGCCAGCCATTCTCTTTATCGGCCAAGCTTTGAAATCATACTTGGTGGAAATCGGGTATAGGAAATTCACCAGAGCCAGGGACTTAATCTGGAGCTTCTTTGGGTTCAATCGAAGGTACCACAACTCTCTGAATGAAGCTTCACTTCTCAGAGCAAAGGTTTGGATCTCTTATTCCTCCCGAGGTTCTGTGAATTCTCCATTTTGTTTGGCTCAATTTCATAGCATGTTAGCCATATAGATGTGTGCGTCTTGTTGAGATGAATCCATAGAGCATAAGAACATGAAATTTGGTGGAGAATTGAGGGAGATCTTAAGGTTTTAGTGTGGACGGCTCTCGGGTTAGGGTGCTCGGGGACAATGAACGGATGCCGTCCATTCGCGCGTATATCGAATGAACGATCAAGATTACGTTAGACCAGGGAACATGACATGAACCGCGGGCCGCGTGGCGCTGAGGTGGAAGGCGGCGTCGAATGAGAGCGCGCCGCGTGGGGCTTCGGATCTGCCTAGGTTGACATGGCGCCGCGTCAGATAAGTAGATAAATAGGGATTTTCTGATTTATTTAATAACCAGAATTTAGAAAATTCATATCTTTGTGTAGAACAATCACAAAAATAAAATAAAAATAACCTCTTGCTCAGTGAACAGAGGAGAACAATGTGGAAAAAGAATTGAGTTATTTTGATGAGTATTTTATTTTTAGTTAATTATTTACTGATTTCAGTGTTTTAATTCTCCATGCATGCATACAATTCACTATGGCATGAGACCATAGGGCTTTTGTAGCCTCTGTCTTTGGAAACATTCCCTGAATTTTCCAAGGCCAGAGGCTATCTCTATGGTAAGTTATTAATTTTCTAAATTTATGTGCCCGTTTTGACATTTTAATTCCAATAATTAGCATGTTGCTTAATAAATTCTAAGAAAATTAGGGGAGGTAGCTTATGACTAGAGGACCCTAGGAAAATTATGGTTTGATTTAATTCCTTAAGAATAACCCTAATTAGCCTAAACACCTAAAATTGAATTCTAATTAATTAGGAGTAACCACACATCAAAATCACTTGAAATCAACACTACACTATCATTTAGGATACAGAGAACCTCACATAAAAATTTGAAGTCAATTAGAAGTAGTTTAACCCACTAAATGGATCATTTAGGTTGTATGGTCATTTCTAAACTTTAAAAATTCATAAAACCTAAAATACACTTCAAAAATTCACCAAAATGGTTTTGTGGGCTCTCTGATTTCAAAGGAGTCTAAGAAAATTAAAATTGGAATTTTCTAAAAATTTTCATTTTTAATCATATTTTTAATATTTTAATAATTAAAAAATAATAAAAATCACAAAAATATTAAAAATCATAAAAATGTCATATTTTGCTTCCTAATCACTTAGGAACAAACCAAATATTTTTCCCAAGTCTCTAGGTTAAGAAATTGAATTTTAAAAGCTTAAGACAATTTTTAATTATTACAAAATGAATTTCCCAATATTTTTACTAAATTAATTCTAATAAATCAAAGAAAAATCAGAAAAATCCAAAATTTGCTTCTCTGGACTCCTTGAGGTCAGAAGGATTTAAGAAAAATATAAAACTTAATTTTCAACTTTAATTTTATTTTATAATTAATTAATACCATAAAACTCAAAATAATTATAATAAATAAAATATAATTCAAAAAATCACCAAAATTGGTCTAGGTGGTCCTTCGGTTAGTAAGAACATCCCATAATTTTCTTAAGGACAGAAACTTTACCTTGTCCATGTTGTTGAATTTTCATTGAAAATCCTTACTTTCCACTAAAACAAATATATAAATTAAATTAAAAACAGAAAAATCACATTTTCTCCTCTAATGTCTTAATTGACATGTGATGAAGTGATATAAAAATCTCAAGTTCATTTGAGCTCAATTTAGTGAGTTATGAATTGAATAAGCTTAAAAGGGCATAAAGGTAATTAAAGATTTCAATCCTAATTAATAGTTAGGTCTAATCAAAAGGGAGGGTAAAATATCTAATTTTTAAACTTTCTCTTGGATGATTGAAACTTAGGGAATAAAGGGGTAGAAATCCATTAGTCACTTTGAAAATATCAAAATGGAACTTTAATTATTTAAATCATTTAAATTTTGAGAGGATAATTAAAATTTTGGATTATTAGGGATGTGACTTAAGAAGATACCAATTCTTTAATTTAAAATCCCTAAATGAATCACTTTAATAACATTTCAATTCTTAATGAAACTTAAAATGATAATTGAAAATAATGATTAAAAAGAAAATAACCCTTAATTAAATTAAAGCTTAAAACATTAAGTGATTTAATAACCTAATTAAATTAAATTGAGAACATTAAAATTAATTTAACATTTGAAAACAAACCTAAAACAAATTTGAAACATTAAAAATCAATATCAAAACAATTTATAATAAAAATGTATAAAAAAATTAAACTAATTAAAATCAACTTAAAATATTACAATTAATCCAAATAAAGTCATTAAAATTTAATAAAGATAAATGATTTAAACACATCTTTCAACTTAAACAAATTTAAAACATTAAAACTAATTTGAAATATTAAGATCATTAAAATATAAAGATTTAATTGAATTGAAACAACTTGAATACTATTCCAAACTTAAAATCATTAATTTAAATTTTATAACTAAACCAAATCATTTCAAATCATCAATTCCAATTTTCTAATTAAGAATTGTTAAAACCTTCAACAAATTAATTTGCCCCTAAAGGCTTTCATTATCATAACTCTTAAATAAAGCATTAAGTGAAATGTCACTTCACTCATAGGTAGTCAAACACCCTAGTTCACTGAGCAAAAAATAAAACTTAACTAAATTCTTGGATGATCAATTTACCAATACAATAAAATTCATTTGGACTCGAAATAATCTCAGAAGTATTGAAAAGATGTTTAGGATTCGTCCTAAGTACTTTCTCAATATGATGAAATGTTTTAGAAGAACAACTGAACTTAATTGTTCTTTGGTGAAGAAAATCATCCTTAACAAAATATAAGAACCTAGACGTCATAGGAATTAACTAGCTATAAGATTAGGATTTTGGTAGACAATCAAAGCCTTCCCTTAGCTTTTCCTAGGTGTTTTCTTGCAATTATATAAATGCTTTAACCTGTGTTTTAAGTGCAGGAGAAAATAAATAAGAATGCTTACCAGGTACGCTTTTATTTTATTACAATTTATTTACCTGCACTGTACTTTACTTCTCTTGCATGATAAATAAGAATGTCACCCTGCATGAAAACTGAAACCTTTAGGATAGCCACAAAACTGAAACCCAAAACTAAATTAAAAGTCACAACAAGATAAAATTCACCACCACAACATTCAAAATATAAAACAACTCAAAATTTAATCACAAACAGAACAACAAAACTACAACTACAACTAAATTAAAAAGTCTCGTTGGATGATCGGGAATACCTCGGATGATATAACCCACATGTTGCTAACGGGATTTCCCACGGTATAAATGAAAGTGTGGAACTCATTTAGTTGAGTTTAGCAAATTCATCTGGACTAAGTGAATCCGATGAAAATAATAGTGCCGGAATGACGGAACCGTGGGATCTTAATCAGTTCTGTTTAACCAACTTTAAAATTTGTTTTAATTAAAACATTAAAAACATTTGGACTTTAAGACTTTTTTAAACCAAAACACTTCTCTCATCTCCTGATTTTCACTTTCTAAAACTAAACATTTGCAACAATACGGAGCTTGGAGCATAGTGGGCAGCACGGCCATCGTCGTCAGCAAAACTGGAATCTACATCAACAAAACCTTTCCTAGTTTTAAATAACAAGCCATAGGATTTCGAGGTAGTTTGCCTAGTGCAACATAAACCCTTAACTTTTTGTTAGGCATTTGCTTAATCATATATGCAAATTAAGCCCTAACCGGTCTTAGGACTCCGAGGTAGTCGTTTGGTATGACATAAACCCTCACATCTTCGAGGCTATTTGTATGATTATGTCATACAAATATAAGTCCTAATTAATTAAAATTGGCAGGATTAAAACATTAAATATACTCTTAAATTGAAGCCAGACAATAGGATAGTTTGGGAAGTTGCCAAGATTCTTCTTGGATCCTCAGCTTCTCCTACTTCTCTTCCTTTGGACTCCTAAAATTAATTGTTCCAAATTTGAGCTAATCCCTTTTGAAATTCCAAAATTCAATCCTTTGAAAACCTTAAACTTTGAAATTCTTGAGAGCAAAACCACTGATCATTATCGAGAGTTTTCTTAAGTGATTTCTGTCATTTAAGATGTAATTAACTATAGGGGCTTGCCCTTATAGGGAACTTTAAGAACCCAGGTAATATAAACCATTGCTTAATTCTTTTATATTAAGTGGGGAACTTGTCGGCTTATAAAATTAGGTCGCGGACGAACGAATGTCACAAATCTTCTAGTTTATTTAATTGAGCCCCATCATCAAGCAATGTGTCTATTCTTCGGGATAGATACACGGTTTGTGGTGTAGTGCTCGTTTATATAAACTATTTGAGATGTGAGATCGGTTTGATTTCATATCTTAAAATTTTCAAACTTAAAATTATTTTCAAAATCAAATAGTACTTTCAAATTATATAATTAAAACCTAAGATTCGCCGACAATTTCTGTAGGCGACCCCCTTTTCAAAACACAACCTAAAAAAAAGAAGCCGTACAATTTCTGGCGACTCCGCTGGGGAATAGTTCCTCTTTCCATTTTGATCAGATGGTTTTGCTTTAATAAATTGGTAGTTGAGTCCATACCTCCAGTGGACCAAGCTACCATTCTTCCGTTGAAATACCACGTTCATTTCTGTCTTGAGCGGGTATAATCAACTCCCTTGGATTTTGGAGCCACTGTTTAGACATCCCTAAACAGAAAGGTTCCAAAATCCTCTTTTTTGTTACCTCTCCAAACAGGTGAGGTAAACCCCAATAGGTGTTAGCTTAGGAGCTGTCCTTCGAGTTGAGAAGTCTTACGAGACTTTCTCTTCCTTTCCAAGTTATGGATTGGGTCCTTTACCTTTCCTAAACCTCTTCCTTTAATTATCTCGTTCTTAACGAGTCAATCCTCTAATGAACTCTTTTTCACAATTGCACGAATAAAGACAGAATCTAAAATACCTTGTAAATAAAATTAAGGAAAAGAAAAGATAAATAGTATTGTGTTCGGACTCTTTTTAAGAATTTCCTCTCTTTCTTCGTCCCGACGAAAGGAAGTATAAATCGAAATTGACGCTTAGAATCTACCCTGCAGAAAATGTCTGCACCAAAGTTGATTTTCTCCTTCACCAACAGACTAGACTTGGCTGTCTACAAGGATGAGCTGCCTGACAATGGGATCATTCTCTTTGGATGAGGATTCAACAATACGGATGTTAAGTTCGCATATGTTACTCTGTTCACCCTAATGAACAAAGTATCGGAAACTGAGGAGCCTGTAATCGAGTTTAACCTGAAGTAGACTCAAGAATTCCCTCCCCTGCAAAGGGTCCCAACTGAAAGAAATACTGTTGTTCATAGGAGGACCATTGTCTCACCCCACGCGGTCTAGTCATCTCTGCACCTACCCCGGCTCTGCCAAACTAAAGGGAAGGAAATCTAAATCCGTAATGAGCACATCACAGTGGAGGGTACAGATTTTGCTATAATACCTTCTGTCTTCGAGATAGGGTCCAGTTCAAGAATTGCACCCTTAACTCGGACTCAAAGGAGATATAGAAGCAAAAAGATATCCAGGATCGAGAAGGCCAAGGCTGCTGAAGTGGCCTTTCAGAAAAGATTTCTGAGAAAGAGGAAGAACTGCCCGAGTATTCACCTCTGTTGGAAGGAAGTAGGTTTCACCCCCTCTCTGCTGCATCGGATGAGGAAGATGTCCGGAGGATCGCCGCCGCATTACCCCGACCTGCATACTATAGTGACTGCAAGAGGAAGAGGGTCAAGACTACGCCATTTGACCGGCTGCAAGCTGTGATAAAGAAACTAGCTAAGAAAGAAAGATGCCCCGTATCAGAGATCCTAAGAAGAATGGGACGAGTGCCAGCTAGATCCCGCCTCGGACCGCGAGTAGACCCCGTTACTGCCCCAAAGAGACCAAGGAAGAAGGTGCGAGCTAGTGAAAGAAGTTCGTCTGTTGTCATATCAGGTCACCATATTAGGGAGGACACCACCTACCGATGCATAGCCGACAGACCATCTGGTCCCAGGCCTTCTACTGCAAGAAGGATGGTGTGGCAACCTATTATTGTTGAACCGAAAATGGCGCAGTGTTATGGGAAGAAGAATCTCGTCAGGAGACCTGAATCAGAAGAAAGTGCTACTGCATTAAAGGAAACTCCTGAAAAGGAAATTCAACAGTCATCACGTGAAAACCGCGAAACCATTTGGAAGAGATCGCTTGAGGATGCTATAGAAAAGCTAAGAACGGACATCCGACAGTTAGCAAGAGAAAGAGGAGAAAATTTAGGAACTGAAGTTGATTCATCAGAATTTATGGATGAAGAGTATGCCGAGATCAACATGGTTGAGACCCGAGCATCGTCAGCTTTGCAAGGAGTTCTGCCAACTTCAGAAAGAGATGAGCCAGAAGTAATGAGAGCACGTCTTCAAGAGAAAGATGATACGATTTCTCAGATGGCAAAGAAAATATAAGAGATGGTTGCCGCCTTAGCCACTCTCCAGAGTCAGCTTCAACCACAAAAGGAGACACCCCCAGAGATCATTCACATTGCAGATGGAGGGAAAGAGATTACGTCCGTCGATGGACATGAACGACGAAGAAGGATTCCACGCGAGCATGATCCCGAGAATGATATCAAGAACATGGTAGAGCGAGCAGAGTGCAGAAGCCTTAGCACAGTCTAAGAGCGGAGCATCTATTCAGATGGGTAGACCTTACCCTGAAGAATTTGATATAGTCCAATACTCGAAGGACTTTGTACCACCTCTGTTCAAGACTTTTGATGGTACGGGAAACCCTGACAGCATGTCGCACATTTTCGTGCTAGTTGCTGCAACGCCGGTGGGAGCGATGTTTTACTCTTCCGTCAGTTTGTCAGCAGTTTGTTAGGGACTACCTTTGACTAGTACGCGGAATTGTCGAATGGTTCAGTTAAAACCTTCTCAGAGTTAGAAAACCTCTTCGTTAAGCAGTTTGTCGGGGCTCGGCACCACATCACTATCAGTGATCTAGTGGTGGAGCAACAGAAACCGAACGAATCTTTGGTGGATTACAACTTCGATGGAGGAATTTAAGCATGAAGTGTGAACCACAGCTACAGGAACAACATGTAGTTGGTATCCTACTTAAGAGTATCCATGGTCCGATAGCACTTCTCCTTAAAGGATTTACAATTAAGACTTTCAAGAAGTTGCTTAGCAAGTTCGGGAGCTTGTAGGAGGAAGCAAAACAACTTAGTTTCATAGACAAGACCGATAAGCAGAAGCCCGTTAAAGCATTCGAAAAGAAATCCGGGATCATCGCGGCAGTCGATAAAGGTAAGCAGCCGGTGCAAATACAGCCAGAGCGGCCACAGCCTAGTTATTAACCACCACAACGGACTTACCAACAATCACAACAGATTTATCAACAGCCTTAGCAGGGCTATCAATAGTCTCGACCGAGCTATAAGCCATGGCAGCATGATCAACCACTACCTTGTCCTTCACGTCCCCTGAAGGAACTTCTAAACAAGGATTACCCCTTCAAAACTGAAGCAGTGGCTAAAATGTTTCGCAGTTTGATGAAGACACCCGATTTTCAGTTGCTAGAGCTCAGGAGGCCAGAAGAAGTCGACAAGAAAGATCATCCGAACTACTGCCCTTACCACAGGATGCTTGGACATAAGATTGAAGACTGCTTCACTTTTAAGAATTGGCTCGAAGATAATCTCCGGAGAGGGAACATAACGATCCCGAAGGAATACATGAAAGAACCCCAAAAAGGAGGTTCCGTCAATGTTATTTCAACGGATCCTATTGTTCTGATAGACCCATACACGACCAATGATGGATGGAGTACTGTCTGGACAAAGTCTTCTAAGAAAATTTTGGGTCACATCCAGACCGCTTTGGTGCGCGCTTCAACTCAAAGTTTGAAACCTGTCTAGCCGGCACTATCGCTTGTGATTGAAGAACCACCCCAGAAGGAGGAGAAGATCGTAAAAAAAGAGAAGACTGAGGCTCCAAAGGCTAGACTAGGGGCTACTTTTCCTAGTATGGTTGTTTCTGATTCGGGGGAGAAATTCCTCGGACGTCTGACTCTGTATGATTATTTGCTCGCCCCGATGGGATCTTATAATGATAAGAGTTATGGCGTTGGCTACGTTCTGACTGTTTCTAACAATTATGTAACTAGCGACAACCGACCTAACCCGGATATCGATTTAAATACGAATCACGATTCTCAAATCATACTAAACCTCGATGACCATGACGAAGGAGAAGGCGTTCACAAGGATGGCTACGAAAGCTCAACAAGCGAAGAGTCTATTTGTGAATTTTGAGGAGCTCCGATCACAATAGAATTAAAGCCGTCAGATTCCAAAACAACTCTAGAAGAGCCAGTAGTTCCGATTCAAGAGGAGACACCGTAAGATGCAGAAGAAATAACAGAAGTTAACTTGAGAAGCGGAAAAGTTCTACCCCCAAGAATGGGTCCAAAGGATAAAGGAAAGCAGGTGGTTACTCAGGAAGAGCCAACCCCAACAGAGGAATTGCCCATTCGGGAAGAGACTGAAGAGCCTGGTAATAAGGTGGATTATAAAGTGCTAGCCCATCTTAGGAAGCTACCAGCCAAACTGAGCATCTGCGACGCTCTGATCCTGTCAAAGGAGATGAGGGAAACTCAGATCAAGGCTTTACTTGATCCAGAAATTTACTTAGCTCAAATGGCCGGTAATTCCTTAGACATGGTTTGCTCGTTAAAAGAACAGCGAGGTGTTACCTTCACGGACAATGATCTACTACTTGGAACAGCTGATCACAACCGACCGTTATACATTTTAGTCACTATTGGAAAGTTTACGCTCTCCAGAGTGTTGGTTGATCCGGGAGCATCAATCAACATAATGAATCTTCGGACGCTAGCATATTTGGAAATTGATGCTCGCGAACTCGAAGCTGGCAAGATGCTAATAAGAGGCTTCAACCAGTAAGGAGAAAGAGCTCTGGGATCGATAACACTATTAATGAAGACCGGTGATTTAGCAAAGACAACCGCAAAATTCCATATAATTGATTATGAGCCGTCGTTCAATGCTCTACTAGGTCGGCCGTGGATCCATGAGAACTGGATGGTACTGTCGTCTCTGCACCAATGCATAAAATATTATGAAGGAGGAGAACAGTGTATCAAAGGTGATCTGCAACCATTCTCCGTGCATGAAATTGGAATTCACGAAGATGCAGTCTACTACGCGCCTCCGAAGAAAACAACATTCTCCAGAAATATCGTACCAAATGAAGAAAAAGAAGTTCGAGACGATGAAGAACCTGAAATTCTAGTCCAACAGTTACTCACCACTCCCTTACGGCGAGATGGTGAAGGTTTCTCCAGAACTCGCACCCGAGGTCAAGGCCGGGGACGAGGTCGAGGAAGAAACGTTGGAACAGTTGGACAAAAGAAACCGGTCATCGACGTTGATTGGGAGAACAGTTCCGAAGAAGAAGAAATCAAGAAAGAAGCAGCGACGATGAAATCAAAAGAAACCCCAGTTCAAGATCTCTCTCAAAGATGAAAAGAATGAAGAATACAAATCAATATATGAGAAGATTAACCACTATGTACATACCATGACCCTGACCCCGATCCATTCTAATAAGGTCAAGGGTATGGTGGTCAAGGAAGTGCATGGTGGCGGTACTAAACCGATCAAATTCTACCGTGGTGCATCTTCTTCCAAAACTGAAAATGATGTACAATTTGAAGATGTTACTTCTTCCGAATTAATCGAACTACCTTTTGAGTGGTACTCTCCCTGTGTTCAAAATTTAATTCAACATGGTATCTTACCTAAACGCTGGACAAAAGGTCAATCACAGCGCTTTGAGAAATTATGGAATAATGTCAGTCGGCCTCCCAATTCAAAGCATGGTCTTGGATTCAGCACAGTACGATCTGTTGATGATACGGGATTCTGCTTGGTTGTCACTTGCAAGCCTAATGAAGTCGCTTAGAAGCCTCGGATGATCTCGAAGGTCCGCGAATCGGAAATGCTCCGCCGAATTTGAAGAATAAATTAAATCCACAATAGACGAGTTAATGGAAGTTAACTTAGGTACTAGCGAAGAGCCTAGGCTGACCTTTGTTAGCTCCTTACTCAATAAAGAAGACTCCGAAGAGATGATCAAGCTATTAATGGAATTCAAGGACTGTTTTGCTTGGAGTTACGATGAAATGCCAGGATTAGCTCCAGAGGTTGCAATTCACAGGCTAGGAGTGGATCACGCTGCCGTTTCAGTTAGACAAGCTCCCAGAAGAATGCGTCTAGAGATTGAAAAACAAGTAATAGCTGAAGTTAAGAATCTAATAGACGCTAAATTTTTCCGTGAAGAGCAATATCCGACTTGGTTAGCCAATGTGGTACCGGTCAGAAAGAAGAATGGTCAGATCAGAATCTACGTGGATTTCAGGGATTTGAATAAAGCATGTCCAAAGGATGAATTCCTGCTACCAATTCCGGAATTGATGATCGATATCGCTTCGACACATGAAATCTTCTCTTTCATGGATGGATCATCAGGATACAATCAGATAAAAATGGCACCAGAAGATGAGAAGCTCACGTACCTTCAGAACACCAATCGGAGTATACTGCTACACAGTCATGCCTTTTGGATTGAAGAACGCAGGAGCAACTTACCAAAGAGCAATGATGAGGATTTTGGATGATCTCATTCACAACCAAGTTGAGTGCTATGACCTGATTTTTGTACTTTCAAATATAAGAATTTGTTACCACTGCTAGAAAATTTAATTTCTAGCGAAGGCGCGAAACACTTGACCTGGAATAACTTGTTATATAGATGTGTACCAAATAGAACTTTTTAAATATATGTTTATATAGCAAAATATAATTTTAAAAAGAAAATATTTTATATACTTTTTGGGTACTACGCAAGTATACGTATCATTTCAAGTAATATAGGGCTTTGAAACAAAGACCCCAGTATCGATCCTACGGGGAAAAATTATAGTAATAAATTTCTAAATATTGTATTTCAAAAATCTTTTTGTATTTTAATCTAACTATAAATTACTATTAATTTACTAGATGCAAATAAAGAAAATAATAATAAGACAATGATTTTATGAAAACTATATAAAATAAACAACTTTCTTCCCTTCAATTAATCTAAGATTTTTAAGATAATTTAATATTCGTTGGAGAATTTGATTTATGGTATTGTGCCAAATAGACGCATTCCTATTCTTTACCCTTTGATCCAGGCGCAAAGAACATTGGCTAATTTGACGTATCGAGTCCGGATGTATTGTTAGTAGAATGGGTTAATCTAGACTCACACTACTAGATGTCCAAGGGAGGCTATGGTCGGCCCTACTAGTGACCCTTTCCTAATCTATAAATCAAATTATAAGAATTTAGTCTGTCACTCTAAAAACTTATCAATTCTACTCCCTTTAAATCTTATCTTCCTATTTATTTGCACTTCACCTTGAATAGCCCGCACATGGCCTTCGACTACCCAATGATTCATGTGACACTTACAAGTTAAGATTTTTTCTCCTTCTAGGTCTCAAAACTCTTAAACAGGTTTTAATAATTTAAATGACCAATTTAAAAAATAAAGTAAGATCAGGTATTAATGTCATCATAATGTTTTGAAAATATTTTGAATTTCAATTCTCCATCGAATCTTTTATTATCTTATTTATCTCTTCATAATTGAAGGAAGAAAGTAAATTAACTACTCAGAACACATTGAGTATAAACAGCAAAACATAATAAATAAACTTTGAATCAAATATAAAATACTTATCTCAGAATATTCCTTCTACGGATCTTCGATTCCTACTGACTCCACGAGTGTAATGAACTCCGGATGCAACAACTTGAAAATAAACTCACTAAACTAAACAAAAGTGGCTCTAAATTTCTCTCTCTATTTCTCTCTCTAAGGATGAGAGATCCTAAAGTGGATAAGAGAAAGGGGTTACAATGGGGGGCACATTTTTCTGAAGAAATGGACTCCTATTTATAGGTTTCAAGGGTTGCCTTGAGGCACCTTTTCAAAACATGTCGACATTCAATGAATCTTCTAGAAGGTCTGTCTGGCGCCTAGCACGGAATCGGCGCCAGCGCCGGACACCACGTCCAGTTCTTCGCACCTCTTCACTTTGGCTCGCACCTCTTCGCGATTAAAACCATTTTGGAGCGTCCAAATGCAATGTATCACATGTCTTATTATCAAGGAACAACTGTCAGTCTTCTAGAATGTCCAATAACCGCTCACTCCGTCAAAATAACCGTTCAAACGTTGTAAAAAACTTGACAGTTTCTGTATCGAGTCTGGCGCTTAGGCGCCAACTTCTGGCGCCTAGTCGCCAGGCCATATTTTTTTATACTTTTTGTATTGTGCTCCATTTTTGCTCCTTTTTACTCCTTTTTCCTTTTTGGACCTTTTTACATCACCTACATTCAAAAACACAAAAAATACCTTTCATTAAAGCATAATATCCTTAGAAATTGATAAGAATTAAGACATAAAGAAATAGGTATTTTTTATATATCAAAATCCCCCAAACTTAAATGTTACTTGTCCTCAAGTAACTCTTTCTACTATATAAAATGTATAACCTTTGAAATAAAAGATAAATATTTAAGATTCCTTATAATTTTTTATTTTATAAAGTTTTTAGTAAATTATTAACCCAATTTCACTAACTAGGTTTAATTTTAAGAATTTAAAGAATATTTAACTCCCAAATCATAAGATTTCAAACTTTTCATCCATTTTGAAAATAATAGTAGTCTATTATATTAAGATCTCATAGATTATTTACAAGAAAAAGATCTTCTTGAAAAATCTTTCCTAAATAAATATTCAAGCATAAAAATTAAGTAAAATCTGTAACTAGTTTTCTTTCTATAAGATAATTCAAGTGAAGCCAATTTTTGATTAGGCATTTCCTCAAGCTTCTCCTCTCTTCTTTTTTTCTTTTTCTTTTGTTCTTCTTTTCTTTTGATTAGGCAAATTTTATGGATAGTCTGTTAATGGTTTTGAACTTCACTATCCTTAACTTATATTTTCAAAACTTATACATTTCCACTTTAATTATTATAACATGAATAAGAATTCAAAAAGATTTCCAATCTTTTCTTTTTCAAGTGATAATTTTTTATTACTTAATATTTCTAAAATTCTATTATTTCTATCATGAATAGAAAAATTTCTTAATCTTATTCTTCTTTAAGTTAAATAATTCTATTCTTAAAATCAATCAAAGTTATTAAAATTTTAGTTAATTTCACTAAATTGTTTATAATTTCAAAAATAAAAGTGATCTTAAATAAATTCTTCATTCCTTACGTTATGTTAAAAAGTTTTTATTTTTATGAAAATATTAGCTCTTTAAGGACAAATAAAATTTAAATTTGAATGTATTTTCCATTCCCCCAAACTTAAGTTTTGGTATACTATGATAATTGAAAGCATGAGAGAAAGAAAATCATAAGAATTTTTATAAGTATGTAAAAACAATCTTAAAAAGAAAAAATTAACTTCTACTCATGATTTTATGAATAATTAAGATAAAATTGAAGCATGTATAAAAAGTAAGCAGACTAATTTTTATGATTATACTAAATTTGAAACAAAATTAAAGCAGAACAAAATTACTAATTACTAAACAGTAGACTAAAACAAACATATCATAAATTAACTCTAACTTCAGTCTCAACACAATATACTAAGAATATTTTAACAACAGAATCTTAACACTAATCAATCCACACAGATATTTAAACAAATCAACATACATCAAACACAAAACTAAACAAACAATCCAAATAAAATAAACTAACAGAGTAGCTCATCATAAATATCTATAACTACTAGTCACTAGCTATAGCCTCATCATCATCATCATCACCAAAGGAAAATTCTACGTCCTTAGGATCAACAAATGGTGTGAAACTAGGAAAAGTAGGAAAACTAACATCATGTTCACCCTTCAGAAATCTGATTAGGGCTTGTCGGCATATTTTTAGGTTTGTGTGTTGTATTTGTGAAAAGAGGTCGCCTACAGAAATTGTCGGCGAATTTTTTATTTAATTTAAATAAATAATTTGAAAAGTAGTATTTGATTTTGAAAATAATTTTAAATTTGAAAATTTTAAGATATGAAATCAAACTGATCTCACATCCCGAATAGTTTATATAAACGAGCACCGCACCACAAACCATGTATCTATCCCGGAGAATAGACACACTGCTTGACGATGGGGCTTGATTAAATAAACTAGAAGATTTGTGACATCTGTTTGGTCTGCGAACCAATTTTATAAGCTACAAGTTCCCCTGCCTAATATGAAAACATTAAGCGGGGTTTATATTACTCGGGTTCTTAAAATTCCTTATAAGGGCAAGCCCACATAGTTAATTACATCTTAAGTGACGGGAATCACCTAAGAAAACTCTCGATAATAATCGGTAGTTACGCTCTCAAGAATTTCAAAGTTTAAGTTTTCGAGGGATTGAATTTTAGAATTTCGATAGGGAATGAATCAAATTTGGAACATTTTATTTTGGGGATTCAAAGGAAGAAAGGTAGGAAAAATCACAGATTTGAAGCGAACTTCGGTAACTTCCCGACTATCCTATTGTTTGGCTTGAATTTAGGAAAGTCCTAACGTTTATTTAATGTTTTAATCCTGCCAATTTTAATTAATTAGGATTTATATTTGTATGATAAAATCATACAAATAGCCTCGAAGATGTGAGGGTTTATGTCGTATCGAACTGATTACCTCGGAATCTTAAGACTAGGTTAGGGCTTAATTTACATGATATGATCATGCAAATGCCTAACGAAGAGTCGAGGATTTATGTTGCACTAGGCGAACTACCTCGAAGTCCTATGGCTTGGTTATTTAATTCTAAGAATGGTTTTGTTGATGTAGATTTCGAGTTTCTTGACGACGATGAGCTCGTGCTGCCCACCATGCTTCGAGCTCCTTGTTGTTGCGAGAGGTTTAATTTTAGAAGTCATAAATCGGGAGATGAGAGAAGTGTTTTGGTTTTAGAAATCTTAAAGTTCAAGTGTTTTTTATGTTTTAATTAAAACAAATCTTAAAGTTGATTATAACAACACGGTTAAGATCCCACGGTTCCATCCTTCCGGCATCGTTATTTTTATCGGATTCACTTAGTCCAGGATGAATTTGCTAAACTCAACTAAATGAGTTCCACACTTTCATTTAGGCAGTGGGAAATCCCGTTAGCAACACGTAGGTTACATCATCAGAGGTATTCCCGATCATCCGACAAGACGTTTTAATTTAGTTGTAGTTGTAGTTTTGTTGTTACGTTTGTGATTAAATTTTGAGTTGTTTTATATTTTGAAATGTTGTGGCGGTGAATTTTATCTTGTAATGACTTTTAATTTAGTTTTGGTTTCAGTTTTAGGGACTATCCTAAAGGTTTGGGTTTTCATGCAATAGTTGTTTATCATGCAAGAAAACTAAGTGGGATGCGATTAAATAAATTGATAAGGTAAATCGCAATAAAATAAAAGCGTACCTGGAGGGTCTTCCCGTCATCCCAAGCTGCACTTAAAACACGATTAGAATATTTAAGCATTTAAAGCAAGTTCCTAAGTAAAGCTAAGGGAAGGGTTATGATTTTACTACGAGTTCCTAATCCTATAGCTAGTCACCTCCTATGACGTCTAGGTTCTTGTATTTTGGGTTTGAGGACGATTTTCTTCATCGAAAGAACAATTAAGTTCGATTGTTCTTATAAATATCCTATCATATCGAGGAAGTGTTTAAGACGAATCTTAAACATCTTTTCAATATTTCTAGGATTATTTTAAGTCTAAGAGAATTTAATTATACAAATGAATTAATCGTCCAGGAGTTCAAGTTTTGTTATCTTGCTCAGTGAACTAGGACATTCGAATATCCTATGAATGAAGTAACACTTCACTTAACACTCCTATTTAAGAGTTATGACAACAAGAGCTTTCGAGGGCAAATGGATGTTCGAATGATTTATGATTTAACTTAATTTAATTAATGGGTTTAAGTTTGGAATAGTGTTCAAGTTGTTTTAGATTTATTTTGAATTCTTTATGTCTTAAGTGATGTTATATTTAATTCAATTTAATTTAATTTAATTTAATTTAATTTAATTTAATTTAATTTGGTTTAGTTTTAATTTTAATTTAATTTTATTTTTAATTTTAATTTAATTTAAATTTTATTTTAATTTGATTTTATTTTTTATTTTATTTAATTTAATTTAATATGTTTTAATTTAATTTAATTTAATGTGGTTTAATTTAATTTAATTTAATTTAAGTTAATTTAATTTAATTTAATTTTAATTTTAATTTAATATTTTATTTTTTTTATGTTTTAAATATGATTTAATTTAATTGTTAAAGTATTAATTTAATTGAAATTTTTATTGAATTTAGTTTAAATGTTTTAATTTTAATTTAATTTAATGATTAAGTCTTTTAGCATTTTAAATCTTGAAGCTTGGATTATCATTTTAATTAGGAATTAAATATTATTGGGATGATTAATTTAGGGATTCTTGAATTAAAGAATAAATTTCTTCCTAATAACATCCCTATTTTAATAATTCTAATTTTTTTATTATTCTTCCAAATTTAATTAATTATTTAATTAAGGTTTATTTTGATTATTGTTGAATTACTTGATAGGTTTCTACCCTTTAAATACCTAAGTTTCAAACATCCAAAATCAACTTAATATCAAATATTTTACCCATCCTTTTAATTAAACCTAAAATTTTTAATTATAGGATTAAAATTTTAATTACCATTTTGCTCCTTTAAACTTACTAATTTCATAACTCACTAAATTGAGCTTAAATGAATTTGAAATTTTAATGTGACTTCACTCATATGTCAATCAAGGCATTAGAGGAGAAAATGTGATTTTTTCTGTATTTAATTTATTTATATAATTATTTTTGGTGGAAAATAGAGATTTTCAAGGAAAATTTAATAACATGACCAAGGGAAAGTTTCAGTCCTTAAGAAAATTATGAGACATTCCTAATGACCAGAGGACCACTTGGACCAATTTTGGTGATTTTTGAATTATATTATTTTTATTATAATTATTTTGAGTTTTGGAGTATTAATTAATTTAAAAATAAAATAAAGGTTAAAAAATGAATTTTATATTTTTCAAAAATCTCTCTGATATCAAGGAAACCAGAGAATCAATTTTTATAATTTTCTGATTTTTCTTTGATTTATTAGAATTATTTTAGTGGAAATGCTTAGAAAATACATTTTTTAATTTTAAAATTACCTTAGGGCTTTAAAATTTAATATCTCATCATAGAGACTTAAGAAAAATATGGGATTTGTTCCTAAATGATTAAAATTCAAAATGTGACATTTTGGTGAATTTTATTATTTTTGTGAATTTTATTATTTTTTAATTATTAAAAATATTAAAATAATGCAAAAAAATCAACTTTTTTGGAAAATTGCAATTTTTAATTTTCTTAAATTCCCCTGATATCAGAGAGGCTCCAAAACCAATTTGGTGAATTTTTGAAGAGGATTTTGAAAGTTATGAATTTTTAAAGTTTAAATTTGGCTAAATGACTTAATCAACCCATTTGATAGGGCTAACCAAGTCCAATTGACTTCAAACTTTTATGGTGGGTTCCTCCGATCCTAAAGGTCGAGTGGAGAATTGATTTCAATTCAATTTGATGTATGATTAGCTCTAATTAATGAAAGCTCCATTTTGGGTGTTTAAGTCGATTAGGGTTATTACAAGTGAGTTAACTTCAAAACCATTTTCCCTAGGGTTCTCTGGTCACAAGAAACATCACCAAATTTTCCTAGAATTTATTTCACAACATGCTAATTATTAGAATTAAAATACTCGTAATAGTGACCTAGAATTTGAAAAATCAATAACTCTTCGTAGGGATGGCCTCGACTTTGGAAAATTCAGGGAATGTTCCCAAATTCGGAGGCTTAAAAGTCCTATGGTCTCATGCCATGGTGAATTGTATACATGCATGGAGAATTGAAATAGTGCAGAGAGTAAATAAATAATTAAAAATAAAATACTTGATGAAATTAAATGATTTCTTTTCCACATTATTCTCCTCTGTTCACTGAGCAAGAGGGTATTTTTATTTTATTTTTATGATTTTCCTACACAAAGTTATGCATTTTTGAAGTTTAGGGAATTAAATAAATAAGAAAATACCCTAATTTCCTACTTATCCACGCGACGCCGACTCAGCCTAGGCATCTCCGAAGCGGCGCGTGTCGTGCTTCGATTCGGCGCCGCCATCCGAGCTCGGCCGATCCGGGGCCCCGCGGTTCACGTACCATACACGCCGTCCGGCTCGATCCGCGACCGTCCACTCGATACACGCTCGATCCGACGGCTCCGGTCATCGTCTACGAGCGGTGTGCACCGTGACCGTCAGCCTTCTAACCCTAATTTCTCGCTCGATTCTCGATGGATTTTCGTGTTCTTATGCTCACATGGATTCGTCTTGAGGAGACGAACACATCCATATGGTAAACATGTATTTAAATTGATTCAAATTAAATGGAGAATCTCCGTAAGCTCGGGAAGAAGAGTGAGTCCATACCTTTGCTCGGAGAAGTGAAGCTTCGATGCGAGAGTTGTGTCACCTTCGATTGGGTCCAAGCAAGCTCGAGATGAAGTCCCTTGGCACAGTGAATTGTCAGGTAAGATTTTGACCAAGCCCGATCACAAAGCTTGGAGAGTCGGAACAGACGGGTGGCTCAGAGAGGGGGCTTTCGTTGGTAAACTTTTCCCTCGAGTCGGTGAAGGTGTAGGATCAATCAATTTGGGGATTGGTCCACTTGTGAAGAAGTGTCCTGGTTTTTGGCTTGAAGTTTGAACTCGAAATTGAGCTCGGCTGGAGGGAATTGGGGCGGAATCCAGTGGGAATCAAGTGCTCTATGTGTGGAGAGTGGTCAGAATGATTTTGGCGAGTTTCCTTAAGGTTGGTTCAACACCTCTTTCATGGCCGAGAGGGATGGTGTTTAAATAGGAGAGGGTGGAGGGCTCTCCCGGGGGAGTTAGGGCTGGGATCGAGTTGCTCTTAGCAAGGGAAGAACAGCTATGATGGCCATTTGGGCATGGGGCAACTCGGCAAGGTGGAATTTCGATGTTTGGCTCCTTCCCAGTGTCTCGACCATGGCGTTTTCCGGCGGCTTGGTGGTGGCCGGCGAGCATGGGTCACCCTCGTGTTCGAGTGGGTCGGGGTGGAGGTTTAGTGCGGTCGATTGGCCATGGACATGTGTAAAGGGCTTGGATTAAAATGGAATGGGAAGAGGCCATTTTGGCTTGATTTGGGTCAACCCATGCATTTGGGCTAGGTGCACCTCCCATGGCTAGCTTTGGGCTGAAGAGAAAGTGGTTTAGGTCGGCTTGATTAGTGGGGAAAGGTCCCCATCCAAGTAAAGTTAAGATCAAACATGGTTTAGTGTGTGACATGAACTTATGGTTAATCACGCTTAAAGGAAGTATGGAAAGGACCCCCTCCATCTTGCCATAGATAGACATGGTGACATGTAAAGGGCTTTCATGGCTTCATGTGGCTCATGCATGGCTTTCATGGCTTGCATATGGCTTGGGAAAAGTTTAGTCGATTTCATAGAAATGGATTTTTAAGGATTTTGGATATTTTGGGGTCATTTGATGGATTTGGCATAATACCATTTTGGTTTGATTTTCATGATGGATTTAGAACTTAGGGAGTGATATTAATTGATTGAGGATGAGATGAGAATGTCAGTGAGGGCTTTAGGATTGGGTTTGGGCTTTTAAAATTTGGTATAAGGTAGGCTTTTAAAGTGGTTTAAGGGAAGTGGGCTTTTGGATTTTAAAATGGATTTTATGGATGAAAGTTTGGTGAAGGCTTGGGCCAAATAATTGTTGGGTTTGGCTTATGGGTATGTCATGAGTGGTTTGAAACAAACTTGGGGTGGTTTGGGTTTGAATTGGGTTGGATTTGGACTTCTTTGGTAAATGGGCCAATGTAGGTCAAATTGGGCTAACTTGGGCCAATGTTGGGCTAAGGTTGAAATTGATGTAAAATTAATGTTGGGAAATGTTTATGGGAATGTTTCAAAGAGGTTTTGGCTTTGGTTGGGTTTTGATTTTGGGGTTTGGGCTTATTTGGGTTAGGTTTGGGCTTAGGTCAAAATTGGGTCTTTTAGCTTTAGGTTGAATTTGAGTGGGGTTTGGGTCTAAATTTTGGGCAAATCATGTTAGTGTTTTGTTTGTGGGGATGTTAGGGAAGGTTTAGAAAAGATTTGGGGTTAATTGGAGTTGAATTGGGTGAGTTTGAGCTAAGTTTGGGTCATGGGTCCAAATTGGTCTTTAAGGTCCAAAATGAAATTGGGTTCAAATGCCAATCAAATTGGACTTGGATTTGGTCTAGATTGGTGTTGGGGATGTTGAATGGAAGTTTAGAATTGAATTGGACCAGAATTTGGGTCAATTGGGTAGGTTTGGTTTGACATTGGGTTCACTTTGGGTTAAAATGGGTCAAATTGGGGATTTTGACAAAAGTGGGGTAAATTGACAAAATTGGCCCATGGTGTAGTTGAACAAAATGAAATTGGGAATATTTGGGATTTTCTGGAATTTTCGGGGAATTTTCTGAATTTTTGGATTTTTTTGGCTATGAATGATCAATTTGAGTGGTGTGGAAATGTTTGGGATTGGTTTTGAGGAATTTGGGTGACTTTGTAGAATTTTGAAAAATTTGGGTAATTTCAAGGGTTTTGGGTAGGCTAGGCGGGTGTTGGGTCCCGGGGGTCAAAAATTAAAAATTTGGAAAATTGAAAATTGGGTAAATGTAAGTAAATTGAAATCATTTTGGTTGAGCCATGAAGCCATGTTAAGACTATATGAGCCATGAGAGGATTCATTTGAGGCATTCATTATGTTGTTCCTAACTCTCTTAGCCAAGGCTTAGGGGTTAAGGACCATCCATGTGAATTACCCTCATGAGTCAGGAGGTCAAGTTGGGTATGGGTATGGTTTTAGGAGGTGTGTGAAAGTGTAGTATATAAGTGTAGTGTGAGTGTAAGTCAGCCCTTTCACCAGACTAGGCCACCCAGGGCAGTCCTAAGGCCAAAGAGTCCTATAGGAACTCATCCTTTAAACTTCATCATTTGATCTCAACCCTCTAGGTGATTAGGGGTCTACAATCAAGTTTGTGGAGTTTGCGGGGAGTTAAGAAGTGGTTTGAATTTCTAAGTGGTGGGTCCCAATTCTAGTCCTCTAAGATAGTCAAAGGAAAAGCCTAAGGCTAGATCCTAAGTACTAAAAGAAGAAGAGAAAACCTCATCAAAAATGAGGTCAACAGGGCTTCATCATAGTCAGCATCATAACTACTCTTCCTCTGGGTATAATCAGATAAATGATCAAGTTTCCTATCAATAGTATCAATCCTGCAGTGAGTTTGAAATAACTCCTGCTGCTGCTCTAAAAACTGATCATGCATTGATTCCCAGAAACTCGATGGTGGCTCAGCAGAAGTAGAGGGTCGAGAAGTAGAAGGTCTACCGGAGTATGTGCGAAGTAGAAGGAGCGGTCGATCTCTTCCCTTAAAGACGATCATAGATACTAACACTCTCTTGCCCAATTGGCTTGGTAGACTTTAACTTCTCCTCAGAAATATCAACAGTGACTCCATTACTAACACATAATGAATAAATCAGAGATGAAAATCCCGATCCAACGAAGTGTCGGATCTCGTGAGTAGAATCCACGAGAATCATAAATAATACCGCCGACATCAATAGGCTTCCTTTCCCGAATGCGGTAGTTTAAGATCGCTCGATCTCTAGTCACTTCACTCGAATGATTGGAAGGTAACAATCTTGCGTAAATAAAATAGTGCCATGCTTTAGAAATACCATTTAATTTCGAGGATTTGAAGTTTACCCTTTTTCCGTTCTCGATCTTCCAAGATCCAGTACCGTCAGTCAAATAAGCAATGATCATATCCAAATCTCCCTCATATGGTGATAATCCAGAATAATGACATTCAATAGTTGGTGGCAGGCCATAAAATATATTGATTCTTTCAGGACTAAATCCTACTCCTATACCTCTGACAAAGACTTCATAATCTTCGGCATCCTGAAAATTTGCATAAAACTCTCGAACAATAGGGATAACAACAACAGCAGTGAAATAACAAAATCGTTGCCAATTGTGTGCAACGATAGTGTTTTCAATCATTTCTACCGGATGATAGAAACTTCGTTCTGAAATGAACTTCCTGGACGTCGCAAATTCGTGGAAGCGAAAATGCGCACCCGCAATAGAAAATTTGCTGCTATCAAAGTTATCTCGTGCCTTCCCGCGTTTAGATTTCGGAGCCATCTAAACGTGAAAGAAAACAAGAACAAATTTAGGAATCAAAGATTTAAACTCTTTTTAAGTTTATAAAACTTAAAATAAGTTTAAAAATCCAAAGAAATCACTAAAAATCAAAATAAAATTTCAAAATTTTGGTTCTTAGCAAAACTAGGGAAATCTATGGTGAAAATCGAAAATAAATGGTTTAAAGTGTAGATCTGACCTTGAGACGAAGAAATCGAGTGGTTTCGCGCTCAAATCCTTGATGTTTTGACCTCAAAATGGATCTTAAAGGTGTATTTTCGCGAAAATGGGGAAGAAGATGAAGCTTAGGCGTCAAAAATGGCTTTTGGGGGTTATTTAATTAAATTTTCGGGTACAGGCCGAATTCTGGAGCCTAGGAGCCGAATTCTGGCGCCTAGCGCCAGACTCGCCTTTCACAAAAAATTATTTTTAAATTTAATTTTCCACCAAAATTTATAAATTCAACTTCCAATTACTCATATCGAGTAAGAGCTTCGATTTCTAACTTCCACAACATTTTTCAAAAATTTATAAAAATTAAATATTTAATCCACCAATCAAACATAAGGTTTAAATCAAACTCACTAAATTCCATTTATAATCTTCAATATTGACTCAATACATTCCAGATAAGTATTATACTTGATTCAAGTTCCTAATACACACTCAAACACAACAATTTCTAAGCAAAAACAACACACATTGAATATGAAAGCAAATACACAAACAAACACAATCGATTCTTTAAATCGATACAACGACTCAACAAACCATATAATAACTATCTCATTACTAGAATATTCTAATATTCACAAGGGAAATTGTGTATTCCACTTGGAAAGAACACTAACGCTCTCGGGAAATCCGTAGTCGTCTTTTTGTCAATCCACTTATTCTTCGCATACATTTCAACTTGAGCATCTTGATAAGCCGCAAAATGATCAAATTGAAGTTTCATTTGCCATTCTAGATGTTCAATTTGATGAAACATCTCATGAAGGTGATCTCCAATGCTTTTAAACTTCGCTTCAAACTTATCCAAATGACTAAAAATTTTCTCTAAACTTACAACGATGAAACCATTGAAGTAGGTTGAGGATCCTTTGAGACCTTGTCCCTAGCTTCTTCTCCATGATTTCTTCCTTCCATATTCTTCAAAAATTTCTCAAATCTCTCAAGAATGAACTGCAAGGGACGTAATTTTGATTGCTTGATGGTTAGGTAAGAAGATAGGTTGATTAAAAGGTGAAAATCGTGTGAAAAACTGAAAATTTTCGGTTTTTGCACGACCCAAGAATCGTGGCGCTTAGCGCCAAATCGGCACCCAGCGCCGGACCTATTGATGCATAGTTTGATTCTGGCGCTTAGGCGCCGAATTCTGGCGCCTAGGCGCCAGAACTATGTTCAACTCCATTTCACCTAATCATCAAATTTCAAAATTTCTTTCTCCAAGATAGGTAAATTATACTGGTAAGAGTAATTTAGACTCAATAACTCACATTGTAAATAATCATAATGAATGTTAACTTGATCTCCTTTTTACTCATATTCAGAATAGAGTGATCCATTTTCTAAATCTTACATACTTCAAAATAATTTTCAGCCTAAGTCAACAAAGACTTATGAGCATCAAATTTTTCTAAAGTAATATAAAATTAATCAAGATTGAGGCATAACCTTACATTAAAACACAAAAACACAAAAACACTCATAACAAAAGATAATCATGGGTTGCCTCCCACAAAGCGCTTGGTTTAACGTCGTCAGCCAGACTTAAGTAAATCTTTAATCAGGTTGACTCAATTCACAAGCCTCTTTATAAATCTTTTTAATATCTCCCAAATAAGGCTTCAATCTTAATCCATTTACTTTAAAAATTTTTCCTGTTTTGGGATCTTTAATATCCACGAGCTCCATAATGGTATACTTTCTCAACTATATAGGGTCCAATCCATTTAGATCTTAATTTTCCGAGGAAAAAGTTTTAAACGAGAGTTAAACAAGTAATACTTCTTGTCTGTGTTCAAAAATTTTTCCCGAAATTTTCTTATCATGCAACATCTTCATTTTTTCTTTATAAATCCTCGCATTTTCATATGCTTCATTTCTTATTTCTTCCATCTCATTTAATTGCAATAATCGCTTTTCTCCTGCTTTATTCAAATTAAAATTAAACTCCTTTATCGTCCAATAAGCTTTATGTTCAAGTTCTACAGGTAAGTGACAATGTTTACCATAAATTAACCGGTAAGGTGACATTCCGATTGGTGTCTTATAAACTGTTCTATAAGCCCATAAGCGTAATCAAGTCTATCAACCCAATCGGTTCTTTTTAGGATTAACGAGTCTTCTCTAAAATTCTTTTAATTTCTCTCGTTTGATACTTCGACCATTCCACTTGTTTGTGGGTGATAAGTAGTTGCAATTCTATGTTTGATTCCAAATTTTTGTAGTAATGATTGAATTCTTATATTCCTGAAATGACTTCCACCATCAGTGATAATTACCTTAGGCATTCCAAATCTTGAAAATATCATTTTCTTTAAAAATTTAGAAACACTTTTGGAATCACATATTGGTAAAGCAACAGCTTCAATCCACTTTGAAACATAATCTACCGCTAATAAAATATAAATTTTTCCAGATGATGGAACAAATGGTCCCATAAAGTCTAAACCCCATATATAAAAAATTTCAACTTCCAATATATAGTTTAAAGGCATTTCATTCTTCCTAGATATATTTCCCATCCTTTGACATCGATCACATGTTTTCACATAATGTCTCACATCTATAAATAAGGTAGGCTAATAAAATCCAGAATTTAAAATTTTAAATGTAGTTTTATCTATGCCAAAGTGTCCTCCAAAATCAGAATCATGACATTTTTGAATAATAGCAAAAGTTTCCTCATAAGGTACACATCTTCGAATCATAGAATCTTTACCAATTTTAAATAAATGAGGTTCTTCCCAAATATAAGATTTAGCATCATATTTAAATTTCTTAATAAATTTGTTATCCAAGTTATAAGGCAAAATATTGCTAATTAAATTATTAACAATATCAACATACCAAGGTGTTTTGCATCCTTGAATAACATATAAAGATTCATCAGGAAATTTCTCATTTATATTTTCTTCTGAAATAATATCATTTTTAATTCTAGACAAATGATCGACAATTTGGTTTTCGGTTCCTTTTCTATCTACTATTTGGAAATCAAATTCTTGTAGAAGTAAAACCCATCTTATAAGTCTAGGTTTAGAATCCTTCTTAGATAATAGATATTTAATAGCAGAATGATCGGTATGAACTATGCATTTAGTACCAAGAAGATAAGGTCTAAATTTATCAAAGGCATATACTATGCTAGAAGCTCTTTCTCGAGTGGTAGTGTAATTTCTTTGTGTTTCAGGTGAGAGTTTTACTAAGCATAATATACAACTTTGAAAATTTTCTCATATTTTTGTCCTAATACATGCTCCAATTGCAAAATCACTTGCATCATACATTAATTCAAAAGATTTATTCCAATTAGGTGCAACAATGATAGGTGCGATTATTAATTTTTCTTTTAGAATATTAAAAGCATTAATACATTCTTTATTAAATTCAAATTTTGTATTTTTTTCCAATAAATGACAAAGAGGTTTAGCAATTTTAGAAAAATCCTTTATGTATCTTCTATAAAATCCAGCATGACCTAGAAAACTTCTCACATCAGTAACAGTAGTAGGTGGTTGCAATTCAACAATAATATTCACTTTTGCTCGATCTACTTCCATCCCTTTTTGTGACACTTTGTGACCAAGTACAATGCCTCTCGTGACCATGAATCGACATTTTTCCCAATTAAGAACTAAATTTGTTTCTTCACATCTTTTTGAACTTTTGCTATATTTTCCAAACAAGATTCAAAGAAGTTCCAAAAACCGAAAAATCGTCCATGAATATTTCAATTCCTTTGTCAATCAAATCACAAAATATTGACATCATACATCTTCGAAAAGTTGCAGATGCATTACATAAACCAAAATGCATTCTTCTAAAAGCAAATGTTCCATAAGGACTTGTAAATGTTGTCTTTTCTTGGTCCTCGGGAGCAATAAGTAATTGATGATAACCAGAATATCCATCCGGAAAATGAAATATAGGTGTCCAAACTAATTTATCGAGCATTTGATCCAAGAAAGGTAAACGAAAATGATCCTTTCTAGTGGCTTTATTTAATTTCCTATAGTCAATACAAATTCGCCATCCAGTAACTTGTCTTGTAGGAATTAGTTCATTTTTATCATTAACAATGACAGTTACACCTCCTTTATTCGGAACACAATGAATAGGACTTACCCATTGACTATTCAAAATAGGATAAATAATACAAGCATCTAACCACTTAATAATTTCTTTTTTAACAACCTATTTCATAATAGGATTTAATCTTCTTTGCGATTCTATAGTAGGTTTAAAATTTTCTTCCATTAAGATTCTATGCATGCAAATGGAAGGGCTTATTCCTCTTATATCGACAATCAGTCCAACCAAAAGCTTTCTTATAATTCTTTAACACACCTAGTAGTTTTTCTTCTTGATCTCTACTCAGTTTAGAAGAAATAATAACAAGTAAAGTTAACGAATTTCCAAGAAACGCATATTTTAAATGTGAAGGTAACATTTTTAATTCTAGTTCAGGGGCTCTTTTAATTGATGGTAAAAGTATATCATTTTGAGTTATGTCTAAAGTTTCCCAATTATCTTTAATAAAATAAGTCTCTTCTTCTTCTACTACTTCATTTTTATCAGTTAAAAATTCAAATTTTTCTTCAGAAATGACTTTACATTTTTTTTGATAATGTTTTTCAATTAAATAATCAATTATATCCATTCTATAACATTTCTCTTTATCAGGGTACTTCATTGATTTAAGAACATTGAATTTAATTTCTTGATCATTAACTCTCATGGTTAGTTCTCCCTTTTGCACATCAATCATAGCTCGTCCGGTAGCTAGAAAAGGTATCCCTAAAATAATAGGTATCTCTTTATCTTCTTCCATATCAAGTACTATGAAATCTACAGGGAAGATAAATTTATCCACTTTAACAAGGAAATTGACCCGACCCGCAATTATGTAGTAAATTAACTTCCAAAAGATGGCCAAAAACTTGACCCGATTTATAAATAGCGGCTAGTGTGCAAAATCTTAAATGATATAAATTAGAAAATATTTTACACACTAGGGGTACTACGCAAGTATATGTATTGTTTCAATTAATATAGAGTTTTCTTTAAAAACCCCAGTATCGATCCCACGAGGAAGTGAAGTAAGAGGTCCTTAGTCAAATTCTAGTTTACTACAACTAGTCCTTAGTTTGGAATATCGATTAAAATTGTGTTTTATCTAGCAACTACTCCTAAATGCAAGTGTTAAATTTAAAGATAGTAATTATATCTAAATTCAAATAACAATTCTAAAGATAACCCTTTTTGGATGAATTGATTTGGAGAATTTTGAGATATTAAAAACTACTATTCTTATGTAATGAAATAAATAATGTATAGGAATGGGATGCTTTTAATATTGTATGTGCCAAATAGGAGCAATCTTATTCTTTACCCTTTGGTCCAGGCATAAAGAACATTGACTAATCCTATGCTTGGTTACTCGAATCGCGGCTAGGGTCGGGAGGATACGGGCTCTCACTTCGGAGCTCCCACGTTTCCCTCATCTGAGGGCTAACATCCACACTTCAACACCCAAACGATAGGACCGAATTGAGGATTTTAGCCTGTCACTCTAAAATCTCCAATTCTACGCCCGATTAATATTATTTCCCTATTTATTTGCATTCAATTCCCATGAACTTCACCATCCATGGAATTTGAATGTGGTTCAACTTTGTTGAGAATTACATATTCCCTTTCAGAACTTAACGCAATTACAACGAATTTTAACACTACAATGGGCCCTTATTGCAATGTCAATGAAGCGCAAATAAAAATCATCACATTTATAATTAAATTTACTTCTACCATGCATCACAAAATCCTAAACATTATTTCTACTCATTACAAAAGAAAAGTAAAAGGAAAATAATGGCATAATCTTCTCATGCCGCTATTTCCAAAGAAGAAGAAAAAGTAAGAGAGATACGTCACAAAGCGCGAATAAAACACAACGAAAACTTCATTTAACTAAAGCAAATCCACTAAATAAATGTTTACAAAATTATAAGATAATGAAGAACAATACTTAGCTTTTTCCCTTGAAAGAAAGACGAAGATCTCTCCCATAAAGTCTCCCGTGATCCATGCAATGCTAGCGAAATCCCTTACAAATTCTCTCAAAATCTCCTCTCCAATCTCTCCAAAAGGGTAGAAATCTACATTTCTACTTTTAATCTAAGAATCCTAAACATTCCTCTAAGTTTTTCTCTCCTTTTCTCTATTGTTTTTCTCCTATTCTAACATAAATTCGCCATTTTTAAAGAGTGTGGACGAATTTCCAAGAGTCTCCTTAAGCACCCCTTCGAAAAAGCGTCCAAATACGTCGAATATTGGCCCAAAACCGCCAAATGTCTGTTCATGGTCGTCCGGGCAGCTGTCGGCGGGTTCGAGGCCGCTGTCGGCGGCCTTTTCATCCATATTTCGGTGGTCTCGGGAAAATCTCACCGTCGGCGAGCAGGCTGCTGTGCGGCTCCACGGTTTCGCTCTGTTTGGCTCCGTTTCAACTCCGTTTCGCCCCATTTCAGTTGCGTTGCATTCGTAACAGATAGCCCTAAAAAATAAGCATAAAAATAACCTTTCTTTAAAGTATAATCTCATTCAAAAATATGCAAGAAGTGTAAAAGAGATTAAGCATCAAAAGACTTATCGAAAGGTGTCAGGGCAGAATTTCATTTCTTGCTCGTTTTTGCTCCAAATTGCACCGTTTTTGCTTCTTTTGCTCCAATCACCATTTCTTGTACCTAAAACCAAAAAACATACAAAATACCTTCCTTTAAAGTGTAATATCATCAAAAAATAAGTAAAATAATATAGCAAAAAAAACGTATATATTTTAGGCGTGTCAAAATCCCCCAAACTTAACTGTTACTTGTCCTCAAGTAACACTTTTACTACATAAAAATATAACTCAAGGCAATGTACTTTTTACCTGTAAGACACTAAAATTTTTCATTCAAAAGAATATATTAGTTAAACTTTTAGAAAGAAATTCAGTAACTCAGGTTAACACTACAAGTATAAGAATATTCGACGAATCAAGTCTAAGGGTTATACGTCTCTATTTATTTCAAGATAAACCATAATTTGTCACATTAAAAATTCCTTGAAAGATTATGTGAAAAAGAAGTTCATGCAAACTTCATTAGAATGTAGGCCAATACTTTAAATATAAATTCAGAAATGAAATCAAGTTCTCCCTTTAGGGTGACTCAAGTTAAGCCAATTTTTGATTAGGCATCTCCTCAAGCTTCTCCTCATAAATATTTTTCATTCTTTTTTATTTTTTTCTTCTGGGATCATTTTCAATCCCTTTTTTTTTGCACTCTTTTCTTTTTCTATATTTTTTTTTAAATGAGGATTACTATATCTGGAGAGCCTGTAATGATTTTGAACTTCACTCTTCTCTTTCTAAAGTTCAAACTTGAAACACATCCTTACTTTATAATTAGGTATGAGCTTTATTATTCATCATAAAGTCACAATCTCCTCTTAACACACAATACTTTAAGTCTCTTAACATTTCAAAAATACAGTTTTATTTACTTTAAATAGTTATCTATAATCAAATTCTCTCATACCAAATATCTTACCCTTATAAAATTAACCTTTATTACTAAAAACTTTCATCCAATCCTTCCATAATATTTAACTGAAATAAAAAGTTTTAGTTATCTCAAGCGAGGTTCAATTGCCGAAGTTATGCTTAATAATTTTTGAAAATATAATAATTGAGAACAAATAAGAGTTAATATTTTTCTTCCCCCAAACTTAAATTTTAAAATATTTTGCAATTAATTCCATAAAATGTAGCTGGAAGAAAAAGTAAAGGTTGAATATACTTACTACTACAACATCCTATCAAATTCATATCATGCCTAATCAGGATAGAATGACTGTAGGAGAAAGTAAAGCTAACCTAAAACATGCTTGTAATAAAATTACACTAAAAGGAAGTATTTTCACATTAAAATTTTATTTTTCTTCCTACCCTCAAAATTAATTTTTAACATATATAGCATTCAGTACAGAAAATATAAGCAGGAAGAAAACAATTTAGAATTTCTATCTGCCACAAATGTCTATCAAAATCATTTGCAAGTATTCATTAGGACAGAACAATATGCAACAGAAAGTAAATCTAAGTTATTCATGCCAGAATGAAATTAACTAAACCAAAGTCTAACTAGCATAGCATGTTTCAACAAGGGAATATAAAATTGTTCTTCAATACCTAAATAAAGTTGTAACACAAACATAAACACACATATGATAAATGAGGTTAATTCATCCTTTAACTCATCGCATCTCACTAATTTACTTCCAATTTTTAACGGAATCACCACACTAGTAAATTAGGCACTTTAAAATGATTTTATAGATTATAATCCCAAAGATAAGATTACACCTGATAAATTGATTTTCGGACACCAATCTCAGGCATCATCAAATCCTTATAATTAAGCACCTCTAATGGTTATAAAGATAGTGTAAGATCGTCCTAATGGTATTCATCAAATAGGTTCGCGACTCCTACCTAATGAAAATAAAATTGCAGAAAGGAAGTAACAAATTAAGATGGAACTATCAATGTTCGAAATTCATGATTTTTCTTGTAAAACTCAAGTCTCAGGTGAGACCCAAGTTATAGTGGACTCGTCGATCCAACTTTACAAGAGATCAATTCTAGCCATAATAAGAAGTTAAGGAATCACCTCCCTCATAACACAGACAAAGATCAGATCAAAGCACTAATAATCCAAGCATCTATCAATCAACAATAAAACTTATCAATCTATAATGACACAAAAAGATCAAGTCTATCCACTCTAAATCAAACACAATACAACACTAACAATCATGACTCTCAAGCACACTAAATCAAAGCACACTGATAACTATGGGTTGCCTCCCATAAAGCGCTTGGTTTAACGTCATTAGCCCGACAAATGATTCCTCCTGGATCAAAATTCCAGTTAAGTAATCCTCGATCAATCGCCCAATCATTTCCAGATCAAGGGGTTCCTACAAAATTCTCAAATTTTAATTTTTTATTCAGCTCTTCCTTTTCAAATGGATTTATATCATTGTTCCTCATATTTCTTTCTAGATCCAATATTCTTCTATTGATTTTCCGAAATTGCATATTAATATCATCCTTGAAATTTATAAGAAATGGATCTTTATAAGATACTTCAATATCTCCCAAATTTTGGATTAGATTCTCTCTAGATAATTCAGATTCAGTATCAAATTCTTCTATGTCACTCTTATAATTCAAGTTATCTTCCAATTCTTCCCCTTTATAATTATTAAGTGATTGAGGATCTATCTTAGTTGAGGAAATAGGTTTATCTAATTCTCTAGGAGTTTCTTCCAATGGTCTTCCAATATCCTTATCCTCTTTTCTCAACTCAAAGTTCTTTTGAAATTTATCCTCAAATTCTCTTCCAAGTTCTAGTTCAATAATTTTATCTTGTTCATCATTTAATTCGAGTTTTTCTTGTGATTGAGTCGTATCTAAAGATATAAAGACTGGTTGTGTAGATGAACTCTCTAAATAGATAGACTTTAAAATTGTATGGGGTACATCCATCTTAAGTTCATGAGATTTTTCAACAAATGGAATTAAAAGTTTACTATTTTTGGTAGCGTCCATCATTTCACATCTCTCCTGAACATACATAAAGTCTTCTTTAAGTAATGTTTTCGAATCATCATAAAAATCTATTTCAATCTCATCTTTTAACTTACTCTCAAAACTTTCTTGGAAATGGTCTTTACTTAGATAATCAATTTCATCCATCCAAAAACAATCATCATATTTTCTCTCAGCGGGATATTTCATAGTCTTTAATACATCAAAAGTGACTTCATGGTCATTAATATTCAAAGTCAACTTTCCTTTTTGCACGTCTATCATAGCTTGTCTAGTAACAAGGAAAGGTCTCCCTAAAATAATTGGAATTTCTTTATCTTCCTCCATATCTAATACAATAAAGTCCAAAGGAAAGATAAATTTATCCACTTTAACAAGCACATCTTCTATAACTCCTTTTGGATAAATGATAGATCGATCAGCTAACAGAAGGGTTACAGTAGTAGGAGAAATATCGATTAAATCTAACCTTCAAAATATAGATAGAGGCATCACATTAATGCTCACTCCTAAATCACATAAAGCTTTTCCACATAATTTTTCTCCAATTGCACAAGGAATTGTAAAACTACAAGGATCTTTAAGTTTCCGAGGAAAATTTTTCCGAAGTATGGCACTGCACTCCTCACTTAGTGCAACTATCTCATAATCCTCAAATTTCCTTTTCTTGTTTAATATATCATTTATAAACTTTGCATAGCTTGGCATCTATTTTAAAGCTTCAGTGTAAGGAATATTTATCGTTAACTTCTTAAGTACTTTCATGAACTTTAAAAATTTTTTATCCAACTCATGCTGTCTAAGTCTTTGAGGAAATGGAGGTGGTGGTTTTTCCAAACTGATTTTAGTTGGAGATATTAATTTTTCCAGATCCTTAGAAACATGTTCTTCAGGTCTTTTAGTTTCCTTTGTTTCTCTCACAACATCTTTCTCTTTTCTAACCACATCCTCTATATCTCTTCCAATTTTTAATTGGACAACTTCTATTTGTTCATGAGTGTTCTTTTTAGGGTTGATCTCATTGTTGCTAGGAAGTGTTCCTTGTGGTCTATTGCTAAGTGAATTAGCAATTTGTCCCAGTTGATTCTCTATGTTTCTAATAGCAGCATTTTGAATTTGCAACTGGTTTCCCATTTGCAATACCATTTCTTCCATAAACATTTTTTTATCATCAAATTGTTGATCATTATTAGAGTCCGGTGGATATGAAGGTCTATAGTTTGTGTTCCCCTGATTATTCCAACTTCTATTATGATTTGCATGATTATTTTCCCATTGTTGGTTTCCATCGTCAGTAGTAGGATTCCAGTTAAATTTAGGATGGTTCTCCCAATCTGGGTTGTAAAAGTAAGAATACGGGTTGTTTATGGTATTTAAAGTCTCATATGATAAGTTAGAATCAATTATATGCCCTAATGATCTTTCCTCACTTACAGAAGTAAATTGAGGTTGGTTCATTCCAAATTGGTCCAACTTCCTTGATATTACAACAATCTGAGATGCCAGAATTGTAATCGTATCTGTATCATGAACACTGTCTACATTTTTATGATTACCCTTGCAGAGGGCCATTGAAATTCATTTGTAATCATTTCTTCAATTAATGCATACGCTTCATCAAATGATTTTGACATTAATGATCCACCAGCAGCGACATCAATTATAGACCTAAGGGATCCTACTAACCCATTATAAAAAGTTTGAATGATTAACCAATCGGGCAGAGCATGGTGTGGACACTTTCTTAGGAGTTCCTTAAATCTTTCCTAGGCTTCGTATATTGATTCCCCTTCATACTGACAAAATGAGATAATATCATTTCTAAGTTTAGTAGTCCTTGAAGGTGGAAAATACTTAGCTAAGAATTTTTGAGTTAACTTCTCCCAATTTTTAATAGAACCAGGTGCTAATGAGTATAACCACATTTTAGCCTTATCCCTTAGTAAGAAAGGAAAAAACCTTAATCTAACAGCATCGTCTGACATGCCGTTATAATGAAATGTAGCACAAAGTTCAAGAAAATTTGATAAGTGTAAATAGGGATCTTCTAAAGGAGTTCCCCCAAGCGGTTGTTCGCACCGAGTTAGATAATCTCAGGATTTATTTCAAATGAGTCAGCTTCTACGACAGGGTTTTGTATACTAGAGTGAATTTCATTTGTCGTAGGATTTATGTAATCCCTCAATGAAGTATGATGATTTTCTAAGTTATTCTCATGAAAGTTTTACATTTCTAGTTTTTCGAGTCCTTTCTGTATTTTTATTTTTTTATTTTTTTCAAACTCGGGATCATAAGGCACAAGCCCTGCAGATCCTTTGTTTCGCATACGTAACATAACAAGCAATACATTAATAAGTAAACAAATAACATATGAAATATATTCAACACAACAAAACATTTTCACGAACACCTTATTTTTCACACAAATAATTTTTTCACAACACTTTTTCATATAAAAATACTTTCACACAAAAATAGTTTTTATGACACTACAGTTTTCCAAGTCCAAGCCTATTTAATTCAACTAAAATTCTCCTAAAATTCTTACCGAAGCTTCCCAGGCAACGGTGCCAAAAACTTAACCCGACCCGCAATTATGCAGTAAATTAACTTCCAAAATATGGCAAAAAACTTGACCCGATTAATAAATAGCGGCTAGTGTGCAAAATCTTAAATGATATAAATTAGAAAATATTTTACACACTAGGGGTACTACACAAGTATACGTATCGTTTCAAGTAATATAGAGTTTTCTTTAAAAACCCCAGTATCGATCCCACGAGGAAGTGAAGTAAGAGGTCCTTAGTCAAATTCTAGTTTACTACAACTAGTCCTTAGTTTGGAATATCGATTAAAATTGTGTTTTATCTAGCAACTACTCCTAAATGCAAGTGTTAAATTTAAAGATAGTAACTATATCTAAATTCAAATAACAATTCTAAAGATAACCCTTTTTGGATGAATTGGTTTGGAGAATTTTGAGATATTAAAAACTACTATTCTTATGTAATGAAATAGATAATGTATAGGAATTGGATGCATTTAATATTGTATGTGCCAAATAGGAGCAATCCTATTCTTTACCCTTTGGTCCAGGCATAAAGAACATTGACTAATCCTATGCTTGGTTACTTGAATCGCGGCTGAAGGTCGGGAGGATACCGTCTCTCACTTCGGAGCTCCCACGTTCCCCTCGCCCGAGGGCTAACATCCACACTTCGACACCCGAACGATAGAATCGAATTGAGGATTTTAGCTTCGTCACTCTAAAATCTCCAATTCTACGCCCGATTAATATTATTTCCCTATTTATTTGCATTCAATTCCCATGAACTTCACCATCCATGGAATTTGAATGTGGTTCCACTTTGTTGAGAATTACATATTCCCTTTCAGAACTTAACGCAATTACAACGAATTTTAACACTACAATGGGCCCTTATTGCAATGTAAATGAAGCGCAAGTAAAAACCATCACATTTATAATTAAATTTACTTCTACCATGCATCACAAAATCCTAAACATGATTTCTACTCATAATAAAAGAAAAGTAAAAGGAAAATAATGACATAATCTTCTCATGCCGCTATTTCCAAAGAAGAAGAAAAAGTAAGAGAGATACGTCACAAAGCGCGAATAAAACACAACGGAAACTTCATTTAACCAAAGCAAATCCACTAAATAAATGTTTACAAAATTATAAGATAATGAAGAACAATACTTAGCTTTTCCCCTTGAAAGAAAGACGAAGATCTCTCCCATAAAGTCTCCCGGTGATCCATGCAATGCTAGCGAAATCCCTTACAAATTCTCTCAAAATCTCCTCTCCAATCTCTCCAAAAGGGTAGAAATCTACATTTCTACTCTTAATCTAAGAATCCTAAACATTCCTCTAAGTTTTTCTCTCCTTTTATCTATTGTTTTTCTCCCTTTCTAACATAAATTCGCCATTTTCAAAGAGTGTGGACAAATTTCCAAGAGTCTCCTTAAGCATCCCTTCGAAAAAGCGTCCAAATACGTCGAATATTGGCCCAAAACCGCCAAATGTCGGTTCATGGTCGTCCGGGTCGCTGTCGGAGGGTTCGAGGCCGCTGTCGGTGGCCTTTTCGTCCATATTTCGGTGGTCTCGGGAAAATCTCGCCGTCGGCGAGCAGGCTGCTGCGCAGCTCCACGGTTTCGCTCCGTTTGGCTCCGTTACAACTCCGTTTCGCCCCATTTCAGTTGCGTTGCATTCGTAACAGATAGCCCTACAAAATAAGTATAAAAATAACCTTTCTTTAAAGTATAATCTCATTCAAAAATATGCATGAAGTGTAAAAGAGATTAAGCATCAAAAGACTTATCGAAAGGTGTCAGGGCAGAATTTCATTTCTTGCTCGTTTTTGCTCCAAATTGCACCGTTTTGCTTCCTTTTGCTCCAATCACCATTTCTTGTACCTAAAACAAAAAAACATACAAAATACCTTCCTTTAAAGTGTAATATCATCAAAAAATAAGTAAAATAATATAGCAAAAAAACGTATATATTTTAGGCGTGTCAGACATCCTCTATAACTCCTTTAGGATAAGTGATAGATCTATCAGCTAACTGAAGGGTTACAGTGGTGGGAGTAATATCTCCTAAATCCAATCTTCGAAAGATAGAAAATGACATGAGATTAATACTTGCTCCTAAATCACATAAAACTTTTCCACAAAATTTTTCTCCAATAGCACGGGGTATAGTGAAACCTCCAAGGATCCTTAAGCTTTTCGAGTAATTTCTTTTGAATTATTGACCTTGCATTCTTCACTTAATGCAACGATTTCAAAAGCTTCAAATTTCTATTTTTTGCTTAAAATATCCTTCATAAATTTTGCGTAAGTTGGCATTTGTTCCAAAGCTTCAGCAAAAGGTATGTTAATAGCAAGTTTCTTAAAAATTTTAAAGAACTTAGAAAATTGATGATCTAATTTCTGCTGTTTCAGTCTTTGAGGAGAAGGTGGTGGTGGTTTTTCAACTTCCACATTAACGGGTATAACGGTCGATCTTGGCTAGGAGAGAGAGTTTCTTTAGGTTTTTGATTTCTTGACCTCGATCTCTTTTTCGATTTCATTCTGCATTCTTTCTTTTAATTCATTTCCACTTCTAAGTTGCTACGACTTTAACTTGTTCATGTTCTTTTCAGTTTCCTTTGGATTAATTTCAACATTACTAGGAAGTGTTCCTACGAGTACGTTATTAATTAAAGTAGCAATTTGCCCCATTTGATTTTTAATATTATGAATAGCAATATTTTGATTTTGTAATTGATTATTCGTTTGTAAAATTAATTCTTCTATTGATAACTTTTATCGTTGATTATTAAATCCAGAAGGTTTATAATTTGGATTAACTTGATTATTCCAATTTCCGAGTGGGATGAGATTGATTATTACCCCATTGTTATTGTGAATTATTCCAGTTAAAATTAGGATGATTTTTCCATCGAGGATTATAATAATTTGAATAAGGATTATTTTTACTTGTAATAGCTTGTAAAGTTTCAATAGTTTGAGAATCTTGAATATAAGCAGAGTTATTATGTGAAATATTAATTGCAAAATTATCTAATTTCTTAGACATTGCTGTTACTTGTGAAGCTAAGATAGAAAAAGCTTCATTATCGTGAATACTTGCCATCTTTTTAGGATTAATCCTTTCGGAAGGCCATTGAAAATTGTTATTAGCCATTTCTTGATTAAAGTGTAAGCTTCTTCGAATGATTTAGACATTAAAGAACCTCCAACAGCAGCATCAATAATTGATTTTAAAGATCCAATTAATCCATTATAAAATGTTTGAATAATTAACCAATCAGGTAAAGCATGATGAGGACATTTTCTTAATAGTTCTTTAAATCTTTCCCAAGTTTCATATATAGTCTCCTCATCAAATTGACTAAACGAAGTAATATCATTTCTTAATTTAGCAGTTTTAGAAGGAGGAAAATATTTAGCAATGAATTTTTGTGCCATTTCAGCCCATGTTTTAATAGAACCGATCGCTAATGAGTTTAACCACATCTTTGCTTTATCTCTTAAAGAAAAAGGAAAGAGTCTAAGTCTAATAGCATCATCAGAAACATTGTTATATTTAAAGGTAGCACAAAGTTCTAAAAAACTAGCAAGGTGTAAATTTGGATCCTCATTTAGTGTTTCACCAAATTGATTGTTTTGCACCATTTGAATAATAGACGGTTTAAGTTCAAAAGAATTAGCATCTACGAGTGGGTATTTGAATACTACTTATGAAGTTCATCAGTTTGTAGAGTTGACATAATCCCTTAATGGTTTATAAACATTTTGATCATTAAGTTCGATTGGATTTTGTAAAGTAGCCATTTCTTGAAATTTTTTAATTTGTTTTCCCTTTTTAATTTTTCTAATTGTTCTTTCTAATTCAGAATCTAAAGTTATTAATCCTTCAGAACCAAATCTTCGCATAAAACAAGGAATAAAATTTATATATATATATATATATTATATTTTTTTATATTTTTGGAAATTTATAACTATTCTATTTCTTCCCCGGCAACGGCGCCAAAAACTTGACCCGATTTTTGTACTTCCAAATACAAGAATTTGTTACCATTGCTACAAAATTTAATTTACGGCAAAGGCGCTGAAACACTTGACATCGGAATAACTTGCTATATAGATGTGTACCAAATAAAACTTTTTAAATATATGTTTATATAGCAAAATATAATTTTATAAAGAAAATATTTTATATACTTTTTGGGTACTTACGCAAGTATACGTATCGTTTCGAGTAATATAAGACTTTGAAACAAAGACCCAGATATCGATCCCATGGGGAAAAATTATAGTAATAAATTTCTAAATATTGTATTTCAAAAATCTTTTTGTATTTTAATCTAACTATAAATTATTATTAATTTACTAGATGCAAATAAAGAAAACAATAATAAGACAATGATTTTATGAAAACTATATAAAATAAACAACTCTCTTCCCTTCAATTAATCTAAGTTTTTTAAGATAATTTAATATTCGTTGGAGAATTTGATTTATGGTATTGTGCCGAATAGAAGCATCCCTATTCTTTACCCTTTGATCCATGCACAAAGAACATTGGCTAATTTACAGATCAAGTCTGGATGTATTGTTCGTAGAATGGGTTAATCTGAGACTCACACTACTTAGATGTCGAGGGTGGCTATGGTCGACCCTACTAGTGACCCTTTCCTAATCTATAAATCAAATTATAAGAATTTAGTCTGTCACTCTAAAAACTTATCAATTCTACGCCCTTTAAATCTTATCTTCCTATTTATTTGCACTTCACCTTGATTAGCCCGTACATGGCCTTCGACTACCCAAGGATTCATGTGACACAAGTTAAGAGTTTTTCTCCTTCTAGGTCTCAAAACTCTTCACGAGTTTTAACGATTTAAATGGCCGATATAAAAAGTAAAGTAAGATCAGGTATTAATGTCATCACGATGTTTTAAAAATATTTTGAATTTCAATTCTCCATCGAATCTTTTATTATCTTATTTATCTCTTCATAATTGAAGGAAGAAAGTAAACTAACTACTCAGAACACATTGAATATAAACAGTAAAACATAATAAATAAACTTTGAATCAAATATAAAATACTTATCTCAAATATTTCTTCTATAGATCTTCTGATTCCTACTAACTCCACAGTGTAATGAACTCCAGATGCAACAACTTGAAAATAAACTCACTAAAATAAACAAAAGTGGCCCTAAATTTCTCTCTCCATTTCTCTCTCTAAGGATGAGAGATCCTAAAGTGGATAAGAGAAAGGGGGGCACGTTTTTATGAAGAAATGGACTCCTATTTATAGGTTTCAAGGGTTGCCTTGAGGCACCTCTTCAAAATATGTCCACATTCGATGAATCTTCTAGAAGGTACGTACGGCGCCTTTGCGGCACGGACACCGCGTCCGATTCTTCGCACCTCTTCACTTTGGCTCGCACCTCTTCGCGATTAAAACCTTTTGGAGCGTCCGAATGCGATGTATCACATGTCACTATTATCGAGGAACAGCTGCAGGTCTTAGAATGTCCGATAACGGCTCACTCCGTCGAAATAAGCTGTTCGAACGTTGTCGAAAACTTGACGGTTTACGTATCGAGTACTGGCGCTTAGGCGCCGACTACGGCGCAGGCGCCAGGCCATATTTTTTATAATTTTTGTATTTTGCTCCATTTTTGCTCCTTTTTGCTCCTTTTTGCTCCTTTTTCCTTTTTTTGGACCTTTTTACATCACCTACATCCAAAAACACAAAAAATACCTTTCATTAAAGCATAATATGCTTAGAAATTTATAAGAATTAAGACATAAAGAAATAGGTACTTTTTTTATAGATCATGCTATGTGGATGATGTGGTCATCAAAAGCAAACTGAAGGAAGATCACCTATATGATTTGAGAATTGTTTTCGAGCGACTTGGACAATTTAACCTTAAGATGAATCCCCTGAAATACGCCTTCGGCGTCGCCTCTAGGAAATTCTTAGGATTTGTTGTCCGACATCGCGGAATTGAAATTGATCCAGAGAAGATTAAAACTATCTTAGAAATGCCTCCTCCCAAGACCTTGAAACAACTACGATTCTTTCAAGGGTAGTTGGCATATCTTCGACGCTTTATCTCGAACTAGTCGGGTAGGTGTCAGCCCTTCTCGGCATTGGTTAAAAATGACACCAAATTCATTTCGGAAGAAAAATGCCAACAGGCCTTCGAGGACATTAAACGATATTTAATGACACCTCCTATCTTAGCAGCCCTAGTCTCGGGTCGACCGTTAATACTTTATACCGCGGCTTTAGACGACTCCCTTAGAGCCCTGCTAGCCCAGGTTGTCGGCATATTTTTAGGTTTGTGTGTTTGTGGTGTTGTATTTTTGAAAAGAGGTCGCCTACAGAAATTGTCGGCGAATTTTTTAATTTAATTTAAATAAATAATTTGAAAAAGTAGTATTTGATTTTGAAAATGATTTTAAATTTGAAAATTTTAAGATATGAAATCAAGCTGATCTCACATCCAGAATAGTTTATATAAACGAGCGCCGCACCACAAGCCGTGTATCTATCCGAAGAATAGACACCTTTGCTTGATGATGGGGCTTGATTAAATAAACTAGAAAGGTTTGTGCCATCCGTTTAGTACTGCGAACCAATTTTATAAGCCGACAAGTTCCCTTGCTTAATATAAATGAATTAAGCGGGGTTTATATTACATGGGTTCTTAAAGTTCCTTATAAGGGCGAGCCCACATAGTTAATTACATCTTAAGTGACGGGAATCACCTAAGAAAACTCTCGATAATAATCGATAATTCTGCTCTCGAGAATTTCAAAGTTTAAGTTTTCGAAAGGATTGAATTTTGGAAATTTCGATAGGGAATGGATCGAATTTAGAACATTTTTATTTTGGGAATTCGAAAGGAAGAAAAGTAGGAGAGATCACGGATTCGAAGCGGACTTCGGTAATCTCCCGATTATCCTATTGTTTGGCTTGGATTTAGGGAAGTCCTAATGTTTATTTAATGTTTTAATCTTGCCAATTTTAGTTAATTAGGGCTTATATTTATATGATAAAATCATACGAAATAGCTACAGAAGATATGAGGGTTTATGTCGTATCGGACGACTACCTCGGAATCCTAAGACCAGGTTAGGGCTTAATTTGCGATGCAAATGCCTAACGAAGAGTTGAGGATTTATGTTGCACTAGAGCGAACTACCTCGAAATCCTATGGATTGGTTATTTAATTCTAAGAAAGTTTTGTTGATGTAGGTTCGAGTTTCTTGCGACGACGATGGCCGTCTTTGCCCACCATGCTCAGAGCTCCTTGTTGTTGCGAGAGGTTTAGTTATAGAAGTCATAAATCGGGAGATGAGAGAAGTGTTTGGTTTAGAGAAGTCTTAATTTCCAAGTGTTCTTTATGTTTTAATTGAAACGAGATCTTAAAGTTGATTAAACGAGACCGATTAAGATCCGCGGTTCGAGTCATCCCGGCATCAGTTATTTTCATCGAATTCACTTAGTCCGGATGAATTTGCTAAACTCGACTAAATGAGTTCCGCACTTCCATTTAGGCCGTGGGAAATCCCGTTAGCAACACGTGGGTTACATCATCAGAGGTATTCCAGATCATTCGATGAGACGTTTTAATTTAATTGTAATTGTAGTTTTGTGTTACGTTTGTGATTAAATTTTGAGTTGTCTTATATTTTGAAATGTTGTGGAGGTGAATTTTATCTTGTAGTGTCTTTTATTTTAGTTTTGGGTTTCGGTTTTGGTTTAAGTCCTAAAGGTGTAGGTTTTCATGCACAGCTGTTGTTTATCATACGAAAAGTAAATGCGGTGCGATTAAATGAGTTGCGAAAGTAAATTGCAACAAAATAAAAGCGTACACGGAGGGTCTTCCCGTCATTCCAAGTTGCACTTAAAACACGGTTAGAATATTTAAGCAAGTTCCTAGATAAAGGCTAAGGGAAAGGTTTATGGTTTTCTACCAAGTTCTCAATCCTATAGCTAGTCATTTCTATGACGTCCAGGTTCTTCGTGTTTTTGGTTTGAAGACGATTTTCTTCATCGAAGAACAATTAAGTTCGATTGTTCTTATAAACATCCTATCATATTGAGGAAGTGCTTAGGAGAGATCCTAAACATCTTTTCGATATTTCTAGGATTGTTTTAAGTCAAGAGAATTTAATTATGTAAATAAATCGATCGTCAGAGGTTTTCGAATTTTATTAACTTGCTTTCGATGAGCTAGGACATTTGAATATCACTATAAGTGAAGTAACATTTCACTTGATATTCCAGTTTAGGAGTTATAATAGCTAAACACTCTAGAGCGAAAATGAGTATTTAATGGTTTGTGATTCGAATTTAAGTTCGAATTAATGATTTAAGTTTGGAATAGTGTTCGAGATTATTTTAGATTTATGTCTTAAGTGATGTTATTTAATTCGACTTAATTTAATTTAATTTAATTTAATTTAATTTGTTTAATTTAATTTAGTTTATTTATTTAATTTTATTTAATTTTATTTAATTTAATTTAATTTAATTTAATTTAATTTATTTTATTTAATTTAATTTATTTAATTTAATTTAATTTATTTATTTAATTTTATTTAATTTATTTATTTAATTTAATTTATTTATTTAATTTAATTTAATTTAATTTAATTTAATTTATTTAATTTAATTTTTAATTCATTTAATTTAATTTAACTTGTTTATTTAATTTAATTTAATTTAATTTAATTTAATTCAACTTTTAATCTTAATTTAATTTAATTTAATTTAATTGAAATTTTTTGAATTTAGTTTAATGATTTAATTTTAGTTTAATGATTAAGTCTTTTAATATTTTAAATTTGAGTTATCATTTTAATTAAGAGTTGAATATTAATGAGATGATTAATTTAGGGATTTTTAAATTAAAGAATAAATCTCTTCCTAATAATATCCACTATTTTAATAATTCCAATTTTATTATTCTTCAAATTAATTAATTATTTAATTAAGGTTTAATCATTTTAAATTGCTTAATGGGTTTCTACCCTTTAATTATTTAAATTTCAATCATCCAAATCAGATTAGGATCAAGATATTTTACTTGTTAATTTTTTATTAAGCCTAAAGTTTTAATTAAAGGGTTAAGATTTTAATTACCATTTTGCCCTTCAAGCTTAATAATTTCATAACTCACTAAATTGAGCTCAAATGAACTTGAAATTTTTATGTGACTTCACTTATATGTCAATAAAGACATGAGAGGAGAAAATGTGATTTTTCTGTATTTAATTTATTTATATAATTATTTTTTGTAGAAAATAGAAATTTCCAAGGAAAATTCAATAATATGACCAAGGGAAAGTTTCTGTCCTTAAGAAAATTAGGGGACATTCCTAATGACCAGAGGACCACTTGGACCAAATTTTGTAATTTTTTGAATTATATTTTATTTATTAGAATTATTTTAAGTTCTGGAGTATTAATTAATTTAAAAATAAAATAAATGTTGAAAAATAAATTTTATAATTTTTAAAATTCTCTCTGATATCAAGGATTCCAGAAGAACCAAACTTTACAATTTTCTGATTTTTCTTTGATTTATTATAATTATTTTGGTGAAAATGCTAGAAAATACATTTTTTAATTTTAAAATTACCCTAGAGCTTTAAAATTTAATATCTCACTAAATAGACCTAGGAAAAATATGGGGTTTGTCCCTAAGTGATTAAAATTCAAAATATAGCATTTTGGTGAATTTTATTATTTTTGTGATTTTTATTATTTTTTAATTATTAAAAATATTAAAATAATATTAAAAATCAACTTTTTTAGAAAATTGAAATTTTAATTTTCCTAAACTCCCCTGATATCAGAGAGACTCCAAAACCAATTTGGTGAATTTTTGAAAGATATTTTGAAAGTTATGGATTTTTTAAAGTTTAAAATGACTAAGTGGCTTAATTACCCCGATTAGTGGGGCTAACCGAATCCAATTGACCTCAAATTTTTATGGTGGGTTCCTCTGATCCTAAAGGTCAGTGGAGAATTGATTTCAAGTCAATTTGATCTATGGTTAACTCTAATTAATTAGAGACCTATTTTGAGTGTTTAAGCCGATTAGGGTTAATCTGAGTGAATTAACTCGAAGTCCTATTTTTCCTAGGGTTCTCTGGTCATAAGGAACATCACCAAATTTTCCTAGGATTTATTACACAACATGCTAATTTTTGAAATTAAAATACTTAAAACAGCAACATGCATTTGAAAAATCAATAACTCTTCATAGGGATGACCTCGACTTTGGAAAATTCAGGGAATGTTCCCAAGTTCAGAGGCTTCAAAGCCCTATGGTCTCATGCCATGGTGAATTGTATGAATGCATGGAGAATTAAAACAATGCAGGGAGTAAATAATTAATTAAAAATAAGATACTGGACAAAATTAATTAATTTCTTTTCCACATTATTCTCCTACTGTTCACTGAGCGAGAGGGTATTTTTATTTTATTTTTATGATTTTCCTACACAAAGTTATGAATTTTCCAAGTTTAGGGAATTTAAATAAATGGGAAAATACCCTATTTTTCTATTTATCCACGCGGCGCCGGCGAGACATCGGCGGCTCCGAAGGGCCGCGTGGCGCGCTCTATTCGACGCCGCCGCTTGAGTCGGCACTCCCGGGACCCGCTGTATCGCTCCGTCTTCGATCCGAGCGCGATCACGGCCGTCCGTCCGCGCGTGTATTAAATGGACGGCATCCGTTCATCGTCCCCAGTGTCCTCGCAGAGAGCCGTCCACACTAAATCCTTAATATCTCACTCGATACTCGATGGATTTTCATGTTCTTATGCTACTATGGATTCGTCTTGAAGAGACGAACACATCTATACGGTTATCATGCATTGAAATTAAAGCATTTGAAATGGAGAATCTCCGGAAGCTCGGGATGAAGAATTAACTCATACCTTAGCTGCGAGAGGTGAAGCCTCGATCGAGAGATGCTTGGCACGTTCGTTGGAGATGCGGGAGGCTAGGGATTAAGCACGGGGATGTGGTGAATTGCTTAGGTGTGATTTCCACCAAGCGATCGCAACCTTTGGAGTACGGAACAAGCTGGGTGGCACTGGAGATGGGGCTTTTCTTTGGTGGACACCTTCCCTTGGTGCGAGTGAAGGTGTAGAACCAATCAATTTTGGGATTGGTCCGCTGTGGAGAAGTGTCCTGGTTTTGGGTGAAATTTCGACTGCGAAATTGAGCTCGCGGAGAAGAAATGGCGGGGGGATCTCCATGGGGATCAAGTGCTGCGTGTGTGGGGAGGAGTACGGAACAATTTCGGCGAGTTTCGGTAAGGTACGGTTCGGCACCTCTCATGGCCGAGAAGGTGAGGGGTTTAAATAGGAGAGGCTGGAGGGCCTCCGAGGGAAGTTAGGGCTTGGGATCGGTTGCTGCGGTGAGGAGAAGAACGACCATGGTGACCACTAGGCATGGGGCGGCTCGGCGAGGGAGAATTCCAAAGTTTGGCTCCTCCCGAGGTTTCGGCCATGGTGTTTTCCGGCGGCCTGGTGGTGGCCGGCCGAGCCTGGTCACCATCTTGTTCGGGTGGGTCGGGGCTGGGGTTTGGTGCATTCGATTGAGGTTTGACATGTGTAAAGTGGTTGAATCGAAGTAGAAAGGGGAAGGGGCTATTTTAGCTTATTTTGGTCAACCCATGCAAATGGGTTGGGTGCACCTCCCCAAGACTGGTTTTGGGCTGAGGAGGTCGGGTGGGTCGATCTCCCATGTGTGGTGGAGTCTGCATCGAGGATTAGGTGGCAAAGCATGGTTTAGAGTGTGACATGCTTAAGGTAAAAAAAGGCTTAAGAAGGATTAGGAAAGGGGGTCCTCCTTTTTCCATTAATGGCTTGATCACATGTCAAACTCTCCATGGCTTCATGTGGCTTGTCCATGGCTTGCATGGCTTGTCTTTGGCTTAGGGAAAAGTTTAGTCGATTTCATAAAAATGGGTTTTAAGAATTTTGGGTATTTTGGTGAAAATTTGTATGAAGCTTGATTTGGAATGGTTTAAATAATGATCTTGAAACTTAGGGGTGATTTTGATTAAATGGATGATGAAAGGAAATGTCATGTGGGCTTTGGATGAATTTGGGCTTTTGAATTTGAAGGGAGTGGGTTTTTAAGAAAGTTTAAGGGAAATGGGCTTTTTTTTCCTGATTTTTTTAGGATGGGCATTTGGGTAAAGATTTTGTGAAAGGCCTTGTCAAATAAATGTCATAATTGGTTTGTGGATGTTCTATGAAGGGCTTGGAGTCACTTTGGTGTGATTTAGAGTTGAGTGGGTTTGAATTTGAGTTCATTTGGTAAGTGGGCCGATGTAGGTCGAATTGGGCTAACTTGGGCCAATGTTGGGCTAGGGTTGAAATTGATGTAAAATAAATGTTGAGAAATGTTTATGGGAGTGTTTCAAAGAGATTTTGGCTTTGGTTGGGTTTTGATTTTGAGGTTTGGGCTCTATTTGGGTTAGGTTTGGGTTTAGGTCGAAATTGGGCTTTTTGATTTTGGGTTGAATTTGAGTGGGGTTTGGGTCTAAATTTTGTGCAAATCATGTTAGTGTTTTGTTTATGGGGATGTCAAGGAAGGTTTAGAAAAGATTTGGGGTTAATTGGAGTTGAATTGGGTGAGTTTGGGTTAGGTTTGGGTCATAGGTCCAAATTGGGCTTTAAGGCCAAAAGTGAAATTGGATCCCAATGCCAATCAAATTGGGCTTGTATTTGGTCTAGATTGGTGTTGGGGATGTTGAATTGAAGTTTAGAATTGAATTGGACCAAAATTTGGATCAATTGGGTAGGTTTAGTTTGACATTGGGTTCATTTTGGGTTAAAATGGGTCAAATTGGGGGTTTTGATAAAAGTGGGGTAAATTGACAAAATTGGCCCATGGTGTAGTTGAACAAAATGAAATTGGGGATATTTGGGATTTTCTGGAATTTTCTGGGAATTTTCTGAATTTTTGGATTTTTTGGCTAGGAGGGGTATTTTGGGTATTTGGAGGGTATTGGGAGGTATTTTTGGAATTTTTGGTATTTTTGGGCATGGATGACCAATTTGAGTGATGTGGAAATGTTTGGGAATGATTTTGGAGAATTTTGGGTGATTTGGAAATTTTTGAGAAATTTGGGATTATTCGGGGCTTTGGGTAGAATTTAGGCGGGGGTAGGGTCACTAGGGTCAAAAATTGAAAATTTGGAAAATTGAAGATTGGGTGAATGTAAGTGGAATAAAATCATTTTTGTTGAGCCATGAAGCCATATCAAGCCCACATGAGCCATGAAGGGACTCATTTGAGGCATTCAGCATGTTGTTCCTAACCTGCTTGGCGAGGGCTTAGGGGTTAAGGACCATCCATGTGAATCACCTACATGAGTCGAGGAGGTCAAGTCGGGTATGGGTGTGTTTTAGGAGGTGTGTGAAAGTGTAGTGTGTAGGTGTAGTGTGTGTGCAAGTCGACCCTTCACCGGACCGAGAGCCGCAGGGCGGTCCTAAGGCGAAGAGTCTATAGGAACTCATCCTTTAAACTTCCACATTTGATTTCGACCCTACTAGGTGATTAGGGGTCTATAGTCGAGTTTGTGGAGTTTGCGGGGAGTTAAGAAGTGGTTTGAATTTCTAAAAGGTGGGTCCCGATTCTAGTCCTCTAAGATAGTCGAAGGAAAAGCTGAAGGCTAGATCCTAAGTACTAAAGAGAAGAAGAGAAGACCTCATCGAAAATGAGGTCGACAAATGGACCCCGATAGGTGTGGTGGTGACGGAGCACACCGCGCGTATTGGTGTTGGCCGAAACGATCAACAAAACCAACACGGATGTCCAAGTAACAAACTCAGGACAAAGTAGAAGAGCTTCGGTGGGGAGTGTCGAGTATATCTGCGGGACGGGAGATTCTTGAACTCTCGGCGGGAAAGGAAAAGGAGGTGAATCCCAAATCACATGTTTTGAGAGAATTTCGATTTAGATTTTATTTTGTTTCATGTTCGAGTCATGATGTGTGAGTTTAGATTTCGATTTGGAGTTTCGATTTAGATTGAAGTTTGTCAAGATTAATTTGAAGGGATTTGATTTGAAATGAAAATTGGAATTTTGAAGTTTTAGATGTAACATCTTGACCCAAAAGAAGATCGAATCGATTGGATTGGATCATTACAATGAGGAAAGATCTCGGAGTAATGCGGTATTGGATGTAAAATCCTTAACCTCGAAGAGTTTGATTTTGACGTATTTCGGTGCGATAGGGAAAGAATCCTAAAACGATGCGGTCTTGGATGTAAAATCCTCGACCCCAAAGTTTGAATTTGATGTATTTCGGTGCGATAGGGAAAGAATCCTAAAGCGATGCGGTCTTGGATGTAAAATCCTCGACCCAAAGTTTGAATTTGATGTATTTCGGTGCGATAGGAAGAGAATCCTAAAGCGGTGCGGTCTTGGATGTAAAATCCTCGACCCGAAGGTTTGAATTTGATGTATTTCGGTGCGGTAGGAAAAGAATCCTAAAGCGAGTGCGGTCTTGGATGTAAAATCCTCGACCCGAAAGTTTGAATTTGATGTATTTCGGTGCGGTAGGAAGAGAATCCTAAAGCGGTGCGGTCTTGGATGTAAAATCCTCGACCCGAGAGTTTGAATTTGATGTATTTCGGTGCGATAGGAAGAGAATCCTAAAGCGGTGCGGTCTTGGATGTAAAATCCTCGACCCAAAGTTTGAATTTGATGTATTTCGGTGCGGTAGGAAGAGAATCCTAAAGCGGTGCGGTCTTGGATGTAAAATCCTCGACCCGAAAGTTTGAATTTGATGTATTTCGGTGCGGTAGGAAGAGAATCCTAAAGCGGTGCGGTCTTGGATGTAAAATCCTCGACCCGAAGTTTGAATTTGATGTATTTCGGTGCGGTAGGAAGAGAATCCTAAAGCGGTGCGGTCTTGGATGTAAAATCCTCGACCCAAGGTTTGAATTTGATGTATTTCGGTGCGGTAGGAAGAGAATCCTAAAGCGATGCGGTCTTGGATGTAAAATCCTCGACCCGAAAGGTTTGAATTTGATGTATTTCGGTGCGGTAGGAAAAGAATCCTAAAGCGGTGCGGTCTTGGATGTAAAATCCTCGACCCAAAGTTTAAATTTGATGTATTTCGGTGCGGTAGGAAGAGAATCCTAAAGCGGTGCGGTCTTGGATGTAAAATCCTCGACCCAAAGGTTTGAATTTGATGTATTTCGGTGCGATAGGAAGAGAATCCTAAAGCGAGTGCGGTCTTGGATGTAAAATCCTCGACCCGAAGTTTGAATTTGATGTATTTCGGTGCGATAGGAAGAGAATCCTAAAGCGGTGCGGTCTTGGATGTAAAATCCTCGACCCGAAGGTTTGAATTTGATGTATTTCGGTGCGGTAGGAAAGAATCCTAAAGCGATGCGATCTTGGATGTAAAATCCTCGACCCGAAAGTTTGAATTTGATGTATTTCGGTGCGGTAGGAAGAGAATCCTAAAGCGGTGCGGTCTTGGATGTAAAATCCTCGACCCGAAGTTTGAATTTGATGTATTTCGGTGCGGTAGGAAAAGAATCCTAAAGCGGTGCGGTCTTGGATGTAAAATCCTCGACCCGAAAGTTTGAATTTGATGTATTTCGGTGCGATAGGAAAGAATCCTAAAGCGGTGCGGTCTTGGATGTAAAATCCTCGACCCCGAGAGTTTGAATTTGATGTATTTCGGTGCGATAGGAAGAGAATCCTAAAGCGGTGCGGTCTTGGATGTAAAATCCTCGACCCAAGAGTTTGAATTTGATGTATTTCGGTGCGGTAGGAAGAGAATCCTAAAGCGGTGCGAGTCTTGGATGTAAAATCCTCGACCCGAAGGTTTGAATTTGATGTATTTCGGTGCGATAGGAAAAGAATCCTAAAGCGGTGCGGTCTTAGATGTAAAATCCTCGACCCGAAAGTTTGAATTTGATGTATTTGGTGCGGTAGGAAGAGAATCCTAAAGCGATGCGATCTTGGATGTAAAATCCTCGACCCAAGAATTTGAGATTTGATAGAGATTTGGAATTTGGAAAGATTAAATTTGAAATTTGATAGGGATGAGTTTGAATTCGGAAAGATTGAATTTGAATTTTGATCGAGATTGGATTCGAAATTTGATTGAGAATTTGATTTAACATTTATGTTGATTTTGTTTATCCTTTAATGATTCAAATTTTATTTTGTTGTTTATTTAATGTTCATGTGAATTTGGTGTTTGTCATTTTTTTTAGATCCTCTTTTTTTTTAACGAAAGTTTTCTTGTTCTTTTTTTTTCTCTTTTACGATTTCTTTGTTCGAAGTTCATTTAACTTTAACGGCGTTTCCCGATCAATTTGCACAAAAGAGGTGAAGGCGAAAAATGTGACATGGTCACTTTTATTCTAATCATGCGAAGATACATCGTACAACTTGATACGGAATATATTTCATACAATCCATGTAGACTCGAAACGGATCTGTGTATGATCTTTGTCGATCCATCTAAAGAAGCCTCGTCAAAAAATCCATGTACTGAATAGTGGGGTACATGGTCGATAACATCACCTTCCAAGCCATCCTTGGCGAGGATGCCGTATGGATGTACATTGGAGGTGTGATATTTTCCATGTAACTCGCGGCTCGTAAGGTCGGAGGCTTTCTAGCTCGGGTACGCATTGGAAATGGTAAGGTGTCTTTACGTACGTCCATCCTCACGAACGTAAGCGAGATCCGCTTCATTGGTACTCTGGTATGCAATGCTTGGCGATATACTGCTCCGTTACCCTTCGGTATCATGACGGAACCTACCGGTAGTGGTATCTTCAACGGCCCTCGGAACTCACTGGACACTGCTATCCGGAGGTCGGATCCGAACATGATGTTACACTCGCTCGGGAAAGAGGCGTGCGAGAAGGCCGACAAAGTCATGGTGATCGATGTGTGGGGGTATACGGTCACCTCGCTTGTAGATGTTGATGATGCGGCTATTGGGTATGCGATCTGTTGGCAGTACCCTCCATGTTATCAATCTCTTTACCATTCTCTTGATGACTAATGGCATCGGGTCCACTTGCCCATGACGGAGTATTCCGGCGGGTTTCCCTTCCTGTCCTCGGCAAAGTTGTAACGACATCCACATTGTATTGTGATTCTTCCTTTCCACAGCATCCATCTCCGGGGTTACGAGTATGTGTTTTCCCTTAGGCGGCCCGCTCGGCCCGGTCTTTTCAAATCCGGATGCAATCCACGATTTCTTCTTGCTCATACTGCGAGAATACGTACGTATGTAATTCGAGGCCCTCCAGGTATATTGATTCTTCTGCCTCTAATCCTTTCAAAGTATTCGAAGGTTTTCTTTTCGACATTCGCATTCTCTCCGGCTCGTATTCCGGAATGATCTGCGGATGGCGAGGCACTGGTGACGTATTGTGGGATATAAGGTTCGATCCCTTCACGTTCTCACGCATACCTCGGCTCCTCGGGGATGATGCACTGTCGGGACATCCCCGGGGTTGCTTACTGCGACAAGGTCATGCATCATTGGTGGTTCTATCCGGTGGCGTGGTAGCCTTCTTTCTTCGATTTTACGAAGATTTCCACAGTTCTTTTCGTCATCCTAGGAGCTGGCCTCCTTTCTTCAGTTCTGGTGAGCGAGTGTCCTTGAAGTGTATGCAGCGACATTAGCAATTGCCTCGTCATGCTTGATCCGCGGCTAGTTTTGTTAACATCTTACGGATACGGCGATTCTTATTTCTTCGTTGCGTTGCTTGTGAGAGTAGCTCTTCGAACTTCTTGAATCTCCGTGGGCGCGGCGGCAAGGCTCGCCCTCTGCTGTAGCGACTACGGACTTCATTTTCTTATCTTCTTCAAGGTTTGTCTTTCTTCTCTTGTTCGTTGGATTGGTGGCTTGGGCCACCTACTTTCATCCTTGTATGTCCGAGGCAATTCTTCTCGGTCAGCCGGGACCCGGTCACTTTCCTCGTACTTGTAGGCTCGCTGGTGCGAAATCCGAGTCAATCTCGATTATCGCTCCATCTTTCACCCTCTTTTCATCGAGTGCGAGGCTTACGCCATTCTTAAAGTTCAAGACCAACCGCCGCTCGACATTTCCTGCGAAAAGACAAGGAAAAGGATCGGGAGGCTGTACTTAAGAACAAGAACATCAAGAAAATGTTTATTAAAGACATCTTGTTTTATTATTATTCTTATATTTTCAAACTTAACGAGGAATGAAGTGGGATAAGATCGGGTAAGAGATTTTGATTTGGAAAAGAAAACAAGGAAAATTTTATTGTCGGGATTTTATTTATTTTGGCACATTTTTTTATTTTTTGGGTTCGGACCCGATCATAAGTAATCACTTCACCCGTGCTTCTAGGGATGGAAAGTTCATTCCTTCGAAACATCGGGTAGCGTAATACTTTTTCAAGTATCGTCCATTGATCGGAAGCATATGTCGTTCTCCCTGGCGATTCACTAGGCGGTAGGAGCCTCACGAGTAGGCTGCACTCGACTACGAATGGTCCTTCCCGAGTGGGTTCAAATTTTCCTCCTATCTTGCGGTGTGCGAGAATAGGTCTTTGAGAACGAGAACTAGATCACCAACTTTGAAGGTTCTTGGGCGGACCGGTTTATCATGAGCTCGAATCATCTTAGCTTGGTATAATTCTAAATTCGTTGCTGCTGCCAAGTCTTTTCCCTTCCGGGCTTTCTAATTCTTCGAGTCGTAATTTGGCGTTCTCTTCGTTGTGATTTTATTTGCAAGCTGCGATTACGAGTGAAGGGAGCTGAACCTCTAAAGGTAACATCTGCCTCGGACCCATACACCGGAGCGTAAGGTGTAGCTTGCGTAGGAGTTACGAAGGTTGTCCAGGTAGGCCCATAAGGCTTCTAACAACTTCTCGTGCCAATTTCTCTTATTGTCGTCTAAAGTCTTCTTTAAAATTTGAACGAGAGTTTTATTAAAAGCCTCGACGAGGCCGTTTGCTCTTGGGTAGTAAATTGTTGAATATCGCCGAGTCAATTCCGTGTCTCACGACAAAATTGTTGATTTGTGTGCTTCGAATGCGACCCATTATACGAGATGATCTGCGCGGCACCCCGAAGCGGTAGACAACTTGGTTCTTGAAAAATTGTAGCACGTGATGTGCTTTCACTTCTCCAAGTGGGCCCTGCCTCTGCCACTTGGAAAAGTGATCTGTAGCTGCAAGAATGAAGCGATGTCCTTTTGACGACGGCGGTTCTATTGGACCCACTATATCCGTGCCCCAACATTCGAATGGCCACGATGCAATTGTCGGATGTAGCACATTTGGAGGTTGGTGTAGAACCACTCCGTGCACTTGGCACTGGTGACAGCTCTTGGCGATTTTCATGCAGTCGGTCATCATCGAGGGCCAGTAGTACCCTAGTCTTTTAATTTTCATTTTCATTTTTGGACCCGATTGGTGAGCGCCACAGAGTCCTGAATGTACTTCTTTAACAATTTCACGGGCCTCGGACCCGCTTAGGCACCTTAGCCACATTTGATCAAAAGACCTTACGTATAATGTGTTGTTTATTAATGCGTAGGACGAGTTCTTTTCTTGATTCGATGGGCTAACGACCTATCGTCCGGTAGTTTTCTGTTTGCGGGTAATCCATCAATGGTTGTCGCCGATCTTCAGTGTTTTTACGTCCTTTCTTATCGATTGATTCTTCTTCCTTTTCGATTTGTGTATCGTGTCGATGTCAAGTTGTGATAGGACTGGCGTCCGTGAAGCGACACTTCCATCGATTCATCTTGCAAACGAGCAAATTCTTTTGCGAGACGAGCTAGCGCATCCTGTTAAAGCGTTTTCTTTTACGGGAATTTTGTAGATTGTCACATTCGGAATCTGTTCCAACAGTTGTATGGCATACTTGGAAGTATTGCTCGAGTCTTGGTTTTAAAATTCTGTATTGTCCGGCGATACGTTGGATGATTAGCTGCGAATCCCGTAGATGTTGATGTACGTTATACCCATTTGAATGGTTAATTCCGGTCCTGTTATGAGGGCTTCGTATTACGCTCGTTGTTTGTACACGGCTCGTCAAGTGGTAGGAGTATCTTAACATTCCCCGCTCCGGTGTTATAAAGATTAGCCCGATTCTGCCTTACCGGGCACTATCACTTGCGATTCTTCGTCTTTGTGTCTTGAAGATGCTCCGTCGAAATACAATTCCCAACGTCGATCATCAAGGTCTTCTAGGTTCATTATTTGTTCATCGGCGGATCGTCATTGAGAGGAGATTCTGTCGGCAAAGGGTGTCTTTGCAAGGAAGTACGCTAGGACTTGTCCCTTTACGGCACGAAGAGGCACGAAAGTTATATCGAATTGCGATAATATCATTGACCATTCGGCAAGTCTGTAGGAAAGTGTTGGACGAGTCATCGAAGTATTGCAATGGATTAAACTTCGAGATTAGGTTGACCTTATGAGAAAGCATGTAATGCACGAGCTTTTGAGCGGCGAAGATCGGGGACGAAACAATGCTTTTCAATTGCGGGATACCTTATTTCCGTTGGCGATAAACGACGGCTTAGGTAATAAAGAGCATTTTCTTTACCCTCATCATTGACACGGGCTAACGGGGCTCGAGAGAGTCGTCTAAAGCCGCGGTATAAAGTATTAGCGGTCTACACGAGGCCCGGGGCTGCTAGGACGGGAGGTGTCATTAAGTATTGTTTAATGTCCTCGAAGGCCTTCGGCATTTCTCTTCCCGAAATAAATTTGGCGTCCTTTTTAACTAGTGCCGAGAAAGGTGACACCTACACGACGAGTTTGAGATAAAGCGACGAAGATATGCCGGCTTCCCTTGAAAAGATCGTAGTTGTTTTAAGGTTTTGGGAGGCGGCATTTCTAAGATAGCTTTTATCTTTTCCGGATCGATTTCGATCCCACGATGTCGGACAACGAATCCTAAGAATTTCCGGAGGTGACGCCGAAGGCGCATTTTAAGGGATTCATCTTAAGGTTAAATTGTCTTAATCGTTCGAAAACAATTCTCGAATCATACGAAGTGGTTGTCCTTTATTTTGCTTTTGATGACCACATCGTCCACGTAGCATTCGACTTGATTATGGATGAGATCATCAAAAATTCTTGTCATTGCTCTTTGGTAGGTTGCTCCTGCGTTCTTCGATCCGAATGGCATCCATTGTGTAGCAAAATACTCCGATCGGCGTTACGAATGCTTTGTAAGTTTTTCATCTTACGGAGCCATTTTTATTTGGTTGTATCACGAAGATCCATCCATGAATGAGAATATTTCATGTGTTGAAGCGATGTCGATCATTAATTACGGGATCGGTAGAGGAAATTCATCTTTTGGACATGCCTTGTTTAAATCTGCGAAATCCACACAAATTCCGATACGACCATTCTTCTTCACGGTCGGTACCACGTTGGCTAACCAAGTCGGGTATTGTTCTTCACGGACAAATTTAGCGTCTATTAACTTTTTAACCTCGGCTATGACTTGTTGTTCGATTTCCGGACGCATTCTTACGGGACCTTGTCGACTGGAGACGAAGTAGGGTCCACTCCTAGTTTATGGTCTGCGACCTGCGGAGCTAAACACGAGCATCTCATCGTAGCTCCGAAGCAAAACGGTCTTTGAACTCCATTAATAACTTGATTATTTCTTCGGAGTCTTCTTTATTGAGTAAGGAGCTAACAAAGGTAGGTACTAGGCTCTTCGCTTAGTACCTAAGTTAACTTCTATTAACTCATCTATTGTAGATTTGATTTCTTCTTCGAATTCGGTGGAGCGTCTCCAATTTGCAAATCTTCGAGTTCTTCGTAGTTTCCATGCGGTTTTCATTAGATTCGCAGGTGATAACCAAGCAAAATTCGGTATCATCGGCCGATCCTGCTGTGCAGAATCCGAGACCATGCTTTGAGTTGGGTGGACGACCGGAGTTATTCCATAAATTTTCAAAACGTTGTGATTGACCTTTTGTCCATTGTCGAGGTAAGAAACCACGTTGAATTAAATTTTGAACACGGGGAGAGTACCACTCGAAAGGCAATTCCATTAATTTCGATGAAGTAGCATCTTCAAGTTGTACATTATTCTCGGTTTTGGAGGAAGAAGCACCACGGTAGAATTTGATTGGTTTTGCACCACCGCTACGTACCTCTTTGACCTCCATACCCTCGATCTTATTAGAACGGATCGGGGTCAGGGTCATAGTATGTACATAGTGGTTAATCTTCTCGTACATCGATTTATATTCTTCGTTTCTTTCATCTTCGAGAGGGATTCTGAATTGTGGCTTCTTCGACTTATTGTCGGCTTGCTTCTTGTTTGATTTCTTTTTCTTCTTCGAACTATCTTCCCGATCGACATTGATGGTTGGTTTCCTCCGTCCCGATCGTCCTAACGTCTCTACCACGACCTCGTCCCCGGCCTCGACCTCGGATGCGAGTTGTGGAGAAACCTTCACCATCTCGCCGTAAGGGAGTGGTGAGTGGCTGTTGGACTAGAACTTCGGGTTCTTCGTTGTCCCGAACTTTCTTTGCTTCATTTGTTATGGTATCTCCGGAGAAGATCGTTTTCTTCGGTGGTGCATAATAAGTTTGCATCCTCGTGGATTCCAATTTCATGTACGGAGAATGGTTGTAAGTCACCTTTGATGCCTTGTTCCCCTCCATCGTAGTATTTGATGCAGCGATGTAGAGATGATGGTACCATCCTGTTTTCATGTATCCATGGTCGGCCCAATAGAGCGTTGAACGATGTTTCTGAATCGATTATGTGAAATTTCGCGGTTGTCTTTGCTAAGTCACCGGTCTTCATCGATAGCGTTATTGAGCCGAGGGCTCTTTCTCCTTTACGGTTGAATCCTCTTAATAACATTTTGTCGGCTTCGAGTTCACGAGCATCAATTTCCAAGTATGCTTTAGCGTTCGAAGATTCATTATATTGATTGATGCTCCTGGATCCACCAATACTGCGGAGAGTGTAAATTTTCCGATTATAAGCTGAAATGTACAACGGTCGGTTGTGATCTGCATGTTCCAAGTAGTAGGTCGTCGTACGTGAAGGTAACACCTCGTTGTTCTTTTAACGAGCGAACCTCATCTAAGGACTCTCCGGCCATTTGAGCTAAGCAAATTTCCGGATCAAGTAAGGCCTTGATCGAGCTTCTCTCATCTCCTTTGATAAGACGAGAGCGTCGTAGATGCTCGGTTTGGTACAGTAGTTTCCTAAGATGGGCTAGCACGTTGTAGTCCACTTTGTTTTCATGTGTCTCTGCTTCTTCTCGAATGGGTATTTCTTCTGTGGGGTTGGTTCTTCCTAGAACGACCACACGCTTCCCTTTGTCTTTTGGACCCATTCTCGGAGGTAGAACTTTCCCACTCCTTAAGTTGACTTCGTCAATTTCTTCGAATCTATTGTTGAGCTCGCCGGTGTCTCTTCTTGAATCGGAATGACGGGCTCTTCCGGATTAGCTTCGAGTGCGAAGGCTCTAACTCTATCGTGATTGGAGCTCCTCGAAACTCACGGATAGATTCGTTGCTTGTTGAACTCTCGTAGCCTCCTTGATGGATGTCTTCTTCATTATTTTGCTTGTCGAGATCGTGTATGATTTGAGAATTGTCGTTGGTATCGAAATCGATATCCGGATTATCGTTAGTTACGTAATCGTTAGAAACGATCAAAACGTAGCCAACGCCATCACCCTTATCATTATATGATCCCACCGAAGTGAGCGAGATAATCATACGAGTCGGGGGTTCGAGGGATTTCTCCCCCGAATCGGAAACAACTATCCTAGGATAAGCGGCCCCTAGTCTAGCCTTAGGTGCCTCGGTCTTCTCTTCTTCGTCAATTTTCTTCTTCTCTTGATCGTCTCCTGTTGAGGTGGTTCTTCTATCGCAAGTGATAGTACCGGCTTAACGGGTTTCAAACTCCGAATTGAAGCTCGCACCGAAGCGGTACGGATGCTTGTCTAAAATCTTTTTCGAAGACCTCGTCCAAGCGGTAGTCCATCCATCGTCGGTCGTATAGGGATCTATCGGAATGATGGGATCGGTCGAGATAACATTGACGGAACCTCCTTTCGGGGTTCCTTCATGTACTCCTTCGGGATCGTTATATTCCCTTTCCGCAGAGTTGTCATTGAGCCAACTTTTGAAGGTAATGCAATCTCCTATCTTGTGTCCGAAGCATCCGGTGGTAAGGGCAAAAGTTGGGATCACCCTTCTTGTTGACTTCCTCCGGTCTTTTAGGCTCCGGCAGTGGAAATCCGGAGTCTTCATCGGACTACGGAACATTTTCGACCTTGCTTCATTCTTGAACGGATATTCTCCGCTCAAAAGCTCTCTTAATGTACGTTGCGGACGAGGCGGTTGTTCATATTGCGGAGATGGTGATAGCTGGGCCGGGGTTGCTTGGTAATTCTGTTGTGGTTGTTGCGGCCGTTCGGTGGTATTTGCATCGGTTGCTTGCCTTTGTCAGCTGCTTGCGACGATCCGGATTTCTTTTCAAAAGTCTTTACGGGCTTTTGTTTATGCTGTCTTGTCGGTGAAACTTAATTGCTTTGCCTCCTCTTGCAAGCTTCCGGCCTTGCTTAACAACTTCTCGAAAGTCTTAATAGTAAATCCCTTGAGGAGAAGTGCTTATCGGGCCATGGATGCTTTTTAGCAAAATGCCGGTCGCATGCTTTGTTCTTGCGAGTTGTGGTTCACACTTCATACTTAAGTTCCTCCATCGGAGTATGTAATCCACCAAAGTTTCATTCGGCTTACGCTTCTCTACCACTAAATCACCTATAGTGATGTGGTGTTGAGCTCCGGCGAATCGCTTGATGAAGAGGTTCTCTAGCTGCGAGAATGTCTTAGCCGAACCGTTTGGTAATTCGCATACCGGTCGAAGGCGATTCACGACGGACTGCCGACGAGCTGTCGGAAGAGTAATGCATCGCTCCCGCCGGCATTGCAACAAGCTGGCACGAAAGTGTGCCACATGCTTGTCGGGGGTTCCCGGTTCCGTCGAAGGTCTTGAACGAGAGGTGGTACGAAGCCTTTCGGGTATTGGACGGCGTCGAATTCTTCGGGGTAAGGTCTACCGTCCGAATGGATGTCCCGCTCTTTGATAGTGCTAAGGCTTCTCGCATTCTGCTGTTCCACCAAGTTCTTGATATCCTTTTCGGGAATCATACTTTGTGTTGTATCCTTTTCAGGTGATCATCCCCATTGACGGACGTAATCTCCTTTCCTCCGTCTACAATGTGAATGACCTCTGGGGGTGTTTCCCTTTGTGGTTGTACTTGACTCTGGAGAGTGGCCAGAGCTACGGCCATCTCTTCCATCCTTTTCGCCATTTGAGCGATCGTATCATCTTTCTCTTGAAGCTGCCTCCTCATTAGTTCTGGCTCCTCTCTTTCGCGAGCTGCGGGAGCACCTTGCGAAGGCGATGAAGCTCGCGTCTCAGCCATGTTGATTTCGCGTATTCGTCGTCCATGAATTCCGATGAATCAATCTCGTCTCCGAACTTTTCTTCTCTTTCTTTTGCTAATCGTCGGATATCGGTTCTCGACTTTTCCATGGCATCTTCTAGCGGGGCTTTCGTGTGTCTTCGTGGTTGTCGTGCGATAGTTGCCGGGTCCCCTTCTCACGAGTCCCCTTCATCGCGGTAGCACTTTCTTGATTCAAGTCTCCTGGCGAGACTTTCTTTCTCGAGCTCGTTGTTTCGATCTCGGCTGCCCGAGTAGTGGGACTGCCATACCATCCTTCGGCGGCGGAAGGTCTAGGACCGGATGGTACGTCGGCCAAATGCTTGGAAGGTGATATCCTCCCTGATCTGTAATCCTGAGACGACAACGGGCGGACTAGCCTTCATCCTTTTACTTGGCTTTTACGCCATGATGGCGGGTTCTACTCGGGGCCCAAGACGGGATTTGAGCGGCACCCGCCCTATCCTTCCGTAGAATTTCGATACGGGGCGGTTTTCCTTCTTCGCTAACTTTTCTACCAAAGTTTGCGGTCGAGCAAACGGCGTAGTTCTAGTTCTTTTCTTGCGGCTATCGTTGTAATATGCGGGGCTGTGGTAATGTGGCAGCAATCTTGCGAATATTTTCTTCATCTTTGCGGCGGAGAGGGGATGAAACCTGCTTCCTCCCAACGGTGGTATGTATTCGAGCGGCGGTGTATATTACGGCGATTCTGGAATTTCTTCTAGGAAAGCAATTTCAGCGGCCACAGCTTCTTTAGCGATCCTTCTATTTCGTTTCTTCTCTGGGTCCTTGTTAGTGACGGAATCCTTGAGCTGGACCCGATCTCGAAAACGAAGGTCTCACGGGAAGATGCTGTACCCTCCACGGTAACGGGTCCATCATAATCTCGGATTTCTTTCCCTTTGATTTGGCAAAAGTCGGGGTAGGTGTAGAAACAACTAGACCGGTGGGGGTAGAAAGAACAGTCCTCCGTGGGCGGCGGTGTTCCTCTTAGTCGGGATCCTTTGCGGGGGAGGGAATTCTTGGGTTGACCTAAGGTTGAACTCGAGCGACGGCTCTTCGGCTTCGGATACCTTGTTCATCGGTGCGAAAAGGGAGACGTCGGTGATCTTGACGTTCGTGTTTTCAAATCCTTGTCCAAATCGGATGATTCCATTGTCGGGCAACTCATCCTTATAGACAGCGAGGTCCAGTCCATTGGTGAAGGAGAAAATCAGTTTTGGGGCTTCCATTTCTGCAGGGTGGATTTTGATTGTCAGTCCCAAGTTATGCTTCTTTTCTTTAGGACGCAAAGAAAGGAATTGAAAAGAGTCCGAACTCATTCTTGTTCATGTATTTATAGGAAGGAATCACTTATTAAAAGAATCACTTATTAGAGGGTTTGTTTATTTAGAACGGAGTGTTCGAAGGTGTAGAGAAGGTAAGGAACCCGAATCGGAGTTGGAAAGGAAAAGAGAATCTTAAGCAAGACTTCTCGACTCGAAGGATCACTCCTAAACTAACACCTATTGGGGGTCCACCCCACCTCAGAAATGAGGTAAAAGGATCTCGGAACCTCTCTCGTTTATGGGTGTCTAAACAGTGGCTCCTAAATGCGAGAGAATGTTGGTTATACTTGTTCGAAGGTAGAAATGAACACGGTATTCCAACGGAAAGAAGGGTAGTTTGATCCATTAGGGACATGGATACACTACCGATTTTTGAAAGCAGAACTATTTGATTAAAATGGAGAGAGGAACTACTCCCCAGCGGAGTCGCCAGAAATTGTCGGCATATTTTTAGGTTTGTGTGTTTGTGGTGTTGTATTTTTGAAAAGAGGTCGCCTACAGAAATTGTCGGCGAATTTTTTAATTTAATTTAAATAAATAATTTGAAAAAGTAGTATTTGATTTTGAAAATGATTTTAAATTTGAAAATTTTAAGATATGAAATCAAACTGATCTCACATCCCGAATAGTTTATATAAACGAGCGCCGCACCACAAACCGTGTATCTATCCCGAAGAATAGACACACTGCTTGATGATGGGGCTCGATTAAATAAACTAGAAAGGTTTGTGCCATCCGTTTGGTCCGCGAACCAATTTTATAAGCCGACAAGTTCCACAGCTTAATATAAATGAATTAAGCGGGGTTTATATTACACAGGTTCTTAAAGTTCCCTATAAGGGCGAGCCCTATAGTTAATTACATCTTAAGTGACGGGAATCACCTAAGAAAACTCTCGATAATAATCAATAATTCTGCTCTCAAGAATTTCAAAGTTTAAGTTTTCAAAGGATTGAATTTTGGAAATTTCAATAGGGAATGGATCGAATTTAGAACATTTTTATTTTGGGAATTCGAAAGGAAGAAAAGTAGGAGAGATCACGGATTCGAAGCGGACTTCGGTAATCTCCCGACTATCCTATTGTTTGGCTTGGATTCAGGGAAGTCCTAATGTTTATTTAATGTTTTTAATCTTGCCAATTTTAGTTAATTAGGGCTTATATTTATATGATAGAATCATACAAATAGCTACAGAAGATATGAGGGTTTATGTCGTATCGGACGACTACCTCGGAATCCTAAGACCGGTTAGGGCTTAATTTGCAATGCAAATGCCTAACGAAGAGTTGAGGATTTATGTTGCACTAGGCAAACTACCTCGAAATCCTATGGCTTTGTTGTTTAATTCTAGGAAAGTTTTGTTGATGTAGGTTCAAGTTTTGCTGACGACGATGGCCGTCTTCGCCCACCATGCTCCGAGCTCCTTGTTGTTGCGAGAGGTTTAGTTATAGAAGTCATAAATCAGGAGATGAGAGAAGTGTTTGGTTTAGAGAAGTCTTAATTTCCAAGTGTTCTTTATGTTTTAATTGAAACAGATCTTAAAGTTGATTAAACAGAACCGATTAAGATCCCACGGTTCCGTCATCCCGGCACCGTTATTTTCATCGAATTCACTTAGTCCGGATGAATTTGCTAAACTCAACTAAATGAGTTCCGCACTTTCATTTAGACCGTGGGAAATCCCGTTAGCAACACGTGGGTTACATCATCCGAGGTATTCCCGATCATTCGATGAGACGTTTTAATTTAATTGTAATTGTAGTTTTGTGTTACTGTTTGTGATTAAATTTTGAGTTGTCTTATATTTTGAAATGTTGTGGAGGTGAATTTTATCTTGTAGTGTCTTTTATTTTAGTTTTGGGTTTCGGTTTTGGTTTACGTCCTAAAGGTGTCGGTTTTCATGCAAGCTGTTGTTTATCATGCAAGAAAAGTAAATGCGTGCGATTACATGAGTTGCAAGAAAGTAAATTGCAACAAAATAAAAGCGTACACGGAGGGTCTTCCCGTCATTCCAAGCTGCACTTAAAACACGATTAGAATATTTAAGCAAGTTCCTAGGTAAAGCTAAGGGAAAGGTTTATGGTTTTCTACCAAGTTCCTAATCCTATAGCTAGTCATTTCCTATGACGTCTAGGTTCTTCGTGTTTTTAGTTTGAAGACGATTTTCTTCATCGAAGAACAATTAAGTTCAATTGTTCTTATAAATATCCTATCATATTGAGGAAGTGCTTAAGAAGAGATCCCAAACATCTTTTCAATATTTCTAGGATTGTTTTAAGTCAAAGAGAATTTAATTATGTAAATAAATCGATCGTCCGAGGTTTTCAAATTTTATTAACTTGCTCGATGAACTAGGACATTTGAATGTCCTATAAGTGAAGTAACATTTCACTTTATATTCTGTTTAGGAGTTATGATAAGTAAACGTTCCTAAGGGCAAAATAGATATTTAATGATTTATGATTCAAATTTAAGTTCAAATTAATGATTTAAGTTTGGAATAGTGTTCGAAGTTATTTTAGATTTATGTCTTAAGTGATGTTATTTAATTCGACTTAATTTAATTTAATTTAATTTAATTTAATTTGTTTAATTTAATTTAGTTTATTTATTTAATTTTATTTAATTTTATTTAATTTAATTTAATTTAATTTAATTTAATTTATTTAATTTAATTTAATTTATTTAATTTAATTTAATTAATTTATTTAATTTTTATTTAATTTATTTATTTAATTTAATTTATTTATTTAATTTAATTTAATTTAATTTAATTTAATTTATTTAATTTAATTTTTAATTCATTTAATTTAATTTAACTTGTTTATTTAATTTAATTTAATTTAATTTAATTTAATTCAACTTTTAATCTTAATTTAATTTAATTTAATTTAATTGAAATTTTTTTGAATTTAGTTTAATGATTTAATTTTAGTTTAATGATTAAGTCTTTTAATATTTTAAATTTGAGTTATCATTTTAATTAAGAGTTGAATATTAATGAGATGATTAATTTAGGGATTTTTAAATTAAAGAATAAATCTCTTCCTAATAATATCCCTATTTTAATAATTCCAATTTTATTATTCTTCCAAATTCAATTAATTATTTAATTAAGGTTTAATCATTTTAAATTGCTTAATGGGTTTCTACCCTTCAATTATTTAAATTTCAATCATCCAAATCAGATTAGGATAAGATATTTTACTTGTTAATTTTTATTAAGCCTAAAGTTTTAATTAAAGGGTTAAGATTTTAATTACCATTTTGCCCTTCAAGCCTAATAATTTCATAACTCACTAAATTGAGCTCAAATGAACTTGAAATTTTTATGTGACTTCACTTATATGTCAATAAAGACATGAGAGGAGAAAATGTGATTTTTCTGTATTTAATTTATTTATATAATTATTTTTTGTAGAAAATAGAAATTTCCAAGGAAAATTCAATAATATGACCAAGGGAAAGTTTCTGTCCTTAAGAAAATTAGGGGACATTCCTAATGACCAGAGGACCACTTGGACCAAATTTTGTAATTTTGTGAATTATATTTTATTTATTAGAATTATTTTAAGTTCTGGAGTATTAATTAATTTAAAAATAAAATAAATGTTGAAAAATAAATTTTATAATTTTTAAAATTCTCTCTGATATCAAGGATTCCAGAGAACCAAACTTTACAATTTTCTGATTTTTCTTTGATTTATTATAATTATTTTGGTGAAAATGCTAGAAAATACATTTTTTAATTTTAAAATTACCCTAGAGCTTTAAAATTTAATATCTCACTAAATAGACCTAGGAAAAATATGGGGTTTGTTCCTAAGTGATTAAAATTCAAAATATAACATTTTGGTGAATTTTATTATTTTTGTGATTTTTATTATTTTTTAATTATTAAAAATATTAAAATAATATTAAAAATCAACTTTTTTAGAAAATTGAAATTTTAATTTTCCTAAACTCCCCTGATATCGGAGAGACTCCAAAACCAATTTGGTGAATTTTTGAAAGATATTTTGAAAGTTATGGATTTTTTAAAGTTTAAAATGACTAAATGGCTTAATTACCCCAATTAGTGGGGCTAACCAAATCCAATTGACCTCAAATTTTTATGGTGGGTTCCTATGATCCTAAAGGTCAGTGGAGAATTGATTTCAAGTCAATTTGATCTATGGTTAACTCTAATTAATTAGAGACCTATTTTGAGTGTTTAAGCCGATTAGGGTTAATCTCGAGTGAATTAACTCAAGTCCTATTTTTCCTAGGGTTCTCTGGTCATAAGGAACATCACCAAATTTTCCTAGGATTTATTACACAACATGCTAATTTTTGAAATTAAAATACTTAAAACAGCAACATGCATTTGAAAAATCAATAACTCTTCATAGGGATGACCTCGACTTTGGAAAATTCGGGGAATGTTCCCAAATTCAGAGGCTTCAAAAGCCCTATGGTCTCATGCCATGGTGAATTGTATGAATGCATGGAGAATTAAAACAATGCAGGGAGTAAATAATTAATTAAAAATAAGATACTTTGGACAAAATTAATTAATTTCTTTTCCACATTGTTCTCCTCTGTTCACTGAGCAAGAGGGTATTTTTATTTTATTTTTATGATTTTCCTACACAAAGTTATGAATTTTCCAAGTTTAGGGAATTTAAATAAATGGGAAAATACCCTATTTTTCTATTTATCCACGCGGCGCCAGCGAAACATCGGCGACTCCGAAGGGCCGCGTGGCGCGCTCCTATTCGACGCCGCCGCTTGAGTCGGCACTCCCGGGACCCGCTGTATCGCTCCGGTCTTCGATCCGACGCGATCCCGGCCGTCCGTCCGCGCGTGTATTAAATGGACGGCATCCGTTCATCGTCCCCAAGTGTCCTCGCCCGAGAGCCGTCCACACTAAATCCTTAATATCTCACTGAATCTTGGATTGTGGGTTGTAAGTTTTCTTTATGGATATGTTTCGAGGCATTTTGACACGATCTCATTTGGTCGCATGCTCTTGGGCTACCTGAGCTTACATATGAAAGTTATCCAGTTTGCTTTTGCTCGGTGTTTTCATTATTATATGTCATATCTTTTGATTCATCTCTTCTCCGGATCACTTACATGATTTAGAAGAGATACTTAATCAAAATAGGGAACTATACGACTGATAGAATGGTGACTCCTTTAAAGAAAAGAGAAAAGGTGACAAAAACCTTTGAGCAAATCCTTAGTGTTTAACTTAGAAAACATTATTACCAACACAAAAATTACATATAGATTTATTGAAAACCATTCTAGAGACCTATTCAAAGTGTTGAAAAAGCTAACACCCTTTTTGATGGACTTTTTACTAGCTCTTGTAAGAAACAATGAGATCATCTTCATATGTGAAATTATTTATTTGAGGATTCACTTCTTGTTATAGAAAAGTTGTTGATGATTGGTAAAAGATCATGTATTCATCTAGAAAGATAGTCGAAAGCTATTATGAAAAGTGCGGGAGATAGTGGGTCACCTTGACTTAATCCTCTCTCACCTTTGGACAATATAGGCTTACTTAGGTAATATAAGGGTATAGAAGTTATTGTCACGAAAATAGGGCGATCATAGAGCATAATTTATTGCTGAATCACTTGTGACTCTAATAACCTTGATAATAAAAATCCAAAATAAATGTCAAAGGCCATCTTGATATCCATCTTAAAAAACAGATTGCCGCCCCTGCATTTAACATCCAAATTTAAGGTGAGTTCTTGTGTAATTAGGTGTTGTCGAGCATGTTACTTCCCTTGATAAAAGCATCGTGAAATGGGTGATTTTGTTAGGATTGGGATTGATGTCTAGCCCGATTATCTTACTTATCACATTAGCTACACTTGTTGTTTGCTGCTAAATGGGAAGTTGTTGGTTGATTTGAAATATTTGTTTAATGTAATATATATATAATTTTTAAAAATAGTATTCTAATTGAGAAAAATAAGAAGTAGGCAGTCTCATATATATATAATATTTTGAATAAACAAGCGGTTACGCATGATAGCCATGTATCCTGAGAAATAGACACATTGCTTAATAATGAGGTACCGATTAAATAAACTAAAAAAATTTATGACACTTTAGGACCCAATGGGGATTTCGACTGTCACTCACAAAAATGTTCATTTGACGCACATCAAGCCAATTTCTCTGTTATTTCTACTCAATTCCCATGAACTATGCAACTCATTCATGGACGTTGAATGAATTCTCCACTATTGTTGTAGAACACTTAGTCCATTCAGATTGAATGTTTCACGAAGCAAGTTTTAATAATTCGGTGGGTAAGATCGAAAAGTAATTGAAGATCGAAAGTGAAAAATCATAACGGTTTCTTAACATTTTCATGGTACATAATATCTCAACACTTCACCACATCACATTGCGAGACGAAAGACAAAGATCTACTCAGAATTAATGAGGAAGATACAACAAAACATGAATTTTATATATAAACGAAACGAACAAACCATAAAAGTAAATACAACATATCTTAATTTTCCACGAGCAAATACCTTGAAATTTTTTTGAATCCTTTTCTCTCTTCTCTATAATACTCAGTATCACTTTAGAATAGTAAGGAAGAAGCAAACTCTCGTTTTCCTCCTTCTCCTACACTCTTTAGAAGAATCCCGACAAAACAACACTTACCGCAAACTCTCTGCAAACCCCCAATACACTCTCTTCACTCCGCTTTCACTTTTCTTCCTCTCCTTTCTCTCCCTCTCTGCACAGGGCATACGTAACTGTTATAAGAGTCTAGAAATGAATTCCTCAGAGTTTCCTCAAGCAACCCTTCAAAGAGTGTCCAAAATACATTGATTTGACTTCCACCTACATTGGGCTCTGGCGGCCTTTGAGCAGCTTGTTAATTTTTGAACTCTGAAATGAGAGTCGGCGGCGCTAGAAAGGTTGTTTTCTCCATTTTGCCTCTTTTTGCTCCAAATTAGTTCCTTAACGCTTCCTTTTGCTCCAATCACCTAAAATTATCATACATGCAACAAAACACAAAGAATATCTTCCTTTAAAGTTCAATATCACCAAAGAAATGGAAATTTACAAATTATATAGCAAAAATCTGACATATTTTTGTGCATCAAAATCCCTAAACTTAACTATTACTTGTCCTAGAATAATCCTTTTACTACATTAAAATATAACTCAAACTGGTGAACTATTCACTTATTAAATGCTATGATTTTTTATTCAAATGAATATAATAGTAAGATTCTTAGAAGAAGTTCGGTAACTCGGGTTAAAACTACAGGTACAAGAACGACAGTATTCAAGTCTAAGAGTTCTAGTTTTCTAATTTAAAGTTGAACCATAATTTGCACATTAAGGGTGCCTTGAAAGACTATGAAAAGAAGTTCATGCAAACTCTATTATAAAGTAGGCTAAGACTTTAAATGTAAATTTAGAAAAGTAACAAATTTCTTCCTTTAGGTAGATTCAAGTGAAGCCAATTTTTGATTAGGCATCTCCTCGAAACTTCTCCTCACTTATATTTTCTTTCTTTTTCTTTTCTCTTCTTCTTCTTCTTTTCTCGTGAGGATTACTATATGTGGATAGCTTTTAATAATTTTGAACTTCACTCTCCTCTTTCTAAATTTATTTGAAACACCTCCTTACTTTATAAATATATATATCAACCTTATAATTCATAATAAAGTCACAATCCCTTTCTTCACACATAGTTCTTTAAGTCTCTTAACAATTCCAAAATACAGTTTTCTTTACTTTAAATAATCAACTATAGTCCAATCCACTCATACTAAATATCTTAACCTTATAAAATTAACCTTTATTATTAAAAAATTCATACGAATCCACAATAATATTTAAATGAAATTAAAAATTTAGTTATCAAAGTTTAGTTCAACTAGTAAAAGTCATACTAATATTTTTTGAAATTATACTAATTGAGAATAAATAAGAGTTAATGTTTTAAAAAATCTCTCAAACATAAGTTTTTCATATAAATTTGAAAAGCTAGAGAGTAAAAGAAAACTAACCTTTGTGCTGGAATTTTGAAATCTTGAAACTATGCTGGTATTAATAAAAAATTAAGCTAGCAAGCATGAAACAGTTAGAAACAGTGATTTATATAACATTAAAAATCTTCAAGGTTGAAGAAATATTAAACACTTAAACATTAAATATCCGACATAGCAACACAATCTCAATCTAAATCCTTAAAATAAACTAACACAAAGTTCATTACATTTTCATTTTTCATTTTTTAACACAATTACTTTAGCAAATTACACTAATCATAGAAAGCTAAATAACAAACACAACAAAGTACTACAACACACAATTAAAAATAAATCACAAAACAACCAATCATCATCACCAGCATCCTCGGCTTCTTCGCATGATGAGGTCGGTAAGGAACATAAGCGGGCGGGTAAAAATATCAACTGCAATGTCTCCTCACGTATCTGACCTGAGCATCATGGTAAGCAATATCATACTCAGCTCTCCTCCTCATGTAATCTTTGTTTACATCACTTCTCACCTCGAAGTCGTCTCCATCACGGTATGGAATCTGTCTGTCTTGACACTCACAGATCTCAGTACAACACCGATAACATCGGATAATTTTAGTGGCTTAGAAGTAGATGGAATATCCTTGCTGGTATTAGGAATATCAGTACTCCTAATTTCTCCCTCTCCCTACCAAATGAACTCATAAGTACGAATAATGATCGAGCGATAGGCCTCGGTGGATGGACTAACTCCTCGGATTATCAAACTGACTCTAGGTAATGCATACATAATGCATGAATCGGGGCGGTATGTCCTAATCCATCGGTGGTTTCTTCTCTAGCAATAGTTTGGATATTCCTGAAGTTAATTGATCCAATATTAATATGTTTCGCCAGTACGATACAATAAATGAGAAGTTCTGTATCTCTAGTGACTTTCTTGTGATAATAAGAAGGTAGTAATCTTGTAGAGATGAAATAGTACCATGCTTTAGAAGCTACATTTAACTTGGAAGCAAAAAAATAATCATATGTTTTGCTTTACTTTCTTCCCTCTTGCATGGAGTCAAAAAAGCAATCACTTCTTTCATATTAGCTTCCCTCATATCAAAGTTTTTATATTAAAAACCTCGTCCCCCTTAGCGTAAAAATAATTAATACGTGAGGGTGAATTCTATCATTTTTTTCCTTAAACAAACACATGTTCAGTTTTGGTCCAAGATAGATTTACATGAATTTCTATAATAGTACCCATAATAACATTAGCAGTAAAATAACAAAAGATTTCCCAATTTTGATCAGAAGTGACTTCTCTACGGATCCACTTTGAATTTTCAAAGCCCGGTCTTGAATACACTTTTTGTTATATAAGAATGGGTGAAACGATATTCTTCTTTCACATTAACAAATCTTTCTTCATCAAAACAACTTTCTATTTCTTTTACTTATCTTAGGAGCCATGTAAATTTGTCTAAATATTTTGCGAGAAAATCCCGATAAATTTCAAAATCACAATGTAGGAGACTCCCTAAAGCAACTCTAAATAAGTAAGAGCTTAAATTACTATGGAAAATCTCAAAACTTCATTAAAAATTCGAATTTTTTGATCTAACAATGTGGGGAAATTTTCATGGTGGAAATAAAATATTTAGTTTAGGGTGAAGCTCTTACCAAGAAATGACAAGATCCACACTTTTTAAGCCTTGAAATTTCTTTAAATACGCAGTTTAGCAAGCCTTAGATCTCAAATATGCGTTGGTTAAGTATAAGATGATAGAAATGGCGCAAATGGCGGGTCCCAGGGCAAAATTAGCGAAATAAAGAGGTTTCGGGGCCTTTTAAATATTTGGGAGCCGACGGCACTATATCTATTTTAATTACCCAAACTCTACGTATTTAGTGTTGGGCATTAGCGGCGCTAGTTCAATTTACGTAATCGAAGTAATTTTTTTTTTTTGCATTTTCAATCATTTCCATGTTACACCATCACATAATTAACTCTTTAAGCGTCTATTTCATCAATTAAGCAACTAATTTACAACAAATCTACACAAACAATACAAAACATCACTTTATTATATAAAATCCACATTACAAACAACTCACTTAAGCATTCACATAAAGTTCATCGAAGCCATAGAACTTTAGTGTCACAAACACACTACGATACTCTAACGCTAAAAACTAAACACAAAAACGAATCCAAGCCTAATAAGTCGAATGCATACTACAAAGTCAATCAAGCCAACATTAAGCACACCAAAGCATAATAAAAATACCATACACTAAATATAAAGCGAGTCACTACTCATAGTCAGTCTCAGTACTATCTTATCCTCTTATATCTGCAATAGATTGATGATGCACGGAACAGATTAGAAGGGATGATATGGGAATTCATTTGTCGAATCCTCGGCAATAACAACATTCCTTTTTATCACATTTACAAGACTATCTTGATTCTCCCCGAGTGATCAAATTGTTCTTTCATTCTACAATCGAGTGATCGAATAAATTAGAATATTATTAATAGCATTCATAAGATTTTGTACCTCTTTCTCCAACTTTTTGATCTTATTCAAAATCACTTGGGAACTTTCGGAAAAGTAAATTTGAATAGGTCATGAACTTTGAGATAGTTGATCTACGAAATGAGGCTCATATCGTTCTCATCTTCTATTGCACGAAAACGGAGTCATAAAGATTATTTTTGATGTTATAGGCCTCCGACGAAGAAGCACTTTTTCTCAACTTTCATATGGAGCACCTTAATTGTTGCAAAGAAGCAATATGGTGGAAGGATGTCTAACCTATATTTATATTCATGAGCAATCTATCCCGATACAAATTTCACAATTATATAACCAATATCGATCAGCCTTTCGGTTTGAATGTGATACAATTTAAAATGGCACTTTCCTTTGTCACTTTGCTAATTTTCATAGTAGGAAGTAATTTTGCAGAAATAAAGTAATGTCAATGCTTCAACCACTGGATTTAAAATTGTAGTAGAAAAACATACAAATCAATTGTATCTTATCTCCTAATCTTCACTTTCATCTATCGAGAATAGCGATAAATTTCATTCATGTTGTCCCTCGTCGCATCAAAATTCATATAATGGCGGATAGGCACATTATCAATCATAAACAAATCATTAACATTTAAAGGAGTGATTGTTACAAAACTGCCTCGTACATAGATGAATCCTTGTTGGATTCCATGAAGAGTTGCATGGCTCTTTCCATGACGGGAACAAGCGTCCTGACGGCGGTAGTGTAGCATAACACTTCCTAACGCCTCGGCACAATAATCTCTTATACTCGAGTACTTGGAGTATCCGAACCTCGATTCACAAAGCCACTTTTTTTGATAATCCTCCTCTTCATCATCACTTTGTTGAATAATAGCTGCACCTCAAATTTGATGAATTTTCGTCGGTTGAAAACTATAAATCTCGGGGATTCTACGGAGTTGGAATCGTGGATGTGAATTTAGAATGAATCCTTTTGTTTTTCTAGAGTTTAGGGGGTTAAAAACTCATTTAGGAAGTTATTAGGATGAAATCTCGCCTAAAACCGCCAAAAATTGTAATTTTAACCTCTAAGAACCGTCACTAGATCTTCGGTGTCAGCGGCGCTCTGCTCAGGCATTGTCGGCGCTCAAATCCGAAGTAGGGTAGTGCTCTACGGAATAGGGAGCCTCAACGACACCCACTACGGCACCGGCGGTACCAGCGGTGCAGTAGTCACTCTACGGAATAGGGCACGACGATGCCAGCTCTGGCGCCGGCGGTGCCGGTGTTTAAATGCAACGAACTTGATTTTGGGCCGAAGTTTTCCACTTTTTCAAAGAAACGTCTGATGATTTCCAATCTTTCATGATATTTACGAATAAGTAGGAATCAAATATTACTAACTACGAGAACAACTACTAAGCAAAACGAAAACATAATCAAGATAAATATGGGTTGCCTCAGAGTAAGCGCTTGGTTTAACATCATTTGCCCGACAAACATTGGTTATTCGGGATGACTAAACATGAAAACCTCTTTAAAATTTGGTCGATACTCTTCAAAATATGGCTTTAACCTATGCATCTATGACCATTAACTTTAATATCTTTCCGGTTTAGGATCCTCGAAGTATCGATAACTCGAAAAGAAGAATCTTTTATAACGATGAAGTCTGACATCCACCTAGACTTTAGTTTTCCATGAAATAATTTCAATCTTATATTATATAGCAAAACATTCTATCCAAGTTCAATTTTCTTTTTAAATTTCTTCCGATCATGCCATAATTTCATTTTTCTCCTTATAAGTGTTTAATGGGTATATGATACAAGATTCATACAATTTCTTCCGGTTCATTCGGTGCAAAAATTGCTTCTCATATGCATTCTTTAAGTTAAAATTCGGCTCTTTTATTACCCAATATGCTTTATGCTACAAATCCACGGGTAAATAACAAGTCTTTCCAAATATAAGTCTACGAGGAGAAATTCTAATAGGGGTCTTAAAGCATTTCTATATGCCGTGATGCGATGCTCCGATCCTACATGAGACAGTCCCCAATTTGTGAAGATACATATTTTCTCCAAAATTCTTTTAATTTCATGAATAGACACTTCTCCCAAACCACTAGTCTGGGGATGATAAGTAGTAAGAATTCTATAAATAATATTATATTTCACAACAAATCTACGAATCCGATTATTCCTAAAATGAGATCCATCATCAGTTATGATCACTCTTGGCATTTTATATCTTGTAAAAATATTTTTCATTAAAAATTTTTGAAACACTCAAGCATCACATCTAGGTAAAGCAATTGCTTCAATCCATTTTGAGACATAATCAACAACAACCAATATATATAAATTTCCAGATAAATGGAAAATTAAATTGTCCCATAAAATCTAATCCCATTATCAAAGATCTCGACTTCTAATGTAAAATTTAGAGACATTTAATTTCTTATAAATATTACCTACTCTTTGACATATGATCACATGATTTTATATATCTGTATCCATCCTTAAAAAAGTGTAGGATAATAAAATCCAGATTTTAAAATCTTATAAGCGATTTAATAATTTCAAAAATGTCCTCGGAATTCTGAATCATGTAATGACACCGAATGATTGGTTCAATTTTCTTCATATGGCACACATCTTTTAAAAATATGATCCTCACACTATTATATAGGTAGGGCTCATCCTAAAAGTAAACTTTAGCATCATATATAGAATTTTCTTTTTTGTTGTTGCCTTATTAAGTCGGTGGAAAAATACCACTAACATATAATTCACAATATCGGCATACTAAGGCAAATTTCTTTCCTTAATGTTGTACGAGTTGCTCATCGGGGAAAGTTTCGGTAATTTCCTTCTCAAATTCAGATGGTTTATAATACACCAGTCTAGACAAAAAAGTCAGCGGTTTGATTATTAGTTCCTTTTCTATCAACTATCACAAAGTCTTCTTGCATTCAAAGTATCCATCGATTAATCTCTGTTTGGCATCCTTTTTTGCATTAAATATTTGATAGTGAATAGTCTATATGCACTGTACATTTAGTTTTAATCAAATAAAGTTTGGACTACTTCAAAAACACACAATATTAGGCGTGAATTCTCTTTCGAAGTAGTGGTGTAAATCGTCTGAACTTCATTAAAAGTTTTAGAAGTATAGTAAATGACCTTGAACATTTTATCATACATTTGTCCTAAAGCAACTCCAATCGCAAAATCACTGGCATGACACATAAGTTCAATTGGTGTCTCTCGATCAAGTGAAACAATTGTAAGGGGCATTGATTAGTTTTTTCTTTTGTAATTTAATTATTGAGCATTCTTCATTAAAATCAAATTTTTTATCTTTTTCTAAAAGTTGACACAAAGTTTAGTAATTTTTAAAAATCTTTAATGTAACATAAAATTCAGCATGTCCTAAGAAACTCTTTATCTCACTTGTTAGGAGGTGGTAATTTCTAATGTCCCCAAATTCTGGAGACTGACCTCAAAAGTACAAGTTCAGAAATTTTATGCTTTCAAGTACAATTCCTCCTGCAACCATAAATGTCACTTTTCTCAATTTAGAACTAACTTTGTTTTCTCGCAAAGCTCTAAAGTTTTTTCTATGGTATATGTCAAATGAAGTTCCAAATACGAAGAAAAATCATCCATAAATGTATTCCATTGTCAGTCAGTTACTAAAATTAGACATCATACATCATTGAAATACTGAGCATTACATAATCAAAGGGCATTCTTCTAACCAAAAATTCCATAAGGGCTAGTAAATGTATTCTTTTCTTGATCCTCGGGTGCAATGGTATTTAATGATAACCGGTATATCATCTAAAAAACAATAATACTTGTGTACGAAAGCAGCTTTATCCAACATTTGATTTAGAAAAAAGAAGAGGAATGTAATCTTCCTAGTGGCAACAGAATAATTTTTTATAACTGATACAAATTAGCGGAATTATTAAATTGTCTTGTTGGTATGTTTTCATTTAGTTCATTTACCCAGCAGTCACTCCTCCATTCTTAGGGACACAATGAATTGGACTTACCCAAGCCTTGTCTAAAATTCGATAAATAATTCCAGCATCAAGCCATTTTAAAATTTTCTTCTTAACTACTTCTTTCATCATAAGATTTAATCTCCTTTGCGAATCAGCTCTAGGTTTATGTTGTTCATCCAACGAAATTCTATGCATGTAGATCGTAGGACTGATTCCTTAAAGTATCTAATAATTTTTTTCTTGATATTCATTCAAATCCGAAGATACAATAACTAGTAAAGTAGAGGATTCTCCTGAAAACATATATTTCGAATGATTAAAGAATTTTAATTTCAAGTTCGGGAGGTTTTATGATAGATGGAATTAAACCTTTATCATCCTTTTCTTTAGTATCTGACATTTCAAATCATTCCTGAACATAATTAAATCTTTATCCTTCATATCATCAAAATCATCTTCAATTTCTTTATCATCCTCACATTTTAAATTTTCATATTATTTTCTCTTCCAACATCTCTTTAAAATGATCATCTCTCGAATAATCGCAGATTTTCATTAAAAGTATTCATCATCTTTTTCTATTGAGGCATATTTCATAGATTTTAGAATATTAAATGTCACCTCTTGATCATTAATTCTCATAGTTAATTCTCCCTTTTTAACATCAATCATAGTTCTTCCGGGAGCATGAAATGGTGTTACCAAAATAATCAAATTTCTTTATTTTCCTGCATATCTAATACAATAAAGTCCACGGGAAAGATAAATTTATCCACCTCAACTAATACATCTTCCACAACTCCTTTAGGATAAGTAATGGAACGATTAGCTAGCGAAGAGCCACGAAGTAGGTGAAATTTCTCGTATTCCCCGATCTTTTGAATGTTCATAAAGGCATAAGGTTAATACTAGCTCCTAGATCATATAAAGCTCTTGAAAAATATTTCACCTATAGCACATGGGATAGTGAAACTACCAAGGTCTTTAAGTTTTTCGGGAAGCCTTTTCTAAATAATTGCACTACACTCTCCGCTAAGTGCAACAGTCTCATAATCTAATGAACATTCCTTTCCTTTTAAAAAATCATTCATAAACTTCGCATAATCGAGCATGTTTGTTCTAATGCTTTAACGAAAATATTTACGTTAATTTCTTAAGGATTTCTAAAAATTTCATAAATTGGTTATCCATTATTTTGTTTTTTAATCATTGAGGAAATGGAGGTGGTGGTTTTTCTACAGTAATTTTCATTGGTTGACGGATATTATAGAGTACGATATATTTTATTAGTTCCTTTTCCGATTTCCGCATACGTTTCCGGTTTTAGTGCTTTTTGCACTTTGTTTCTAATTTCTTTTCCAATCCTTAATTGAATAACCCTAAATTTGCTCCTTATTTTTGATCTTTTGGACTGATCTCGACATTACTGAGAAGTTCCTGAAGGTTTATTATTAAGTGTTGTGAAAATATGTCCAATTGATTTTCAATGTTCTTAATTGCAAAACCACGAGTTTTGTAATTGATTACCCATATTTAAAATTAATTCTTGATTGACAACTTCTTTTCCTTAAATTGTGGGTTACTATTATAACCTGGTTGATAAGAAGATTAATAGTTTGTGCTTTCTTGGTTGTTTAAATTTTTCTTGGGTTCACGAATTGTTTCCCATTGCGGGTTAGTAGCATTGTTATCACTCTAGTTAAAATTTGGATGATTCTTCCAACCAAGATTATAATAATTTGAGAAAAGGATTGTTGGGTCTATTATTTATAATATTTAAGGTCTCACACAGGGTGTTTGAGATTTTATTATTTGTTCTAATAAATTTTCCTTTAGCAGGGGTGTTTGCGAATAATTCATTCCGTATTTATTTTTCTTTGAAAGGGGAGCAATTTGAGAAACTATCATAGTTATAGCATCAGAATCATGAAGGCTGTCAGCCTACATTAGGATTTACCCATTCAGACGGCCATTAAAAATTTTTAGTAGCCATCTCTTCTATTAGCGAATATGCTTCATTAAAATGTTTTAACATTAATGATCCACCGGCCAATGGCTTGTCTATAATTGATCTCGAGAGATCCTACTAATCCATTATAAAATATTTGAATTATTAACTTGATCTGGTAAAGCATGATGTGGACACTTTCTAAAAAGATCTTTAAATCTTTCCCAAGCTTCATATATTGATTCCCCCTTGAGGCGACCGAAAGATGTAATATAATTTCTTAGCTTAGTAGTTTTTAATGAAGGGAAATATTTCGACAAAAATTTTTGTGAAAGTTTTCCAAAATTTTGATAGATCCAGGTGCTAATGAATTTAACCACACCATAGCTTTATCCCTTAATGAAAAAGGAAAAAGTCTAAGTCCTAACGGCATCATTTGACACTTCATCATATTTAAAAGTAGCACGCATTTCTAGAATGTTTAGGAAGATGTAAATTAGGATCTTCATTAGGTCTTCTTCCAAATTGATTATTTTGTATCATTTGGATAATAAAAAGTTTAAGTTCAAATGAATTAGCAGTAACATCAGAATTTTGGATAGTTAAGTAGAACCATCTGCTTCTTCAGGTTAGCATAATCTCTTAAAGTTCATGGAATATTTTGATTGTTCACCATTTTGTGAGGATTTTTCAGTTTTTTTTTTGTTTTCGAATTTTTCTAGTACCTCTAATTAAGATAAGTAAGAGACTAAACTAACAGATCCAATCCTAAACATATAAAATCAAACTAAACACACTGAAAAGTAAGCAAGCACACACAATTTGAAATTATAATGTAAGGTTTTCGAAACACTACAATTTTGGCAGTTACCACTTTATACCTTCCACGACAACGGTGCCAAAACTTGATCCGAATCGATGTCGGTGCACTGCCTCTAACATAAATATTCGAAAGGATATTTTCAATTTAATTCACAATAACATCAATTTAATAATTAGGTAGTCACTCATATATGCGAAGTAGATGTATTGTTCGAAGTAATACGGGGCTACAGTGGAGTCCTCATTATCGATCAACGAGGAAGGTAGGAACATATCAAAATATAGTTGAATTTGAAATCGATACTCAATTTATAATGCACAAATTCAAGTACTATTAAAGTTTTTAGTGCGAGGATAAATACGGTAAAATTAACTAAAATTACTTTCTAAATTTCTGCAGAGACTAACTAACACACACTAAATTTTCTAGTAGAGAGTTCTAATAAGGAAAAGTATCTTTCCTCTTACAATGATTAAATGATAAGTGATTGATATAGACTGATAATAAAATTGTATTGTGCCAAATAGGAGCAATTATATTCCTTACCCTCATCGAGTACCCCCTCTTACAAGTATGAAAAGAAAATTAGCAAATACTAGGCTTAGTTAATAAAACTAAGGTTGGTCGAGAGGCTACGGCTCTCACTTCAAAGCTCCCACATCCCTTCACCTGAAGGCTAACCTAACTTTAGTAACCACACTTCAAAGTTAAATTGAGGATTTCGCCCGTCACTCTAATATACAAATTCGACACCCATCGAACCACATTTCTCTGTTGTTTGCACTTTCAATTCCCATGAACTACACAACTCATTCATGGACATTGAATGGATTCTCCACTATTGTTGGCAGAACGCTTAGTCCTTTTGGATTGAATGTTTCACAACAAGTTTTAACAATTTAATTGGCCAGATTGAAAAGTAAATAAAATTTAAAGTGAAAAACAATCACAATCTCTTAACATTTTTATGACACATAAAATCTACATCAACACTTCACCACATCACATTGCAAGAAGAAAGACAAGAAATCTACTTAGAATTCACGCGGAAGATGCAAAAAAAACATGGATTTTATATATAAAAGCAAAAGTCATATAATCCTTGAAAAGTAAATACGACTTATCTCGAATTTCTTCCTAAAGAAAATCCTTGAATTTCCTTTGAATCCTTTTCTCTCTTCTATACAAATCTCAATTCTCTCTTTAGAATAGTAAGAAAGAAGCAAACTCTCACTTTTCTCCTTCTCCTACACTCTTTAGAGGAAAATCCCTCATAAAAAAACACTTACCACACACTACATAAATCTGTCTGCTCTCCTCTCTCCCTTTCACTTCTCTTCCTCTCTCTCTCTCCCTTTCTTCTTTTTTGGCGTCCTTAAGTATCTATAGGAGTCTAGAAAGCGAATTCACCAAGAATTACCTCAAGCAACTATTCAAAAAGCATCCAAATACATTGAATTTGACTTCCATCGACATTGGGCTCTAGTGGCACTGTATAGGGCATCGGCGAAGTGCGGGCAGTATTTAATTTCTGGACTATTTAAATTGAAATCGGCGGTGCCCATTTTGGCGGTGATGTCGAGCTGTTTTCTCCATTTTGCCTCTTTTTGCTCCAAGTTCGTTCCTTTTCTCTTCATTTTGCTCCAATCACCTAAAATCACCATGGAAGAATACCTTCGCTTTAAAATTAAATGTCAAATAATGAGTGCAAATTATATAACAAAAATCTAACACATATTTTTGGTGCATCCATGAAAGTACCTATAGTTAATTACATCTTAGACAACTAAAGTAACTTAAGAAAACCCTCGCTTAAAATTAAATGTATTATCTTCATGAATTTCGATGTTTGATTTTTAAGGTTGAGACGTGGAAATTCAAATGAAAAGCGGGTTAAATTGGAATAATTCTTGTAGAATACAAGGAAGAAGGTAGGGGATCATAGTCCCAAGCAGAACCTTGGTGGCTTCGCAAACTATGTTATGGTTTGACTTTGATTTCAAGGAGATTTTTATTTAATGTCTCAATCACGCGAGTTTTTATTTAAGGCTTACGTACGCAACAGCACAGTCATTCAAATAGCACGGAAGATAGGAGGATTTACGTCGTACCGAACGATGACCTCTAAATTCTAAGACGGATTAAGGCTTATATTGCAAAACATGGACAGACAAAGCTAGATAAGTTGAGGATTTATGTTACATGTAGACGGACAACACTTGAAGTCTTATGTCTAATTGTTGAAACTAAGGAAAATAATTTTTGTTGTAGATCGGTTCGCTCTCTCAAGGTCCTCCTTCAGTTCCTTGTCCGATTGTCCATGATGTATGATCCAAGCTCCTCTTATAAGTAGCAGTCCTAAAATCTATGATTCCAAAAGGCTTTCTTTGTATGTTTCAATGTTCTGGTTGTGGTTGTTGTTGTTGAAAAATATTCTGGAGAAATTTTAATTTAATTAGAGCGATACTAGTTAGGATCCCACAGTTCCTTCATTCGGCATCACTATTTTCTTTTGATTTTACTCCATTCTAGCATCTTTATTTTCTTTTGATTTTAGTCTAAGTATTCGTTAGGCTCATTTAGTCTTGGAGAATTCCGATTAGCAGCGCAGGATTACCACCTGCGAGAGAACCTCGTAAATCAAAAGCGGTGTATTATGTGTGTTCATTGGGTTTAAAAAGTGTACGTTTAATTTTGAATAAGGTATTTTGTTTTCTGTCTCTTGACCATGCACTAGTAAAGTAAATTACGGATAAATAAAAAGGTGCTCGAAAAATAAGGTGCGATAAAGTAAGATTCTATAAATAAACTATACAAGCGTGCACAGGCTTCTGCTGCCGATGCATGGATAGTTCATAAAACATATTATAATTTCAAGAAATTTAAGTAAATTGCAAGGAAGGAAAGGAGAAACCCTAATGTACAAAAAGTAAGAGAATGAGGTAATAATAAAAACCCCGAACAACGAAAAACCTATAGTCACATCTGAAAGACCAAGACAATGTATAAGACATCAGTAAAGGTGGGGGCCCAGAGCTGGACTTTGTGCTTCCTAACATTGGGTAAACACTACCAACACAACAACCTACAGTGGGTAGTCTAACCTCGGTCAAGTGAATAACCATGGACCTTTATAAATTTTCATCAAACTTTTTAATTTTCATATAAAAATTGTTGCTTAAATTTCCATGTAGAGTTTTAACGAGCAAAAGAAACTTTGTTTTAGTTTTGTAAAAGAGTAATTAGTCTCTGAGCTAGTCACTCTAATAAAGCTAGGAATCGACAACCTAAGAGTGTCGGGGAACCTTAAATCCCTCGAGGGTTGGTGAATAAAGTATCTTCGATCCTTTCCTCTCCATTTGTTAAGGTCCTTGAGGTAGGGGATGATACCATTCTAAACTTCCCACATCATATCCTCGTTTAGCACACATTAGAATTGTCATCATTACCTTAGCCACCTTGACCTCAGACATATACCAATACGATGATGCATATGTGGAAAAAACAAATGTCCCCGAGTTGCTTACAAGGACTTAAATACATTATAGAAGACTCAAGTCCTTAGAGCATTGGGTTATAAATGTGGAAAAGTATTTTAGGGCATTTCTATTGATTTAAGTGAAATAACTGGTCCCGGGGCATAACTTTGTGGGTCGCCTAGATTTTAAGAATTAATTTCTTCAACGAAGCATAATAATCTCAAAGTTATCTTCATAACATTCAAAAGATTACAAAAGTGTTTGGGGCATAACCCTAAACAACTTTTAAAATTTTTTTAGTGGTTTTAGGATACCGAACTTAGCATGTTGTTGAATCATTCATCTGCTGTTAGATTAGGATTTAGTGATAATATATTTTCAACATGTGCTTTCTAAATGAACCATAATATTTTAATTATACGTGGCGGGATAACTAAGTATTCACTTGACATATTATTTAAGGGTTATGTGGGTGGACGCCCTTGAAGGCAATCTAAATTATTAAGAACTCTTGATCTTTCAATTAAACTTGGGCTTGTAGTGTTTTAGGGTGTTTAAAATTAGTTATGTTTCATTTTCTAAACCTCGTGCGACAGACAAATTAAACCTAGCTCGCTACTAAGCCATTAAGATTTCATGAAAAATTTCATAATTATTAGAAATGTTGAATTAAATGGGTTTAAATCTTATCGAAAAGATTATACTTTATTACTTGACTAATGATTGGGGCATCAAATTACTGAATCATTATCTGCAACACAAACAGCTGATACAGAGTCATCCGATTGGGATGAACCTCCAAATCATGATACTTTGGTAAATTGCAATCATCCAAGAAAATTATTGCGATTAGTTTCTACACTTAACCCTTTTGTGTTTCAATCATCCAAAAAAAATTAAAGTAAGATCAATATTTCTCATTTACCTTTAAATTAACCTTGATTTTAATTGGAGCTCAAGAATACATAATTACTATTTTGCCCTTAATGACTTTCCCTTCATTGTCCCTTAAATTTAACTCAAACGACATTAAGATTTCATTTTTCCCTACTTATGGGTCAATTAGAACATTAGAGGAGAAATCACATTTTTTTTTAATTTTGTTATTTTTCATAATTATTTTAAATTGAAAATAGAGATGTTTAATGACAAATTCGATTAGCAGTATAATAGAATCTTTTACGACCTCGAGACAATCAGTCATCATTGTTGGCCAATAATATCCCATTCTTTTTATTTGCATTTTGTTTAGGTCCAGTTGGTGTGCGCCACATAGACACAGATAGACTTCTTTAACAATATTTATTGAGCTTCGGTTTGGTTTAAGAATCTTAACCACATTTGGTCAAATGATCGTTTATAAAAGGATATTATTCACTAGAGTATAGGATAATGCTCTTTGTTTAGTTTGAATCGCAATAGAGTTGTTTTGGAGTAACCTTAGAGATTGTAGATATTTAATAATTGGTTGTTTTCGATCATCCTTTTCTTCGTCGGTATTATCATTGTCATGCTTTCGGTGATTTGTGTAAATCATTGTCGATTTGAAAAGAAGTTGTCGTCCTTATACGAAATTAGTATGTGTCCTCTTACGGACAAGCAAATTCTTTTGCCAATTTTGCCAAATTAAATAAAGAATTGCTCGTCTCGGGATTAAGAACAACATCACGTCGGGGAATTTGTTGAACGGTTTCGAGTGTAACATGGTATTGTTCAAGGCGGTTTTCAATGTCTTGTATTTTCCCGCAATTTGAATAATGATTAGTTGGGATTCTCCATAGATGTCAATATTCTTGATTTCCATTAATATTGTACATCCAAAACTTGATTATGGTAACTTCATATTTAGCTTCATTTTTCATGCATGGCTCAGTCGAATGGTATGAAAATGGTATCATCGCTTTGTCCGAAGTTATGAAAATTAATCCTACTCAGCTTTCCCTGGTATAATTGTCTGTTTGTCTTTGTCTTTTCGAAGCTGATTATGCTCCATCAAAATATAATTCCCATCGTTGTGTGCTTGAGCTCTTTATTTTGAATATTTGTTCATCGGGTAAATCATCGTTGAGGAGGTGATCCGGTTGGAATTGGGTGTCTTGCTAAGAAATATGCCATGATTTGTCCTTTGTTATCACGTAGCAATTTCATTTATGTCAAACGACAGCGGTATCATTACTATCTTTCTAATCTTCTAGAAAGTGTCGGTCGTGTCATCGAATATTGTAATGGGTTAACTCTTGAAATAAGAGTTACTTTATAAAAGCTTATATAATGCCTCGATTTTTATTTGTTGGAACCGGACGGCGGCTCAAATAATATAATGCTTTTCTTTTCCTCGTCATTTACTTGTGCTAGTAATACTACAAGGGGTATTTAATGTGTAGGTGTAAAGGATTAGAGGTCTTTCTAATATAGGGGCTGCTAAGACGGGAGGTGTTGTCATGTATTGTACGATATTTTCAAGGCGTGTTGGCATTTTTCATCCCACACAAGTTTAGTATCTTTTTGGTTAGGGCGGTGAAATGAGACACCTACCTAATAGATTGGAAATGAAACGTCATATATAAGCTAATTTTCCTTGAAATGATCTCAATTGAGTTAAATTTTTAGGAGGAGGCATGTTTAGTATAGCTTCAATTTTGAGTGGATCAATTTCAATTCCACGATGTCGAACAACAAATATTAAAAATTTCCTTGAAGTAACACCAAAAATGCATTTTAAGGGATTCATTTTAAGATTATAATGTCATAATCGTTCGAAGAAAATTCTCAAATCGTACACATGATCATCTTTTTTGTTAACTATTAATAATTAAATTGTCCACATAACACTAAGCTTGATTGTGTATTAATTCATCAAAAATCCGTGTCATGGCTCTTTGATAGGTTGCACCTGACATTTTCAGTCAAACGGCATAACTTTGTATCAGTATATCACATGGGTATCACGAAGCTGTATTCTTCATCTTCGAAAACATTTTAATTTGATTATATCACGATGATTCATCCATAAAGGAAAATATTGCATGTTTGGATGCTATGTCAACCATTAGTTCTAGTATTGGTAAAGGGAATTCATCTTTGGACAAGCTTTATTCGAGTCACCATTCTATACCAACCCTTATTTGACGATTTTCTTTTAGCAGTGTAGTGGCCAGCCATGTTGGGTAATTTTCTTCTCGTAGAAAGCCAGCTTCAATTAATTTCTTAACTTTGGCAACATTCTATTTCGTAGCGCATCCTTCTTGACTTGCTTAACGGGGATTGCGATTTGATTTATCCTAAGTTTATGGTACAATTCACGGAGCTAACCCGGGCATTTCGTCATAAGTCTAGGCAAAACAGTCCTTATATTCTGTCAACGGTTGAATTATTTCATTTTCTTCTATGTCATTAAGAAATGAACTAATGAAGGTTGTTTTTGGGTTTTCATCGGTATCTAAATTTATTTCTCTTAATTCATCGGTGGTAGTTTAATTTCCTCCTCCAATTCGGGAGGAGAAACTTTAACTTGTAGATCGGATGTACGTTCGGAATCAAACTTTTCGGTGATAACTAGGCAAAATTCTGTATCATCTAGGGGTTCTAGAGTATTGAATCCAATACCTTAGAGTTAGGGTCTCGTTTATTATTGTATTTTATGTTGTTCGATGAAATGTGGTCATTTTAAATACCATTATTTGAGCATTAAACTATTTTGAATAAATTTTTGTGCCCAAGGGAGAATGCAGCTCAAAAGGAATTTTTATTGATTTTGGAAGAATTTCATCTTCTAATTTTACATCATTTTCGGTACTAGAAAGCGGTAAATGCGTCCCCAACAATTGGCTTTTTATCATCACTATATACTTCTTTGATTACTAAATTCTCAACCTTAGTAGTAGAGATTGGAGTTGGAGTCATAGAATGTATATAATTATTATATTTCTCATACATAGACTCGAGTGTGTTTCTCTTGTCTTCTTTTCAAGAGGTATTTTGAATTGAGGCTCTTTTAGAACCACTTAATGACATTTCTTCTTTTGCATCTTCTTCGGAAGTTCAAGTGGTGCCGGGCAATGATTTCTTCATTGTGACAATTGGGTTCTCTTTCCCTCGTTCTCGTCCTCGGCCTCGGCCTCGGGAATGGGTTTGATGAAATCACCACCCTTCGCCCTTTTTGAAGAATATTTTTTTTCATTTGTTTTCTTTTCTTTGTCTTTTTCTTTTATATTCACCATTGTCTCTTTGGAGAATATTGTTTTCTTTAGGAGCATAGTATGTTGCATCATCATGTATACTGATTTCATGGATAGAAAATGGTTGCAAATCTTTCATAATACAACATTCTTGTCCTTTTATAAATATTTTATGCATTAAGAATGTCCTTTTTGTAAATATTTTATGCATTGATACGGTGAAAAAGGAACCATTTTATATTCATGAAGTCATGGTCTGCCAAGTAAGGCATTAAAAGAATTATCGAGTCGATGATATGGAATTTTGCCATTCTCGCGAAGTCGTCGATCTTTAGGAGCAACGTTATTGATCTAGAGTTCATTCTCCTTGTTGATTAAATCCTCATAACATCATTGTATCTCTTGATTATTGGGATGCATCAATGTCCAAATATGCAGGAGTTTCCAAATTCATTATGTTGATTGAGCACTGGGTGATAAGCACCCTTGAAAGTGTCGTGTAATTTATGTTCCTTTGTGATGTATAGTGGACGATTATGTTCGGTTGTTCCAGAGTAACAAGTCATTGTTAGAAAAGTAATCTTTGTAGATTCTTTAATGGACAAGCTTCGCTTTGAGTGATGCTAGCAAGTTGAGCTAAACGGAAATGTCTGGATCTAAAGAGCTTTTATCAATGAATCTCTCATTTCTTTAGAGAGAATAAGAACATCATAAATGCTTAATTTTTGTTGGTAACTTTCTCGAAGTGAGCTAATACATTATAGTTCACCTTGTTTTGAAGATTCTCCTCTTTTCTTTCGGGGGTTGTGGATTTATTGGAGGAGCGATCTTTCAGTAACTATTTTTTTCCTTATCTTGGGGAGCCATTAGGTGTTAGAACTTTTACTCCATACAATTAATTTCAACTATTTCTTGAGTTTATCGTCGACTCTTTAATGAATCACAATCTCACCGGCCTAAGTGGATTTGAAACCTTCTGCCTAGAGGCTCAGTGAAATTGCTTCCTTTGGCTTTCCATGTCAAAGAAGTTCTTAGTAATAACATTATGATGTGGATCTACCTTTAACAAGGTTGTTTGGTTAGAGTTGATAATTTTATCAGCGTGTGGGCTGAAAACCTGACACAATGATTTTGCTAAAAATTTTGCTAATTATCGAATTAAGACAAATAGGTCTGTAATGGTCCCTTCTTCTCTGATCGGTGGACTTGGGCACAAGCCTGAAAGTTAAATCTTGAAGTAGGGAGAAGGTTAAACCATTGGATGAACCACTTGATGGCATTGACAAACTCTTCTTTGATAATGGCCAGGGGCTTTTTGTTGAAGTCAGCCGGTTTGTGTGTGTGTGTGTGTGTGTGTGTGCGTGTATTTATATATATATATATATATATATATATATATATATATCGAAATTTTTATTTATTACAATAAATGATGCATTTAAATTTATAAAATATGTTAATCGTGAATCACACCTAATGAATCGATGTAAGAAATTAGGTGTTTTTTATATGATTCTAACAACCCCACTTTTTATATTTATTGCTCTTCCATTTATATGGAGGGGAAATTCAACATAATCTGTGAATGATTACCTATTAATTTTTTAATCACTGACCTCTTATTGCTTAATTTCATGTTGTGCAGTGGCCAATCATCTGACGGTTTGTCCTTTCGCAGGTTGATTTTGTTCCTAAGCAAACCATAAGTCGATCAACTTATAAATTACTTAATCCTTATATATCGACTTTTCCTATTTGGTTAGTTGGACATCATTCGGTCTTTTAGTTTGTTCACCTTTTGGGTTGGTTGTTCAATTGATGTTCAAATTTTGGTTTGTTTGTCTTCTAGGTCAATTGATCTTTAATTGATTATGATAGTAATTCTTTGGATGTGTTCTTTAACTCTGATCGATCACATGTAGTTTGTTTTGAACCGCTCGATGCAGCATGGGGATCGATCGAGATATTTTGATTATGCATATTTTAGTTATCCAAATCTCTCGTACATTAGTAAGTCACTTTCAGATAAAAACAAGAGAATTAATTGCAGTAAGATTGTTAGGTATCACCAAATAATTTTAATGTTTAATTACTTGATTTTTATGTAATTGATTATTATAAATAAGATGTAAATACATGTCTTTGGCTTACCCGCTAGTGTTATCCCTAGTTTCTCTAGGGACCTTGCTCCCATTTATTATTGGTTGCTTCTCCATTTCAAGAGAATTTATGATGGATATGGTAATAAAATCTCAAAATATACCCCAAAAAGATTTTGATTTGAGATATACTCTAAAAAATGGCAAAAAAATTATATGAAGAAAGCAAATGGATAGGTTGGTGTGAATAGGAGGATGGTCTGCTCTTCAGGTTTGGTGGGCCCTTTCAGGGTGTCCCAAGAAAATGTTCATTCGGTTTTCATGACCAAAGGCCCATACGCAACCTGAAGTCGCGATGTCGACCCATTAAGTCCCGGAGCGGTAACTTTCATCTGCTTTGGTTCTTAATTCCATTTTCTTGACTTTCACAAATGTTTGGACGTATAAGTTTTTTTGTGGTTCTCTTCCTCCTAAATGACTACATCTTGATAAGAGATCGACTACTTGATTTTCATCTCAAGAAATATGCTGAAGCACTTGAATTTGCCTATCGATACTTTTGTTTTTGCAAGTTACTTTGTCATTTTATCCTCTTCGGCATTGAATTTCTCATTTACCAAGCCAACCACTAGTTGGAAGTCTGACTTCATTAGGAGGTGTCGTGCACGTACTTCAGGTGAATCACAACCTAGCTATCGAGCTTCATATTTAACTTAGCTGTTAATGACATTTAAAATCTACCTCCACGAGTGGTAGAAGTGATTTTTGCTTGAAGCTGATCGATGTGAGTCACAGTCTTTGCTGGTTTAATTAGATGCATTGTTAATATATAGATTATGGTTAGCTTTTGAGTGGTTATTGTGCTACTTGGGTCCTTTGCTTCAGTGAAATCTACTAGGAAACCCATCACAATGTTATTTTCCCTTCTTTCCTCTTTCAGATCGAAATGAGTGGAAGGTTCCAATGTTTACTCCTAAGTAAAGTGAGAGTTCCTCATTTTGCTTTGGGCTTTGAAGAAGAAGCAAAAGGACCGGTAAGTCCTTTAGCTATTTGAAGGCTTGGTTGTATTCGTTTGACCATCTTGATTTTTTATGTATCTTAAGGTTTTGAAGATACGGCTTACACTTACTACTCGACTTGAAAACTAATCGGTCGAGTTCTATATTTTGGTCCATCAATTTATTTAGTCATTGATACTGCGTGGAAATGACATATCGAAGTATATGAATCTTCTTCCTAGTATTTACTTTTATCATTTTAATGATTAACATGTACCCAATTTCTTGATATTTGACCCAAAGACATCTATTTAAGAGTATTGAGATTCATATTGTACTTTCTTAAAGTCCTGAATGTTTCTTTTAAATCTTTCATTTCTTGGTAAAGTGTTTTTCATTTAAGCAACGCGTAATCGAGTTGATCTCACTTTCTTTGAGGTCACAGTCTTTCTGGCTTTAGGATCTGGCCATAGGACATTCATTGACTATCCTAGAGGTGAGGTGATGGAACCTACCCCATTAAAAATTCTAAATGCTTTTATGCTCCTCTTAGGGTTCTAAAGGTTTGGTCCTAATTTCCAGCACTTAGTAAGTGGGAGCCAAATGTGATTAAGCTCAAAGGGAGTCCTCATAAGATGGTCGATCCTTTGGGTTAAACCCGGATGGTGTGGCTTTGGCGGTCACGCACACACACTCATACCTTCACATATCCACTCACAAGCTAAACCCTAAACCAAACATGCTCGACCTGGTTCCCTACTTCTTTTGAAACTCATGTGGATGGCCCCAATAGTAGCCTAGGCTGAGACTGACCAGGACAAATACATCGAGGATCCAAAATAGGTTTCTCTCTTTGGTCATAGCTCGAATAGAGTGATTCCAAGATTAACCTTCTCGATTGATCCCAGAGATTTTACCAAAATTTCTAATTTGGCCTCTGGCATACTGGCTTTAGTTGACGGCTAGTCCTGAAAGAACTGGCGAGAGAGCCCCTTATGGAGTTTGAATCAATTAACTTTGCAATCATTGTCTCCTCTTATTGGACACTTGTGTAATTCGACCCTCCACCTCCAGCAACCTTTTGCACTCACTAACTAGCACTAGTAGCCCACCATTTGAACCTCACCACCTCATGGACAAATAGAAGAGTGCCTTAAACATAGGGGAAACTCTACTAAATTGCTGCCGAATTCTCACGACCTCACAGCTTAACTTGACCATTTCGGCCATCCCCATCTTGCCCGAGACCAATTTTGCCACCCATAATTAGGCCATAAAGCAGAGACAAACCCACAAAACTCCACAAAATTCCAAATTAGCTTGCTCCTCACCTTCACTAGAGCAAGAGAGGAAGTTTCACACAGAAAGCCCCATCTTTAGAGCCCTCTACACCATACTTCCATCTTAGCCTCTCCAGCGCCAAGAGGAAGTGCGGCACAAAAAAATTCACCATACCAAGGAGACATATCCAGGGAGGTTCGTTGGACTCCATTGAAGCTTTTGCAAGCATCTGATTGAGGCTTCAACTCTCAGACTAAGGTATACATCATTTTCCCCAAAATCGAACTCGGTTTTGGTCTTTATCAGAAAAATTTTGATCTCATGATTGATAAACCATATAGATGTGTTTGTACGGATTGGACTTTAAAGACAGGCCCACACAATTAGGTTGAGTGTAGTGGTGGTCTTAGGTACGAAAGTTGGATGGCTCACGTGATACACTAGATGAGGACAAAGACGGAGAGTCATCCAATCGTGCGTATCGGACGGATGTCGTTGATGCATCAGAGACGAAGGGACATAACATAAAGCATGGGGGTCGGCGAAGCATGGACGTGAAAGCGGCTTCGTGGAGAAGCGCCCGTGGGGCTTCGGAGCTGCCTAAAAGAACGGGGGTTGTCGCGTTGTTTAGGAAAATATGGGATTTTTTAATTATTATAATTTAGTTAGCTTAGAAAATGCATAATTTTGTGTAGAAAAATCTTTATAAAAATAAAATACAAATATCATGTTGCTCGGTGAACATTAGAGAATAATGTAGCAAAAATAAAAAATATTTGACTTGTATTATTTTTTAATTAAATAAATGTGGATAGAATTATTTTAATCATAATTTATGAAATATTGATCACCATGACTTGAGATTTTGAGGGCTTATTGGTCACATCCTTAGGGGTGTTCTCTAACTTTTCTAGGGTTAGAGAGCATCTCGAAACTTGACCTAAATTTTAAATTAAATCCTCTACATTTAATTTAAAAATTATAATAATTAAAATATAAATATAAAAATACAAAACTTATTTTGATAGGTTCGTTGTGGCCTTGGGAACCTAGAAAATACAAATGAAACTTAAGTAATAAAAATGGGACTAATTGTAATTATCTCATTAAAAGCTTTAAAAAATTAAATAATAAAAATATAAATAGAAAAATCACAAAATTTGAAAAAATAATTTTAATTTTAAAATATGAAATCAAACTGATTTCATACCTTGAATAGTTTAAGTAGTATCAAGCTATACATGTACCCTGAGGAACAGACACATCGCTTAACATAGAGACTCAGTTAAATAAACTAATCAAATATGACATCTGTTTGGTCAGTGAAACTGTTATGTTGACCGACATGTTCCCCCACTTAATACAAAAAAGAATCAAATGGGGTTTATATTAATGATAGGTTCGTTTAAGTTTCTTATAAGGGCAAGCCCCTATAGTTAATTACATCTTAAATAACCGAAGTCACCTAAGAAAACTTTCGATCAAAATCAGGAAAAGTTTTTTTTGTGACTTCAAAAGACTCGAGGATTTTCAATGAAATTGTGATAATCAGAATCCAATAGGTGTGAATGACTCAAATTCTGGAACATTTTATTTTGAGGAATCCAAAGACGGAGGAACTAGGAGAAATCATGGATTCAATAGGAAATCTTGGTGATTTCTCGATCTATCCTATTGTTTGGCTTCAATTTATGAGAATTATTTATATTTCATCCTGCTAATTTTAATTAATTGGGTTTACACTCACTTTGACACCGGTTAAGTGAATAGCGAGGAAATTAAGAGGGTTTATGTCATATCTGATGACAACCTCGGAAACCTAAAACAAGTTAGGGCTTATATTGCACTAGGTGCAAATGCCTAAAAGGTGAGGTGAGGGTTTATGCTTAACTAAGCAAGCTACCTCAAAGTTCTATGGTTTGTTATTTATTTGTAAGGAAAGTTAAGCTGACGAAGATTTGTTTTGCTGTTGAAGATGGCCGTGCTGCCCACCGCGCTTGCTCCGAGCTCCTCGTTGTAGCAAGTTTAGTTTAAAGAGGTAAAATGAGGGGATGAGAGAAGTATCATGTTATAGAAAGTTGAAAATTGAGGTGACTTAGTGTCTTATTTAAAACAAATGTTTAAGTTGATTATGGCGACACCGGTTAGGATCCCACAGTTCCCTCGTTCCGGTATCACAATTTTCATCGGATTCACTTAGTCCGGATGAATTTACTAAATCCAACTTAATTATTTCCATACTTTCATCCAGACCATGGGAGATCTCGTTAGCAACACGTAGGTTACCTCCTCCGAGGGACTCCCGGTCATCTAATAAGACATTTTAATTTAGTTTCACTTGTGATTCATATTTTGTTTGTGATTAAATTTTGAGTTGTTTTATATTTTTAATATTGTGACAGTGAATTTTTATTTTGTTGTTTTGATTTTAGTTTTAGTTTTGGTTTTAGTTTTGCGGCTATTATAAAGGTTTTGGTTATCATGCAGGGTGGCATTGTTATTTAACATGCGAGCTTAACTAAAAATGAGGTACATGCTACAGTAAAAGGTAAAGCAGCAGTAACAAGCAAGCTAAACTAAGCAGGTATATATGCTCTGAAAAGTAAAGTAAACAAATTAAACTAAACAGGTGTATGTGCCGAAAGTAAAGCAAGCAAACTAAACTAAACAGGTATGTATGTACTAAAAAGTAAAGCAAGCAAACTAAACTAAACAGGTATGTGCTGAAAAATAAAGCAAGCAAACTATAGTAAACATGTATGTATGTGCTGAAAAGTAAAGCAAACAAACTAAACTAATCATATATGTATGGTAGGAAATCCGTAGGAAAGTACAAAGAATGGAGTAAAAGTCCGGAAGGATTGTAAGGATGATGGTGCGGAGGACTCAGAGCTGTGCTATATATCCCAACCTTAGGTGCTAACTACCAGACCGTCTTCCTACAGAGGGCAGTCCTAACTTGATCAAGACAGTCAACTGTAGACCTTTATAAATTTTTTCATTCATTTTAATTTGGATCTCATGCGAGTAAAAATGTATGGGTGAAAGGTTATTTTTTTAGTGGGGTAGTTTTGTGTTTTAAATTATTTTTGTATATTTTCTAAAACAGTGTGATCCACAGGTTGACTACCCTAATTGAGTCAGAACTACTAGCAACCTAAAGGTGACAGTGGTAGATACCCCGAGGGTGGGTGAATAGTTTCGTGAATTCATTTCTCTACCCTCTCCAGAGTCTCTGAGTCAGGAGGCACTATTCTAGGAATTCTCTTGTATCCTTCTCTGATGTAATGTCATCATCGTCCTCCCCCATCCATCATACTTACAGTATTGTTTGATGGCTTCACATATAGCAGAAGGCTATACATGCACACTTATGTGTCTTGTATAAGCACGTGACTTAGGCCAAGAAACAAGAAGAAACAATGGACAGGGGGATCAAGGAGAAGAAAAGAGGAGAAAACAATCCACCTAACATAATGTCGTAAAAGAGGTGGGTTGTTTCTCAAAATCAAAGAAAAACCAAAACACGTGTCTAAGCAGCTAAACCTCTCCCAACATGGTGCAGAGAGGTAACGGTGAGACATGTGAAACAGGTAGGTTAAGCCCCTCCATCATGATGCAAGGGGTCACCATAGAGTGTATATGGTAAAGGAGTCAAACCTCTCTAAGATAGTGCAAGAGGTTATCATGTAGTATATGAGGTGAGAAAAACAACGAACTCCTCCAACATGGTGTGAGGGGTAGTAGATAAACTCCTCCAACATGGTGCAAGGAGTAGCTATGGAAGGCAACAAGACTAAGCCCACAAATGGCTAAAAACGAGTATGCAAAGGTCTTAAATCCTTTCACGTGTATAAAATCATAACAAAGAGGATGTCACAAGTAAGGTGTTGTAGTGAGTGAAGTGGTGTAAGGATGTAATGTGTAAAGTGATGTAGGATGTGAGATAGTGTGAGACTTGAGGCAATATGGCATGTAGGATGATGTGGTGTAGGGATGTGAGCTAATGTAGTATATGATGTGCTGTAGGGTAATGTAGTATATGGGGTGAAGTAGTGTAGGGATGTGAGATAACTTAGCATGTGAAGTGATGTGGTATGTAGGGTAATATAGGGTAATGTAGCATGTGATGTGTAAAATGATATGAGAAGTGGAGCAATATAGTATGTAAGGTAATGTAGGATGTAATGTAGAATGTGGGGTAGAAAATGTGGTAATGTAATGTATGGTATGTGATAATGTAGCATGTGAAGCAATTTAGGGTGTGATGTAATATGTGGAGTAGTGTAGGAAGTGAAATGTGACATATGAGGTGGTGAGGTAATGTATCAGATAGGGGTAATGTGGTGTAGGGTAATGTGGCGCAGTGATATAATGAGTATGATGATGTAGGTTATGTAGGATAATGTAGTGTATAGGATGTGGGTTGTGTTAGTGGTGTAGTAACGTAAGACAAAAGAAGACGTTTAAAATCAAAACCAATGAATAACGTACCGAATTTGATTGAGAAAAATCGAGCAGCATAACGACATAAAAAATCAATTTTCCACACCTGTAATTTGCATAAAAGAAGTGTCACAAGCAGGTATATATATGTAACATTCAATATTTCCACCAATTTTGAGTTCCCACATTCACAACAACATAAAAGTGAAGTAACATGAGCATATGACACTATTCCAAGCATTTTAGACAAATGAAAGAGCAAGTGAAAGAGTGTAAAGACACCTAACTTAAGCATGTAAGTTGAGGGCATTTAAGCATATAAAACATATCCAAGATCTCTATTTGAAGTAGTAAACATGCCACTTTTCTTCCTTCCCTTTTTCTCACTTAAAAGCAATTTAAACCATATTCATCCATGCATATATGAAGTGAGGGCAGCAAAGACATGCTTCCAATTAGCTTAAAAAGATAGCATACAAGTGCACATTTCACCTCTAGGTAACCATACATATGATGTAAACCAACCCAACATGAAGATATGAATGCAAATTTTGACATTTGGCATGTGTATACATGATGCAAATCAATCCCAAGTTGATGTATAGGTGCAGATTTTTATATAAGAGATGTGTATACATGATGCAAACTAACTTTAACTTCACATATAAGTGCAGATTTTTGCATAAGAAGTGTGTAGGGATGATGTAAGGTGATGCACCAAAAATATATACTCTTTTAGCTATATGTTTTTACCTATTTTTGGTGATATTGCACTTTAAAGGAAGGTATTTTTCATGATTTGTTGTAGGTACGATGATTATAGGTGATTGGAGCGAAAAGATGCAAAAGGAACGAATTTGGAGCAAAATGGAGCAATTTGGAGGAAAACAGCCCTAGCGCCGCCGACGCCAGAATGGGGGCCGCCGGCTCCCTATTCCAGAGACTCCAGAATTAATTAGCACGATAGGGCGCCGCCGGCGCCCTATGTCTGTTCACTTCGAATTCAAAAGTTTTGGCGGATTTTTGAAGAGGTGCTTGAAGAAACTCTTGGGGAATTCGTTCCTAACATTAAATTAAGTGTCCAGGACGAAAGTAGAGAGGAAGAAGAGAAGAGAATTGCTGTAGAGAGTGTGAGGAAAGTGTGAGAGAGAGTTAGGGTTTGTGATTTTAAGAGAGATTCTTCTTTAAGGAGGGGAGAAGAGGGAGTAAAGTGAGAGATTGCCTCTTCATCTTTGTTCCAAGGAGAGAATCAAGTGTTGCAAGGAAGAGAAAAGGAATCAAGGGGACTTTGAAGGAATTTGCTTGGGGAAGAGAAAGGGATAAGTTGTATTTACTATTGTAGTTTCTATGACTCTTCTTTTATATATAAAATCCATGTGTTTTTATATCTTCTCCATGGTTAGTGAGTAGTCTTCTTTGTCTTTCTTCTTGCATGAAGTAATTATGATGTGGTGATGTGGAAATGATGTGCCCTTTAAGTGTTATAAAAGTTGTGATGTTTCTTTAATTTGGAACTTAATTTACTTTTCAATCCGATTAATTGAATTGTTAAAACATGTTGAGGAACATTAATTCCAAAAGAATTGAATGTTCTACAACAAAAATGAAGAAACCATTTAATGTCCGTGAATGAATTGCGTAGTTCATGGGGATTAAGTGCAAATAAATAGGGAAATGAGTTTTGATGGACTTCAAATTGAAGGTTTCATGGTGACAGAATGGGATCCCCAATTTGGTCTTAAGATTGTTAACTAAAGCCTATGGTTAGCCTTCGGGTGAAGGGTGAGTGGGAGCTCCGAAGTGAGAGCTCGGTATCCTCCTGAGCCTCAGCCTTAGATTTAGTAACTAAACTTAAGATATGGCAATGTTCTTTACTTGCTTGGAAGAGTGGGTACTCTTTTAAAGGTAAAGAAGCAAATATGCTCATATTTGGCACAACACAAATAATTACCATTCTTCATCATCCACACATAATAATCTTTATGCAGGAAAAAGGACACTTTTCATATAGAAGTAACTTATAAATCACATAAGTTAGTGTGTTTATTAGTTAATATAGTTCAGTAATTAGAAGTAATTCTAGTAGCTTTATTATACTTTGCATTAACTAAAGGTAGTACACTTAAGTAATTGTTACATTGGGTATTGGATTTTAGTGCTATATTATCTGATTTAAAGAACGTTCACCTCCCTGTGGGATCGATAACCAGGACTCCATTAGAGCCCTGTATTACTTGATACGATACGTATACTTGCGTTGAATTTGTGACTTTACTAAATCTTTCTAAATATATAAATTCGACTTCATAAATTCTTGCTTAATATATAAAGTTGCGGTCATAAGACAATCCAAAAATTATGTATAGGTGCAGATTTTTAATTTAGATGAGCATAAGCATGATACAAACTCATCCAAATATTTTTCACATGTGCAGATTTTGCACTAGGCATGCATAAGAACAATGATATCCCTTCTTATGTGCAATGGATACCACCATAAAGTGCTATGAGCATGTATATAACAAAATCACATTCCTCTTTCAAATGCTAAAAGTATGTTTCATGTATGTGATGTGTAAATATCTTCTTTTATTTTGAAATTTAATGAAGTGTATACAAGTATTTCCAAACTATGAAGTGACTTGCATGAGAAAGAAGCATTTGAGTTCTTTCATGTAAGACACCATTTTTTATGCATAAGATGAGGTAAAAAGTGTGCTAAATTAAATCCTTAATGTTACACATGTAAAGCCTTAGTGAAATAAATGGAAAATAAGCATGTATAGCCTCATTCATGAGTGTTTCCATAACACATATTTAGGAATCCGAAAATTGGCATATAATTTTATCAAAAATAGTTCCATATGAACTGGCCATTTCCAAACAATATAAAAGCATGGAATGAGATGGAAAACATGCTAAATTGAAGCCTTGATGTGATACATATGAATACATGCTAAAATAGATGATAAACAAGCTCACATAACTTCAAATTTGGATGTTCCATGTGTGAGCATGTTCCAATACGAAAATTGCAAGTATTTTATCAAATTTATTTTCATGTTAGCTAGGCATCACCAAGCAATAATAAGGCATGAAATGAGGTAGGAAGAGTGTGAAATTAAAGCTTAAGTGTGGTATGTGTGAATACATGTTGGAATAAGTGAAAAACGAGCATGTAAGGGCTCATTTGTGAGTGTTTCATAAGTGAACATATTTGAATCCGAAAATTGCATGAAATGAACAAGTGTTTTAATACTTCCAAAATACAAAGTTCTAAAGCCAAAATGTCCCAAATAACAAAAGAGAAGCACGTGATCTCTTCTCAATAAGGTGTGTCAAGCCTTAAGCACTTCCCAACATGTATAAGATATCACCAAGCTTTCAAGTAGAAAAAGCTATACCTGGGAAATCTCAAGCATTTTCATCATGTAAAGCACTAAATTTTTAGCATGCATTCCAAACATTCCAAAGTGTAAGAAAAGCTATTTGAATCTCATGTGAAGCAAATAAATTTTAAGACTCTCCCATCATGAAAATTTCGGCCAAGGGAGGTGGCAAGGACGCCTTCTAATAGCATATGGAATTTTCCCACCGTGAAGTATTCTAGTAGCATGAAATTTTGCCATATAATTGCTTCAAACATTAAGCACAAATTTATAACTTTCACCACTTAAAGAAAGACTTTAAATCCTAAGTGTGAGTTCTAAATTTTGTCATGAAATAGAGCTTCAAAACTCAAGCACCAACTTGTAACTTTCACCACTTTAAAATAACTTTAAAACCCAAGCAAGAATTTTAAGCTTTTGCCATGAAAGAAAGCTTTAAAACTCAAGCAAAAATTATAAATCCCACCATGTAATCCCTTAGCCAAACACAAGAAAAAAAAAAACAATACATGAGGGGAAATCGTGCTTAAATGGCCAAAATAAATTGACCAAGCCAAAGGGAATGTAAGGATGACAAATAACTTAACCCAAAAAAAGTAAACATAATTTTACCTAAAGTTTGGCTCAAGAGAAGAAAATGAAAAAACCTCTTATGCAAATTTCGGTCAACCCAAAACATGGCCAAGAAAGCCCATTAAATAGGCAAAGTAGAAGAAGAAGAAGGGAAAAGGGGGGCATTGAACTTACCCATGGGTAAGGACCCTTGGTAGCAAGCAAAGTGCAACCATTAACCCATTTTTGAAGTGATTGAGGTGAAAGAAATGATGAAGAGAAGTGACCCATGCATGCCATTGATTAGATGGAGGATAGAGATGAAGAAAGCACCAAACCTTGGAGAAGAAGCAAGGGGAAAGAGCCACCATGGAGGATTTGGCCAAGAGAGGGGGAGGCATGAGTTAGGGTTCAACCAAGGGAGAGGAGGCATGACAAAAGGAGGAGGGGGCCGGCGTGAGTTGCTAGGGCTAGGTTAGAAACAAAAAAAAATTAATTTAATAATTATTTACTTACCCGAAACACGCCGATTTTGATGTCGTTCGCTCGTGAATCGAAAAGTAGCAAATTATATATATTTACCAAGTAATTTCAACGTTTTGGACGCAACGTCACAGTCCATTTAGGAATCAGAGGTCGTTTGGGCAACCTCGTGGTTGATCGGGTCAAAAAATATTAAATTTGGGGCTTTTGATGAAATCAGTTTAAATTAACAAAATTGGGCAATGGTATAGTTAGAGAAAATGAAATTGATACTTTTCCAGATATGTTGGGAATTTTCGGGGTATTTTTGGAATTTTTTGAATTTTTAGCTATGCAGGGGTATTTTGGTAATTCCGGGGATTTTCGAGGTAAGTGGTCAAAAAGCTAAGCTAAAGGCTCCGGAAAGTAATAAATGAAATTTGGAGTCAAACGGTGGTGTCCGGGAGCATTTCTGACCAATGTGGGCGATTTTACGAATCCTGGAACATCTTCAAGTATTGGCCTCTTTGGTTGCAAGGGGCCCACCGATTGCTCGAAAGTATGGTATGTTTCCAGTCAAATTTAATCATTTGACGAGAGGGACGCTCTGGAATGATTTTTTGAGAGCTTGGGTGATTCTGTGAATTTTTGGGTTTTGGGCCCCTTTCTAGGGGCAATTTGGTAATTTTGGCCAATTTAGGGCAATTTTGGAAATTTTTGTAAATTTGGGTAATTTTGGTCAATTTGAGTGGTGGGAGGTATTTTGGAATGAAATTTGAAGAATTTTGGGTAATTTTGGAAATTTTGGGTATTTTTAGGGTTTTGGGGGTATTCGAGGTAGGTTCTAGGAGCAGGAGGTTAAAAATTGAAATTTTTGGAAAAACTGAGATTGGCTGAAGGTGAGTAGTATGGAATTGTTTGGATTGAGCCACGGACCAAGGGTTACCCTAATTGGGTCCTCTATGTGTTGGTACTGGCCAAACCCTAGCTTGAGGCTAAGAGCTTGAAAAAACCACTTACATGAGTTTCCAAAGAGTTAGGGGATAAAAAATGGGATGTGTTTGATTTAGGATTGTGAGTGTGGAGTGTAAGTGTAAGTGCAAGAGTCTCAGACCTCCAAGAGTAGATCCTAAGGCATGACCACCTATAGGGAATCCTATTTTATCTTCCTTATGTTTAGCCTTGTTCCCCTTAAAGATTAGAGGTTAGACCCTAACATATGAAAGACCTATGTTAAGAAGACAAGCATGGATAATAAGATAATTGAATTTTTTTGGAGAACTTAACTTAAAATATTTATAAAAATTGTGATGATATTAATACCTAATCTTAATTTACTTTTTAAACTGGCTATTTAAATTGTTAAAACCTGTTGAAGAATTTTGAGACCTATCTGGAGGTGAGTTTTTAACTAGTAGATATCACATGAATCCTTGGATAATCGAAGGCTTTATGCGGGTTATTCAAGGTGAAGTGCAAATAAATAAGAAGATATTATTTATTGGGCGTAGAATTAATTAGTTTTTAGAGTGATAGACTAAATTCTAATAATTTGGTCTATAGAAAGGGAACGGGTCACTGGTAGGGCCGACCATAGCTACCCTTGGACATCTAGTAGTGTGAGTCTAGATTAACCCATTCTACTAATAAAACATCCTGAACCGATCTATAGATTAGCCAATGTTCTTTATACTATCGAGCGAAGGTAAAGAATAAGAATGCTTCTATTTGACGAAATACCATAATCTAAGTTCTCCACAAATTATAATTATTCTAAAAATCTTGGATTAGTTGAAAAGGAGAAAGTTGTTTTATTTATACCTGCATTAATCTTTATTTAATTACTGCTTACTTACATTTAGTAAAAATTTTATTAAATTTAAAATCTGAATTTTGAAAAGAAATAAAAATAATAATTACTTTTAATTTGAAAAATCTAAAATATTTCTTAATTTTCTCAAAATCTTCCCTGTGGGATCGATAACCAGGACTCTAATAGAGCCCTGTATTACTTGAAACGATACGTATACTTGCATTTGAAATTGTGACTTTTACAATAATTATTATAAATATTTAAATATAAATTCATAAATTCTTACATTCGTAAAGGTCGGTTCAAGCAGCCGAAAAGGGATTCCACTCAAAGTCTAATACCAGAAAAGGACATTAAGAATATGGTAGAACAGCAGGTGCGAGAGGCCTTAGCCCAATCCAAAGGCGAGACATCGACTCTGAAGGGTAGACCATACTCCAAAGAATTTGATGTCGTGCAATACCCTAAAGGCTTCGTACCACCTTTGTTCAATACTTTTGATGGAACGGGAAACCCCCGACAGCATGTTGCACACTTTCGAGCAAGTTGTTGCAACGCGGGGGGTAGCGACGCTTTGTTATTCTGCCAGTTTGTCAGTAGCCTTTCAGGGATAGCCTTTGACTGGTATGCGGAGCTGCCCAACAGCTCAGTCAAAACATTCACAAAATTGGAAAACTTATTCGTGAAACGGTTTCCTGGAGCTAAGCACCACATCACCATCGGTGATCTTGTGGTCGAGCAACAAAAATTAAACGAAACTTTGGTGGACTACATTCTGCGATGGAGGAATTTAAGCATGAAGTGCGAGCCGCAACTCCAGAAACAACAAGCCATTGGAATTCTGCTAAACAGTATTCATGGCCCGATTGTATTTTTCCTTAAAGGATTTACAATTAAGACGTTCGAGAAATTGCTCAGCAAGGTCGCGAGTCTACAGGAGGAAGCGAAACAACTCAGCTTCACCGATAAGACCGATAAGCAGAAACCAGTTAGAGCCTTCGAGAAGAAGTCCGGGACTGTCACAGCAGTAGATAAGGGCAAACAGCCGATGAAAATACGAACAGAACGACCTCAGTCGAGTTATCAACAGCCTCCGCCAAGTTATCAACCGCTTCAGCAGAATTATCAGCAATCACAGCAGTATGGCCAGCAGTCATCCCAAAAAATATAACCACCAGCCGGTTCAGCAGAAGCGTAGCCTGACAGAACTTCTGAATAAAGAGTATCCCTTCAAGAATGAAGCAGTTGGCAAGATGTTCCGTAGTCTGATCAAGAAGGACATATTTTAGTTTCCAGAGCCCAGAAAACCAGAGGATGTGGAAAAGAAAAATCACCCGATGTACTGCCCTTACCACCGGATGATCAGACACAAGATAGAAGATTTCTTCACTTTCAAGAACTGGCTCGAGAACAACCTTCGGAGAGGGAACATAACGATCCCGAAAGAATATATGAAGGAGCTCCACATAGGAGGTTCAGTTAATATTATTTCGGCAGATCCTATTGTTCAGATAGACCCGTACACAACCGACGATGGATGGAGTACTGCTTGGACGAAATCTTCGAAGAAAATATTGGAACACATTCAGACCACTTCAGTGTGCGCTTCAATTCAGTGTTCAAAACCTGCCAAGCTGGCACTATCAATTGCAATCGAGGAACCGCCTCAGAAGGAGGAAAAGATCGCAGAAGAAAAGAAGACCGAGGCTCTGAAGAGTAGAGTAGGGGCTGCTTTTCCTAGGATGGTTGTTTCTAATTTGGGGGAGAAATCTCTTGAACTTCTGACTCTGTATGATTATTTGCTCACCCCGGTGGGATCTTATAATGATAGGAGTTATGGTGTTGGCTACATTTTGACTGTTTCTAATGATTACGTAACTAACAACAACCAACATAATCTGGATATCGATTTCAACCCTGATAAAAATTCTCAAATCATACAAAACCTCAATGATAGCGATAAAGAGGAGGACGTCAACGAAAGCGATTGCGATGGCCTGGGAGATGACGAACTCATCTGTAAATTCCAAGGATCTCCTATCGCGATTAAGCTAGAGTTCTTAGATCTTGAAATAACTCCAGAAGAATCTGCTGCTCCAATTCAGAAAGAGGAAGAGCCAGTTATTCAGTAACAGATTTGGAAGAGATAATAGAAGTCAACTTGAGAAGTGGAAAGGTCTTGCCCCCGAGAATGGGTCCGAAAGATAAAGGAAAGCAGGTCGTTGTTCAGGAAGAGCTAACCTCAGCAGAAGAGTTACTCGTTCGGGAAGAAGTTGCAAGACCAGGTAACAAAGTGGAGTATAACGTGTTAGCCCATCTTCGAAAGTTAACCGCCAAACTGAGCATCTACAACGCTTTGATCATTTCAAAGGAGATGAGGGAAGCTCTGATCAAGGCTCTACTTGATCCAGAGATTTGCTTAGCTCAAATTGTCGGTAACTCCTTAGACGAGGTTTGCTCGTTAAAGGAACAATACGGTGTTGCTTTCACAGATAATGACTTGCTACTTGGGACAGCTGATCACAACTGACCCTTGTACATCTTAGTCACTATCAGTAAGTTCATGCTCTCCAGGGTGTTAGTTAATCCCGGTGCATCAATCAATGTGATGAAACTTCAGACTTTAACATATTTGGAAATTGATGCCCGCAAGCTCCGGCAGATAAAATGTTACTAAAAGGCTTCAATCAGAAAGGAGAAAGAGCTCTTGGATCAATAACACTGTCAATGAGGATCGGTGACTTAGCAAGGACAACCGCAAAATTCTACATAATTGATTCTGAAACGTCATTCAATGCTCTACTGGGCTGACCGTGGATCCATGAAAACCGGATAGTACTGTCGTCTCTACACCAGTGCATAAAGTATTATGAAGAAGGACAAGAACAATGCATCAAAGGTGACCTGTAACCGTTCTACGTACATGAAATTGGAATTCACGAAGATGTCTCTTACTACACACCTCCAAAGAAAACAATCTTTTCCAGAAATGCCCTGCCAAATGAAGTAAAAGATGTTCAAGACGACGAAGAACCTCAAATTCTAGTTCAACAATTACTCACCACTCCCTTACGGTGAAATGTTGAAGGTTTCTCCAGAACTCGCATCCGAGGTCGAGGTCGAGGTAGAAACGGTGGAATAGTTGAACAAAAGAATCTAGTAATCAATGTTGATTGGGAAGACAATTTCGAAGAAGAAGAAAAAGAAATCAAGAAAGAAGCAGCAACGATAAGTCAGAAGAAGCCTCAGTTTAAGATCTCTCTAAAAGATGATTAGAATGAAGAATACAAAGCAATGTACGACAAGATTAACCACTATGTACATACTATGACCCTAACCCCGATCTACCCTAGTAAGGATGAGGGTATGATGGTCAAGGAAGTACCTGGTGGCGTTGCTAAGCCAATCAAATTATACTGTGGTGCTTCTTCTTCCTCCAATACTGAAAATGATGTAAAAATTGAAGATGTTGCTGCATCTGAATTAATGGAATTGTCTTTTGAGTGATATTCTCCCTATGTTCAAAATTTAATTCAACGTGGTGTTTTACCTAAGCAATGGTCAAAAGATCAATCACACCGCTTTGAAAAGTTATGGAGTAATGTCAGTCGACCTCCCAATTTAAAGCATGGTCTCGGATTCAGCAAGGTAGGGCCAGCTGACGATACAAAATTTTGCTTGGTTGTCACTCGCGAGCCTAATGAAGACTGCCTGGAAGCTTCAGATGATCTCGAGGACTTTCTAATCTGAGACGCTCCGCCAGAATTTGAAGAAGAGATTAAATCTACAATAGACAAGTTAATGGAAGTTAACTTAGGTACTAGCGAAGAGCCTAGGTCGACCTTTGTTAGCTCCTCACTCAATAAAGAAGATTCCAAAAATATGATCAAGCTATTGATGGAATTTAAGGACCGTTTTGCTTAGAGTTATGAGGAAATGTCGGGATTAGCTCTACAAGTCGTAGTTCACAAGTTATGAGTGGATCACATTGCTGTTCCAGTCAGGCAAGCTTCGAGAAGAATGCGTCTAGAGATCGAACAACAAGTAATAGCTGAAGTTAAGAAACTAATCGACGCTAAATTTGTCCGTGAAGAACAATAACCAACCTGGTTGGCCAATGTGGTACTAGTTAGGAAGAAGAACGGTCAGATCAGGATCTGCGTGGATTTCAGAGATTTGAACAAAGCGTGCCCGAAGGATGAATTCCCGCTACCACTTCCAGAATTGATGATCGATATTGCTTCGACACACGAAGTCTTTTCTTTCATGGATTGATCATCAGGGTACAATCAGATAAAGATGACACTGGAAGATGAGAAGCTCACAGCATTCAGAACGCCAATCGGGGTATACTGCTACACAGTAATGCCTTTCGAATTAAAGAACGCAGAAGCGACATACCAAAGAGCAATGAAGAGGATCTTTGGTGATCTCATTCACAATCAAGTCAAGTGCTACGTGGATGATGTGGTCATTAAAAGCAAATTGAAAGAAAATCACTTGTATGATTTCAGAATGATTTTCGAGCGATTAAGACAATTTAACCTTAAGATGAATACCCTGAAATGTGCCTTCGGTGTCACCTCAGAGAAATTCTTAGGATTTGTTGTCCGGTATCGTGGAATTGAAATTGATCCGGATAAGATTAAAGCTATCTTAGAAATGCCGCCTCCCAAAACTCTAAAACAACTACGATCCTTTCAAGGGAAGTTGACATATCTTTGAAGATTTATTTCTAATTTGTCAGGAAGGTGTCAGTCTTTTTCTGCTTTGGTTAAGAAGGATGCCAAGTTTACTTGGGACTCCAAATGTCAACATGCCTTCGATGACATCAAATAATATTTAATGACACCTCCTGTATTAGCAGCCCCAGTCTCGGGTCGACCTTTGATACTTTATACTGCGGCTTTAGACGACTCCCTCGGAGCCCTGCTAGCCCAGGTCAATGACGAGGGTAAAGAAAACACTCTCTACTAGTTAAGTCGTCGTCTAATTCCAATGGAGGTAAAGTATCATTTTATTGAGAAACATTGTTTGGCCCTGATCTTCACCGCTCAAAAGCTCAGGCATTACAGGCTTTCTCATAAGGTCAACCTTATTTCGAAGTATAATCCATTGCAATATTTGATGACCCGTCCAACGCTTTCCGGCAGACTTACTAGGTGGTCAATGATATTATTACAATTTGATATAACTTTCGTTCCTCTTCGTGCCGTAAAGGGACAAGTCCTAGCAGACTTCCTCGCAGCACACCCTTTACCGGCAGAATTGCCTCTCAACGACGATTTGCCAGACATCAAATAATGAGCTTAGAAGACCCCGATGATCAACGTTGGGAATTGTACTTTGACGGAGCATCATCAGCACGATGAGACGAAGAATTGCAAACGATAGTGCCCGGTAAGGCAGGAATCGGACTAATATTTATAACACCGGAGCGAGGAATGTTAAGGTACTCCTACCATTTGACAGAACCGTGTACGAATAATGAAGTAGAATATGAAGCTCTTATAACCGGACTGGAGTTGGCCATTCAGATGGGTATAACAGATATCAACATCTACGGTGATTCACAGTTGATCATGCAGCAGGTAGCTGGACAGTACGAAATTCTGAAGCCTAGACTCGAGCAGTATTTTCAATATGCAATCTAGAACAGATTCTGAACCTGATGATATACAAGATTCCCAGAAAAGAAAATGCCCTTGCAGACGCTTTGGCCCAACTTGCAAAAGAGTTCGTATGTCTACAGGAAGAATCAGTTGAAGTGACAGTGCAGGGACGACAGGTCCTATCACAAATTGACATAGACACTTTGCGCAAATCAGAAAAAGAAGAAGAGATAGTTGCAGCAGTGGCAGAAACTACAGAAGATTGGCTGCAGCCATTAATAGACTACCTGCAAACAGGAAACCTACCAGATGATAAGTCAGTAGCCCATCAGATCAAGAAAAGAACTCTGTCATACGCCCTGATAAACAATACCTTATACAGAAGGTCTTTCGATCAGATATAGCTAAGGTGCTCGAGTGGGTCCGAGGCTCGTGAAATTGTTAAAGAAGTGCACTCGGGACTTTGTGGCGCTCACCGGTCGAGTCCGAAGATGAAAATGAAAATTAAAAGATTAGGGTACTACTGGCCCTCGATGATGACCGGCTGCATGAAAGTTGCCAAGAGTTGTTACCAGTGCCAAGTGCACGGAGTGGTTCTACATCAAACTCCAAATGTGCTACATCCGACAATCCCCTCGTGGCCATTTGAATGTTGGGGCACAGATATCGTGGGCTTGATAGAACCGCCTTCTTCAAGAGGACATCGTTTGATCCTTGCAGCGACAGATTACTTTTTAAAGTGGGCAGAAGCAGCACCGCTCAGAGAAGTGAAGGCACATCACGTGTTACAATTCTTCAAGAACCAAGTCGTCTACCATTTTGGGGTATCACGTAGAATTATCTCAGATAACGGGTCCGCATTCAAAAGCATGAAGATTAACAGTTTTGTCAGAAGACACGGGATAGATTGGCGCTATTCGACGATCTATTACCCAAGAGAAAACGGCTTGGCCGAGGCTTTTAATAAAACTCTCGTCCAAATCCTAAAGAAAATTTTGGACAAAAATAAGAGAAATTGGCACGAGAAGTTATTAGAAACCTTATAGGCCTACAGGACAACTTTCAGAACACCTACTCAGTCTACACCTTACGCTCTAGTGTGCAGGTCCGAAGTCGTCTTACCCTTGGAGGTCCAGCTTCCGTCGCTCAGAATTGCAGTCACAAGTAAGATCACTACAGAAGAGAACACCAGACTACGACTGGAAGAATTGGAAAGCTTGGAAGGAAAATGACTTTCAGAGCAGCAAAATTTGGAATTATACCAAGTTAAGATGATTCAGGCCCACGACAAACTGGTCCGCCCAAGAACTTTCAGAGTTGGTGAATCAGTTCTTGTTCTCAGAAGACCTATTCTTGCACACCGCAAGATAGGAGGTAAATTCAAAACAACTTGGGAGGGACCGTTTGTAGTCGAGAAAGTCTACTCGGGAGGCTCCTACCAACTCGTGCATTACCGTGGAGAGCAACCAATGCTTCCTATCAACGGACGATATCTAAATAAGTATTATGTAACGTGATGTTTCAAAGAGCGAACTTTAGAAATAACGTTTCGCTTGTAGAAGCACCGACGTGATAATTGTGTGCAACTGGGTCTGAAACCAAAATAATAACAATAATAAAAACTTTAAAACCAAAATACAAAAGAAAATTTTCTCAAATAAAATAAAAAAATTAAAATTTGTTGCAATTTCAAAACTTCAAATCAAATCTTTCCCTTTCCTAATAAAATTTCAAAATAAAATAATTATATATAAATAAAAAAAATTACAATAAATTTAAAATTCTTATTGTTCTCATTCCATTTAGGTTTGGCCCTTGATCCCTTCCTTGTTTTCGCGGGAAGATTTCGAGCGAGAGGCTGGTCCTTCCTTTTATAGATGGTGTAAGTCTTGCACTTAACAAAGAGGAACTGAAGGCTGGTGCTGTGATCGAGGTTGACTCAGACTTTGCACAGATGAAGTTAGAATATGAAGAAACTGCTTGGGCTACTGTAGACCTCGGGGAGCTCCATGAAAAGACAGTGATGAGGCTCGGTGAGAAAGTTCAGCACACTGCTAATCAGAAAAGGAAGATTAACGCAATTGAAGACAATAAGATGAAATTAGTAATAACTACAGCAAGGGGGAAGCTTGTCAATGCTGTCCCTACCAACATCCAGGGGGAGAGAAGAGCCACTTTGACCCCGACTCAAAGAAGAAACAAGAATCGTCATATTCACAAAATGCTGAAAAAATTGACAGAAGAGCATAACAAAGAAGAGATTTTGAAGATCGCGGTAGTTGCCCTGAGGAGGCCAGTTCTCAGGAGCACCATAGCAGAGGTTGTTTTAGAGGAGGTCACTACAGAGCCTCGTACCTGAGGTGGTGATGATTGCAGGAGAATGTGCTGGCATAGAGCCGTACATCCCACAATATGTCACCAGACTCTGACAGTTCCAGATGATCTCAGAGCACGAGTTAGAGATGATCCAGAAAGTCTGGAAACAGGATTTTGAATATTTTCAGAGGATTCAGGGCAAGTATGTCAATATTCTGGAGGGACTAGAATTGCATACCGATGTATTCTCTTACTATGAGCAGCGTGAGATCATGGACTACATCTTCGAGCTGAAGAAGCAGGGTCGTGCAAGGCGACTGCGGAGCAAAACCTACTCCGAGCCGCAGAAATGGAAACGAGGCAAGGGGAGGATTATAATCCAATTCGGATAGTTCTACAACTTAGCCGATGATAAAAGGGGAAACCCACCAGGGATACTTCGTTACGATGAAGTGGATCTAATGCCAGTTTTAATCAAGAAAATGATAAAGAGAATAGTGGCTTGGCGAGTCTTACCCGCTGACTGCATACCGAATAGTTGCATTGTCAACATTTATGAAGAAGGATATTGCATTCCACCTCACGTGGACCATCATGATTTTGTGAGACCCATTTGCACCGTTTCCTTCATCAACCAATATAACATCATGTTCGGGACAGAACTCCGGATAGTTGGCCTCGGAGAATTCTGAGGGCCAGTAGAGATACCTCTACTGGTAGGCTTTGTTCTTGTACTACAAGGAAATGGTGCAGATGTGGTGAAACACTGCATACCGAGGGTTCCCTACCAGGGAGAGCCAGATTTCGGTCTACTTCCAGCCCGATCTAGAGTTAGAGAATTTGCAGCCTTACGAGCTGTAAACTACATAGTAGTAACACACCTCTAAAGCACACTTACGTGGGATTCTCCTCCGGAAAGTGGCTTAGAAGGTGATGTTATTACCTATGCAGTTTACTTTTCAGACATGGATGAATCAAACAGACAATTTTGCCAAATGACATGAAGATACTAGTACAATTTAGGTTCAAATATACATGAATTCTGTAAAATTCTGCTTTCAAGAAGACATCATCAGAAATGTTTTGGTGGAACCACATGATGTACTTTAGACATTTCAATGGAAGCGACTATGTCGTATTTTGCCTTCAGTTTTGTGTAATTGACTGCAGACGTCACTAAATCTAAGTTTGACTCGATTTAAAGAAAAGTTGAACGAAGAACGATTTGAATGAAATATAACAAAAAAATGGAATTCAGCAAAAATCCAGTAAGATAATAACAACGAAATAAAGATTCAAATCCAAGATCTAAATAAGACACGAAATCAAAGCTCAAATTAAATCAACTCAAAATCTCAAATTGCAAACAAAAGAAATGAATGAAAATCTAAATCAAAATGAAATTCCAATCGAAACAAAATTTAAATCAAAACAAAATTCGAAACAAAAACAAAATCAGATCAAGAAAAGAAAACAATGAAAATGAATTCCAAATCTGAAATCCCCAGCCTCAGGCTGTACTCAAAATCCTTTCGACTCTCCGCGATTTCTTCCCTCTTTTGAGAAGGTCGACATAGTCTACTGACACAGAACCACAAAATTTTCGATTTGGTTCTGATGGCATAGATTCATATCCTTCGCTAAACAATCAAACTTTGATCAGCTCTCTCAGAATGTGAAGCACTCTCATATTCCACCTCAACCTTCTACTACACTAAAATTTCCACGAAATCTTCACAAATCAAATGCCAACTTTTGGGATTGATACCTAAATTCCAGTTCCCATCCTTCTGAGACTGGTACCTAAACTTCAGTTCTCATTTCGAGATCGATACTCAAATTATGATTCTCTTCTCTGAATTTCTGCCAACCTCGCATTCTATCCGAGAAACTTTTCTGCATTCTAATCCTCTGAGCTAGGTATAAAACTGACAGGGCATCCTATTCTCTGAGCCGCCAACCTCGCATTCTATCCTAATAAGACCGACAATGCATCCTATTCTCTGAGCCGCCAACCTCGCATTCTATCCGAGAAACTTTTCCGTATTCTAATCCTCTGAGCTAGGTATAAGACCGATAGGGCATCCTATTCTCTGAGTAACCAACCTCGCATTCTATCCGAGAAACTTTTCTGCATTCTAATCCTCTGAGCTAGGTATAAGATCGACAGGGCATCCTATTCTCTGAGCCGCCAACCTCGCATTCTATCCGAGAAACTTTTCCGCATTCTAATCCTCTGAGCTAGGTATAAGACCGACAGGGCATCCGATTCTCTGAGCCACCAACCTCGCATTCTATCCGAGAAACTTTTCCGCATTCTAATCCTCTAAGCTAGGTAAAAGACTGACAAGACGTCCTATTCTCTGAGCCACCAACCTCGCATTTTATCCGAGAAATTTTTGGCACTCCCGAAATGTCGGGGTCAGTACCCAAATTCTGATTCCCATCCTGAGGGTTGACGTAATGTCCTGAATGGTAGTCAATTCCTCGACTAGATCCAGATCGGGCATAATGTCCTGAACTGTACCCCGAGCTGGTATAGTCTTTTCTCGAGGTTGATACCTAAATTTCGACTCTCTTTCTGAGATTGATACCAAAATTGCAATTCTCTCTTTCTGAGGTCAGTACCTAAATTCTGACTCTCTCCTTTCGGGATCAGTACCTAAATTTTGATTCCCCTCTTTCGACTAGTACCTAAATTCCAGTTCTCTCCCTTCGGGAAGAGTACCTAAATTCTGATTCCTACCCTTTTGAGGTCAGTACCTAAATTCTGATTCTCCCTTCCCGGGATCAGTACCTAAATTCTGATTCCCATCTCTTCTGAGATCGGTACCTAAATTTTGACTCTCTCTTCGAGGCCGGTACTTAAATTCCAGTTCTCACCCACTTTCCAATTTAAACTCTGCTTTTGTCAACTCCAAATTCCCTTTAAGTTCCAATCTCAAATCAATTTCAATTAAAAATTCAAAATCTCCAAAATCAAATTTTAATCAACTTCAAAATTAATCATAAACCAAACTTTAATTAAACTCCCAAATCAATTTCAACCAATCAAAATTTCAAAACTCAAACTCAAAATTCAAAATTCAAAATCAAAAGATCAAAACCAAAATCAAAATTTAAAGGAGGAACCTTCTCTAATCTTTCTCTGTTTTGTTCTGAGGATGTGCCCTTGGAACGCTTGTATTGGTTTGCTGATCTCTTCGGTCAACGCTAATACACGCGTTGTGCTTGGTTAGCACACCACACTTATTAGGGGTCCATTTGTTAACCTCATTTTTGGTGAGGTCTTTCTTTCCTCTTAGTGCTTATGATCTAGCCATAAGATTTTCCTTTTGACTATCCTAGAGGACTAGAAACGAAACCCACCATTTAGAAATTCAAACTACTTCTATTTTCTCCTTAGAACCCCACATGGATGATCATAAACCTCCGAGCCCCTCGGAAGGTTAAAAGTCAAAATGAGGAGGTTCAAAGATGAGTTCCTATAGGATCCTTTGGCCTCTGGATTACCCTAAACAGTCTGGTTTTGATCCGTTCAATCTGTATACACTACACTTTGAACACATCCTAAACCCCTCAAAATCATTCTGAAATGTTCCCCACCACTCGATTGGACCAAAATTACCTAAATCTGTAAAATTTCCAAAATTCCCAATATACCCCCAAAACTACCAAATTGCCCTTGAAAAGGGGCCCCAAAACCCAAAACTTCACAAAGTCACCCATACTCCCTAAAAATCATTCCAGAGCGTTCCTCTCGTCAAACTGAGAAGATTGACTGTAAACATGTCATACTTCCGAGTTACCGTTGGGCCCCTCACAACCTAAATAATTAATACTTGAAAATTATTCCGAGTCCCGCAAAATCCTCCACACTAGTCAAAATTGCTCCCAGACACTTTCGTTCAACTCCAAATATCATTTTATATTGCTTCAAGCTTTTGATTTGACTTTTTGACCAAATTCCCAAAATTTCCCTGAAATGACCAAAATGCCCCTCTCAGGGCAAAACTTCCCAAATTTTTAAAAATTTCTGAAAATTCCCAAAAATTCACAGAATCTTCCTACACCCAAATTTTTTAAGAAATTGAACTTCTTTTTTTTATTTCGATCGATGAAGAGTCGGAATTTTGAGTCGAATCGGATTCGACATTTTTGACCTATTTTGACGACAAAGTGGCCCGAATGACCCCGAATGACGAAACAGACCGCGCAAGTGCATTTGGAACGTCGATTTCACCTAGGAGAGATGATTATTTCATCAAGACGCCGTGTTCGACAAACGTGAACAATATAATAATATTATTAATATATATATATATATATATATATATATATATATATATATATATATATTATTCAAAGATTTGCGCATGCGTGCAATCTCCCTCCCATGCCTCTCTCTCTCTCCCCCCTCTCTCTCTCTCTCTCGGCAGCCAGCCAAAGAAAAAAAAAAAAACTTTCCCACGCCTCTCTCTCCCTCCTCCTCCTATACAAGCCACCACTTAGCCAAGAATGAGAGCTCTCCACCTTCCCTTCATTTACTCCAAACACCAAGCTGCAAAACCAAAAATTCTTCCTCCTCTTTCACTCCTCTTAATTTTGAGCCTTACTCCCGTAGGTGAGCCTTTTCGGCAATCCTCCTTCCCTCAGACAAACTCTTTCCGTCGACTAGCCTCAGCCAGAAGAGAGGGCTAGCTAACTTCCTTTGGAGTCATCAAATCCACTTGCATCCTTCACGAAAGTTGTAACCCTTGACCTGAACCACCCAACCCACGCCACCGCCACCGCCGCCGCCGGAAACCGCCGCCGGAAACCGCCGCCGGAAACCGCCGCCATCGCCGGAAAATCCATTTTAAGCTTATAGCCACCCCCACATTCTAGCCAAAAACTTCCCCCAAAACTTTATCCAAACCATCCGATTAGCCATATTAGGTCCTTGGGAGACCAAAACACTCATTTTCAATAGCTCTCATGACTTCTATCGTCTCCTCCAAGCGAAGCCGAGCCAACTCCAGTGAACTTCCGATTCGACGTGAAAATGACGTCAAATCGACGCCGTAAGGACTTGGATATACTCAAGAAAGTCCATTTACTCAAACCTAATCGAGTACAAACCTTTTAGGCTCAGGTATATATCCTAAATCAAAATGATAATCCTAAGCTAGCCTCCCTTCCAGATCGAAAAGTAGATCACAAAACACCCAACTATCCGTATGGATGTGATCTACTCTTCGAGCTGAACAAAACGAGCCCAAGAACGCGAAATTTTGTTGAAAATCAGAGGAGAACGAAGCCAGAGAAAATTCAGCCGTTAATTTCTCCTGTCACGCGTATATGGGTCGGAGGAAGGAGGCGCAGCCGGTTTTTTTTTATTTCGTGTATATATATATATATATATATATATATATATATTTCAAAAATTATGACTTAACTTCAAAATTGCATAACTTTTTGTAGAAAACTCTAAAAAATAAACTGAAAAATGGTGTGAATTTAGAAAAATGAGAAGAATTTTTTAAAATTAAATTCATGATTTTTCATTAATTAAATATTTTAAAAATATTTTTTGAAGTTCTGGAGTATTTAAATAATAAAAATTAAAATATAAATGGGGAAAATATGAAATTTGACAGAGATATTAAATGGTCTTGGGGAAAGCTTCTTTAATTTTTTCAAGCCATTTGGATGTCTCTATCATTGTATTTTTATTTTTGAGTGAAATGACATATTCATATAAATTAATATTTTATGAAAAAATATGAAAATTGCAAAAACTCTTCCTGATCATATTTTTGAATATAAAAAGATAAACAATTTAAAAATCTGTTTGAAATACTGTTTTATAATTAAAACACATTAATTGAGGTTTAATTTTAATTTAGGTTGGGTTAGCCTAACCCGAGTCCAACCCAGGCCCGAGTCTAGCCTGGGTAAATTTAACCTTTAGATGAGGCCAATTATAGGAGTCGAATCATCCTAAACTTAAGATTTGAGTCATCCTAAACCAATAGGATTAATTAACCTAAATCTTAGGTTAGTTATGCCTAAACCAATAGGATTAGTTAACCTAAACCTTTACGGCTTATTTTTTATAGATTGTGTTTTGAAAAGGGGGTCGCCTACAGAAATTGTCGGTGAATTTTATGTTTTAATTATATAACTTGAAAGTACTATTTGATTTTGAAAATAATTTTAAGTTTGAAAATTTTAAGATATGAAATCAAACCGATCTCACATCTCAAATAGTTTATATAAACGAGCACCACACCACGAACCATGTATCTATCCCGAAGAATAGGCACACTGTTTGATGATGGGGCTCAATTAAATAAACTAGAAGATTTGTGACATCCGATTGGTCTGCGAACCAATTTTATAAGCCGACAAGTTCCCTCGCTTAATATAAAGGAATTAAGCGAGGGTTTATATTACTCAGGTTCTTAAAGTTCCCTATAAGGGCAAGCCCCTATAGTTAATTACATCTTAAATGACGGGAATCACTTAAGAAAACTCTCGATAATGATCAGTGGTTTTGCACTCAAGAATTTCAAAGTTTAAGGTTTTCAATGGATTGAATTTTGGAATTTCAAAAGGGATTAGCTCAAATTTGGAACAATTAATTTTAGGAGTCCAAAGGAAGAGAAGTAGGAGAAGTTGAGGATCCAAGAAGAATCCTTGGCAACTTCCCAAACTATCATATTGTTTGGCTTCAATTTAAGAGTATATTTAATGTTTCAATCCTGATAATTTTAATTAATTAAGACTTATATTTGTATGACATTATCATACAAATAGCCTCGAAAATGTGAGGGTTTATGTCGTACCAAACGACTACCTCGGAGTCCTAAGACCGGTTAGGGCTTAATTTGCATAATATGATTATGCAAATGCCTAACAAAAAGTTGAGGGATTATGTTGCACTAGGCAAACTACCTCGAAATCCTATGGCTTATTATTTAAAACTAGGAAAGGTTTGGTTGATGTAGATTCCAGTTTTGCTGACGACGATGGCCGTGCTGCCCACTATGCTCCAAGCTCCGTATTGTTGCAAAGGTTTAGTTTTAGAAAGTGAAAATCAGGAGATGAGAGAAGTGTTTTGGTTTAGAAAAGTCTTAAAGTCCAAATGTTTTTAATGTTTTAATTAAAACAAATCTTAAAGTTGGTTAAACAGAACTGATTAAGATCCCACGGTTCCGTCATCCCGACACTATTATTTTCATCGGATTCACTTAGTCCAGATGAATTTACTAAACTCAACTGAATGAGTTCCACACTTTCATTTAGACCGTGGGAAATCCCGTTAGCAACACATGGGTTACATCATCCGAGGTATTCCCGATCATCCAACGAGACGTTTTAATTTAGTTGTAGTTGTAGTTTTGTTGTTCTGTTTGTGATTAAATTTTGAGTTGTTTTATATTTTGAATGTTGTGGCAATGAATTTTTTCTTGTTGTGACTTTTAATTTATTTTTGGGTTTCAGTTTTGTGGCTATCCTAAAGGTTTCAGTTTTCATGCAGGGTGACATTCTTGTTTATCATGCAAGAGAAGTAAAGTATAGTGCAGGTGAATAAATTGCAATGAAATAAAAGCGTACCTGGTAAGCATTCCTATTTATTTCCTCATGCACTTAAAACACAGGTTAAAGCATTTATATAATTGCAAGAAAACACCTAGGAAAAGCTAAGGGAAGGCTTTGGTTGTCTACCAAAATCCTAATCCTATAGCTAGTCAATTCCTATGACGTCTAGGTTCTTATGTTTTTTTAAGGATGATTTTCTTCACCAAAGAACATTTAAGTTCAGTTGTTCTTCTAAAACATTTCATCATATTGAGAAAGTGCTTAGACGAATCCTAAACATCTTTTCAATACTTCTGAGATTATTTTGAGTCCAAATGAATTTTATTGTATTGGTAAATTGATCATCCAAGAATTTAGTGAAGTTTTATTTCTTGCTCAGTGAACTAGGGCGTTTGACTATCCTATGAGTGAAGTGACATTTCACTTAATGCTTTATTTAAGAGTTATGATAATGAAAGTCTTTAGGGGCAAATTAATTTGTTGAAGGTTTTAACAATTCTTAATTAGAAAATTGGAATTGATGATTTGAAATGATTTGGTTTAGTTATAAAATTTTAATTAATGATTTTAAGTTTGGAATAGTGTTTAAGTTGTTTCAATTCAATTAAATCTTTATATTTTAATGATCTTAATATTTCAATTTAGTTTTAATGTTTTAAATTGGTTTAAGTTGAAAGAGATGTTTAAATCATTTATTTTTATTAAATTTTAATGACTTTATTTGGATTAATTGTAATATTTTAAGTTGATTTTAATTAGTTTAATTTTTTTTATACATTTTTATTATAAATTATTTTGATATTGATTTTTAATGTTTCAAATTTGTTTTAGGTTTGTTTTCAAATGATAAATTAATTTTAATGTTCTCAATTTAATTTAATTAGGTTATTAAATCACTTAATGTTTTAAGCTTTAATTTAATTAAGGGTTATTTTCTTTTTAATCATTAATTTCAATTATCATTTTAAGTTTAATTAAGAATTGAAATGTTATTAAAGTGATTCATTTAGGGATTTTAAATTAAAGAATTGGTATCTTCTTAAGTCACATCCCTAATAATCCAAAATTTTAATTATCCTCTCAATATTTAAATGATTTAATTAATTAAAGTTCCATTTTGATATTTTCAAAGTGACTAATGAATTTCTACCCCTTTATTCCCTAAGTTTCAATCATCCAAGAGAAAGTTTAAAAATTAGATATTTTACCCTCCCTTTTGATTAGACCTAACTATTAATTAGGTTTGAAATCCTTAATTACCTTTATGCCCTTTTAAGCTTATTCATTTCATAACTCACTAAATTGAGCTCAAATGAACTTGAGATTTTTATATCACTTTACTCACATGTCAATTAAGACATTAGAGGAGAAAATATGATTTTTCTATTTTTAATTTAATTTATATATTTATTTTAGTGGAAAGTAAGGATTTTCAATGAAAATTCAACAACATGGCCAAGGTAAAGTTTCTGTCCTTAAGAAAATTATGGCATGTTCCTACTGACTAGAGAACCACTAAACCAATTTTGGTAATTTTTTGAATTATATTTTATTTATTATAATTATTTTGAGTTTTATGGTATTAATTAATTATAAAATAAAATTAAAGTTGAAAATTAAGTTTTATATTTTTCTTAAATCCTTCTAACCTCAAGGAGTCTAGTGAAGCAAATTTTGGATTTTTTTTATGTTTCTTTGATTTATTAGAATTAATTTAGTGAAAATGTTGGGAAATTCATTTTTTAATATTTAAAAATTGTCTTAAGCCTTTAAAATTCAATTTCTTAACCTAGAGACTTGGGAAAAATATTTGGTTTATTCTTAAGTGATTAGTAAGTAAAATATGACATTTTTATGATTTTTAATATTTTTGTGTTTTTTATTATTTTTTAATTATTAAAATATTGAAAATATGATTAAAAATCAAAATTTTTAGAAAATTCCAATTTTGATTTTATTAGACTCCTCTAACATCAGAGAGCCCACAAAACCATTTTGGTGAATTTTTGAAGTGTATTTTAGGTTTTATGAATTTTTAAAGTTTAAAAATGGTCATACAACCTAAAGGATCCATTTAGTGGGTTAAACTACTTCCAATTGACTTCACATTTTTATGTGAGGTTCTCTGTATCCTAAATGACAGTGTAGTGTTGATTTTAAGTGCTTTGATGTGTGGTTACTCCTAATTAATTAGAATTCAATTTTAGGTGTTTAGGCTAATTAGAGTTATTCTTAAGGATTTAAATCAAACCATAATTTTACTAGGGTCCTCTGGTCATAAGCTACCTCCCCTAATTTTCTTAGAATTTATTAAGCAACATGCTAATTATTGGAATTAAAATGTCAAAACAGGCACATAAATTTAGAAAATAAATAACTTACCATAGAGATGGCCTCTGGCCTTGGAAAATTCAGATAATGTTCCCAAAGACAGAGGCTACAAAAGCCCTATGGTCTCTTGCCATAGTGAATTGTATGCATGCATGGAGAATTAAAACACTGAAATCAGTAAATAATTAATTAAAAATAAAATACTCATCAAAATAACTCAATTCTTTTTCCACATTATTCTCCTCTGTTCACTGACAAAGATGGTATTTTAATTTTTTTTTGTGATTTTTCTACACAAAGATATGAATTTTCTAAATTCTGGGTATTTAAATAAATCAGAAAATCCCTATTTATCTACTTATCCGACGAGGCTCCATGTCAACCTAGGAAGATCCGAAGCCCTACGCAGCGTGCTCTCATTCAACACCGCCTTCCACCTCAGTGCCATGCAGCCCACGGTTCATGTCCCGTTCCCTGGTCCGACGCAATCTGGATCGTTCATTCGATAAACGCGCGAATGGACGGCATCCGTTCATCGTCCTCGAGCGCCCTAACCCGAGAGCCGTCCACATCTCCCTCATTTCTCCACGAAATTTCATGTTCTTATGCTCTATGGATTCTTCTCAACAAGACGCACACATCTATATGGCTAACATGCTATGAAATTGAGCCAAACAAAATGGAGAATTCACAGAAGCTCGAGAGGAAGAAGAGATCCATACCTTTGCTCTGAGAAGTGAAGCTTCAATTAGAGAGTTGTGGCACCTTCGATTGAACCCAAAGAAGCTCTAGATTAAGTCTCTCGCTCCGGTGAATTGCCTAGACCTGATTTCCACCTAGCCCAATTTCAAAGTTTGGCCAATAGAGAGAATGGCTGGCCTGGAGAGGGGCTTTTACCGGGGAACTTCTTCTCTTGGTCTGTTGAAGGTTTAGAGTCGATCAATTTGGGAATTGGCTCACTGTGGTGAAGTGTCCTAGTTTTAGGTTTGAAATTGAACTCATAAATTGAGCTCACAGAGGGGAAATTAGGGCTAGATTTCAGTGGGGATCAATTTCTCTATGCTAGGAGAAGGGTCTGGAATGATTTTGGCGGAGTTTTGGTATGGTTTGGTTCAGCACCCCCTTTGGCCGAGAGGTGGTGGTGTTTAAATAGACATGGCTGGAGGGCTTCCCAGGGGGAGTTAGGGCTTGGGATCAGCTGCTCTATGCAAGGGAAGAACAGCCATGGAGTCCAATTGAGTTGGGACAACTCAGCAAGGAAGAATTTGAAATTTTAGCTCACATGGAGCTCTCGGCCATGGCGTTTTCCGGCAACCCAGGCGGCTGGCCGGCAGGGTCAGGTCACCCTCAGGGTCAGGGAGGTCAGGGCTTGATGTTTGTGAGTTCAATTGGCTTTGGCTATGTGTAAAGTGGTTTGATTAAAATGGAAAGGGGGAGGGACTATTTTGAGCTTGATTTGGTCAACCCATGGAAATGGGCTTGGTGCAGCCACCAAGGCCTTATTTTGGGCTGAAAGGAATCATTTGGGTTAGCTAAGAGAAGGTGGTGAGGTCTCTATCCATGGTGAGGTGGCTAAGCTTAGTTTAGAGTGTAGCATAAATGGGGGTAAAAAAGTTTAGTGAAGGGTTAAGAAAGAACCCCCTCTTCTTTCCATTAATGGCTTGGTGAGGTGTCAAGGCTCTCATGGCTTCATATGGCTTGTGAATGGCTTCATTTGGCTTGCTCATGGCTTGGGAAAAGGTTGGCTTATTTTCATAAAAATGGGTTTTGGCATTTTTGATGAATTTAGGGGAGATTGGCATGTGTCTTGATTTAGAATAATTTGATGATTAATTGGAACTTAGGGATGGTTTTAATTGAATGCATGATGAAGAAGAGTGTCATATGGATTTTTGAATGGATTTTTGGGCTTTTTAAATTTGGTGAAGATGGGCTTTTAAAAAGCTTTAGGAAGGTGGGATTTTAGGTTTTTTTAAACAAATTGATGGATGAAAATTTGGTGAATGGTTGTGTCAAATAAATGTTGCAATTGGTTTAAGAATGTGTCATGACTAATTTGGAACAAGTTTGGGGTGATTTTGAGTTGAATTAGATTTAATTTGGGTCTTTTTGGTAATGGGGCCAAAGTGGGTCATATTGGGCTAACTTGGGCTAAGGTTGGGCTAGTGTTGGGTTTGATGTAAAATTAATATTGAAAAATGTTTATGGGGGTGTTACAAAGAGTTTTCAACTTTGGTTGGGCTTTGATTTTGGGATTTGGGCTTGTTTGGGTTCATGATTAGTTTAGGCCAAATTGGGGATTTTTGGTTTGGGTTAGGCTTGGGTGGAGTTTGGTTTCAAATTTGGGGTAAATCATGTTAGTGTTCTGTTTGTGGGGATATTAGGAAGGTTTTAGAAAAGATTTGGGGCTAATTGGAGTTAAGTTGGGTTGGTTTGGGCTAAGTTTAGGTCATGGGCCAAAATTGGGCTTTAAGCTTCAAATTGAAATTATATCCACATGTTGATAAAATTGAGTTTGGATTTGGTTTAAATTGATATTAGGGATATTAAACTGAAGTTTAGGATTGAATTGGATCAAAATTGAGGTCATTGGAGTGGTTTGGTTGGACATTGGGCTCTCTTAGGTTAAAAATAGGTCAAATTGGGGGTTTTGGTAAAAGTGGGCTAAATTGACAAAGTTGGCTTATGGTGTAGTTGAACAAAGTGAAATTGGGAATATTTGGGATTTTCTGGAATTTTTGGGAATTTTCTGAATTTTTAGAATTTTTGGGTTAAAAGGGTATTTTGGATTTTTGGAGGGTATTGGGGGTATTTTGAAAATTTTGGTATATTTGACCAAGGATGGTCAATTTGAGTGGTGGGAAATGTTTAGGACTGATTTTGAGGAATTTTGGGTAATTTAGGCAATTTTGCAAATTTTGGGCAATTTCAAGGGCACTTGGTAGGCTTGGTGGGCTTAAGGTCCCGGGGGTCAAAAATTGAAATTTTGGAAAAATGAAGGTTGATCAAGTGTGAGTGAAATGAAATCATTTTGGTTGAGCCATGAAGCCATGTTAAGCTCACAAGAGCCATGAGAGGACTCATTTTAGACATTCACTATGTTGTTACTAACCCTCTTAGCCAGGGGCTTAGGGGTTAAGGTCCATCCATATGAATTACCTACATGAGTCAGAAAGTCAAATTGGGTATAAGTGTGGTTTTAGGGTGTTGGAATGTGTGTGAGAGGGTGGTGTGTGCAAGCTCACCCTCACCAGGACCAGACCATCCAGGGTAACCCTAAGGCCAAATAGTCCTATAGGAAACTCATCCTTTAAACCTCCACATTTGATCTTAACCCTCCAAGTGGTTTAGGGGTTTACAATCAAACTTGTGGGATTTGAAGGGAGACAAGAAGTGGTTTGAATTTCTAAGTGGTGGTGGGTTCCATTTCTAGTCCTCTAGGATAGTCAAAGGGAAAACCTATGGCTAGATCCTAAGCACTAAGGAGAGAGAAGACCTCACCAAAAATGGGGTCAACAAATGGACCCCCAATAGGTGTGGTAGGCTAACCAAGCACACCGCGCGTATTGGCGTTGACCGAAGAGATCAACAAAAACTAACACAGATGTCTAAGTGACACACTTAGAACAAAGCGTAGAAAATTTTCGATGGGGAGTATCAGGTAAATCTCCAAGACTGAAGATTCCAGAACTCTCCCTGGGGAAAAGGAGGTGGATTCCAAATCATAAGATCTGAGGAGATTTGATTTTAGATTCGTCTTTTTTTTCAAGTTTCAATTTCAAGTTTTAACTTTGGAGTCTGAGTTTTGATTTAATCAGAGTTCCGATTCCAATTGAAGTTTGATTTATGATTAATTTCAAGGTGGATCTCGTTGAGATTCAGAATTTGGAATGAGAATTGGGACCTAGGTTCCAATCTCGGGATTGCAAAGAGGATCAGAAATTTAGGCTCCAGCCTCGCAAGTTTGAAAGAGAATTAGAATTTAGGCTCTGGCCTCAGGAAGAGAACTGGAAGTTAGGCTCCAGCCTCGAAAGTTTGAATGAGAACTAGAAGTTAGGCTCTAGCCTCGAAGAGAACTGGAAGTTAGGCTCCAGCCTCGAAAATTTGAATGAGAACTAGAAGTTAGGCTCTAGCCTCGAAGAGAACTGGAAGTTAGGCTCCAGCCTCAAAAATTTGAAAGAGAACTAGAAGTTAGGCTCTAGCCTTGAAGAGAACTGGAAGTTAGGCTCCAGCCTTGAAAATTTGAAAGAGAACTAAAAGTTAGGCTCTAGCCTCGAAGAGAACTGGAAGTTAGGCTCCTGCCTCAAAAGTTTGAATGAGAACTAGAAGTTAGGCTCTAGCCTCGAAGAGAAATGGAAGTTAGGCTCCATCCTCAAAAATTTGAAAGAGAACTAGAAGTTAGGCTCTAGCCTCGAAGAGAACTGGAAGTTAGGCTCCAGCCTCAAAAATTTGAAAGAGAACTAGAAGTTAGGCTCTAGCCTCGAAAAGAGCTGGAAGTTAGGCTCTAGCCTCGAAAATTTGAAAGAGGACTAGAATTTAGGCTCTAGCCTCGAAGAGATCTGGAAGTTAGGCTCCAGCCTCGAAAATTTGAAAGAGGACTAGAAGTTAGGCTCTAGCCTCGAAGAGAACTGGAAGTTAGGCTCCAGCCTCGAAAATTATTTGTATGAAGAGGGACCCAGTCCCATGCCATCAGAAGCAAATCGAATGAAGTTCGTGGCTCCGTGTCAATAGAACTAGTCGATCCTCTAACACACAGAAGAAAGAGAATTGAAGGAAGCAGGTAAGTGTATCAAGCTGAAAAGACTCGAGCTAGCAAAAAAAGGTCGAGGAGGGAATTCAAATTTCAAAAGACTTTCAAACAAATTTCGATTTGAAGGAGAGTTGAAAGATTCAAATTGGAGGATTCAGATCAGAATTCAATTCGAGATTTAGATTCATTTTGTTTGTTCTTAGTGACTCGATTTCATTTTTGTTTGATTAGAGTTCAGGTTAATTGGGAATTCGTTTCGACATTCAGGTTCTTAAGAATAATTCTTATTCATTTTTCTTTCTCTCTTTCTCTTTCGTTTTCATTTTCTTTTTATTTTCTTTTTCATTTTCCTTTTATTCTATATTTTTTTTAATTTTTTTCCTCTCTGTTCTTTGTTCGAAGTTCATTTAACTTAATGACGTTTTCCAGTCAATTTGCACAAAAGTGGTGAAGGCAAAACATGACACGGTCGTTTCCATTTCAGCTTGTTGAAAATACATCACATAGTCTGATCCAAAACGTGATAATATTTTCCTTGAAAACTAAGCATCTCATAAAATCTACATAAATCCAAAGCGGATTGTGTAAGATTCTTCTAAGTTTCTTCCAAAAAGCATCTGTCAAAATCCATGTCTGAATAGTAAGATACATGGACAATAACATCACCTTCCAAGCCATCCTTGGCAGGAAATGCCGTGCGGATGTGCATTGGAGGTGTGCTATCTCCCATGTAACTCACAGCTCATAGGGCCGGAGACTCTCTAGTTCTGGATCTGGTTCTAAGTGGAAAGGCATTTTTTTGTCGTCCATCCTCCTAAAAGTGACAGAGATCCGCTCCACAAGCACTCCTGGAATACAATGTTTTGCTATGTCCGCTCCATTTCCCTTCAACACCAAGACGGAACCTACTGGTAGTGGTATCTCCACCGGCCCTCGGAATTCTCCGGGGCCTGCTATCCGGAGGTCAGATCCGAACATGATATTACACTGGTTAACGAAAGACACCATGCAGAAGGGTCTGACGAAGTCGTGATGATCTATGTGTGGCGGTATGCAGTCGCCCTCTTTGTATATGTTAATGATGCAGCTGTTGGGTATGCAATCTGCAGGCAATACCCTCCATGTCACCATCCTTTTTACCATTCTCTTGATGATTCTCGGCATCGGATCCACCTCACTACGACGGAGTATCCCTGGTGGATTTCCTTTTCTGTCATCTGCGAAGTTGTAGCAACACCCGCACTGAATCGTAACTCTTCCTTTCCCTTTCATCCATTTTCGGGGTTCGGAGTAGGTCTTCTCCCTTAAGCGACCAGCTCGGCCCATTTTCTGGAGCTCGATGACACAGTCCACAATCTGCTGCTGCTCGTAATCTGAGAACACATCTGTGTGCAACTCAAGGCCTTCCAAGATGTTGATCCTTCTGCCTCAAATTCTTTCAAAATATTCAAAAGTTTTCTTCTCAACATTCTGCATCCTCTCCAGCTCATATTCCAGAATTATTTGTAATTGGCGAGGCCTGGTGACGTACTGGGAATGTATGGTTCAACCCCAGCACGCTCTCCTGCATGTCTTGGCTCCTCGGGGATAGTTTTTGTCGGGACATCCTCCGGGGTTGCTTTCACAACAAGACTCTTCAGAACTGGTGCATCTGTCTGGCGTCGTAGCACCGATTCTATCTCTGACCTTCTTGGAATTTCTTTCATCTTTTATGTTGTTCTTGGAGTTGATTTCCTCTTTTCTGGTTCCTGATGAACCGGTTTCCTCGGGATATTTTCATTGACGGTAACAACTGTCTCTTCATGCTGATCTGCTGCTAGCTTGGTTAGCATCTTGCGAATGCGACGGTTCTTGTTTCTTCGTTAGGTAAGAGTGAGAGTAGCTCTCCTCACCTCTTGAACTCCTATGGGCACGGCGCTCACAAGTCTGCCCTCTGCTGTAGCAACCATGGATTTAACCTTCTTGTCTTCTCCCGTTGCATGAGCGGTGTTTGCTTTTCTCTTCTTGCTTGTGGACTGCTGACTTAGGCCACCCAATTTTATCACTGTCTGGCTGCGGAATTCCTCCCGGTCAACCGGAGTCCAATCAGTTTCTTCATATTGTAGCCCGGCTGGTGTGAAATCAGAGTCGATCTCAATCACGGCTCCATCCTTTACCCTCTTTTCATCGAGTGCTAGACTCACGCCATTTTTAAAGTTCAGAACCAACCGCCCGTTCGACATTTCCCTGCGAAAAATAAGGAAAGGATCAGGGGCTGTACTAAGAACAAGAACAAATAGGAGAAAATCATTTATCAATGGAAAATTTTATTCATTTCTTTTAAATTTTAATAAGAGTAGGAAAAGATGACGAACGATCAGGAATGAGCTGATTTAAAAGGAAGGATCAACATTTTATTATTATGATTTCAAATATTTTTTAACACATTTTTGTTAATGATTTTTATCATCCATTTTATTTTTTGGGTTCGGACCCAGTCACAAATGATTACTCTACCCGTGCTTCTAGGAATGAGACCTCATTTTTAAAGTTCATCCTTCAAAACATCAAGCTGCGTAATATTTCTTCAAATATCATCCATTAATTGGAAGCATAGGTCGTTCTCCACGACAATCCACCAGTTGGTAGGAACCCCCAAAGTAGACTGTCTCGACCACAATGGCCCCTCCCAAGTCGGTTCAAATTTACCTCCTATCTTGCGGTGTGCAAGAATAGGCCTCTTGAGAACTAGAACCAAGTCACCGACTTTGAACATCCTCGAGCGGACCAGTTTATCGTGGGCCTGGATCATCTTGGCTTGATACAGTTCCAAATTCTGCTGTGCTGAAAGTCACTTTCCTTCTAAGCTTTCCAATTCTTCTAGTCGTAATTTGGCATTTTCTTCTGTAGTGATCTTGTTCGCAACTGCAATTCTGAGTGAGGGAAGCTGTACCTCCAAGGGCAATACGGCCTCGGACCCCGTACACTAGAGCGTAGGGTGTAGACTGAGTAGGAGTTCTGAAAGTTGTCCTGTAGGCCCATAGGGCTTCTAACAACTTCTCGTGCCAATTTCTTTTGTTATCGTCTAAGGTTTTCTTTAGAATTTAGACAAGAGTTTTATTAAAATCCTCGGCCAGGCCGTTCGCTCTTGGATAGTAAATCGTCAAATAGCGCCAGTCGATCCCGTGCCTTCTGACGAAATTGTTGATCTTCGTACTTTTGAACACGGACCCATTATCTGAGATAATTTAGCACGGTACCCCAAAACAGTAGACGAATTGATTCTTGAAGAATTGTAACACGTGGTGTGCTTTCACTTCTCTGAGCGGTACTGCTTCTGCCCATTTGGAAAAGTAATCTGTAGTTGCAAGAATGAAGCGATGTCCTCTTGAAGAAGGCGGTTCTATTGAACCCACTATATCTGTGCCCCAACACTCAAATGGCCATGACGCGATTGTCGGATGTAGCACATTTGGAGGTTGATGTAGAACCACTCCATGCACTTGGCACTGGTGACAACTTTTGGCGACCTTCATGCAGTCGGTCATCATTGAGGGCCTGTAGTACCCTAGTCTTTTAATCTTTATTTTCATTTTCAGACCTGACTGATGAGCTCCACAAAGTCTTGAGTGTACCTCTTTAATGATTTCATGAGCCTCGGACTCGCTCAGGCACCTTAGCCACATATGATCAAAAGATCTTCTGTATAACATATTGTTTATTAATGCGTAAGACATAGTTCTTTTCTTGATTTGATAGGCTAAAGACTTATCGTCTGGTAGGTTTCCTGTTTGCAGGTAGTCTATTAGCAGTTGACGTTAGTCTTCTGCATTTTCTGTTACTGCTGCAATTGATTCTTCTTCTTTTTCTGATCGGTGCATTGCATCCACATCGAGTTGTGACAGGACATGTCGCCCCTGAACTGTCATTTCAACTGATTCATCTTGTAAGCAGGCAAATTCCTTTGCAAGGCGGGCTAACGCATCTGCGAGAGAATTTTCTCTTCTGGGGATCTTATAGATCGTTACATTCGAAATCTGCTCTAACAATTTGATCGCATACTGAAAATACTGCTCGAGCCTTGGCTTCAGAATTCTATACTGTCTGGCGACCTGTTGAATAATCAACTGAGAATCCCCGTAGATGTTGATGTCTGTTATCCCCATCTGAGTAGTTAACTCTAATCAGGTTATAAGGGTTTCGTATTCTGCTTCGATGTTCGTACACGGCTCTGTTAAATGGTAGGAATACCTTAACATTCCCCGCTCCGGTGTTATAAATATTAGTCTGATTCTTGCCTTACCGGGCACTATCGTTTGTGATTCTTTATCTTTCTGTGCTGAAGATTCTCCATCGAAGTACAGCTCCCAACGTTGATCATCGGGGTCTTCTAGGCTCATTATCTGCTCGTCGGGCAGGTAGTCATTAAGAGGCGATTATGCCGGTAAAGGGTGTGCTGCGAGGAAGTCTGCTAGGACTTGTCCCTTTACGGCACGAAGAGGAACGAAAGTTATATCGAATTACAATGGTATCATCGACCACCTGGCAAGTCTGCTGGAAAGCGTCGGTCGGGTAATCAAATATTACAACGGATTAAACTTCGAAATAAGGTTGACCTTATGAGAAAGCATGTAGTGCCTGAGCTTTTGAGCGGCGAAGATCAGGGCCAAACAATGCTTCTCGATCGGAGGGTACATTACTTCCGTCGGAATCAGCGATGACTTAAGTAGTAGTGAGTGTTTTCTTTTCCCTCGTCATTGACCTGTGTTGACCTCATTTTTGATGAGGTCTTCTCTTCTTCTCTTTAGTACTTAGGATCTAGCCTTAGGCTTTTCCTTTGACTATCTTAGAGGACTAGAATTGGGACTCACCTTTTAGAAATTCAAACCACTTCTTAACTCCCCGCAAACTCCACAAACTTGACTATAGACCCCTAATCACCTAGAGGGTTGAAATCAAATGTGGAAGTTTAAAGGATGAGTTCCTATAGGACTCTTTGGCCTTAGGACCGCCCCGGGTGGCTCAGTCCGGTGAAGGGTTGACTTGCACACACACTACACCTACACACTACACTTTCACACACCTCCTAAAAACACACCCATACCCGACTTGACCTCCCGACTCATGTAGGTGATTCACATGGATGGTCCTTAACCCCTAAGCCCTTGCGCTAAGAGGGTTAGGAACAACATGGTGAATGCCTCAAATGAGTCCCTTCATGGCTCATGTGGGCTTGATATGGCTTCATGGCTCAACAAAAATGATTTTATTCCACTTACATTCACCCAATCTTCAATTTTCCAAATTTTCAATTTTTGACCCTAGGGACCCTACCCCCGCTAGCCTACCCAAAGCCCCGAATATCTCAAATTTATCAAAAATTTCCAAATCACCCAAAATTCTCCAAAATCATTCCCAAACATTTCCACATCACTCAAATTGGTCATCCATGCCCAAAAATACCAAAAATTCCAAAAATACCTCCCAATACCCTCCAAATACCCAAAATACCCCTCCTAGCCAAAAAATCCAAAAATTCAGAAAATTCCCAGAAAATTCCAGAAAATCCCAAATATCCCCAATTTCATTTTGTTCAACTACACCATGGGCCAATTTTGTCAATTTACCCCACTTTTATCAAAACCCCCAATTCGACCCATTTTAACCCAAAATGAACCCAATGTCAAACTAAACCTACCCAATTGATCCAAATTTTGGTCCAATTCAATCTCATCAAATAGACATAACCATACCTACGAAATCATCGGTAAAGGTAATGAAATGCACAATGACATCACATGGCTTCTATTCTTAATGGTCCACATACATACGTATGTATTGGGGCCAATAATTCATTAGCCCTTTCACGGTGTCCGATAAAAGGCTCCTTTGTCATTTTCCCAGACATGATTCGCGAGTATCAAATGATTCATAATCGAAATGAATTCAAAAGTCCATCTTTATGGAGTTTTTGAAATGCGTTTCATTTATGTGTCACAGGCAGACAATGCAGATAGGTTACATTGAAGTCATTTGACTTAAATTTCTTGGTAGTAATGTTACATACGGAAAAATCATTGGATATTTGAAGGTTCAAAACATAAAGACCATCTAGTAAAACAGCATTTGCATAGAACATATCTTTATGATAAATGGAGCAAATATTATTCTAATAATAAAAGCAAAACCATCATTATCCAAACAAGAAACTGAAACAATGTTTCTACACATTGTAGGAACATAAAAACAATTGTTCAATGCTAACAAAAGCCCCCTTTGGGTAAAGAAAGTTCATAACTTCCTACGGCTAAAGCAGCAACTTTTGCTCCATTGCCTACGCGAAGATCCACTTCGCCCCGTTTGATTTCTACTCCCCTTTAGTCCACTTGCACATTTGAACAAATGTGAGATGCGAATCCGGTATCCACTATCCGGAACTAGAAGGAGTATAATTAATCGTATAACATTTATGCACAAACCTTGGTCCCACCGAGTTTCTTGTTCATTAGATCTTCCTTATAAAGTTTGCAATTTCTTTTTCAGTGACGGGGTTCATTGCAAAAACGAGACATCATCCCCATGCAGGATTTAGCCTTGGAACTAAGATTGGGCTTAGGTTTAGGATTGGACTTTCCACCGAACCTTTTGCCTTTTCCTTTCCTTTCTTCATAAAACTCTTACCCTTTTGCTTAACCATTAAGATTTGCCCAGGCTTAGATTTTATATTTTGTTCGGCGAGTTTTAAGCATTGTATGCAACTACGATATTGATTTGTCCATCTCATTCATATTGTAGTTCATGACAAAGTTTGGTCATAACTACGAGTGAATTCGGGAGCAAATCGGTAGCCAGTCTTGGCTTAATGGAAATCAAGCCTTGCCGGAGTGTTCCATGTAACCTTTCATTTTCAATACATGAGCACTAAACTGAACTACCTTCGGTCATTTTGCAAGAATGCAATGCCTTGGTAGTTTCATATCTTTCTTGCCTTGCTTGTTCTTCAGACATTTCCTTTAGGTTTATTATCATATCATAAGCCTCCATATGTTCTAAATCTTTCTGGATCTCAGAACTCATGGCAACTAACATCGAGCGAAGCAACATGTTCTGAGTCACTATGATGCTTCTCATAAGCATTCTTTTAACTACGAGTGGCATTATCATGTTTGGTTTTCGGGGTGAGGTTCATCCGGGACATATAACTTCCTTTCGTGTTTGAGAACAATTCTCAAATTACGAAACCCGATCAGGAAGTTAGCCCACATGGCTTAAATGTCTCGAGGACCGATCGCAATGGATCGCCGGCTTCGTCTGTTCAACAATCTGGCGAGTTCTCCCTCGACCTTGGATGCATGGGCTAAAAGATCCTCCACCAACTCGTTGCGAAGGAGTGGTGGGAGATTGTTGAATTAGAGTTGTATAGTCCCGACCTGGTGATTTTTCTAAATCTTCAACTTTTATTATCGTAACTTCTCTTAAAAATACTATTTTCTTCGGGGGAGCATAGTAGGAGGCCTCTTCGTGGATGCCTACTTCATGTATTGAGAACGGTTGTAGATCTCCCTTGATGTAATGTTCTTGTCCATCTCTGTAGTACTTCGTTAATTGGTGAAGCGATGACGAGACCTTACTATATTCATGAAGCCTCGACCGAAAAGCAGGGTATTGAACGAAGTATCCACGTCGATGACATGGAATTTTGTGGTTGTTGATCCACTTAAAAATTATCTATTTTTCAGTGTAAATTTCAAGCTCATTGTATGCACATTTCTAATGATATTACACTTTAAAGGAAGATATTTTGCATATTTTTGTCTTCAAGTATAAAAATATGATTTTAGAGATAATGAAGCAAAAACTATATAATTTTGAGCCAAAATGAGAAAGGAAGAAAATTTTGATTTGGCACATATCGATATGTCTTTCTATGTTTAATATCTTTTATATTTCTCACATGTTTTTTAATGAAATTATACTTTTGAGAAAGATTATTTTTATGTCTATCTTGTAGGTGAAGATGTTAGGAACGCAACGTAACTGAAATGGGGCGAAACAGAGTTGAAACAGAGCCAAACGGAGCAAAACAATCGAGTTGTGCACAGGGTGGCGCCTAGGCGCCAAACCCGACGCCTAGGTGCTAGTGACGATGAGAAAACGGCGCCTAGGTGCCCGAATCAAGGCCTAGGCACCAGAACCCGTCTAGGGGCGGTTATGGATGGTTATTGGACGGTTTTGGGTGGTTCCAAAGCATTCTAGAAGCCTCTGGACGAAATCCTACATGTCAGCAAGTAATACAATGAATCTAGACACATTGGAGCGGTTTTTAAATGAAGAGGTGCGTCTCTTAAGTGAAGGGGTTCGACCCTTCACATAAATGATCTGGCGCCTAGGCGTCAGAACTTGGTGCCTAGGCGCCAGAGTTTGTTTCTGGAAGATTTGTTGAATCTGGACCGAATTTTGAAGAGGTGTCTGAAGCAACCCTTGGTCATTTTCGAAGCTCTATAAATAGAGACAAATTCTACAACAAGGGGGCGATCTCTCTCTCTCTCTCTCTCTTCCCCCTTAGTCATTTTAGAGTCATTTTAGAGTCATGAAGATGTAGATTTCTACATCTCATGGAGAGATTGGTGAGGGATTTTGAGATATTTATGTAAGGGATGTATGAGCGGCGCATAGATCGGTGGGAGACTTTGGTGGGGAGATTTTCTTCTTTCCTTCAAAGGGAAAAAGCTAAGTATTGTGTTATTCATTCTCTTGTAATTGCTTTAAACACTTTCTAGTGGATTTGCTTTGTTTTAAACCGAGTTTTCTGTCATGAATTATCCGTGTTTCGTAAGTGATTTTTTTTACTCTTTCTTTTAATATGAAGTAGTGGCTGTTGGATTTTGGGGATCATGCGCAACGGAAGCGAAATTAATCATGTACGCATATTAAAGTCATTTCCCCAATAAACCACCAAGGATCTCATGTGCTCATACAAATCGAAAACATAAACCCAAAAAGAAGTGCAAGAAATCATACCATGCGAGAGTTCTACTCTTAGATTTCCTCGGATCTTTAAGGCGGCGAAACCACCGCCCTCTAACGGTATCCACACTCGAACGGATTTCCAAATGGCTTCCAATTGCTTAGATCGGAAACGGGGTTTTCTCCAAAACCCAAATAACTCTATTCCTCTCTTATGGATTTCAAAAGGAAAATAATAAAAGTTGACTTCATAAGTCATGACCCCTCCTTTTAATTGAAGTGACACCGTTTCATGGCACCTCTTCATTAAAGAGGTCATTTTTTAATATATATTTAAAAACTCCTTTTTTTAAATATATGATGAATTAAAACTCTTTTAATCCATGCTTGTAATTTAAAATAATCTTATTATTATAAATTACTCGAGTGAAGAGTGTTCATCGATCATTGTAGTCCATTCAAATTTTGTGCGACACTATAGGTTCGATTAACATTGGCGGTAGGCTTAAATCACCATTTATAAACCTACGAGTTATAGTTGGTCTCTAGCGAAGACACTATAACTACCCGAGTTAGTATGAATAGTCTCGAGATCCGAGACAACTCTGATTGTTAATGACATAATCCCTTTATCACATGATATCATGATAGAATATAAGGCATGGATTAATGTCGACCTTATATCTCTCTATCTTTAATTTCTCGACTCTCGATTAGGTCGATTAAATAAATGCGATTGATCTCCATCGATTCATTTGAGTGTGGCCGCACAATTCTCGATCTAAATCATTCGAGGGGCCAGAGATATCTCTCTTATTATAAGAGGAATAAATTCCATCTTGATTACTCATATCTCACTACATGATTCACATTATGCCCAATCATAATCTTTATGGTCATCCGGTCGAAGACAACGTTGGGTTATGTCGAAACATAATATTCCTCATGTTGAGAACCATGACGATCTCGGGTCGAAGGATTCGATGTCACTACTGACTTGAGATTAACATATGACTTATATCCATGATTTAATCTCAAAGCGAGTCGATCCAATATTTATTCTCCAATAAATACATATAAATCTGATGTGTATCCCCATACATATATTCATCTCATGAATATCCATCAAACTTTATATTAATCTTTATTTATTGTCATTCCCACAACAATAAGCGATTATGGATATTTAGAATAATCTTCATAATAAACATGAAACTATTCGAGGTTCTTCTTCATCATAAACATGCTTAATTAAAATAGAAAAATATTCATAAAAAGTTGAAAATACATATCCATATAATATCCGTATAATAGAGCTCAGAGACACTTATCACTAACGAGTCTCCCACTTGCACTAGGCCCATTTATCGATGTATCTAATACCCATGGACCTTACATGACCCTCATGTTTTGCTTGTGGTAGAGGTTTAGTTAATGGATCCGCAACATTGTCATCTGTTGCAACTTTGCATATTTTAACGTCACCTCTCTCGATAATTTCTCTAAGGAGATAATAACGCTCGAGTATATGTTTGGATCGGCGATGTGACCTAGGTTCCTTTGCTTGTGCTTTATAGCACCATTGTTGTCACAATAAATCTCGACGGGATTTGTGATACTAGGAATCACTCAAGGTCGAAACAAATTTCTTTATCAAGCTGCTTCTTTATTTGCATCACATCTCTGCTATGTACTCGGCTTCGGTTGTAGAATCGGCAACGGTGCTTTGCTTTGAACTCTTCCGGCTAATAGCACCACCATTTAAACAAAACACATATCCGATTGTGATCGATAATCATCTTTGTGTGATTGAAAGCTTGCATCTGTGTAACCTCTTACGACCGGATCATCTTCTAATCCACGAAGACCGAGAACACATCCTTAGTTCTTCTCGAAGTACTTAAGAATGTTCTTGATCTGCTATCCGGTGACTTTCACCGGGATCGGCGAGTATCTGCTCGTTATGCTTAAAGCATAAGAAACATACGGTCTAGTACATAACATGGCATACATGATAGATCCTATAGCAGAAGCATAAGGAATCTTACTCATACGCTCTCGCTCATCATTAGTGTTAGGACACTGAGTCTTGCTAAGCGTTATGCCATGTGACATAGGCAAGAATCCTCTCTTGGACTCTTCCATATAGAACCTTTTCAGTATAAGGTCTATATATGTACTTTGATTTAGAGCAATTAGCCTTTTAGATGCTATCTCTATAGATCTTTATCCACTAGGATATAGGATGCCTCTCCTAAATCCTTCATTGAGAAACATTTACCTGACCAAGTTTTGACATTGTGCGAGGTAGGTATGTCATTCCCAATGAGTAATATGTCATCGACATATAAGACCGGAAAAACAATAGTGCTCCCACTAACTTTCTTGTAAACACGAGGTTCATCTTCATTTTTGATAAAGCCAAACTCTTTGATTGTCTCATCGAAACGAAGATTCCAACTCCTTGAAGCACGCTTCGAACCATAAATGGATCTTAGAAGCTTGCACACTTTACCGGAATTCTCGGGATGAACAAAACCTTCGGGTTGTGTCATATACACATCCTCGAAACAAGTTTCCATTAAGAAACGCGGTTTTAACATCCATTTGCCATATCTCGTAGTCATAATATGCGGCAATGGCAATGAGAATTCTAATAGACTTAAGCATGACTACCGGTGAAAAAGTTTCATCATAGTCGATACCATGAATTTGTTTAAAACCTTTTGCAACAAGTCTTGCTTTATAAGTATGCATATTACCATCCATGTCGGTTTTCTTCTTGAAAACCCACTTGCACCAATGGTCTTAATATCATTTGGTGGATCAACCAAGTTCCAAACTTGATTATCATACATGGATTGGATTTCAGATTTCATGGTCTCTAACCATTTGTCAGAGTCTTGATTTAACATAGCATCTTGATAGGTAGTAGGATCACCATGATCCATTAACAATACATCATGATCATTATTCATGAGAAATCCATATCTCTCAGGCTCATAACGTATTCTATCGGATCTACGTAGTTCTTGTGTTACAAGCGGTGTGTCATTAACTCCTTGTTGACCACCATCATCCAAAGGTATTTCAATGTTATTTTGTGACTCTCGAACTTCTTCGAGTTGTACTTTACTCCCACTTGATTCCTTTAGAAATAAATTCCCTTTCCAAAAAGAAACCATTTCTAGCAATAAACACTTTGTTCTCAATGGGATTGTAAAAGTAATATCCTTTAGTCTCATTAGGATAACCCACAAAAATACATTTATCGGATTTAGGTTCAAGTTTATTAGAATGTAAACGCTTTACATAAGCTTCACAACCCCAAATCTTAAGAAAAAGCAAACTAGGCTTCTTCCGAGTCCATATCTCATATGGTGTCTTTTCAACCCTTTTGGATGGAACTCTATTTAGTGTAAAAGCGAGTCGTCATAAGTGCATAACCCCAAAAGGAAAGTGGAAGATCTGATGTACTCATCATTGATCGAACCATATCAAATAGAGTTCGATTCCTTCTTTCAAACACACCATTCCATTGTGGTGTTCCAGGAGGAGTAAGTTGCGAAACAATTCCACAACTCTTAAGATGATCACCAAACTCTTGGCTCAAATATTCTCCACCTCGATCAGATCGAAGCACCTTAATTGTCTTACCAAGTTGATTTTGTACTTCATTTTGAAAATACTTGAACATTTCGAATGCTTCATATTTATGTCTCATCAAATAGACATAACCATACCTAATGAAATCATCGGTAAAGGTAATGAAGTACACTGTAACCTCCTATGGCTTCTATACTTAATGGTCCACATACATACGTATGTATTAGGACGATAATTCATTAGCCCTTTCACCGTGTCCGATAAAAGGCTCCTTTGTCATTTTCCCCAAAAGACATGATTCGCAAGTATCAAATGATTCATAATCGAATGAATTCAAAAGTCCATCTTTATGGAGTTTTGAAATGCGTTTCTCATTTATGTGTCCTAGACGACAATGCCAAAGATAGGTTACATTCAAGTCATTTGACTTAAATTTCTTGGTAGTAATGTTACATATAGAAAAATCATTGGATATTTGAAGGTTCAAAACATAAAGACCATCTAGTAAAACAGCATTTGCATAGAACATATCTTTATGATAAATGGAGCAAATATTATTCCTAATAATAAAAGCAAAACCATCATTATCCAAACAAGAAAGCTGAAACAATGTTTCTACACATTGTAGGAACATAAAAACAATTGTTCAATACTAACAAAAGCCTACTGGGTAAAGAAAGTTCATAACTTCCTACGGCTAAAGCGACAACTTTTGCTCATTGCCTACGCGAAGATCCACTTCGCCCAGTTTCGATTTTCTACTCCCCTTTAGTCCCTGCACATTTGAACAAATGTGAGATGCGAATCCAGGTATCCACTTATCCGGGAACTAGAAGGAGTATAATTAATACGTATAACATTTATACACGAAACACTTGGTCCCACCGGTTTTCTTGTTCATTAGATCTTCCTTATAAAGTTTGCAATTTCTTTTCCAGTGACCGGGTTCATTGCAAAAGAAACGAGACATCATCCTTACGGGATTTAGCCTTGGAACTAAGATTGGGCTTAGGTTTAGGATTGGACTTTCCACCCCAACCTTTGCCTTTTCCTTTTCCTTTCTTCTTAAAACTCTTACCCTTTTGCTTAACCATTAAGATTTGCCCGAGGCTTGGATTTTATATTTTGTTCGGCGGTTCTAAGCATCGTATGCAACTACGATATTGATTTGTCCATCTCATTCATATTGTAGTTCATGACAAGCTGGTCATAACTACGAGGAAGTGAATTCGGGAGCAAATCGGTAGCCGATTCTTGGCTTAATGGAAATCCGAAGCCTTGCCGGGTGCTCCATGTAACCTTTCATTTTCAATACATGAGCACTAAGCCGAACTACCTTCGGTCATTTTGCAAGAATGCAATGCCTTGGTAGTTTCATATCTTTCTTGCCTTGCTTGTTCTTTGGAACATTTCCTTTAGGTTTATGATCATATCATAAGCCTCCATATGTTCTAAATCTTTACGGATCTCGGAACTCATGGCAACTAACATCGAAGCGAAGCAACATCTACGGAGTCACTATGATGCTTCTCATAAGCATTCTTTTACGCTTACGGTGGCATTATCATCCGGTTTTTCGGGGTGAGGTTCATCCGGGACATATAACTTCCTTTCGTGTTTGAGAACAATTCTCGAATTACGAAACCGATCAGAAGTTAGCCACTGTAAGCTTGTCCTTCTCGAGGACCGATCGCGATGAAAATGCGGAATTGTTATTATTGTTGTTGGCCATCTACAATAAATGCAAAGTTTAAGTATATTAATTATGAAAAACTCCCACTAAATTAATAATCCCTCTTTTAAAATTATATTAACTTTAGTGGTATAAGATCCATAATTATACTTAATTTTAAGTCGGCTTTGGCATGACACTTAAAATCAAGTATATTTAGGTAGGTAACTATTACCAATTGCATCGAATGCGACTCTTAATGGGATTTTTGACATCTTATGTCGTAGCATGTTTAAATCTCATCTTATGCCCTTAGGCTCGAAAACCATTTTGTAAGCTTCAATTAAGTTTTACCATTTTAAACACATGAGTAGCACCATTACTCATCTTGTCATGCTAATATTATCTAATGTACTCCTACTTTGGTAGAACCCACATCATGGTGATATTAGTTTTTGACGGGTGTTTAATAATAATGGATGGCATGAAAAACTTAAAATTTCGAATGAGGGATCGTTATAGATTTTAAATTATAATGATGTTATGATTTATTTTAGTATCATATACTAAACCACATCACGAGAAAATATCAAAATACGAAGCATAATTAAGCGTGTCAAAATATGGCCCCAAAACCAGAATGATCTTCATAAGCCGATTATGAAGATCGAAAGTCCAATCTAAGGGTAAAAAGTAACTTCTAAAGCCTTCGAGATCACCATCTCCTGCATGGACTTCTAGCTCCTCCATCACCATGGTGGATAGTGGACTTCGAAGTGCCTTGCTTTGTCTTCTCACGATTTATCTCACCAAGAATAAATACATGTAATATAAATTACAACAAAGCAAAATGACACGCAGGCCATTATTAATAATTACATCCCATTGCAAAAATTAAAATATTACAACCATGCAATTCACAGAAGTCACTGGGTCATATTATGTGTCACACAAGTCAATACATCATGTATTAATCTAATTAATACATCCATGTTTGACAAACTAAAAAAAAAATAATAATAAAATTACTTGATAATTGCCTCGATGTTTCTAAAACAATTAAATTTATGAGGCGTTAGGAATAAAAACGGTGGTTCGATAGCCGGTTAGCGGACGGGGTCGAGGGCGGCGCCCTCATGAGGTCTTAATTAAAATGCGTACATCGCAATACTAAAATTTTATATTTTTGCCAAAAACAATCCAAAATTTCATAAATTATTTAAAAGGAATTTCATGCAAAAAATTATAAATATTGCTATATAGATTCAATACTTTAATCTAATTAAAATTTGAATCCAGATTTTAAATTCGCATTGAATCATAATTTAATTAATCATATAAATTAATTAATGCAAATAGGTGTCATTCGAACGAATAGACATGAGGGAGTTGGGCCTCACAAACCAGAGGTGCCGACCCATTAGACACCTATTGGTGTCGACTCCGAATTGACCGCCCGCCATGACCGCTCGCCAACGGCCAGCCGCTGCCGTCGACCGGCCGCCGCCGCCGAATCCGCCGGCGGCCATAGCCGCCGCGGCTCGACGTCCAAAAATGCCGTTAAATTGATTTCATGAAAACACGAGTTGGCTACGATACCTTTGTTGGATTTTGGGGATCATGCGCGACGGAAGCGAAATTAATCATGTACGCATATTAAAGTCATTTCCCCGATAAACCACCAAGGATCTCATGTGCTCATACAAATCAAAAACATAAACCCAAAAGAAGTGCAAGAAATCATACCATGCGAGAGTTCTACTCTTAGATTTCCTCGGATCTTTAAGGTCTTGAAACCACCGCCTCTCACGGTATCCACACTCGAACGGATTTCCGAATGGCTTCCAATTGCTTAGATCGGAAACGGGGTTTTCTCCAAAACCTAAAGAACTCTCTTTTTCTCTTATGGATTTCAAAAGGAAAATAATAAAAGTTGACTTCATAAGCCATGACCCCTCCTTTTAATTGAAGTGACACCGTTTCATGGCACCTCTTCATTAAAGAGGTCATTTTTTAATATATATTTAAAAACTCCTTTTTTTAAATATATGATGAATTAAAACTCTTTTAATTCATGCTTGTAATTTAAAATAATCTTATTATTATAAATTACTCGAAGTGAGAGAGTGTTCATCAACCATTCTAGTCCATTCAAATTTTGTGCGACCCTATAGGTTCGATTAACATTGGCGGTAGGCTTAAATCACCATTTATAAACCTACGAGTTATAGTTGGTCTCTAGCAAGACACTATAACTACCCGAGTTAGTATGAATAGTCTCGAGATCCGAGACAACACTGATTGTTAATGACATAATCCCTTTATCACATGATATCATGATAGAATATAAGGCATGGATTAATGTCGACCTTATATCTCTCTATCTTTAATTTCTCGACTCTGATTAGATGATTAAATAAATGCGATTGATCATCATCGATTCATTTGAGTGTGGCCACACAATTCTCGATCTAAATCATTCGAGGGCTTAGAGATATCTCTCTTATTATAAGAGGGATAAATTCCATCTTGATTACTCATATCTCACTACATGATTCACATTATGCCCGATCATAATCTTTATGGTCATCCGGTCGAAGACAACGTTGGGTTATGTCGAAACATAATATTCCTCGATGTTGAGAACCATGACAATCTCGGGTCGAAAGGATTCGATGTCACTCTGACTTGAGATTAACATATGACTTATATCCATGATTTAATCTCGAAGCGAGTCGATCCAATATTTATTCTCCGATAAATACATATAAATCGATGTGTATCCCCATACATATATTCATCTCATGAATATCCATCAAACTTTATATTAATCTTTATTTATTGTCATTCCCACGACAATAAGCGATTATGGATATTTAGAATAATCTTCATAATAAACATGAAACTATTCAAGGTTCTTCTTCTATTATAAACATGCTAATTAAAATAGAAAAATATTCATAAAAAGTTCAAAATACATATCCATATAATATCCATATAATAGGCCTAGGGCACTATCACTAACAGTGGCATGTATAGGAAAATCATTTTTATGATAGAATTATTTTCATTTCATAATTTTATCAATTCTTCTACTTCTTATGCCATTATTTTCATTTACTTTTATTTTGTAATGAAATAGATGCATGTTTAGAAATTATGATTTGTTTAGTTATTCTCTTATTAAATTATGGTGATGGTATTCATATCAGAGCTTCATTTACTTTACAAATTAATCACTTGTATTGTTAAAATCTGTTGAAGAATTCTGAGACCTAACCGGAGATGAGTTCTTAACTAATAGATATCACATGGATCTTTGGGTAATCGAAGGCCTTGAGCGGGTTATTCATAGTGAAGTGCAAATAAATAGAGAGATATTATTTATTGGGCGCATAATTGATTAGTTTTTAGAGTGACATACTAAATTATAATAATTTAGTTTATAGAAAGGGAACGGGTCACTAGTAGGGCCGACCATATCTATCCTTGGATATCTAGAAGTGTGAGCCTAGATTAACACATTCTACTAATAATACATCCTGAACCGATCTATAGATAGCCAATGTTCTTTATACTATCGAGCGAAGGTAAATAATATGAATGCTTCTATTTGACACTACTACATAAAATTCTAAGCATTTCTTTCCTACACATTATCTACGTAATTGCAAGAGAAAGGTAGTTTTTAATATCTCAAAATTCTCGTAACCAATTTATCCAGATAAGTTATATTTTTATTTAAGAACTTTATTTAGGATTAGTTATTAGAAAACCCATTTTAATCGACATTCCAAATTTAGGCCTTATAGAAATAGACTGGAATTAGCCTAAAGAATTTCTTACCTCTCTTCTTTGTGAGATCGATACTGGGGTTATAGAAGAAAACCCTATATTACTTGAAACGATACGTATACTTGCGTAGTACCCCTAGTGTGTAAAATATATTTAAAAATTTTACAACATTTTAATTTTATACACTAGCCGCTATTTATAAATTGGGTCAAGTTTTTTGCCATCCTTTGGAAGCAAAAATTACTGCGTTATTGCGGGTTGAGTCAAGTTTTTGGCGCCGTTGCCAATGAAGCAATGGTATGAACTTTTAGGAGAATTTTAGTTAAACCTGTAAGACTTAGTTTTGGAATTTATATTATTATTATTATTGTTATTGTTGTTATTATATCGTGTGTTTAATTATTGTGTGTTTAATTTAAAATTAAAAATACCAAAAATATTTTTGATATCTATCCTTTTAGTTAAATCTTTAGATTTGTATGCGTCAGATTGAGAGAGAACTTTTAGGAGGATGTTAAATCAGAAAAGACTCCATGAATTTATTGTAAAAATGGCGAATCAACAATATAATGAGTATTCATATTTGGATTATAAATGGATGGAAACTGACTATGAGATGCACTATCCTTATTTTGATTATTACAAACTAGGTTGGGAAAATTATTCAAATTTTAACTGGAATACTAATTTTGGAGGAGAATACCAATTTTGGGAAGATAATCAATTTATTCAGATATGTGATTGGAAGAATCGGGACGACTTAAATGATGAACTTTCTTTTTCTTATAGATTTAACTCTAACCAACTAGATGAGGAAAAGGAATTATTGTTAGAAAATGTTGTTAATCAAATGATGAGTCAATTGGAAAGTTAAGAGGTCGCAATAAGGAATATAGAAAACCAACTGGGGCAGATTATTAATGTAATCAACAGTTACCCCCAGAGATTTTACTTAGTGACTCGGAGATGAACCTTAAGGAAATGAATGATGAACAAAATAAAGATTTTGAACTAAGACTTAGAAGAGAATTTGAGGATATGTTTGAAAAAAACTTTGAAGGGGAAGAATTATAAGATAACTTGAATCAGATGAGCAATCTAGAAGAATTTGATCCATAATCTAAATTATCTAAAGAGAATCCAATCCAAAATTTGGGAGATCTTGAACTATCTTATAGAGATCCATTTCTTATAAATTTCAAGGATGATATTAACGCACAATTTCAGGACTAAACCAAGAGCAATATTCCTATTCTTTAAGTTAATGATTTTATTCGAGTTGTTCCACTAAAGATCCTCTCGAAACTCAAAGTTCATAATGATTTTTAATAATTCAATTGATTAAATTGAATGTAAATGAAAGTTTAAAGGATAAATTACAACCACAATATTGTTTCAAACAGTTCATAAAAACTCCATCAAAACTTTAGAATTTCTACTCACCAAATAAAAGGAAAAAAAGAGAACTAATGATAATTCATGTATGAAACAATAAAATAAACATTGTATTCATTAAAGACAATAAAATACAATGAGTTTTAAAAGAAAAACCATAGATTACACCTTTATAAATTCGTGTATTCCCCTCTTTTTCAGCCAACTATCACTAAGTATCCCTTAGACGATCCTCTAAAAAATAACTCATAAAGGCTTCATAACTCTTTGAATTTCCTTACAGACTCCCTCACTCACATGAGAGGAAAATCAAAGAAGTTTGATTTTCAAAATGCTCAAGAATATCCCTTCCTACAGAAGAATTTGCCTTTAATAGCCTCAAGAGATGTGATATACCTAAAATATATAATATTTTTATGCACATTTTTATACTTATTTTTGATGATATTTCACTTTAATGGAAGGTATGTGTGTGTTTTTCTTTCAGGTACACTTAAATGGACCAAATATGTTAAAAGGGGTGAAAAAGGATCAAATTTTAAGCAAAAATGAAGAAGATGTTAAAATGAATTGGGGTGCCTAAGCACCCAGATCTGGCGCCTAAGCGCCAGTAGACAGAGAAAGCCGCACCTAAGCACCAGAGACCCTGCACTTAAGAGCCAGATAGTTACTTTGCAATTTTAAATAATTTTTGGCAAATTTTGAAGAGGTGTTTGAGGCATCCTTTGGTAAAAACGTGGGTAACTAATCAAGAGCGCTAGAAGACATTCAAATTTCACTTGAAATGATGCATCTCTTGGGTAGATTCATCGAATATGAACACATTTTGAAGAGACACCAAGACACCTTTTGGAGAAAATATAAAAGAAGGACGTGGAAGAGAAGTGTCTGTGTGTGGAGAGTTCTTTTACTGAGAGAAAAATTAGAGTTTGTAGAGAGTAGTTTAAGCAAGAAGTTGTAGGATTCTTATTTAGGGTTTCTTCACACTTTTTTCCTTCTTAGTGAACGAGAGGGTGAGTAGAAATTCCTAAGTAAAAATCCATTATGTTAAGAGAATTAAACACTCTTGGGTTGGGCGACTAGTCCAAGAGAGGCTTGTAAGAGAAAGGAAGAGATTCAAAGGAACTTCAAGAGTTTGGTGGAAATGAACTTGAGATAAGTTTTTAACTTTGTATTTCATTTGGTTTTAATTGAGACTTCTTATTTTTTCTACATGGTTTTACTTTTAAAACTATTTGTGGTTATGTTTTCTCCATGGACTCTGAGTAGTCTTCTTTATCTTTTTCCTTAAAATAAAAAGTAATTAAGTGTTGGATGAAAGTTGTGGAAGTATTGATCTTTAATATTTGAAGAAGTTGTGTTGATTCAATCCTTGCACTTCATTTACCTCTTGATTTGGCTAATCAAGATGTTAACATTTGTTGTGAGAACATGCAAGATCCTAGTAGGTATTGTCTCAATCATAATAGGTAGGAGTCACATGAGATTATATGGATGAGAAACTAATTCATATAATTTTGTGCAAATAAATAGGAAAATATACTTTGATATGTGTAGATCTAGAGGCTTTAGAGTGACAGACTAAAGCCCCTAATTTGGTTTATTGTTCTAGGTTTTGATGCGAGAGTTACCCCAAGGTGGAGGGAAAGGAGGGAACTCTAGAGTGAGAGCTAGCATCTTCCCTCCTAACCCGTTTTCAAAACTATTCAAACTTTAAACTAGCCAATGTTCTTTATAGCATCTCTAATAAGGGTAAAGAATAAAACTGCTCCTATTTGGCACAACACATTTTGATTACTTTCACAACAGAATTCCTTTACTTATTTCTTATTCATGATAATGAAAAAGATATTTTCATCTATACTTCTTTAATCTTTCAAAAATCTCATTATAGTTAATAAATTATTTACTTTATTTCATAATTTAAGAAAATACAAAAAAGAATAGCATTTCTAAAGTTATCTGATATCCAAAATTGTTTAGTGTATTTTTCTAAAAAGAATTTGTGATCTAAAAACCTTTTTATCTTTTTACTTTTCAAAAATTTTCCCCGTTGGATCAATATTTCGGGGCTTAATCAGAAAGTCATATATTACTTGATAATTATATGTATACTTGCATAAAATCCCTAAATAAAAATATCACTGTTGTATTCTTATTTACATTAGAATCAAGTTTTTAGCACTGTTTTAAAGAAGAATATTTTATATAAAAAATATAAGTTTAATTGGATTACAAAAAGCATAAATTTTATTAGTTTTCATCTGGTAGTAAAGAGAATCGGGATCAAGATACCACATTGATCATAACCACCATAGCTTCCTTATGCCAATTAGTCAGCGTAGGGTTTTTCCATGGAGCTATAGAGTTTATTTTAATATTTAAAGAAGCAACACATATTAAATAAGTGGCACAATGATATAAGAAACAGTGCCATAGTATTGGAGGAGGTGCCTAGAGCGCGAGGCTCTTAGTTTGCTTAGGTGTATGGGTGGTGCTTAGAAGCCACTCAAGAAAAATTGGGCATTTATTGCTTCGTGGCTCCATTGGACTCGTGGCTGAAATGGCTTCCTTCAAATTGGATCCAACATCAACCAAAGCATCTTTCAAGCTTTCATATGTACCAACATCCTGTAATGTCATTAAAACAACTAGAAAAACATAATAAATAAAATTGTGAGACAATTTAAATAGTTTTTATCACATATTTCACACAAATCAGAAGGAATTGGGTGAGGTTCATATAATTTTAGTATTGAGGTTCTTAGAGACAAGAGAGCTGGAAAATATCAGCTCTCAGAAGGAATATATATTTGGAAGGTACCGAAAATTGTTTGGGGTTGATGACTCGAGCAAGGCGGTGAGTTTACCCATTACATCTCACTTTTAATTAAGCTCAAATTAGCGTCCTAAGGATGATCAAGAGATAAGAGATATGTGATCGGTTCCATCAAGAGATAAGAGATATGTGATCGGTTCCATATGCTAACATAATAAGCAATCTGATGTATGCATGATTTGTAATATAACAGATAATACACAAGTACTTGGTGTTGTGAGTAGGTTCATGCATGATACACGACAGATTCATTGACAAGCTGGGAATAGTGTTATGAGGTATCTGAAGGGTACATTTGATGTTAGTTTGATATTTGAGAGATAACCATCTATTGCTAATTTATGTGCAAGCTAGATTGATTCATACTATACATGTGATATGAATAGATGTAGGTATCTAACTGATCATTTGTTCATATTGACAGGAGGTCTAATTAGTTGGAGATCAATTCCTTAGTCTACTATTTATCGTCTACTACATAGGTCGAGCACATAATAATCACAGAGGCAATGAAGGAAGCGATACGATCCAGGGCCTATTTGATGACTAGGGAGTTGATCAAGTGTTTCTGACGATATTCTATGATAGTCAGAATATGATATTCATGACCATGAATCCAACTCATCATGCTCATACCAAACACATTAATGTGTGGTCTATTTTGTTTAGAATTTACCTAAAGATGCAATATTATATTGAAAATGATATATACAAAAAAAGAATCGAGCAGACATACTCACAATGGTACTACCAATACAAAAGTTCACAAATTGTAGGAGTATGATGAACATATGAGCTCATTGTTGATTAACCATTCGAGAATTTTGAAGAACTACACGAGGCTTGGTCCATTCGGGAGGGGGTATGTACACAACCATCTTGGTGTAGCTGTTTTGGTGTTGTTGCTCATTTTATTGATCCCCCCACTTATCTATAAGTAAGAGATGAGATGAAGATTGTTATATTTGAGTTTTATTTGTAAAAGAGAACAAATATGTTATTATCAATTTTTTATTACTATGTCATGATTCTATTTTATTGTAGGAGGGATTACGATTGATTTTTGTGTGTAGAATTGTAACCCTATTTCAACCGTCTTTTTCTTTCTCCCTAACTATCGATATTAAAATAACCTCTCCCCGAAGACGAAGACAGATTTGCATTGATTCACGTAAATTGCATCGTGTTTGATTGTTTATTTGTTATGTGATTTTATTATCCGTATTATTTTGTATAACAAAATCATCTCAGCCATTAAAATATTTGGATCGAGTTTAGATTCACTTAGGTGACAAAAAAGGGGGTTAGATTCGGGTAAACCTAAATTGATGATTTAATTACTTAAATACTCTAAAATTATAAAATTTTCATACTTATAGTACTTTTTCTAAGTTTTTGCACATAAACTCGTTAATCGTGTTAATTTCGATCGAATTGGCAGCAACCAGGCACAACTTAAATTTTTTTTTTTTGCCACATTTGGTAAATTCCGGTTGAAATTTTCGAGTCATTTAATAAATGATCGAATTTGTGTTGGCTATATTCATGTCGAGTTATTTTTTTTCAAACCCATATTCAACCCATGAACTCGAATTGACCCCCCTAGCCAAATTAGATTTACTAGTTCTTAACTAATCAATATTACACTAACAATTCAAAGATGATGAACAAAAATAAAATAAAATTATTATTATTATTATTATTATTATTATTTGCTAAAAGCAATCTAAGTAATGTTCCTATAACATTCTAAACGTATGGAGATTTCTTTTCATTTATTTAAATTATTGATATTTATTTTTTGCATAAACTGGTATCATTATTACGTCATTTTAGAATCAATTATTAATATTACAAATGCAAACTTAATTTTCATAATTATAATATTTAATTTTATTAATTAAAAATAATTAGCATATAATTTAAAAATTGCTTAATAGATGTAATTCTTTTTTCACAAGATACTCTGGTAGCTTATTAACACTATGCTTCTACACAAAACTATCATGTTTTCTAAGAAAATCATGAAAACTATTTATCAATTACGTTTATTAAAATAATTAGACTATACTTATCGAATTTAGGCTTAATTTTCATTTCATTGAATTCATTGAATTTCTTACATATGATTTCATAAGTTATGTGATTATTTATTATTACAGATAAAATTGATATATATTTGTAGTTCTTACATTAAGATGCAAAAACTACAAGAGACGACAAAATACTAAGCGCTTTCATAGAATATTTTGAGTGATTTATTGAAGAAAATACGTTATTCCACAGAATATTTTGAGTGATTTAGATTCTTGCACGTGTGGTGTTCCAGATTTCAATCTGGAAGAGAATTTATTAGTGCTTTTTATTTATATTTCGTAATATAAGTCATGTAGAAATTAATGATTTGATTTTTTTAATTATTATAGATTATTATTATTTTTATTTTTTTTATTTTTTGATATTTTTATTGTAATCTTGTATGTTGAAGCTTCAATTTATAAACTTGGATTGCTGAACATTTGTGGATATTAGAAGCACATTAGGAGTACGCTAACCATTAGAGAAAGATAAATATAAATGTTTTTTTTTTCCACATATGGTGGAATTCTCCTTCCGTTTAAGTGTGATTAGGGCTGTCAAAACGGTTCGTTTATCGTGAGCAGCTCGTGTTCGACTTGTTAAGAAGCTCATATTCGGCTCATTTGCTAAGTTAACGAGCCGAACACGAACTAAGATTTGTTCGTTGATGTTTGGCTCATTTTAGCTCGAAATATCACTCATCAATTATATAAATAAATAAATAAATATATATATATATATATATATATATATATATATATTTCTTCTGATCGGTATTATTTTTAAAAAATTTAATTGACTACAAGGCTACAATAATTTATAATCAATTAAAAGTTTTAATTAAGAAAATAGAATAAAAATTATTAAATTAGATTCAGATGATGTTGTAATATAAACAATAATTTTTAAATCTTGCCCTAATCCTTAACATTTTTTGGGTACGTGATTAGGGTTGTCAAAACAACTTTTTGTTTATGAACGGCTCGTGTTCGGCTCGCTGAGCAAATAAGCCGAACATGAACACACTTTTTGAACTCGAAATATAACGAGCCGAACACGAGCTGATTCTAGCTTGCTCGTGTTTGACTCGTTTACACCACTAAGTGCGATAGATTATCAATGGATTACTTATTTTCATAAACATAAGCCTTGTTTTGAGTCATTTTATTATTTTTTATTTGTTTTTTATTTATATTTTATTTTTTTTTTTATTTTGCACATTTTTTTAATGTTTGGAAAACAAATTGCCTTATTTTTAAAAACACTTTAAAAATAATTTTGGATATTTTTAAAAATAACTATATATATTATCAGATGCTTCCAGAGAATTTTGTTCGGAGTGACTTACTGAAGAAAATAAATTATTGGTCCAATAAAAAAAGGTCATAGATTCTTGCACGTGTGTGTTCAATCTTTCAAGCTTTAGGAGAATTTATTAGTGATTATTATTATTTATTTCGTAGCATAAGTCATGTAGAGATTGATGATCTGATTTTTATTTATTTATTATTATTAGAAGGTAGAGTAAGGTTGCCATCAAAATGAAGAAAGATTTTTTATTGAAATCTTTGTTGAAGCTTTAACTTGTAAGCTTGGATGGATGAAAAGACTGTGGATATTATGAGCAAATTACGAGTACGCTAACCAATAGATAAAGACAAATATAAATCTGTTTTTTCCACCTATTGTGGATTTCTCATTCGGTTTGTGTGTGATTCATTATTAATTGATTTCTTATTTATTTTCATAAATTTTGGCCTTATTTTGAATCATTTTTAGTTTTTTTTTTTTTATTTAATTTTTATTTTAGAAGTTTTTGTTTAGTTGATTTTTTAGGTTTTCATTTTTTTTTTGTTTTAAAAACAAAATGGCTCATTTTAAAAAACAAGCTAGGCATATAAAAATAATTTTGAAAGTTTCTAAAAAAATTCAATATATTATCAGATAACAAACATGTTTCATTTCAAGTAAAAATATAAATAAAATAAAATAAAATAAAATAAAAATAAAAATAAAAATAAAAATTGATCCCCAAACTGGCCCTTAGCGTTTGGATTTCAATTGATAGAATTTTGGGGCATTTAGATAAATACCACACTATTGTGTGCTAGAAAATTCGCGATTGTTGAATGATTATTTAACTTCTTAGTGTTGTACAAAAATCTAACACATACACACGCACATACATTAGAAATAATATGTAGAGACACCATAATTTTTTATGTGAAAAATCTGTAAAGGAAAAAACCATGGGAGATAGCCCAATTAGAATGATCAACTATAAACTTGTGAGTACGATTACTGAGACCCTTATCTCACAAACTAGAAACATCAAAGGTGTACGAAGTCCCTCCAAGTATATTGTTTGTATGAAAAAGAGTTTGTTGTCGGTTGCTACCGAGAGTGATCCTTGGAACTTCAGTACACGTCTTTGCACAATATTCAAGACACTGTTCTTCTTCGTAAGGTGATTCGTTACTCTGCAACATACGTCGTTAATTTACCTCGAACTTTGTTGTTGTTGATCTACTTTTTAGTCAACTCTTTTTTCTTAGCTTCTATCTAATCTCATGAGGACATAAGACCGAATTAAACTCATATAAGATATAACTTGAACCCTAAAAGAGCTAAGACTTGAGGTAACCCTAATTTAAACTACAATCAAAATCCAACTGAACAAAAATTGAAACCAACCAAATTAAAATAGAACCAAAAATATCCAACTTCATCTAAACCCTAACAATGACCTAAAAATCAGTTTTAACTACTACATAATGAAATTATCATTTTCTCCACAGATCATCGTATAGCTCAAATCTTCATTCTGAAAGTTGCAAAATGTCATATCTCATGTAAAGACCTTATAAATTTGTTTGATGATTATATAAAAAAATTTTTAAGTAAAACTTTTCGCTTCAAGTTTTCATGCATGAATAGTGCTCCTACCACCAAAAAAAATTTGTTTTATCCACAGAGCCAACCTAGTAATCAGAAGTTCATTTTGTAAGTTGCAAGATGTTTATTATCGCATAGGAGAAGCATACAAACAAGTTTGATGATGATCAAACACTATTTTTACATAAACTTTTCTGTTTTGGGTTTTCATGTATGAAAAATAGTCTCATATAATTTTTTTTAAAAAAAAGTATTATTTTTCAAAGTGCCCCTGGATAGTTGAAACCTTTCAAGTGTATCCTTTTATGCCCAAATCAAACCTCATTTGGGGGTTATTAAGCTTGCAACAATTTGGACAATAATTTTGATAATAAAAAGGATAATCTTAATAATTCATTCAAAACAGATTCAATTAAAAATAAATTCAACTAAATTAAATTTGAACTAACAATAATCAATTTAATAAATCAAATCCCATTAAATACTTTCATTCAAAATCTACCAAATTTTCTCTCTATTGAAGGCCCACACTTAAAATATCTTGAGATAAGACATACTTTAACTAAAACCAAGTTCACCAATATGTTATTTTCATTTTTCTGAACCAAATGAGCTAATGCCAAAATTTTGTCAGAACCACTTCCAACCACCCATAACCACATCTCCACTTTAAATGGAATATCTTAAGGTAGAGACCTCTTCAACCAATACTAATCGTAACATTGGATTCCTTGCATTCTTATTTTTCAAATAAACTATGTTTGTGATTTTATCCATAACCACCTCCCCAAATTCAAATTCTCACATTTTTTTTAATTTCTCTCCACTCCTCTTAACAATTCCTTCCCTTTTCCTCCCAACGTAAACTAGACGTTACCCTCTATTCTTCTCAATGCTCACTTAGCTGAAACCCACACTCTCTCCAACCCAAAACTACCCCTCTCATCCTCCGGAAGGACAAAATTCCTCTCTTCCCTCTCATCCTCTCACTTAATCGAAACATATCGAGGCACCCTCACCTCCCCACATCTAGGTCGAAACTCTCATACACTCTCCTCCTGTCTCTTCATCAAGAAAGGTAAGCACTTCCATTCATCCAAGCAAGGAAGGCAAGGATAACCTCTCATTGAAGCAAAAAAAATCAAGCAATTACCTAAACAAAGGTATAAATCACTTTCCCCTTCACATTTCAAAGTTTTGCATGGAATAGATTGTGAAATTGTGATGTGAATCTCATCTTACCCTTTCATTTTTTCCATGTATTTTCTCTTCCTCCCACCCCCTTTCCTTCCATAGCCAAAACTCTAATCTTCCTCTCCCTCCCTCCTCTTCTACTTTCATTGGCTGAAACCATAGCCTTTCTCTTTTATTCTGTCATTCATTCATTGGTCAAAAATCTATCCTTTATCTTCCTTTCTCTCATGCTCCTTTCATTGGTCTAATCCCTCTCACTCTCACACACTTCTCCTCTTTTACAAAAGATGAAACCATTCCCTATCACTACTCCAATTTTCCCACTTTTTTACACATACTTGAAACCATACCCTCACTCTCATATGCTTCCCCTCTTGTTTCCTAATCAAAACCATATCATAGCACTACTCTTCTTCTCTCGAACAAAAAATCATCCCATATCACTACTCATGTTCTCCCTTGTCTCTACCAAAAACCATCCCCTCACTCTCACAAACATCTCCTATTCTCTCCTACCCAAACCATTCCCACTCTCACTCACTTCCCATTTTCGTACCTACCCAAAATAATGCCCTCACTCACTATAATTTCTCTCTCTCTCTCTCTCTCTCTCTCTCTCTCTCTCTCTCTCTCTCTCTCTCTCTCTCTCTCTCTCTCTCTCTCTCTCTCTCTCCATCCTACCTGAAATTATGCCCTTACTCACACACACTTCCACTCTTCCCTCCTAGCCAATATCATGCCCTCACCCACTTCACTCTCTTCCTCCCTCTATCCTACCCAACTCCGTGCCCTCACTTACACGCACTTCCTCTCCTCTCACACACTCGAAAACCCTAGCTTGCACGCTTGTCATTTTCCTTTCTCTCACAAACCCAAAATCCCTCTCCCTCTCTCCATCGTACCTAAAAAATCCATCAATCACTGTTCACCTTTTCCTTTCTCTCTCTCACCCAATACCCTAACCTACACTCTTTCCCTTTCCCTTTCTCTTTCCTATCCCACCCCAAGCCTAACCTTCTTACCTTCTCACTTTCTCTCTCTTACCCAAACCTTAGTCTAGCCTACTCACCCTCTCCTTCACTCTCTCCTACCTAGAGATTCCCTTACCTCACTTCTGGCTTGAATTGTAACCTTAAATCCTCCTTTATGTTAATTTATCATGCCATAAAATGTTCCATGTGGCTATGTTATGTTTCATGTAACAAAAATTTTGCATGTACTTTTTCTTATGTCTCATGCGATAGAAAAACATTTATGTACTTATCTTATGTATCATGCAATATAAAACTTTTCACGTAATTACCTTATCTCATGCAATAGAAAACATTTTATGTGGCTATCTTATGCTCCATGCAATATGAAAGTTCACGTGGTTATATTATGTTCCATGCAATAAGAAAATCCATTTGGCTATGTTATCTTCCATTCAAAAAAAAATCTCATGTGGTATGTTTTATTCAATAAGTTCATTATGTTTAGATTTCATGTAACAAAAGAATTTCCAATGGCTTAGCTTTATGTCTCATGCAACAAAAATCTGATGTGGTAGCCCCATGTGTCATGCAAAAATTCAATGGGTTAACATTATGTCTCACGGAAAAAAAAGGAAGAAAAATTCATGTGTTGGCGTAATGTCAAATGCAAAAAAAAAAGAAAAGAAAAGAAAAAGAAAAGGAAAGAAAGAAATAAAGAAAAACTTTTCCTGTATTAATTTTATCTCATGTAAAAAAAATAAATAAATAAAAATTAATGTGGTAGAGTAAAACTCTTAATGAATTAAAGTAATTTTTAAATAAAATAAAAGCTTCTTCAAAAAAAAAACATAGCAAAAAAATATTCAAGAGAAAACCTAAATAAAACTCTTTCACAGCAAAACATAAAAAAAAAAGAAAAAAAAAATAACTTAAATAAATTTTTTTCAAAATAAAACTCGAAGAAAACTCTTACACGATATAACTCTGTCTAACTTAAATAAAATCTTAAATAATGTCTTTTCAAATTATAACTCGAAGAAAACTTAAGCAAACTCAAAGAAACTCGAAGAAAACTTAAAAAAAAAAATTCTAAAAATAAAACTTAAATAATGCCTTTTCAAAATATAACTCATTATAGAAACAAAGATTAAACATAATCTTTTCAAAAGTTTTCTTTTTTAAAAAACTAAAACATAACTAAAACTTTTTTTGTGTAGAATTTTTTTAAAGTAAAACTTGAACAAAACCTTTATAAAATATAATTTTTTGAAAAAAAACAAATGTTTTTAAAATAAAACTTAAATAAAATCGGCTTAAAATAAGATTTTTTTTCAAAAAAAAATTTAAGCAATACTTTTTTGTATAAATAAACTTAAATAAAACATTTTTAAAATAAGATGATTCAAAACAAAAATTAATGCAAAACATTTTTCATAAAAGAACTTAAGTAAAACTTTTTCGAAAAAATACTAAAACTTTTTTAAAAAATAAAACTTAAATAAATTTTTTTCGAACAAAATCAGACTAAATCTTCTTTTTAAACTAAATAAAACTTTTAAAAAACTCTTTCAAAATTGAACCAAGTAAACTTTTTTACAAAACAAACAAAGAACTTATTCTTTTCTATGAAGCATTTCAGTACTGTTCTTCTGCCAAAGGTATACAATATCAGAAAAAGTGATTTTTTCTGTTATAGGGACAATCATGGTTGGTTTCGAAAGAATGATTAAAGATTGGAGAAGTATATAGGGACATTGGAGATTCCTACATCACCCCTGCTCTATGTAGAAAAAATGTATCAATGACAACAAAATTGGCCGAGGTGGAACGTTTCAACTTCTCATGCCTTCAGGGAGTGGGAGTTTCATGTGAAAATCTTTATTAGCATTATATGCCTGAAGAACATTTTGCTAAATGAGTTCATTTGTTTAAATTATCAAATTTGATTTCTTTTATTGATACTTTTGTGTTCCCAATATTAGGGAAATCGTCAAGGCCTCCTTTCCTTATGACGAACAAGTTGAAGTTAAAGTTCGCGAGACTTCCCATGGATGACAAAGTGATAGCATAATTGTTGAGTCCAGGTAGCTTGGTTATCCTTGTGGATGATGAGGACGAAAAAGATGAAGCTCCATTGTCCACTTCTATAGGAAATGTGTCCATGAAACAGGCTGGTCTTAGCATGAGCGTGTGAATAAGTCAAAATATTCTCCCAGTGCCTGCATAGACCAACCCACAATGTGGAGGAAAGGGTGAGGCAGTTGTGAAAGAGTCGCTATCCTAAGAGCCTCGCCCAAAGTGACCGAGAGTAGAGGTGATTTACAGGGAATCATCAGGGTCTCCCTCTGATGCCTATTTAAGGTTTATGCAATCAATGGAGTTCAATTTGAAAGGGCAAACCACCTTTCTGAACAAAACGGGAATATGAGCCTTTGTGGACCTGACTAAGGACTAGATGTCTGATGATTCTTATTGGGACAATCCTCATTTACTCTAGCCTATATTGGGTTCCTTAGAATTTTATGAGAAACTGACCAAAGGTAGACAGTCGATAATGGACTTGGCAAATCTAAGTAATTAAGAAAATCATGATAACTATATATCAATTAGGTTTATTGAATAACTAGACTATGCTTAGTGAATTTAGCCTTAATTATCATTTCATTGAATTCAATGAATTTCTTACATATAATATCATATTTCTTGCGATTATTTATTAATAAAAATAAAATTGATATGATTTCATAAAACCATTAGTTATATCTTCCTAAACTGTGGAAATTAGTGCTTACCGGTCACAAAACCCATTCGGTTTTGGAAGGGCATATGGAAATTTTTTTTTTGGGTCCTCTAAAATTCTTTTGAGATAATTTGTGAGGCACGAATTCTTTGGCTATTAACATAAAATACATTAAGATGCAAAAACTACAAGAGACGACAAAACACTAAGTGCTTCCAGAGAATATTTTGAGTGATATATTGAAGAAAATAAACTATTCATCCAATATAAAAAGTTTATAGATTCTTACACGTGTGGTCTTCCATCTTTGGATCTGTAGAAGAATTTATGAGTGATTTTCATTATTTATTTCGTAATATGAGTCTTGTAGAGATCGATGTTTTTTATTTTATTTTTTTTATTATTAGGTTGCCATCAAATTGAAGAAAGATTTCTTATTGATATTTTTATTCAAATCTTATTGTGGAATTCTATTTCTGTTTGTGTGATTCATTATTACTTGATTACTTATTTATTTTCATAAACTTAGGTCTTGTTTTGAATCATTTATATTTTTTATTTTATTTTATTTTATTATATTAAATTTTTTTTTATTTAGTGCATCTTTTAATATTTTAATTTTTTTGATTATTTTTAAAAATAACTAAAGGTGTTAAGGGATACCAAACATATTTTATTTCTAATAAAAATATAAACAAAATAAAATGAAAATAAAAATAAAAAAATGATACCTAAACCTCCCATTACCCTTTGGATTTCTATTAATAAAAATATGTACCACACTGTTGCATGATAGAAGATTCATGACAGTCGAATGACTATTTAGTTTCTTAGTGTTGTACAAAAACTCAGCACACACACATGTAATATAAATAACAGGTAGAGATACCCGAAGCTCTTAAGTGAAAAATTTGCATGATCCACTATAAACTTGTGAGTACAAGTATTGACTCTTATCCCGCAAATGGGAAATGGTAAAGCGAACGAATTACGAAGTCCCTCCAAGTACATTGTTCATACGCAGAAGGGTTTGTTGTACAATGATAGCGGGCGGTTACTGTTGGGAGTGATCACTAGAACTCAATACACAGTATTCTGGGTATTTCATTGCACAATATTCAAAATATTGCATTACTTTGTAAGGTGCTTCGTTGCTCCACAACATAAGTCGTTAATCTACCCAGGGCCTCATTGTTGTTGACCTTACTTTTTGATCAACCCTTATTCTTGACTTATAACTAATCTCATGGGGACGTACGATATCCCTTTTAGCGTCATTAGATGATTGAATTGAAGTTAGATAAGCTGTAAATTGAACCTCCCTTGACCTAAAACTTGAGCTAACCCTAATTTAATCTACAACTAAAATCCAACTGAATAGAAATTAAAATTAACCATACTAAAATATAATAAAAAAATCAACTTCAGCTATACCTTAAAATTGACCTAAAAATCAGCTTTAGCCACAACACACATTGATATTGTCATTTTTTCCACTTATCATCATAGAGCTTGAAACTTCATTCTGAAAGTTGCATGATGTTATTATTACATATAAAAACCATTCAAATAAATTTGACAATTGTATAGCACAAATTTTATAAAGAACTTTTCATTGCAATTTTTCATGCAAGAATAGTTCTCCAATCATCCTAAAATTAATGTTTTCTTCTCATACCAATTTTAGGATCAAAATTACATTATATAAGTTGCAAGATATTTATTATCAAAATGAGAAGCATGCAAACCAATTTGATAACAACCAAACACCCTTACTACATGAAACGTTTTATTTTGGGTTTTCATGCATGAAAAATGATTCTAAATAAATTTCTTTTCAATGAAGCATTAATTTTCAAAAACAAGCTAAATAAGTGCATCTTGATTATCAAAGCTTTCAAATGGATCATTTTGTGCCCAACTCAGACCTCATTTGGGGCCCATTAAGCCTAAGATAATTTGGACAATAATTTCAATAATAAAAAGAATAATCCTAATAATTCACTAAAATAGACTCAAATCAAAATCAAACTTTAAGTAAAGTAAAATTTAGCCAAAAACTCTCAATCTAATCAATCAAAACCCATTATAAAATTTCATTCAAAATTCAATAATTTTTTTTCTGTTAAGCTTGGGCCCACACTTTGACTTGAAATATCTTGTGATAGGGCCTACTTTGACAGAAATCAATTTTACTAATGTGTTCTCCTTTTTTTTTTTAACCAAACGAGCCAAGGTAAAAATTTTATCTAGAACCACCTCTCCACATTGAATTGAAATATCTTGATGTAGAAAACACTTTAACCCAAACAAATTGTACCATTTGATTCCTTACCTTTTTTCCTTTTAAAAGAGCCATGTTTATGATTTAGGTTATAACCACTTATAACCATCTCACCCAATTCAAATTCCCTCCCATATTTCTTAAAATTTCACTCAACTCCCTCTCTTACCCATTCTCCCCCTTTTCCTCGTGATTTTTAGCTAAAATCCCCCCTCTCCCTTTTATTCCTCAATTAGTTGAAACCCACTAAGCTACTCTTCTCATCTCTCTCCAACCCAAAACTCTCCCTCTCATCATCCCCAAGGCTAGAAACCTCTCACCTCTTCTTGTCTCCTAATGTAGCTGCAACATCTCAAGTCTCCTTACCTCCTTTCAACAAGGCAAAAACTTCCATACACTGTCCTCCACTCTCTTCATCAAGGAAGGAAACAATTTCCATTCATTCAAGCAAGAAAGACAAGGATATCCTCTCATCCAAGAATGGAAGCCATGCAACAACCAAGCAAATGTATAAATCACTTTCTTTCTCTCATTTCAAAGTTTTGAATGGAGTAGTTTGTAATATATGGCGTGAATCTGTTCTCCCTCTCAATTCTTCCATGGATTTTTTCTTCCTCACTCCCCCTTTCCCTCCATAGCTGAAACCCTATCCTTTCTCTTCCTCTCTCTTTCTCTTTCTTCTTTCAATGGTCGAAATCATAGTCCTCCTCTTCTACTCTCCTTCTTATTTTGTTGGCTAAAGCCCTCTTTATCCTCCTCCATCCATTAGTTAGAACTTTCCCCTCACTCACACTCTTCCCTTCCTCTCATACTTGAAACCATCCTAAATCACTACTCTCATTATGCCACTTCTCTCCTACCCAAATTCATCCCCTCACTCACAGACTACCGCTCTTGTCTCTTTCTTGACACCATCCCATATTTCTATTCCCCTTCCCCCTCTTTTCTTCTACCCGAAACCATCCATTATCACTACTCCCATTCTCCCTCTTCTCTACCACTTAATACCATCCACTCACTCCCACACACTTACCCTCTTCTCTCCTCTCCAAAACAAAAGAAGACATCCCCTCAATCTCACACACTTCCCTTCTCTCCTTTATGAAACCATGCCTTCACCCACGACACTGTCTTCATCTCTCCATCTTACCCAAAACCATGCCTTCACTCACATAAACTTGCTTTCTTCTCCTACCAAAAACTTTGCTCTCACCCACTACACTTTCTTCCTCTGTCCATCCTACCTTAAACTATGCCCTCACTCACACATAGTTCTTTAGTTCTTTCACACCAAAAAACCTTACTCTACACTCTTCCCTTTCCCTCTAGGATGAGAGACAGGTCCAGCAGGCGAGGAAGGTGACTAGGAGTGCTGGAAGAAGGCTGACAGCGAATGCATTGGGTATGAGGCTTTCTAGCTGGTGGCTGGGAGTAGGACAGAACATAGGCAATTAGTGTCCAACGGGTAGAAGCAATATAACAGCTACTGGATAGAGGTCGGAAGGCCACAGCGACTGATGCAAGGTTGTTAAACGTCTTGACGGCAGTGTGATAGCCACTGATAAGTGTCAAACAGTAGCAAGGAACGTGTCAGCATGGCTGGCAACAACAAGACAACTGCTGGAAGTGTAGAAAAAAAGCAGGGAAGGTTTTGACGTGGCTAGAGGCAGTAAAACAGTTGTAGGAAGCATCGAACAATATCAATGAATGAAGATGAAAACAAGGTCGAGTGGTTTACGGCTATTGGAAGCAAGGACAGGGGGTGCGGAAGGATAAATGCTCTTCGGAGCTGAGATACAACTGAATGATCACCCAACCCCTTAGACAGTCACCACCTCAGACAAATTATGACTAGAGTACCTTCTCATCATTGGGTACAACCCCCTAAGTGAAAGAATGCCTTAAAAGCAGCAACTGAAATCAGCAATCATCAAAAATCATTCTTCCTATTCCTAGGCGAAAAACATCAATAAAGAAGGGGAAAATAGAAAGACTTGGCAAGTAGGATTATAGACAATAAATAAAGGAGGGGAGAAAAAGGAAGAAATTTGAAGTGAAGCTATTGTAGGAAGGGAAGGATTTAGGCAGGGAATCAAATATGAAAGGGGACTAAGGTTCCTGTAGAAGTAATAGTAACAAGTCCATAGTACTGTAGTACCATGGTCGGTAAGCTCCCACGTCAATCTCATCTGTCGAAGCTTTTATCACAGAAAACTTTTTGCAGGGTAGGTAGGGTTAGATGCTAGGGAACCGTAGGATTGGACTAGGTTTGGGCTATATCTGATACAAGATGATACTAGAGCAAGCCTAAACCACAGTGGAGACACAAATATTGCTAAAATTAAAATAGGCTTGAACAAGGACTCCTCTACACAAACAATACAAACATGCAAATGAAAAGAACAACAACGATGCTGTGAAAAGTAAGAAAGAAAACAAAGTAAAACACAATGAAGGCTCCCTCTAGGGCGAGCAAGAGGTCCCGCAGGGAAGAAAGGTGGTTGCGGGGATGATGGAAGGAGGCTACCAGCGAATGCAACAGATTGGAGGCTTGCTGGCTGGTGTCCGACGGCTAGAAGTAGAAAGAAAGCTGTGGGACAGGGGCTAGAAGATTGGGACGACCGCTGGAAGGCGATTGAAGGTCTGGACAGCAGCGTGATAGTAGTGGGAAGCATTGAACAATAACAGAGATGGTATCGACATGGTTGGCGGTAGCAAGATAGATGTTGGAAGCTTCAAACAGAAATAGGAAAGGTGTCGACGTGCCTGGTGGCTGTGAAATAGCTGCAGGAAGCGTCGAAAAACTACAACGAATGAAGATGAAAACTAGCTCGAGTGGTTTGTGGCTGCTGGAAGCGAGGCCGGAGGGAGCTGCTGAAGGATAAATGTCTCTTCAAGATCGAGCTATAGCCGGAGCACCACCCGACCCCTTGTATAAGGTCACCACCTCAGACAAGTTACGACCGAAGCACCTTTTCGTCGTCTTGTACAGCCTACAGAGGGGAAGAATGTCTCAAAGGCATCAACTGAAATCAGCAAACATCAAAAACCCATCTTTTCAATCCTAGGAAAAAAAAAACATCTATAAATACGGTGGAAATAGATAGACTAGGCAAGTAGAAGAATGTACAATAAATAAAAAAGAGGGGAAGAAAAAGGAAGGAATTTGAAGTGAGGCTGTTGTAGGAAGGGATGGATTTAGGTCGGGAATCAAATAGAAATGGGGACCATGGTTACTATAGCAGCTACAGTAACGCATTTGCAGTACTGAAGCTACAATGGTAACGCGTCTGCAATACTGTAGCTCTTACAATACTGCGGCCAGTAAGCTCCGACGTCATTTATGGTATAACCTATGTTTTTTATTTTTATCAAATTCTCAATGGTTTGAATGTGGCACGCGTAGATACATCAGTTCTATAGTTTAAAAAACTCACATGCATGGTTGATTTGTAAATTGCAATGTTTTGGATGGTCTATATGTAATTATCCCTTAATTTATATGCGTACCTAAATTAACCTATTTAATAAAGATAACAAAAATCAATTGATTATTAAAGTAAAAAGATAATTTGCTGAAAATTTATTAATTCATTAAAAAAATATTAATTTAAGTAGAGAAGACATTGAGCCTATAGACATCATCAATTATTTTCAGGCAACTAACACAAATAGAAAAGACTTTGAACCGTTGATTATCTCTCCATATGCAAGTGAGTAGAACAATAAGAATTGGGGGAAGACTTTGAATCGCTCGTTAGCTCTCCATATGCAAGTTAGAAGAACTACATGAATTGGGGGAATATATATATATATATATATATGTATATATATATATATATGTAGAGATATATATATATATATATATATGTATATATATATGTATAGATATATGTATATATATATACATATAGATATATGTATATATATATATATATATATATATATATATATATATATATATATATATATATATATATGTATGTATATATATATATATATATGTATGTATATGTAATTATAAAGGCCATCTGATACAAGTTATAAGGTATTATATTAGACAGCAGTTAATGCTATAAACTAACACAACAAATATTTGTATATAAAAAATATATCAGCACGGATCTCCAAACATATGAAGAGCTCGGTTGGAAAATATAGACAATCGAACGAGGCTTTTGACGATCGTTTGGGTTGGCTAGCAAGCGGAGGAACTTACTAGAGAATTTCTCACAAGGTGATGATCAGCCCTTGGGACGATACACAAAAAACATTCATTTTTTTGTTAAACTATCGGCAAATTCAATATACAACAAACGACCAATGAGTTTTTTATTGACCAAATCAATCCTCCCGTTTTATTACATGTGCATATTTTTGTAATTACCAAAAAGTCCCCTCAAAAGACTAATGATGTGGGGACTGATACGTAATTTTGTAGAACTTAAACCCATTTCTAAAAATAGGGGGTCAATGTTATTAATAAAGGTATGCATCTCTTGCTGTTCTCGACTACTCTCTCTCTGTCTCTCTCTCTAACGTTTTATATTTTGACCGTGTTTCCTGACAATTTCGGATTCAACAATATTTGATACTTTGCTGTACATCGAACAATATTTAAAATTCAAGTGAAATCTTTGAACGTCCTGCTCATTAATAAAATTCTGAATGTAACTGCTTTACCATTTTCCTTCTAAAAATGGACTTGTTTGTATCGAGAAAGCAACAAACAATTGCCCAACAGTTAATGAGAGGAAAGGGTTGGTTGCGTTTACTTTAAGCCATATGGCACTCTTTCTTTGAAACGACAATTATGCCTTCCATAGTTATCATTTTGAGCTTATTCGTATTACTGAGAAGCGAGGACGGGCTCCGAATGAAAATTGCAGCACATTTTTCGCCTTCTATCAGCCAATGACGAGCCTTTTTTTATTTGGGGTATTTTTGAGATAAATTTTATTATTCTCTAAATCATATTTAATATTTATACTCTTAACTATTTTTATTGAAATTTTTGTAAGAAAATGTTTTTAATCAAAACGCTTAAAATATTTTTGAAATATGTTGAGTGCTATGAAAATTAAACACCACTGTTAGTCACAATTGCTTGCTATTTTTCCCCTTTCGTACATTGTAGTTGTTGTCGTACCTAGTAGTTGTTGTCGTTACAGTTATTAACCACCATCATCATCACACTAGTTGTCATCATTCCATTGATTATGCCCCAATTGACGACGACCACTGCCGCCATGATGTAAATACATTTGATGCGTACCAAAAGATTTGTGGTGGTATAGTGATTATTTAGAGTCTTAGCATTGCATAAAAATTCAGCACACACTCGTATAATTAATGTGATAAATAGTGACCCCAGAAGTTTTTACGTGAAAACCCAAAAAGGAAAAAGCCATAGGGCCTAGCTCAGTCAAAACAATCCACTAAGAATTTGTGAATACACATACATATTCTTGTCCCACATGCAAGAATTGACTACGCAATTCCTCGAGGTATAAAATTTGCTACACGGTGTTCAGGAGTGATAGTAGTTAGGAGAATTCACCGGAACTTCAGTACTCCATCTTTGAAGTGCGTTTTTGTATAATATTGAGACGACGTGTTGCTCTGTTCGGTGTTTTTTTACTTCTCAACATATGTCGGGATTCAGCAACACTCATCGTGATTTTGCAAAAAGTTTTTTTATAATAAGAAGAGAGTCGTAGATGGTGGTCAACGGTGGTCGAGGTAGCCGCCGAGCGATGGTTGAAAGTCATTGGCAGCTGCAAGGGCTCACGACATTTGTTGAAACTTTGATGTCGGTTCCTTCTACTCTAAGCTTGGGGCTTCCTCTGGTTCAAGGTCTAGGTCCTCCTTCATCAAGGAGGTAGGGCTCGATTTATAGGGTCTAAGAGATGCCTCCCTACAAATAGGGAAGGAATTAGGTGCACTCCATCGGACGACCCAATGAGGTTCCCTTAATCGAGCGACCATTTATAAATATTTGAGTATCTTGATGATGTCAGAATTGTGTGATCTTTGGTTTGTTGGATTCTTCTCGTTGAGACGCTTTATTCGACTTAAATATTTTCAAATCGGAATTCATTAAACATTTCAATTTCGTAAAAAAAGCTTTAAAAACGGCTTAACAGCTCGATATGGCTTTATTTGACTCGAATTTAACCAACTTTAGTGTCATTGTGTTCGTCTCGTCGAACCAGTCAGTTTGAATGTAAGTTTGTTAAAATCATAATATTGGATGATTTTGAATTGAAGTTTTTACATTCCTTACAAAAAAAGATATGAGATTTGAGTTTATCACCTTATGATTTATGTCAAATGATAAATTTTTGTTGATGATCCACAAAAATTTTTTTTTTTGTTTTGATATTGGCGTGTCTACCATAATTCTTGAATGATTTTAATAAAAACGATTGGATATTTTATTTGTACAATAATATATTATCCCTAGAGGTAGAAATATTATGTTAAAATAGATCTAATCATTCTAAAGAGAAAAATCTTTAAAATTTATGGGTCCGTGTTAACCAAAGATTTTTTCCCTACCTTACATATTTAGGTTAGGGTTTATTTTATCATGGGAATTGTTATCCTTACAAAGATAATCACTCATTGGTAATTACTTCACAAATGTTTTAGACTCTTATGAAAACTTTTGATTGAAGTATTGACTTATACCATGTAGCATTTTAAGATTAGTGTTTTTAAATGAAATGATTTAAGATTTGAAGATATTTTCAAATGAGGTAGATTCAGAATTTGAAATGATTTACTTGGAATTCAAAAGTTGGGATTTACAGTTTAATGACAATGTGTCATGGAAAGGTTCAGGGTTAACTGACGCTGGGAAGAATATGTATGCTGGGGATTTGGACATGAAAAAGCAGTGAAGGAATTAGGTTTAATTTTGAAAGGTTGGATTTGAATGATTTGGTTGAAAAACCTGATTTGAAAGGTTTGTTTTTATTAGGTTTGAACTCAAATGTTTGATTTGAACTATTTAAGTTTGGCATGAAGGTTGAGTTGAGAAGATTTGAAGAGTGGTTTGAAATTTGGCTTGAAATTTGTTTTGAACTTTGGTTTAAATTTTGGTTTGAAGTTTGACAAGATTTGAAGGTTGGTTTAAAGGCCGGGTTTCAAAGATTGAAAAAGATTTCTAGATGTAAAATAAAAATCCAATCCTAATAAGAATCAAAACATGGCAAGGAGGCTAAAAAGGTAGACTAACCTAAATTTTGGGTATGAAACCATCGGCAAGAGGTTGATGACTTTTACATCATCTTGGGTTCAACGATTGCATTTGAATATTGAGCAAACCAATATAAATAGATCTTCACTATCATCATAGTGATAATTAATGTAAATCATTTTAACTATTAGGTGGTTGAGGCATCTTAATGAGTAACTATGGGTTAATTCATCCTATGGCACCAACATAGCTCGAGAGGCTTACAGGCTCTGTGTTTTATATGTTCTAATCCTTTTTATTAACTAGGGGTACCTTGTAATCTAAGCTATACGTCTAGAATTAATCTATTCTAAGGGCATGTGTGATCCTGGATTTTATTTCTAAGTTAACTAGCTTAGGTTTCACAGTTGATCGACCTAAGTGTGGTTTTAATTGCTCAAGTTGGTGAATTTTATATTTTTGTGTTTGTGTGTCTGATATTTTAATAATGATTCAGTTCAATCTCCTAGTTTTTTAGTCAATAATGAAAACTAAAGTATTCTAAGTTCTCCTAAATCTATTAATTTTGTATCCTGAGTTGTTTTTCTTCCATTTATTTAACTGTTGTATGTTTTTTGTTCACATACAATAAAGAAAGGTTTTACAAACATTTTGTTTGCTTATACTTTCACATTTAACATTTAAACCTTATTCACTTGATAATAGCTAAACTTCAGTATTCACAAACAAAAAACTATTTTAAAAGTTTGTGTGTGTGTATGTGTGTGTGTGTGTGTGTGCGTGTGTGTGTATAGAGAGAGAGACACACACACACACACATACAGTATAGAAATATTTTTTATCATGTAAAAAAAAAGTATTAATCATGTCAATAAATTAGCTTTTAAACAAACAAGTAATCAAAAGTTTTGTATTAGGGTTAACATATATATTTTAAACATACAACATGCAAAATTTCAGGATAGAAATTTACAAATGTATATGGACATTTATATTTTATATTAACAAACTTTTATCTTTCATTATAAAATTTAAAAATATCAGAGAGAAAGACCTACATAAACACTGACCACCATCAGCAGCCCATGCTCGTCACAATCAGTGAACTCTGCTAACTAATGATGTATCTCGAATACGGTGCAACAATGTATCCTGAATATATTATAATGATGTATATCAAATACAATGTAACAAATAATATTTTATTAAAGTCACAACCATAACTTCAAGCCTCTGTAACTGCCGATCAACATCTACCACAGGCCGCCAACTACTGCTAGCCACCCCTGTTCATTACCATTGATGAACTCTACTAGCTAAATGAATCTCAAATATAATGTAATGATATTACTCAAATTTGGTGTAACTAAGAACACCGTATTAAGGAACCAATGATAACTTTCATCCATTATAGCCACTGCCGGTGCACCTTCTGGCGACTATGGATGAATTCTACTTGCTAATCATGTATCTTGAATATGGTATATTGATGTATTCCAATATAGTGTAATGATGTATCTAGAATTCGGTGCAATGACATTCCCAAATAAAGTATAATGAATAACATTGTATTAATGTCTCAATAATAACTTTCAGCATTCGTGGCCTCTGACCACCATCGTCCACAACCCACTAGCCACCCGTACTTACCGCTGTTATGCTAGCTAATGATGATCGCAAATACAGTGTAATGAGATATCCAAATTTTGGCAGCATATCCTAAACGTAGTGTAACTAAAAACATTATATTGAAGTCATGACAATGACTCCTGGTCTCTATAGCCGTCGACCACCCTTACTCACTGTCATCTACAAACTCTACTAGCTAACGATGTATCATGAATGCAGTATATCAATGTATTCTAAATATAGTGTATTAAATTATTCTAAATACGGTATAACAAAATATCCAGAACATGGTGTGAACAAATAATGTTATATTGAAGATCCAACAATAACTCCCGAAAACTACTTACAACAGTCATACATAAAATTTAATTACTTTCTCTATACTTATAAGGTTTTTTTTCTATCTTGTATAAATATAAATGCATTGTTCAATATAAAAATGTAACCATATTCTCCCTGATAGAAGGGGTACAAACATTGATTATGGCCTTTGTTGTCAACTAACACCATTAAAGCCTCTATCTATGACCTATATGACCAATTGATGCTATTGCAATCACTGACTATGGCATCTGTGGCTGACTGACATCATTACATCTTCCAACCAAGGCCTTTGTGACCAATGAATGTTATTTCAATCGTCAAATATGCCACCTATAGTTAATTGATGCTGCTATAACTTCTAACTACATCAACTCTGGCCAAATTACACTATTAGAGTTATCAACTATGGTCTTTGTGGACGACTAACCTTCAACTACAAGCTTCATGGCAAACTAGCACAATTACATCCATCGATTATGACCTCTGTGGTTAACTAAAATTATTATAACTTCCAATTACAGTCTCTTTAGTAAAGTGATGCTATTGTAGTCACCAATTATGGCCACTATGGATGACTGACAATGGCCAATTAATGCTATTGCAGAAAAGTATCCATCTGATTAATCTTGGTTTGGTATCCTTCTTTTGCATTAAATGTCTGATAGTTGAATGGTCTGTATACATTATACATTTAGTTCCAATCAAATACGATCTAAATTTTTCAAAGGCATACACAATAGCTAATAATTCTCTTTTTGTGGGGTGTAATTAATTTGAGCTTTGTTAGTCGCCAACTACAACCTCTATGGCAAAATGATGTTGCTACAACTTTCAATTATGACCTCTATGACCAATTAATGCTACTGAATTAATTAGCTATGGTCTTTATGATTGACTAACGTTATTATAGATTCTAATTACATCCTCTGTAGCCAACTGTCATTATTACAGTCATCGAATATGACTTTTATGATTTACTGATGCTATTAGAACTTTCAAGTACATTCTTTAAGGCAACGTGCACTATTAAACTCATTAATTACCATCTTTGTGGATGAATGGCGTTATTATAGCTTCTAAATACAATTTTTATGACCAACTATTGTTATTAAAACCACCTTTACAATCTTCGTGGCCATTTTCATTATTACAACCATCGAATACAGCCTTGATGATCAACTACATTTGTTATTGCCCAATTATAATATTATATCTAAACTATTATCGTATATCTGTGATTATCAACTTTCTAATTTTATCATCTCTAATCCAGGAGAAAAGAGGACATACATATTTATGATTATATAGTGGATTACTTTAATTGGGTTAGGCCCCATTTTTTTTCTTTTCAAGGTTTTTCCACGTAAAAAATCTTAGAGTCGTCTCTTGCTACTTTTCAATTATTAGTGTCTTCTTGATCATCGTGCAACATTAGGACATTAAATTGTCACTCTACAGTCATGAATCTTTAAGCAAACAATAATTGTACCCCTCACTATTTTATAATAAAATGCGTCAATTAAGGTAGCCATGGAGCGATTCCAACACTACTAAAAAATAATTATTACATTTTTTTAGTTGTTTTGGATGCTTTCGTTCATCTATCTTCCAGAATTGTTAGACTTGAAAACTCAACATTTCAAATCACGCCCAAAGAGATTTCACATCTTTCCCAACATGTCATATTTTGAGGTATATCTTAATTTTAAAATTTTATAATGTGTTCTTGTGCACTCAATCTATATAAATATCTTAGTTACATGATATAGTTGGTGCTATTGATGAAATGTACATTGATGCACTGTACCTAGAAGTACAAAAATTTGTATATTTCAGGCATTGTGGCTCACCAATAAAAAATAATCTGGTTGCATATGATTTCAAAATTTATTCATCTTTGTAATGGCTAGATAGAAAGACAATGTGCATGATAGTCGTATCTTTAATTTTATTTTTGTGAAATAGTCTTTACAATTTCCTTATGCCAAATACAAATAAATTTCATATATTTTCTAATGTGTATTAATGATTAAATTTTACGTAGAAAAATATTATCTAGTTGAGGTTGATTATTCTTTATAACATTTGTTTTTTAAGTCATTTCCTGAGATGAAATATCAGGTCCTTGACTTTGAATGAGCTAGTTAATTACTTCGAAGAGAAAATAAATGTTTAACAAACAGCTCTTTTTGTCGTATGATTTTATTGAAAAGATATTTGGTGTTTGGAGGAAAAATGGGTTATTCTTTGAGATATGCTTGCAAAGCCTTTCAAAAAACAAATGAAATTTTTTGTTACAATAACAACTCTCCATAACTTTATTCACTGGCAACTTGCAATAGCTAACATTGATTTTAGTAGTGTTGATGAAAATCAATCGCATATTCTTCGTGAAGCATAAGAGCAATGCCTAGGATAGTCAATTTCATGAAATGATTGTGATACAGATGACTCTTGCACACATCATGGGGAAGCTTTTAGATATATAATTGTTACAAAAGCATATTTAAATTTATTAGTTAATGAGTTACTATTTTATGTCATCATATGAAGATAGATTTTAATCTCTATATGTTTAACTCTTTTACCAATGTTTTATTTGAGGGTTCTGACATGATTATATATATATATATATATATATTCATTGTTATGACCATGTGCACTTGGATGGCCTCACGGGCAATCAATGGAGTGCTATATGCATGTAATTTATTTGGAGATCTATGATGAGATATATGACCTTAGGAGTATTTTTGTATGACTTTAATGTTGTTATGATTTCTGACATATACGAGCTTGGTATCAAGGCAACCAAGATCCCCTTCTTTTTGTCATATCACCTTAGGGTTCTTCTAGAGTGGGCATTTATGTTGATATGCTTTCTGACTTATACGAGTTTAGTACTGATTGCTTAAAAGCAATCAAATTTCTCTTATTTATCAAAAATAGATCAGTAGAGGATTGCAACTTATTTAGATGGGTTTACAAGTTTTAAGAAATCCACCTCATATATTGACCATATTTAGAGAGTAGCTTTAGAAAGAAAATTTTTGAGTAGACCTGATCCTTTAAGCATTAAAAGGAATGTTATGATAATATTAATTATTGCTATTTTAATTTTTAATTACTCATCGTTAACTGATGTATAACTTTTAATATAATATTTTAGACTTATGATTTTTTAAGAATTTATGAAAGTTGTTTGTTGCGCTATATATGAGTTAACTGAAATGATTAACTTACAAAACAATACGTGTATATAAGGGCAATACATTCTTTATTTCAGAAAAAACAGCAGGACAACTAATACACATGTCAACTGACAAACAGAAACACAATTTCATTATTATCAACTTTTCCGCAATATCTTCTCATATCCTATATGCATGCATACTTCCTTCGAAGAAGTTACGGTTGTCGCTTAACAAACGAGTTAACAAATTTAGTCAAAATATGAATCAACTTCTACTAATCAATTTAAACAAGGATCACCAGGTTGAGGTTGGATTGACAAATCAAACTATTTCTTTTCGAACTAATTAGTTCTAATATTAATTAATTTTTTTACTTTTTATTTTGATTTTTTAATTAATAATATAAACTTTACATTGCTAATAGTAAAAAAAAGGATGAAATTATCATGCGCTATTTAGAAATTTATTTAAAATATTAAAGTGCCATTTGTTTCCTTAAACTATTACATATTAAGTTAATTAAATGTTTATCATTAAAACATATTTAAATTATTTAACGTTTATTAAAATAATTTTAGTATTTATTATCTCACTCGGTCCAATGCCTGAACCGATTTTTCACAATCTTGGTTTAAACATGAACCGCTGGTGCGCGGTTCTTGAAGAGCCGGCAAGAACCGAACCTCTGGTCCTTTCAAATTCTCGCAGGCCTTCCGAACGCGCTGCTTCGTTAAAACCAATTAATAAAAATGGCATCTTGATGGCGGCCAATGCATAGCTTCATACTATCCGGCTCTTGGACTCAGTCTGAGCTTCCTCTAATCCAGCTGCACTCCATTAATCTGTATTTGTCCATCGCGTGCAAGCAAGAAAAGGTCGCCCCTCTTACATATATACTCCCTCCTTGCTCAGATTGAACACCACGTAGCGTCACCTCCTCCCCTCTTCTCACTTCAGAAAGAGATGAATCCTCGGAGACTTATTTTCCATTCCTTTTACTCCTCGTAATCTTCAAAAAATTCTGGTCTTGGTAAAAAGAAAAAGAACAAGTCGCAAAGAGCACAGCTCTCGCGTCGGAAACGATGTTTTTAGGGAAGAAGCAGAGGGCGCCTCCGCCTCCGCCAAAGATGACGTTTGGCGATGTTGAGAACGACATGAGCAGCGTGGACTTCCGGAACTACCGGGTTCAGTTTCCCATGACGCCGGACAACGGACCTCTATCGGTCTCAATGGAACCAATCAACCCGTTGGTCTCCTCCAAGATCGAGGAGCACTATGTCTCCAGCTCGCTCTTTACCGGAGGCTTCAACAGTGTCACGCGCGCCCATCTCATGGACAAGATTACTGATTCGGATCCTGCCGCTGTAGGCGCCGCAACAAAGTCGCTGATTTGTGCCGTCGAAGGCTGCGACGGCAAGGTGATGCGCGATGAGCGGAATGAGGCGATTCTTCCCTGCGAATGCGAGTACAAAATTTGCCGCGAGTGTTTCGACGACGCGGTAAGAAACGGGGGGAGTATGTGTCCCGGATGCAAGGAGCCATACAAGGCGACGGATTTAGATGAGATAGCGAGGATTGCGAGGGAGAAGAAGGGGATCGCCGTGCGTCGGCTGCCGGCGCCTCCGCCGAAGGAAGAGCAGATAATGGATAGGAGGTTGTCGGTGGTGAGATCGATGAAAGGTGGTGACTTCGATCATAATCGGTGGTTGTTTGAGACCAAGGGGACCTACGGGTATGGGAATGCGATATGGCCGGAGGAAGCCGTCGAAAGCGACGGAAGCGGCGACGGCAACGGTGGCGGAGATGGGGGCGTTGCTGAGAAGACACCGGCCAAGGAGCTCATAAGTAAGGCATGGCGGCCGCTGACTAGAAAGCTAAAAATACCGGCTGCAGTTCTTAGTCCTTACCGGTGAGATTGTGCTCTGACTCAAAGCACTCTGATTCATACAGAGCTAGATTATGAATTTTATTTTTCCTTCAATTTACCTTATTTTTATTTTTATTTTTGCCGCTTTATCGTTATCTTTTTTAAACAGGTGTTTTTTGCACGTCAATTATTTAAAATATTACATATTATATTTTAATTATTTTTTTTATATAATCACCCTCATAAAATAACATATGAAGATTTAAGATAAAATTTTTAAATGATTAAAATGTTATATTTAAATTTTAAGCGATTAAAATGTTATATTTAATATTTTAAATGCTTATTTTATAAAAATTATTCAATTCTTTCAAGATCATTAGTTGAAATACCTAATGGCAGGCGGTCTTCAAACTCGTGGTTAACGACAAATTAAATTCTAAATAACCTTATTAATAAGACAATTATACATGATAATTAGATTGGTTGGCGTGGAGAGGAGGCATGTTAGTAATATTTTTTAATATGCTCATTTTTCTTATTCTTTTATTTTATTTTAATTTTTAATTACCTGACGTAGATAACAAAGCAGAGTAGATGTGCAGCATTTGAAGGAACTAAAACAGCTTCAACGCTCAACGGACAGTCAAATTGGACAAATGATTGCAGCCAAATGTTTGAATATTTTTTCTTACTATTCACGATCAATCTCTTAGAAAATTTTATACTATTACTCCCTATTGCATAACTTCTATTCTTTCTTCTACTAAACAAAATTTATTGAATTTGCTTTGGAATAGGAGTATTGCATTGTACATTAATTCATGGTAGTCTCTTTAATTAATCCTATTCAATTAATTGTGATTTACTCAAGCTAAAGAGCTCGTTTAGAGCGAATTATAAGCGTAAGGGGTGTTTTTGAAAGCGTTGTGATACTTGTTTGGATTCGCGTTTTCTTGCATTTATTAAAATGCGGTTGAATTTTTCTGACTAAGCGCGGCAGTAAAGTCAAGCCAACAATCGATCAGACGAGCTACGTTTCGGGATAAAGCTGTCCCAAATGCACCATAAAAATACATTGCAATAGCATTAGCCTTAATTAAAATTGACCGTACTAGCGTATAAGAAGGAGATCTGGTTGTCTCTTGCCTTTCTGTAACACTGCCGTACTTCATGATAAAGCTTTCCATTTCCATTGCATTGAAACATTGTAAGAACACAGTCCATCCCAGAAGCTGTATCTCAAAACAATTGTTGTATCTTCTTCTTCTTATTTGGGAGCCGCACTCCCTTTTAATCATTTCAATGTAAACCTGCAAAAGTTGAAATTTTGGCCGCTTCCGAACATGCAGGCTGCTAATCATAATTCGCATGGGAGTCCTCGGCTTGTTTCTGACATGGCGCATTACTCACAAGAACTACGACGCTATCTGGCTATGGGGCATGTCCGTCGTCTGCGAGATCTGGTTCGCCTTCTCATGGCTCCTAGACCAGCTCCCCAAACTCTCCCCGGTCAACCGCGTCACCGACCTCAAAGTCCTCAAAGAGAAATTTGAATCCCCCTCCCCTCACAACCCCACCGGAAAATCCGACCTCCCCGGCGTCGACGTCTTCGTCTCCACTGCCGACCCTGAAAAAGAACCACCTCTCGTCACCGCCAACACAATCCTCTCCATCCTCGCCGCCGACTACCCCATTGAGAAGCTGGCGTGCTACATCTCCGACGACGGCGGCGCCCTCCTCACCTTCGAAGCCATGGCTGAGGCTGCATCATTCGCCTCCGTATGGGTACCCTTCTGCCGCAAACACTCCATTGAGCCGCGCAACCCGGAGAGCTACTTCGGGCTGAAGCGCGATCCGTACAAGAATAAGGTGCGGACTGATTTCGTGAGGGATCGGCGGCGGCTTAAGAGAGAGTACGACGAGTTTAAGATTCGGATTAATGCTCTTCCTGAAGCTATACGGCGGCGTTCTGATGCTTTCCATGCACGGGAGGAGTTGAAGGCCGCGCGGCTGCAGAGACAGGAAGCCACGGAGGCGGCGTTTGCCGGCGACGATGAGACACTGCTGGAGCCTATTAAGATAGCGAAGGCGACGTGGATGGCGGATGGTACTCACTGGCCTGGTACCTGGATTCACCCTGCAGCCGATCACTCCCGCGGCGACCACGCCGGAATTATTCAGGTAAGAAGTTGACTTTTTCAATTTGTGTTAAATGTGGCTAATTTAAGTTGTGGCTAATTTAAGTCGGTTTTCTTTTTTTCTTTTTTTCTTTTTTTCTCGGGTTTTTAGGGCTTTGGGGAAGCTTATATATTGCCGCATTTTAAAAATGTCATCTCATTATTTAAAAATTATGTTTGAACAGTTTATTTATTTTTTTTTTACTAAATGCGAAACATTGCTCAAAATCTGCTATTCATATATCCATATAAACGGTTTATTTAAATAAGCACAAGCTGCTCCAAACACACTCTAAATCTAGGGTTGTCAAAGCGGTTGATTGTTCGCGAACAGCTTATGTTCGGCTCGTTAAATATAATAAAAGTATTAAATTAGATTTCAATTATATTTTAATATAAACTATAATTCTTAATTATTGTCTCAATCATTAACATCTTATGGTTACTAATTAGGATTGTCAAAATGACTATTTGTTCGTGAACAGCTAGTGTTCGACTCGTTCAGAAACGGGCCGAACACGAACACATTTTTTGGGCTCGAAATATAAACGAGCTGAATACAAGCGAGCCTTCGGATCGTTTACACCCCTATCTAAATCTATACAAATTGGAGAAGGTTATTTTATTTTAATTTTTAAATTTATTAAACCTTGGAATTATTATTTCCAACAAATTACTATTTTCTTAGATTTTTATACTCCACAATTCTATTAAAACTTATCTCTTCTTTATCTTCGGTGATGCCATTTAGTTTAAAATTCTATAACTGGCGTTGTCTTTTCTAGACAACATGAATTAAAAATTTTATTTTAAGGGGTTCTAATATATTTACATATCTTTCATATAAATTTTACTTTTTTACATTATATTATCTCAAATCATCACAAATCAGAAATATTATTATTTTAATTTTAAAAAATGAAATATATTCTGAGCATATGATGATAATATGATTCAGGTAATGCTGAAACCTCCGGCGGAAGAACCCATCTTCGGTGCCAGCCCCGACGACACCATCAGTAACCACGAAGAAGATGGCGGTGGCAATGGCGGGGGCGGAGGCGGCCCTACAGCCAGCATCTTAGACCTGAGCGAGGTAGACATCCGTCTCCCAATGCTGGTCTACATGTCCCGCGAAAAGCGGCCGGGATACGACCACAATAAGAAGGCGGGCGCAATGAACGCCCTTGTGCGAGCCTCCGCCGTCTTGTCCAACGGGCCCTTCATGCTGAACCTCGACTGCGATCACTACATTTATAACTCACAGGCTCTCCGGGAAGGCATGTGTTTCATGATGGACCGCGGCGGCGATCGCATCTGCTACGTGCAGTTTCCCCAACGCTTCGAAGGCATCGATCCCTCCGACCGCTACGCCAACCACAATACGGTCTTCTTCGACGTCAACATGCGCGCACTCGACGGCCTGCAGGTAATGGCCTCTTCTTTTTATTATTATTATTTTATGAGGTTTTCTTTCATTTGGAGAATTAATCTCAATGAATAAAATTTATCAGCTTCTTAATTTACTATAAGCCATTCTTATCCGTGATGAACGTCAAGCCAAACGTAGAACATAGCGGTGTACAGAGAGAGGAAGCGGTCCATTAACTACAAAATAATAATAAAAAAAATTGTTCTTGGGTTGTTCGAGATGACTCAAATCCCAAATAAACTTATTATAGTGTATTAATAGATATATTAATGTTCTTAGTTTATAAATGAAATTAATAATTTATTAACTAATATAATTTTTTTAATTAGGAATTGAAATATTTATGTAATTTTAATAGAAATTATGTATTATATCTCAAATTACGTTATTTAAATCTGTAGATGACATTTGTGTATATAAGATAGACTATAATACAAAGAATGGAAATATCATACTTAATTATTTATAATTAATTGAATAATACAAGCCTAAAGTCAAAAGGCCGCTTTACTTCCCTCATCAATCAAATAGATTAAGCGCGTGAAATCAAACTTGTCCTAAGCATGTAAGCTGCCATTTGCCAACATGATGGAGCTAGTTTTTTTTTTTTTTTTTAGGCTTCTTTGGCTTCTACTAATATTTATTTGGCTAATAAAACATATAAGATTAACTTTAAATAAACTTAATAATTTTTTTTTATATTTAACTCATTTACTAGTCAATTTCAAAAATCAACACCAATCATTTTAATAACTTTTTCTGATTGATGAGCTCGATTTTATAAATTTTTTTTTATAAATTTAAATGTTAAATCTCATTTTAATTATTTATAGACCATAAATAAATATTACACGAGTATTGTTTTATATCTCCAAGCTTTCAATATCTCTCTCACACACACACACACACACGAAAAAAAGGCAAATTACATAAGAATTTTTATATATATATATATATATATATATATATATATATATATATATATACTCATTCTTAAATTGAGTGACACTAACATATAAAAAAATAGAATTTAGATGTCATACGTGAAATTACATAAGAATTTAACACGTGCTGCAAACTTCAAAATAAGCACAGTACACTTTTATGAAAATTTTATAGCTTGTTCATATGAGATTTCGTGTTACAGGGCCCCGTCTACGTGGGCACCGGCTGCCTCTTCCGTCGCATCGCCCTCTACGGCTTCGACCCCCCACGAGCAAAGCCAATCTCAGCCAGAGGATGCTGCAGCTGCTGCTTTCCCGGCATGCGCGGAGCTAACCACCGCGATCACGACATGGAGACGCACGCGCTGCGAATGGACGATGATGATGGAATGAACCTATATTCCTTTCCGAGGAGGTTTGGGAACTCGAGCTATCTGATCGATTCCATTGCCGTGGCGGAGTTTAAAGGGCGGCCGTTGGCCGATCATCCGTCGGTGAAGAATGGGAGGCCTCCGGGGGCGTTGTTAATGCCGCGAGAACCACTGGATGCGTCGACGGTGGCTGAAGCGGTGAGCTTGGTGTCGTGTTGGTATGAGGATAAGACGGAGTGGGGGAGTAGGGTGGGGTGGATTTACGGATCGGTGACGGAGGATGTGGTGACGGGATACAGGATGCATAACAGAGGATGGCGGTCGATTTACTGTGTCACCAAGCGGGACGCATTCCGAGGGACGGCGCCCATTAATCTGACGGATCGCCTGCACCAGGTATTTCTCTGTACTTATAAGTGCTCATATGTTGGAAATCAGAATTCTTAAGATGATAACTTGCGTTCTGCATTCACCAGGTGCTGCGTTGGGCAACAGGGTCTGTAGAAATCTTCTTCTCCCGCAACAACGCTCTATTCGCCGGAGCCAAATTGAAGTTTTTGCAGCGCATCGCCTACCTCAACGTCGGCATCTATCCCTTCACCTCCATCTTGCTCATAGTCTACTGCTTCCTCCCCGCCCTCTCCCTCTTCTCCGGCCAATTCATCGTACAGACCCTCGACGTTACCTTCCTCGCCTACCTCCTCACCATCACCATCACCCTCGCACTCCTCGCTGTTCTAGAGGTAAAATGGTCCGGAATTCAGCTCGAGGAGTGGTGGCGCAATGAGCAGTTCTGGCTCATCGGCGGCACCTCTGCTCATCTCGCCGCCGTCATCCAAGGCCTCCTTAAAGTGATCGCCGGCATCGAGATATCCTTCACTCTCACCTCCAAATCGGCCGGTGATGATGAGGATGACGAATTCGCTGACCTCTACATTGTGAAATGGACGTCCCTCATGATCCCGCCCCTTACAATCATCTTCGTTAACCTCATCGCAATTGCTGTGGGTATAAGCAGGACAATTTACGCTACTATTCCACAGTGGAGCAGGCTGCTTGGGGGCGTATTCTTTAGCTTCTGGGTGCTTGCTCATATGTATCCGTTTGTGAAAGGGTTGACGGGGAGAAGGGGAAGGACGCCCACCATTATATATGTGTGGTCTGGGCTTATTGCCATCACCATTTCGTTGCTGTGGATCGCAATTGACCCTCCTAACGCAAATTCACAGATTGGTGGCTCCTTCTCATTTCCCTAGCTGATCCATGCACCATCTCCCTCCATTTTACACGTATAATTGTTTATAAAATGAATTGCGCGCTAGCTGTTTGTTCTTTTGCCTCTGAAGAAGAAATGGTAGTGCGCTTTAAGCATTTTATTGTTCGGAGAGCGATGAAAGGAACAGTGGCAAGCATTGTTTAGATTTATTATAATGAAAAATTTTATTTGTTATGAATATTTTTTGTTTTTTTATCTTCTTTTATTACCTTTTTTTTTTTTAAAGAAAATACATCATTTGTAACTTATGATTGATATCGGTTGAATAAATTAAAGCTGGGTCAGGTCTTTGATTTTTTTTGTATATTTTTTTTGTTATTATTTTGTGTACAGCTTTTAGTATTTCGTTTAATTCTGAATTTTATTAATTTTTAGGTTTGGCTTGGATTAAAATTTATTTAAGATGAATTTCAAAAACTTGAATTAAAAAAAAAATTATTTAACATTTTCCTGCTTAATTTTCTAGAAAATGAAAACGTGCATCAAAAGATTTCAATCTTCATTTTATTTTACGATCCATGGTGAATTAGTTGCATCTGATGATTTTAAGTCGAGTTACGTCTGAGGTAATCAACAACATCTTCATGTTCTAGCGCAATCAACGTTCATGCAACTAGGTGATCATTCAACACATAATGTATGCATGATATGTTTGTTTCCTATGGGTTACGGGTTTGTTGCAGCCCAATTGAGGACGATGATGTGACAAAGAGTGTATTACATGCGATCGTAGAATAAAATTTGGCGCTTGATGTAAAAAATTCAGAGTTACGATGGTGTTACACAGAGTGACATCTAGTTGCCACCTGCAACTGCAAAGAAGATACGAAGATATTTCTTTTTGTAGCATGATTATAATACGAAGATAGAGAGAATTTTATCGCTTTATTGGGGCTCTCATAATGAGAATTCAAAATAAAAGGCGATAAATGACATGGAGGGGGCTCTGTAGCCGCATGAGACCATTTGTTCAATCTAGAACTGAGAGACGAGAGCAGAGATGAGGATGCAGATGATCCAGCACCTCCACCATGCACTACACACAACGGCCCCAAGCCATCCAGCTTGGCTACATAGTTGGTCTTCTTACGAGCACACTCCAGCATTATATCATTAAGCCAATCCTACTTGGTGTCGTTCAAGATTTTTATTTTGAATGTATGTGACAAATTTAATAAATAGGCAAATATATAGGCCACTTATATTTTTTAAAATTAATATTTGAACTAGTTATTAGCTTGCTGTAATTAAACCAATAGGTGAACATAACTGGTGATTAAGAAGTATTCATTAATGACTTGGCTTAATAAAACAATTTGTAAAGCGATTCAAAAAAAACAAAAGGTGAAAATAAATGGTGATTGCGAAGTATTCTTTGATAATTTTTAATTAGCTTAATTTGAAAAATTTATTTATAATGCAATGAGACCATTGAAAAGTATTTTATTTATGATTATTTTATCATAACATTGGTTTCCATAGGGAGTTGAAGGCCAAGGTTTCATCTTCATATTGGGTGCATCATTCTGGTCAAATCCTTTTCTATTAGGCTCGCCAAAATTGACCTATTTTTCAGTTGTGAGTCGAGGAGTAGGTTGAGCCGAGCTCAAGTCATCCTTAGCTTGAGTTTTGAGTACGGGTATTAAATAAAGTAAGCTTGAGCTTAATTCTAAAAATTCAAGCCAATTTGCTTATTATGAAAGGAAAAAAAATGATATTAATTCAAGTTATTGATATAATAAAATGATAAAAAAGAAGAATCAATTAGAAATTTGATAATAAGAAACTGCTTTGTATAAATTATAAAGTATAAAATAAAATTTTTATATATTCCAATAAGTTATACTTAATGTATTCCATTTTAGGAACTAATGAGTCTAATTAGAGCAGGCTTGTGCTTGGCTCTTTTCCTCATCCACCTTAGCTCACCAGCCATTTATAAAGCCAAGCTCGAGTAGGTTGACGAATCAGCTTGGTTGAATTACACCCCTAACAGTGATTATAAATTATAAAAAATGGTAGAAAATGTTTGATAAATTTTCAAATTTTTTTTTTTAATTATAGTCTATACATTCCAAAATCATGTTGAGCTTTTTAGAGACATTTGGCAACATAATCAAAGTTGTTAATCAAACTTTGGCATTCAATTAAGGTTGATGATATGTTTAGAAATGCTGATTACCATTAAACTGAGCATACGTATGAGACTTCCAAGTGTCAAGTTTCACAAATACTCTTTCTATTTACTTAGGGTGCAATAAAATTGAAATAAGTGAATTAAAATATATTAGAATTATAACAACTAGGTGTACAATAAATGCAATAAATATTTGAATTAAAGACTGAATACTGAATCCGACAAAATTTTATAATTTATTTAATTGTCATTCAACTAAATATCAAATTTTGAAACTTTAATTCGTATTATAATGCTAATGAAGACAAACAAACAGCCTCAATTGATGAATCAATAAAGTTAACATATAATTAAAATATTTTTATAGAAGTTAATTTGAAAATCAAATTAAAAATACGCAGTCACGAAGGACTCTTTCAATCTTCGCTTTGGAGAATACTTTGTATATTTTTCAATTGTTGTGCTAAAAGATAGCAAATATGATTTTTATAGAGAGGAAGGAAACTCTAGCTATGATTTCAAAGGAATTTAATATATATATATATATATATATATATATATATATATATATATATATATATTGTTATAATTGAACATTTCAGTCATTCAAGGCAGTTCAACTTTGGTTAGTTCATTGAAATTTTTTTCCTTGTTGTTTCAGCACTTAAAACAAGCCAATGACTCCAATTGGCACTGAGGCTGATATTTACAACCACACTGAAATTATTCGGATTCTTAGTTTAATTTTTTTTTTTGGAGGCATTTACATGTCTACCATCTGCTTCTTATGTATTTATGTATCCCACTCCGAAACTTTTACTTTTTAACATTGATATTAGGGCGGTCAAAACAGCTTATTGTTCGTTCTTGTTTGTCAGTTTGACTCAAAATACTATTTATCAATTATATATATATATATATATATATATATATATATATATATATTGATGAACACTATTTTAAAAAAAATTAATTGAACGCTATAAAGTTTTATAATCAATTAAAATTATTAATTAAAATTTTGAATAAAAATATATTAAATTATATTTAAATTATGTTTTAATATAAACAATATGATTTAAAATTTTCCCTAACCCTTAACATTCTATGGCTACGTGATTAGGGTTGTCAAAACGATTCTTTGTTCGCGGATAACTCGTGTTCGGCTCATTAAGCAAACAAGCCAAACATGAATACACTTTTTATGTTCGAAATATAAACGAGTCGAACACGAACAGTGTTTGGCTCATCAAGGTCACTAGTGTTCGGCTCGTTTACACCCCTAATTGATACCACACAAATCTCTTATATCATATACAAAAAATCATACATAGGAATTGCGTGGTATTTGTGCAAATGTTTTTTATTTAGTTTTTCCATAGATCTTCAAAGACTAGGACAAAATATTTACATACATTTAGAGCTTCTTAAGACTAGGACAAAAATATAATAAAATAGATTTTAATATATACCTAGAATTTGAAGTTTAAAGATTACAAAATGACTAACAAATTTATTGAGAACTTACATTTGTCAGAGTTGAACCACACCATCGTTTATACAATATATTATATCTGGCTTAATAGTTGACAAAAAAAATATTTCTTCAACATCACAAATATGAGTTAATAATTGCGAAGTTATGTGAAAAAAGCTATATTTTAATTCATTAAAAAAATCATATTTAAATACATACCGCATTAGACATTATATTTTATAGTTCTTTTTTTTTTCCCATAGTTAATTATGGGATTAAAATAGATGTTTGTTTGATAATAATAATATTTAAAGTATTATAAGAGTTGCATTTTTTTTTTTTCAATGGTGTGCGTTAAGTAGTAGAGGTGGACCCAGGTAGAAGTTCAAATTTCTGACCTTGACAAGGTAATATTCTCTCCTTTATTCATCAGGCTACAGATCTTTAACTTCTGCATTTATAAGCATGTCCGAGTGCAGAACAACAGAAGCAGCCTAAGACTAGATTTTGAGCATTTTGCTTAGTTTGGGTAGACCAGTTTTCAAACCGGTCAAGAGATTGCAAACCAAGATACAAAGTCTAAATAATTGAACCAATCAAAATTTTCATAAAACCGAACTGTTCGAACCAAAATTTCATTCAGTATTCAGTTTAAATGGTTCAGTTATACAAAAACTGAACCGAGACTTAATTTTTAGTTGGACTTCGGTAATAAATAAGCAACCAAGAATTGAACACTGGAATAATGTCAATTTAATTTCATGAATACTTCATTCAATTTTGAATTTTCAGTTTATCTTGTTAAATGAAAAATTAAAAAAAAAGTAGAAAATGATAAATACTAAAAATTCAGATTCTCTGAAACTAGAGATTATTCAAAAGCACAAAATATAACCGCTTGTCTAATCCATTCAACATACTCCCCACATGATTAACATGGATGAAATAAGACTTCAAGAACATAAGTCTGCATATAACACTCGAGATTTAAAAATGCTTAGAACTTATTTAGGATCACTTTTATTTTTTGTTTTTATTATTATTTTAAAATTTGTCATTTTCCCCTATTTTTATATTTTGTTTTCAAAAATAAATTAACTTGTTTTTAAAAACAATAAGAACATCAGTTTTTTGTAAGTATATTTAAAAATAATTAAACATGTTATAACATATCAAATATGTTTCATTTTAAGTAATATAAAAACAGAACAAAGTAACAAAATTAACATCCCAAACATACCCTTAATAACAACTGACAAAAATTTGTGTTAGTAACTTTTGTAATCTATAGATAACAAAGTTCTCAAATTCTCTACTTGGTAGATTTGGCTCTTAAACAAAAATGTACGTGCCACATTGAAACATGTTTTTTCTCAAGTTTAAATCATGTTTTGGCACCATATATTCAAGGAGCACATATATGAATTGTTTGAGGAATTGTGGGCTTGAATTAACTTCATTCCGTGCAACTTATGGTCAGTAGGAAGTATTACGACTGATGCAGGGTGTTAGCAAGGGTGAGGTCAGTGTCATCAAATATGAAGGAACTCCATTGCTGTATTAGAGGCGTGAAAAATTGGAGATTTTTCCTCAGATTTTAACCGTTGTGACATGAAGTTAAATTTAAGAGATATGATGACACTATTTTTTGAGTTCCTAGAACATGTTTAGAAAGTGGATTTAGCTAGGATGTGGTTATGGACTAGCGAGATAATGAAAATATGGGAGCTCGACAATGTTTGGAAGGGGATAAGATGGGCTCAATCTGAAAACTGCAAAAAGAATCACGAAACCCCAGTTTTGAAGAGTTATGGTTGCTGAGGAAGATCCACCACTTATTCCTAAGCAAGCTACTGACACACTACTAAGCAAAAGGATGAGAGTATAACACTACTTAAGAGCAGAGAAAAAGATAATAAGATCTACAAATACACGAAGCAAGTGCAAAATCTCAAACATACAACGTATAAATAGTCTTCTAATAGAGAATAATCCTAAAAAGAAATAAACAAATAGAAATAAGGGTCCAAAAGACCCATGACAACAAGAAATCTTGTTGAAGCTGCTACATGGACGGAATAGGTCCGATTCTCATATCGCGATCATAAAATTTCCAATTGTGCATGATGCTGAATCCCACAATCATGATCCCGCGTCCACATCAATGGAGGTCAATTTAGCACACACAATCAAAATAAAAGGGATGGGTGCACAAAAGTTTAGTTTGATCAAATAACTAAAAAAAAAGATGAAAGAGAAGGACAAAGGGAAGGACAGAGATGTAAGAAATGGGTGTTACATCAGTGCTAAATGAAAATTTATTTTTTTAATGGTTATTATTGTCGGGTATAAATATGGCTTATTATGCTCAGGATTAGAGAGAAGAAAATTATAGTCTTGAGTTATAGGGTTAGGGGATTGGGAGAGATCGCCTACCCCTCTTATCATAGGTGTTTATGTATTCAGGTTGTGTTGTTTTATGTTATCGAAATAAAATATTTTGTTTCCCTAATTTCTATGGAAAACTCTGCTCTACATCAAATTGGTACAGACCACTGGGTTGTTGCCGCACCTTCACGTCTTTGTTGAAATCATAGATATTTCAGGTTCACGGCGTGCCAAACAGCGAAGCAGTTGCAATTTGAGATAGCTAAGAGGCAAACGAAATGATTGCCGACACTTCCGTGAACTAATAGCGTGAAACAATCATGGCAAGACCTAGAGCTACAAAGCCACCATCGGAATTGTGACATACAAACACCAGGATGACCGATGGGATCATGACATACAAAGCCTACCTCTTCGTCCTTTCGTTGTCGTCTGGATCACAAATTCCGGAAAGCAACATTGAACTGCAGCACCACAGTAGTCGGGCCATGATTGAGTAATAAAAGAACGTGATTTTCCGTTCCTTCGCCAATTGGATCACGGATCCTCGATTCTAGGAAGCCCACGAGATAGCGATGTATAGAGACATTCGAGATTTCACCTAGGGGAAGCAAAGAAGGGATCACATCTAACTTTCACAATTTTTACAAGAGCACGGGTACAAACGCACACATTCTTGACCTAACATCGTGATTCGAGCTAGCTGGGAAGCCAACCACAGGATCACAACGTACATGAGTTCCACCTTCATGATCAAAAATCTTTCTGGGTGTAATGGTAGCTATAAAAGTAAATGCTCTAAAAAGAAATTAGACAAATGGGTGAGTTAAATCAAATCTAAAATGAAGCAGCTTACTTGACCCTGGAGAGACGATTCTCGTCCATGAAGGAGAAAATTCACGACTATGGAAAAATTATAAAGAAGATTGTGGAGTTTTACTTAGCTCGCCGTGAGATCGAGGAACGTGTCTGGAGCAGATGTGATCTAAAATAATCATAATGATTCACATGACATCAAAGCAATGTTGCTACTTTTGATGGATCTGTAACCGCGAGATTGAGCCCAGGAATCTGGAGCAGACTTAAGAGGCAACAATCTGAAGGACTTGCGCTGCATCAGGGCATCATCGTTACCTTAGGCAGCTCTACAACTGTGGGATCGAGCAAAGGAATGGGGAGCTGACTTGAACATGTAATAATCCTGAGATCGAGGTATTTTCCAGCAGTTTGCGTTCATAAAACTACCCCCAAGTACAAAAGAATGAGATTGAGAGATGAATTTAAGAGAAGTCAGATGCCGGGAACATGCAACCCGGTGTGAGCTGCTTCTCTAACCCCGTCTCGTTAGTGCAGAAGACTAGGGGGTTGGTATTTATGTGTAGATTATCATGCAGTGAATGAAGAAAAAGCACCTGACAAATTTCTGATCTCGACAACCGATGAGCTACTAGACTAGTTGTGTGGGGCTGCAATATCCTCAAAGATTTACTTGAATTCAGAGTACCAACAGATTCAAATGAGACAGAAAGATATGCACAAGACTACATTTCAAACTCATGAGAATCATTATTAATTTCTAATTAAATGGAAAGTGTTACTAGATGCGAACACCATTTGGGAGCCAAACAACTTGACCAAGCAACGGCTTCTCCTTTTTTAGCTTGAGGAGAATGAGGGTATTGTTATACTAACGTCTAAGGGTAATTTAGTCCTTTTACTAGTTATTATTGTGAGATATAAATAAGATTTATTATGCTTAAGGTTAGGGAGGAAGAGATTGTTTTCTTAGCCTAGGGTTAGGATTTAGGAGAGATATCACATATCTCTCAAATTGTAGGTGTTAAGATAAGGCTTTGGAAGGGATCGCCTACCTCTCAAATTGTAGGTGCTTATCTTTATCTATCGAGGTTGTGTTAGTTTGTGTTATTGAAATAAAATATTTTGTTGCCTTAATTTGTTGTAGAAAAACTTCTCTGGTTCTTATCACTAAGGTGCCACAGTTTTAATATTTTTCAAAGTGCCAAAATTTTAATATATTTCATCGCCCCGCCAAAGTTTTAATCATTTTCTCTGACTGTTTACAACTCCCTATTAGGAGGAAAGAATCAACATAATTTCTTTTAAGGAAATTTACACGTGGAACACACAATTCTTATGTATTTACATATATCACACCTAAACTTTCATATTTGCATGCATAGAACTTCGACGCTTTAAAGCTATGAATTAAAATTTATTAAATATTTGAGTGTTACGTGGGGAAATATGAAAGTTTAAGTTGTGAGATATGTAAATACATTAGAATTGTGTGCTAAGTATGTAAATGCCCCTTTCTTCTATTTTCCTCACCCCCAAATTCTTAATTTTCTTCCATCAACTCCAAATCATTTTTAGTTAGACAAACGTATGACGAGCACCATTAGCTGGAAATGCTACAACATGATCCCATACATTTTGGGACCAAGAAAAACCTATTCTTGTTTGGCCATTACCTTAGAATACAGCAAATCAGAGAGAACTGTTTTAAAACCAAACGAGGATGAGACAACCATAATTTGGAATGGCTAGAAAATAAGCATTGATTTTTAAATAAAAGGATTATATAACAGATTACACTTAATCCAAGCCCACATGAGCATATAAATCAAGGACTTTTTTGAGTATAATTGAAATTTTCAAAATCCTTTGAGAGACCAATCAGCTTTAAATTTTTTTGTTTTTATGATCAAAATAAATGTTTTAATGAGATAACTCTTGACAATCCCATGATCGTCCAATTCCAAGACAGCATATAATATTCAAAATGGCCCTATGGAGTGCTTGGATTAGCTCAAGTAGCCAATCCAAACTTGAACCCATTCCTGGTTAAACAGCTTGAACCAAATCCCCAATTGGACGCAAAAGAAATTAATTAAACCCTAACCAACAACAAGACCTAAGCCAAATGCCTTCAAAGCCTGATAAAACGTAGCTTAAACCATGGTAAGAAGCATAATGTGTTAATTCTACTAACCCCGAGGCAAAGGTCCTGATTTTTGTGTCATTGGCTGATTAACACGGTTATAGCCATTTAGCTAACTCCTAAGCTCAATTAACAACTACAGCAGCTAACTAAGGGATTAAAACTTGGGTTAATGGGTGCTTAGCAGGAGATTCAAAGGGAAGTTTCATTCAATCCTACCAGCTTCAGAGTGGTGAGATAAAATCCCTAGAGCCAAGACCAGCTCCCCAACCCTTCTCCATCACTGTAAAGATCACGAAGCTAGAAAGATCAAATCAAACTTGGCATGTGTAACAATCTAGCTATTTTCAAACCAATCCAAATCTCAGGACATCTTCTTGTAATGGAGGTCATGGTGAGAAATCGATTTCATACTTTGTAGCTACTCGGTTAGGGTATAATCCAAAGCCTTATGGCCTCTCTAACATGGTGGTCACGACTAGTTTAGATGTCACCATCAGTTCTATTTCGGACACCATGTTGTAGCTACTGCTCTCATGAGCAATTTAGGATTTGAAATCTTTTGATTTCATGAAGTAGATTGAAAGAAGCTTAGGGAGTTAATGGGTCACACGCGACTTGCAAGATCTTGTGTCCTCGTACTCTTAAGTCATCTGAGATTAACACAATCTCCAAGATCAATTTCATTTGAATAAGATCAAATAGTCCAGAATTGATCACATCCAATTAATTAGAAGTTTTTTTAAAATTTTGTTCCGTGAAATTTACTAATCCATATTTGATAAATTTAAACCTAAGATCTATCATGTAATTAGATTCTTAGGACAAAATTGTTTAATCCAGAAAGACTTAATTATTTCAATTTAAAAAAATATTATTGTTTTAATTAGTTTAACTATTTTTGCAGTCGTTTATTATACTTATGTGAATCATTTCGACAAACTAGTCTTTAATAAATATTCATTGCTCAGCATATGATTGATATTCCAAGCATTAAAATCAACTACTACATTAACAATATATGAATAGAGATTGCTATAATATAGCCAAGTCAAGCCGAATATGTCATGGATTGAACTTGGTTATATTATAAATTGTTTATGTTTAACTCTAGCTTGAGCCGGCCTCTCACATATATGTTCATGATAAAATGTAGAGAAACTATATTCTTTTATTTCTTAATTTTAACATTACAAACGACAAGAGCAAAGATAATTAGTTAAACTATTACAACTTACCAAAACAAAACAAGCACACAAGGAAAGACACCAAACATAATAAGAAAAGAATAAAAATGAATAAAACTGAAATAGGAAACTCAGAATTCCACACTCCCCCTCAAGATGGGTCATAGATATTGTAAAGAGACACAACTTGTTATTCAAATCAGTAAAGTTGGCTGGAGGTAGAGATTTAGGAAAGACATCAGCGACTTAAAAGATGAGTTGGAATATAGATTAAGTGAATAATGACATATTGACATCACTTTTGGTAATGTCTACTTTCTCTCTCTCCCTACTCCTTAAAGCCTAAGATCTAGTCTTCAGACTTCCTTAGAGATTACTCTAAATTACTAGTGTTTAGTTAACTCAAACCAAATGGAGCCTAAAGCCAATTTTTCTCTCTCTTCCTAAGACCCAAATTTAGAAACTCAAACCAATTTTTTACTTTTTTTGATTTGAAATAATGGTTAGTCTTAATCCTTAGCCCATATTTTGGTGCTGAGTTGACCATGACTAGGATAATGGAATTAAAGTTTGCGCACCCATAGGACATTGAGCATGCATTTAGGTGACCCATTGAGCGTATAGACTTGACTTAATGACTTAGAAACCTTCTATACCCTTGCACCACATGGACTAGGTTGGTTAGAGCTATCCTTTGCCTTAGTCAACTTAGGAGTTAACCTGTGAGACCACATCCCTATCTAGGCCTAGGTTTCTTCCTAGTTGATACAAACCAAGTATTGTAAAGCATCAACGATACATGCACGCATACATGTGTCCAAGTAGTATACGAAACTGATTCTGTGTATGCATCCCATAATGAGTGAGTGAACTCCCAAAAGTGCAAAAAAAGTTCTAGCATACCGGTTTTGAATTTAGATCAAAGATTCAAATTTTGGTAATTTTTGAAAGTAACTTAGCCTAATATTTGCAAGAGTTTAAACCTATGAACTAAGTTTTGGGATTTTAATCAAGTGAGTCCCCCTTGAATTGAACCTAGCATACAAGCACTGTTGATGTAACTCTAGTGTTATTGACAACTAGTAACAACAATATTCTTTAGCCCCTCCCAGTGGTCTTAAGAACTATTATTGTTTTATGTTACAATTAGTACCCCAATCATGCATAAACTCTCATGTTTTCGTGTTTCGCTAAGTGGTTGCAATACTCTAGTATTAATATTCCTATTCTCTAAAGAAAAGTATGTTAACTTAGGGTCTGTTTGGGGCAGCTGCAACTTATTAAAAAACTATTGCGAAACTGCTGAAAAATAATTTAATGTTCAAAAAGCTACGATGACAATAACAATTTTTTTTTTTGAAAAACTCAGATCGCGGGTAGAAAGCTCCACCTCACCTTGCCGGGACCGGTGGGAAAATATATATTTCAGCGGCAGCTTTTAGAAAAAGCTGTTAAAACGCAGTCTACCCAAACAAACAAAACTACAGTACGGTAAGACACCGCCGCCCCAAATGGACCCTTAATCATTTCGCTAGCATACTCATGTAATATTATATCACAATTCATTTAATCACGTTAACTAATTAGACTGAAAGTAAATAAAGAACAAAAAGTTAACATAGAAATGTGCTACATATAAAATTTCAATCACAATTCAAGGATAGTACTAAAATGCATAGATTTTCAGTTCAAGAAAGTAAGAAATCTAGCTATTATTCATTGGAAGGAAGCCCAACAAAAAATTAATTTCAAATTCAAAAGCAAATATAAGTTGCAAAAATCTCACTTAATTAATCAACTGAATTACATAGGTTCAAATGAAATTATGAGATATCCCCACTCTAAGCACGCAACAATCACAATCTCATTCTCCATGCTCACATGATCCCACTCAGGAGACCACTCTCATGCACTCACGATATTTCCTCAAATCACTCCTCCAACATACTTTGAATGCTTCCGATAAGTCTCCGGTGAAGCCCTCCCCTATTTTTTTCGAGTCTCCTCAAAATATCCCACTCTAAAGCGCTAGAGAGACCCTTGAATTTGGAACAGTCTTAACTCCCAATGTCGATTGGCCAGCATCGGAGTTCCTCCATGTAGCATCAAAATTCCCCTTGTTATGTGTCATCCCTCTGATTGGTGCTAGGAATGGCGCGAATGCGCAATTGGGTTTGGGTTAGCTTCGTCGTAGGTGATACCTTAGCACTATTGAAACTGACGCCAAAGTTCCAACATGGCAACTTGGCCCCACTAGAAGTGGCGCCAAGGTTCCACTCATTTAGTTTGAGTGCATGGGATAAGAGAGCAGCGTGCACACGCCACAACTAGCATGGCTACACTAGTATAGACTTTGGTGTGTCCATATGCTACTGGGCTTCTTTAAAACCCTATAACCTGCAAATAACATAAAAACAAAATAAAACATCTAAAAAAACATAAATATGATACAAATAGTAGAAATACTGCATGAAAAACATAAGAAAAAATGTTCACATTTTACACACATCAAATTCTCCCAAACTTACATATTCCTTGCCCCTCAAATTGTTTAAAAATATTAGAATTTAATAAAATTTAGAGAACACCATAAATAATAAATTTCAATGATTTTTAATAATTCAATAAACATTTAAATCAAAGTACTCAGATCCCTCCTTTAGGTAGAATTCTCATTGCAACTCCCTAATATCCCGATATAACTCACATATTTGCTAGATCTATACACATTATCTCAAATTACTTATTTGATGGTAAATTTTCATGAAGTTAATACTTCACAGATGAAATTTGGTTAGCTACGCACTTAAATAATATTAATTTTATTGATATCATAATGAATATAAAATTTTAATATTAAGTTAGTGAAGATTTTAATCCTTTGACTTATTAAAAAGAATCTTTAATACCTTTTTTTGTTAGTTTGAGCTTAACCTCAAGTTTCTCCTACTAGGTTCAAGAAATTGTTTTGCAATTTAAGCATGACCATTTTTTTATTCTCATTTTCAAAGAGTATTACTACATCTAGTTAAACCCTTCTTAATGACTGCAAATATTGAACCTATCCATATTTTAATTACTTTCTAACCTTCTTAAAAATTTATAATTCAACTAACACTAACTAAGAACTAAATCCTTTAAGAGACCGGTGGCAATTTCATAGTGTTGATGTATTAATTTTCAAATATTCATAGCTCACATTTTGAACTTATGAATAATTGTATATATTAGGAATTAATCTAGTTATAAAAAAGGTCTTTGTTTGTTATTAATGATATTCACACACTTTAGAACTTCCTGTCACTAAAATTTAAGTTTTCTACCTATTATTAAAATTTACCGCCACTCTTATCTACATATTCACCGCAATTATACAAACTCAAAAGTTAGATCTTTACTTTAACGTAAAGAGTAATATAAACACATTTATTCCCCCCTCCCCAACCCCACACAAAAAAAACTTAATTTTGACACTATACATGCAAATAAAACAAATTAAGAAGATGAGCATAATAAGGTGGAACATGGATACACAACAAAAAGATATTACGCTACAAAATATAGCAATTAATACTTGTGCATGCATAAACATCAACAAATATAAATATCAAGGTACAAATTTAAGATCTAATTCATAAGCAAGTCAATTTTGAACATCAAGCTCCAAGACTATGTGAGATGTAGATGGTTCTAGGAATCCTTGTAAGCAAAACATGCACAAGCAAACCAAAAAACAAAAGAAATATTTGAAGTTGTCATCCAATAACCGTTTAATTTAACTTCATCAGCCTGACACAAACACACATTGATCATTAAGCAAGCAAACATGCAATAAAACTACAAGATAACGCTTGGGTTGCTTTCAAATAGTGTTTAGTTTTATTTCATCAGCCTGACAATGTTTGATTTACTATTTTAAAGTTCTTCTATATGATCTAATATCCATTTTAGTAATCATAAATTTATTGCCCAATGTTTAAAATGTTTTAGAGACTCTCCTATGTTATCTTGTTATTTTTTCCTTTTGAAATATTAATTTTTTTTAAAATTTCTCATTTAAATTTTCTTACAACCTTTTTATTTTCAATCTCAAATATTGATCAGATATATAAGTAAGGATGGTATAAGACCATGAATCTGGAAAGTCAATTCCTTGTTTTGCGCTCTAGTAGTTATCTCCCATTTTTGCAAATCAATGTTCGTCCTACCTTTATTTATGGATGGTCTTACTGGCCATTTACAAGAGGATGTACCTTGGTGTATGCTTTTTGCTGATGATATCCTCCTTGTGGATAAGACAAGAGAAAAAGTCCAGGAAAACTTGAATTATGGAGGTCTACATTGGAGTCTAAAGGTCTTCGTTTTAGTAGAACTAAAACTGAATACATGGAATGTAATTTTAGTAATAGTAGGTCTAGTGACAGAAGTGTAACTTTGGGTGATCAAATTATTAAAAGGTGTGAACGATTTAGATATCTCTGGTCCATTGTTCAAAGCGATGGTGATATAGATGGGGATGTTAATAGTAGAATTCATGTTGGTTGGTTGAAGTGGAGGAATGCGTCCGGCCTTTTGTGTGATAGAAAAGTACCGCTTAGACTGAAAGGAAAATTTTATAAGATGGTGGTGAGACCTTCAATGCTCTATGGTGATGAATGCTGGCCTTTAGAAGAGAAACATAATGTTAAGTTAAGAGTTGCCGAGATGAGAATGATTAGGTGGATGAGTGGTTTTACACTTAGAGACAAAATGCGAAATGAATATATCCGTAATAGGGTTGGAGTTGCACCAGTGATGGATAAAATTAGAGAGAGTCGCCTTAGATGGTTTGGTCACATTAAACGTTGACCACCTGATGATCCGATTAGGAGAGTAGATGTTTTAAATACAACTTATGTTAAGAAAGGCAGAGGCAGACCTAAGAAAACTTGGGCTTATTGCATAAAAAATGATCTTAATTTATTAGAATTAAACGAAAATTTGACACTAAATAGGACGTAATGGAGGAAAATGATTCATGTAGCCGACCCCACTTAGTGGGATTAAGGCTTTGTTGTTGTTGTTGTTGTTGTTGAATGTTCGTCCTACCAATTGCAAGAAAAGGTCGGTCCAAAATAATTGGGATATCTACATCTTCTTTCATATCCAATACAATGAAATCAACAGTAAAGATAAACTTATCTACTTTCACTTTGATATTTTTCTAACTCATCTTTCAGAAGTTGAAGAATGGTTAGCTAATTGAAGGGTCACAATGACAAGATAAGGCTCTCCTAGTCTTAGTCTTTCAAACAATAAAAAATATATTAGATTTATGCTAGCTATTGAGTCACATAACGTCTTTCCCATAAATCGGTCTCCTATAGTGCAAGGAATGATAAAACTACTCAGATTTTTCAATATTTGTGAGTTTTTTTAAATTATAGCACTACAATTTTCAGTTAACAACAGAGTTTCAAAATTCAAAAGTTTTCTTTCTTGTTCAAAAAGTCATTATTACATTTCTAATAATTGGGGCTTTTTTTAAGTTTTTCAACAAACATAATGTTAGTAATGAGTTTCTTAAACATGTATAAAATTTTAAAAAATTGCTAGTCCTATTTCTATTTAATCAACCTTTGAGGAAAAAATGGTGGTGATCTCTCATGTTCAATCTGAGGTGGTGAAGTCATTTTTCTCACGTCTGAGATACATTTTTCTACAATTTTATGAGGCTCAAGCTCAAGCTTCTCTATTCTAAGTTTCTCCACTCTATTAACCTTAGGTTCAGGCTCTCAAGCACCTTCCCACTCCCAAGTCTTATGCCATTGCAGTGCTCCACATTTTATTCTTTTGGATTCACCTCTTTATTGCTAGGTAATTTCTCCTGGGGACTCTGGTTCAATGAGTTAGCTATTTGCCCAAAATGGATTTCGATATTCCTAATAGTTTCAACATAAATTTGCATTAGATTCTCTATGTTTAGTACTATTTCCAAAGAGAGTTTATTTTTCTTATATTGGGGATTAGAATGAATCTAGGAGGGTAGATAAGTCATAGTTTATCACTAACTTGATTATTCTAATTACCTACAAAGTGAGGTTAGTTAATATTCTATTGTTGATTTCCTACCCTTTGGTTATTATTGTTCAAATTAAAGTTTGGGTGTTTTTTCCAAGTTGGGTTGTAGCGTTAGAATACAGGTTATTCAGCCTATCTCTTATAACATTCAAGTTTTTCAAAGAATTAGTACAAGAATCTCCTACTGGTCTGTCAGCTATTACATTACTAGATAGTGATCATTGCAATGGATTAAGACTTGGCTACCGAATTTCCTAAAAATAACTCACTTGTGAGGTTAGGATTGTTAGAACATTTCTGCTATGCATGCTAGCTACCCTCCTAGGATTGACTATATCCGAAGGTCATTAAAAATTATTTGTAGTCATATCCTTGATTAATGAATAAGGGTCCTAAAATAACTTTGACATAAGTGACCCTCAAACTATAACATCTATTACTGATCTCAATAAACCCACCGACCCATTATAAGAAGTATGAATTCTAAGCCAATATGGTAAGGCGTGGTTAGGACATTTCCTAAAAAACTCCTTAAATCACTCTTAGGATTTATATATTGATTCTCTATCTAAATGGGTAATTAAGGTGGTATCATTTCTAAGTTTTACATTTTGGATGGAAGTATTTTGCCAAGAAATTTTGGGTTAAATCTTTAGATGTGGTAATTGATCCTGGTGTTAAGGAGTTGAACCACATTTAGCCTTCTCTCAAAATGAGAAAGAAAAAAACCTTAGTCTAATAGTGTCATTGGAAACACCACTATACCTAAATATGACATTGTGAGTCATGGATAGTCATATCAATAAAATTTGTGTGTAGTTTATTGATATAATTTCAATGACTAAACATATCAATAAACTACACACAAAATTTCAATCACAAGTGACGGAGCACTAAAATGCATAGATTTCCAATTCAGAATAGTGAGAAATCTAGTTATTACTCATTAGAAGGAAACCCAACGAAAAATTCATTTCAAATTCAAATCAAATATAAGTTGGAGAAATCTCACTGGATTAATCCATTGAATTACAAGAGTTATAAAATTTTGAGATTTCCCTACTCGGAGGACACAACAATCACAATCTCACTCTCCACACATAACTTATCTCACTGAAGAGACCAATCTCTCGCACTCAAAGTCCTCCCTCAGATCATTCCCTAGAAGTATTTTGAATGCTCCTAATAAGTCTTTGAGGAAGCCCTCCTCTGTCTTATTCTAATCTCCTCAAAAGATCCCACTCTAAAGCGCTCAAGAGACCCTTCAATTCTTTTGTAGCCTCAGAGATGCTAAGCGGACATGAACCGTCTTAGCTCCCAAAGTCAGTTGCCCGGTACCAGAGTTCCTCCATGGAGCATCGGAATTCCCCTCGTTCTGTGTTTGTCCTGCTGCTCGGTGCTTGGAATGACACCCATGCACCATTGGGATGTGGTAAGCTTTCCTGTAGGTGGCGCATGAGTTCCAATGTGGGGCCTTGGCACCACTAAAAGTGGCACCAAGGCACCAAGGTTCCACACATCTGGTTTGGAGTGCATGGGAGACGAGTGTGGTGTACACATGTCACAATTGCCATAGCTATGCTGGTATAGATATTGGGGTGTTCATATGTAGTCGAGCTCCTTTTAAGCCCTACAAACTGCAGATAACATAAAAACAAAATAAAACAACCGAAAAACATAAATATAATACAAACGGTGAAAATACTTCAAGAAACACAAGAAAATATTTTGCACATTTTACACACATCACAAGTGTCCTTAAATGGTTGATCTTGGTTTGGCTTAGGGTTGGATTGACTAGGAAGGGTTCGGACTTGGCTCAAATTAAAACTATCATTAAACTTAATTAAAATGTAAAACTAATTCAATTAAACCTAAATTAAAACTAATAATTGAACTGAATTAGACTTAACATAAAAATTGATAGAAATTTATCGTGGTCTCTCCGACTCAATATAATGTTCAAAATTCTATTTTTGTAAGATGCATCATATTTGTTGTCATACTTGAAGCATGCGACAAATTCGATGGTTATTGGATAATTTTTTTACTTGCATTCGATGGCCTCAAGTTTTTAATGCATGAAATCTTTTTCTCACGCGAAAACGTTTTTTTCGGAACGTCATTTCGCGAAACAAATCGTACAAATGCGTTAAGATCGTCAAAGTCTTTCAAATGACCCCATTTAAGTTAAAATTAGATTTCATTTGAGGATGTGTGAAGGTTACAATAATTTGAAAGATAATAATAATAATAATAATAATAAATCATTAAAAAATTAATATCAAAACAAAAAAAGGAATTTAAAATCATATAACTTAAAACTAAAAGCCAAATTGAAACACAAATTAAAATCTAAACTAAAATTTAACATAAAATTATCTTAACTAAAATTTAAATTTTAAAATCGACTTGAAATTATCATAAACTTAAAATTAAATTTAAACAAAAAATGAACTTGTACGAAATAAAATTAAGTTAAATTCAATTATTATTAGACTACATCAATTTGAACATAAACATGAATTTACGGTAAATAACTAACTTAAGCCAAATTAAGTTAAATTGATTAATTAAAATTTTAAATGACCAAATTAACTTAATTAAAACCAAACATTCAACTAAACTAAACCAACTTAAATTAATTGATTAAATTTCAATTAACCTAATTAAAACATGATTAACTTTAATATAAATCAAAACACAAATTAATCAAACATTAAGTAAACATAAATCAAAGCCAAAGAAACTTGTCAATCACTTGAACATCCTCACAAATATAAAATAACAAACCCAAAATTAAATTAATTTTAATTAAAATAACTAAATAATCAAATAAATCTGATAAGTCATAATAAATAAATTTGAGCTCAAACTATTTTAAAATTTTTAGAGTACTAGATTGGTTAGAGCAAACCTTTGGCTTAATCAACTTATGAGAAGCCTTGGGGGGCCCACCATTATCTAGGCATAGGTTCCTTCCAAGTGTCATTAGGTGATTAATCTTGACATGGCTTATGGCTTGGATTAGCTTGAAAGGACTTAGGCTTAGCTCAAATTAAAACTAAAATTAAATTAAATTCAACTTTAAATCTAATTCAATTAAACCTAAATTAAAACTTAAAATTTAACTAAATTCAACTTAACATAAAAATGAACCCAAATCTATGTCACTTTGGCGCATCATCGTGCTTGGATTTCTATTCTGTAAGTTACATTGTATTCATTGTCATGCTTAAAGAAGAATGCAATGGGTTTGACGGTGATCTGACAATATTTTAACATGGATTCGTGTGCCTCAAATTTTTAATACATACAATCTTCTCCCACATAAAAAGTTTCCTTTGAAGCATTATTTCAAGAAATAGATCATGTGAGTGCGTCCTAATAGTCTAAGTCATTTAAATGAGCACGTTCACATCCCAATTGGACTTCATTTGTGGGTGCATTAATGCCAGGATAATTTGCAGGATGATGATGATGATGATGATGATAATAATGATAAATCAAAAAATATATTAATAACAAAACATAAGGGAATTTAAAATCATATAATTTAAAAATTAAAATTCAGATTGAAACACAAATTAAAACCTAAACAAAAATTGTACCTAATTTTAACTTAACTAAAATATAAAATTTAAAATGAACTTGAAATTAACATAAAATTAAAATTAACTTTAAACAAAACATAAACTTGAACTAAATGAAATTAAATTAAATTCAACCATTATAAAACTAAATTGATTTAAGCATAAACTTGAACTTAAGGTAAATATTTAACTTGAGACAAATTAAATTAACTTGAGCCAAATTAAATTAACTTGAACTAAAATTTCAATTGACCGAATTAACTTAATTAGAACCAAATAATGAACTAAACCAAACCAACTTAATTTAATCGATTAAATCTCAATTAATCTAATTAATTTTTTTTTTAAAATTTAGTCAAAATCAAGACATAAATTAATCAAACATGAATCAAATCCAAATATAAGTTAACCCAAACTCACTCAATTAAACGTTAAAATTATCAAATTTGCACCACTTGGACATCCTCATAAATAGAAAACAACAAACTCAAAATTAAATATTTTTAATTAAAATAATTAAATAATGAGATAAATCCAATAATTAATAATAAATAAATTCAAGTTAAAATTATTTCGAAAATTTTAAAATTTGTTTGGAATCCTATTTTAATCGTCTGCAAAGTTTCATAAAGTTTAGAGGTCATTTAGATTTATTATAAACTTTAATTTAAAAATATATTTAAATTTTAAATTATTACAAAAATCAACAAAAATTCAAAAACTAAAAATTTCAGTTGATCATACATTAGGTTGATACTAAACTCCAAAATAAGTTTCACAAGATTATGAACTCATTTAGCCTAAAATATACAATCAACTTGATGAAATCAAAATAAATCATTTTTAGTAATATAAAAATTCCTAAAAATCACAAAAATATACAAATCCCTTAATTTTTGTATAAATTCCTTTATGAACCCCTTAATTATTTTTTTCAAGTAATTTTAGTGGTTTATAAACCATTATATCACTTGGATATTTGTTTATGTTTTGTAAACACGCATAAATGTAAGAGTGATACTATAACCACTTGAACCTAAAAGTTTCAAAAACAAATAAAATATTAGGAATATGAGTTGAACCATCCATTTGGTAATACTTGAACGTAAATAATCCAGAACATTACAACCCAAAGGCAACAACAACAACAACAACAAAGCCTTAATCCTACTAAGTGGGTCGGCTACATGATTCCTTTTTCTCTTTTGCGTCCTATTTTGTGTCATATTGTCATTTAATTCTAATAAATTAAGATCATTTTTTATAAATAAGCCCAAGTCTTCCAAGATCTACCTCCGCCTTTCTTAACACAAGTCGAATATGAAACATCTACTCTCCTAATCTGATCATCAGAAGATCGACCTTTAATGTGACCAAACCATCTAAGGAGGTTATCTCCAATTTTGCCCACCACTAGAGCTACACCAACCATATCACAGATATATTCATTTCGCATTTTGTCTTTAAGTGTAAAGCTTCTCATCCGCCTAATCATTCTCATATCAGCAACACTTAGCATTATGCTTCTCTTTTAAAGGCCAACATTCAACACCATAGAGCATTGCATGTCTCACCACCATCTTATAAAATTTTCCTTTCATTCTAAGCATTACTTTTCTATCACACAATAGGCCTAAAGCATTCCTCCACCTCAACCAACCAACTTGAATTTTACCATTAACATCCCCATCTATATCACCATCGCTTTGAACAAGAGACCTGAGATATCAAAATCGTTCACACCTCTTAATAATTTGATCACCCAAAGATACACTTGTGACACTAGAGCTACTATTACTAAAATTACATTCCATGTATTCAGTTTTAGTTCTACTTAAAATAAGGCCTTTAGACTCCAATGTTGACCTCCATAATTCAAGTTTTTCCTGGGTTGTTTCTCTCGTCTTATCCATGAGAAGGATATCATTAACAAAAAGCATAAACCAAGGTACATCTTCCTGTAAATGTCTAGTAAGACCATCCATAACTAAAGCAAAAAGAAATGGGCTTAAAGCGATCCCTGATGTAATCCAACAGAAATAAGAAAATATTTGGTCAATCCTCCTTCAATTTGAACACAAGTAACAACCCTAGTATACATATCTTTAATGACTTGAATATCAGTCATATCAACACCTTTATTCTCAAGAACTTTCCAAAGGATATCTCTTGAAACTTTATCGTAAGCTTTTTCTAATTCAATAAAAAACAAATGTAGAACCTCATTATATTTGTACTTCTCCATTAAACCTCTCAATAAATGTATAGCTTCCAAATTAGACACACCCGACATAAATCCAAATTGATTATGAGAAATCTTGGTAATACATCTTAACCTATTTTCAATTACTCTCTCCGATAATTTTAAAGTATGACATATCAATTTAATTCATCTATATCTGCACACTCTTATGCATCCTCTTTATTCTTAAAAACGGGGACCAAAATACTCTTCCTTCACTCTTGAGACATCTTTTTAGTTTTTAAAATAATATTAAAAAGTTTAATAAGCCAAAAAACTCCCAAATCTTCTAAATATTTCCACATTTCAATTGGGATATCATCAAATCCTACAAAATTTCCACCCTTGGTTTTCTTTAAATCCTCTTCAACTTCTTTTTTTACTAATGCGCCGATAAAAATAAAACATTTTATTATTATTAATGATTTTAAGATCATTAAGATTGAACATATTTTTCGAAACTTCATTAAAAATTTTATTAAAATAGCTCATGAATATATTTTTCTAAGAAACTCACTTTTTTATTTTCATCTTTAATACACTTTACTTGAGTTAAATCTTTAATTTTTTTTTTCTCTTTGTTAGGTCAGTTTATACATATATTTTTCATCCTTCTTAGTATGAAATCCATTAAAGATTATTAAAAACAAAATTTTTAGCGTCACAGATTGCTCTTTTAGATTCTCTGCGAGTTATTTGATATTTTTTCCAGTTCTCTAAGCTTTTACATTTAAACCAATTTTTATAACATATCTTCTTATATTTTATCTTTTTTCGCATATTATTACCAACTATTTTTATTTATAGAAATATTTTCTTTTGATTCTCCAAGTACATCTTTTACTACTTGTTTAATAGTATTTATTACTTTTCCCACATAGCATTGTTTTTTCATGAACATCCCAAAGTTTGAAATCTTGAATTTTACTCATAAAAATAATTTTATTTATCTTTTAGGTACTCTCATCTAATTCTACGATGATAAATCTCAATATTCTTAATTTTACAACTCTTCATTTTAAAATCTAGAACTAATAATCAAAGTTGGGTACTTAAATCCTCACTTGGAATGACCTTACATCTTTTGCTACTTGTTCAATCGTATTTGTTACTTTTTCCCACATAACATTTGTTTCTTCTTGAATATCCCAAATTTTGAAATATGGAATTTTACTCATAAAAAAAATTTATTTGTGTCTTTTAGGTACCCTCATTTAATTATATAATGATGAATCCTAGTATTTTTAATTTTACTCTTCATCTTAAAATCTAAAAATAAGAATCGATGTTGGGTACTTAAATCCTCACTTGGAATGACTTTACAATCTCGACGATATCTTCTTCTCATAAGCAAATAATCAAATTATGTTTTATTAGATACATTCTTATAAGTAATAAGATGTTCATCTCTTTTCTTGAATAAAATATTAGTAACGACCCAAAGGCAAAAAAACCCTAAATTTGACATGTCGCACAGGCCCACTGCATAATAAGTGTTTTATTAGGATGTCGACCGAAGAATAAGGAGGCAATTTTTTAGGGCCTGTTTGGGGCAGCTTATAAGTGCGAGCGGTGTTTTGAAAACGCCGCCTCGCTGTTTGTTTCGTGCTTTTCAACGACTTATCTAAAATCGGAGTTTTATATTTATGAAACACGCCGACCGCGAGGATCCCCCATGGTCCGCGTTTCGTTAGCAACATATTACTCCCATGTCATCCCGCGTCTCCCGTGCCCCTGTTCAGATCTCCCTTTCCCCTCGATTGCATCCTCTGCCCTATCTGCTCCTCCCTCTTCTTCACGCATGACAGGTAATCTTCAGCATTTCATCTTCTCTTATGTGAAATTTCTTTCTCTATGGCTTCGTGTTCGGAATTTATTTATTTATTTATTATTATTTTTTTTGTTGTTGAGCTGCAAATCATAGTTCATGTTCTTCGCCAAAGAGAACAATATCCATGTGGAGGTAGCTGCTATGCAAATCTGGAAGTCTTTATTTCATTTTTATGAGATTTAGCAGAAACATTCCAACCATAAAAGTTTATGAATTTCTGGTGGGTTGTGGATAACTTTAATTTATTTTTATGAGATTTATGAGATGGCAAATGATTCCTAATCCAACAAATCACTATTTCAAATACTCGGTAAAAGATTTGAAGTGCTTTAACCATTACCATAGCTCATTTTCTTTTATATTCCTTTAAACGGGACTTCCCATCGCCTGTTGTATCAACTGTGAATTGTTAAATGCTGAAACTTTCTTCTGTTTTGTTTTAACAGGACAAGTGCTCCGTAAACCATCATATACGTTGCTGCTTTTTAACCCAACAATAGTTTCATATTCTTTTTGAAAATATCGGGTTCTATAATGTATGAAAATCTCAGTATGCAGCTTGTACATGGCTACTCTCTGCTGCAAAGGCTTCCCTAATCGATCCAAAACCGGCTCTAAATATTTTAAAATAAGTAGAAAGTTTGCTTATGTGAATTCTACTGGATTGGAACTAATGCAGTTATAACCTGATTAATCATGTTCCAGTTGACAATTGCTGCACTAATCATCTCAGCTCTTGTTGGGGCTGAAAACTCGACAGCTTCTATAGAAACTTGGAATGCATGATCAATATCATGCCTTTGCATTTGAAAAAGAACATAAAATAGTACCCTTGCAACATCCAGTCTAATTATCTCTCTCAAGCATGGTTGTCCAAGTAACATAGTTTTTCAGTTTAACCAATCTTTTACTGCATTTGGAATACATAATAATAAGTGCAATAATTTATAGAGAAAAGAGTGTATTAACTAATTATGCTTGCATCAAAGCAGCTTGTTGACCATTGAAAATGATTTTTTGTTCTTTGTATATACATGATCCAGAAGTGACAGTCTTCTCAATTTGATATGAAGCCCCAGCTGAATACAAAACCAAAAATAGTTCAGGAAGTTTAGAAAGCCCAAATGGATGACATATTACACCACCAATTAAAAAAGTTATATATATTGTAACTGATTTTGTTAAGTAGTCACAAATAATCTTGATTTTTTACTTCTTAAAGAAAGATTGTAAGTAATAATCATTCTTTAAATAAGGATGATCTCAACCAAGCAAGAGGACGAAAATTTTGAGCTATAGGTTGGCTTATTTTGTTATTTTAAATAAGGATGGTGGTATTTTTAAATAAGGATGACCCATATTCTTTAAGGGCAACCGCTCCTTCTATGACCTATAGGTTGGCTTATTTTGTTAGTTTTGTCTTTGGCTCTTACCTTCTCTTTTTAAAGTGAGAATGGTGGTATTTTTTATGTGATATGAATGAGTTGGCTTCTATAAACATTAAAAGTAAAGTTATGGTGATAGACATGTAAACTTATAGAAATTGGGTGGTAGGTACGTAACTACCCCTTTAATTATTTTTGTACCATCGGTATATGGATGGTTATGGTGGCTTTGATGCCCGCAAATCATGGTTTTCGCAATTCCTTTGTGCGGAAGAAATTTTAAAATGAGCAGTTGTGGTCCTATAACCCTGCAGCTTGAGATGAGTGGATTCAGGAAGGATCCGAAATAGTTGCCTGAACCAACTGCATTCTATAGCAGAAATTTTATTTGCAAAAGTAGTTGATTAGTGTTAAATGTGAAATCATAATGAAAGCAACCAATTAATTGCCCTATTCCCGTTGCATCGGTTGACGAGGCGGTTCCGGATGGCTAGAATTTGTTTAAGTACAATGAAAGCAACCGTCTATGTTCTTCATCGGTGTGTCGGTGTGGGGGAATAATTTGGATGGCTAGAAAGATTGTTGCGAGGTTCCTTAGTGATTCTTTCACCTCTTGTAGTTTGCTACATGGTCTCTATCTTAAATGATATTTATGGATTCTATAATTTTCTTATGAGATGTAGTTTTGCACCTGGCATTCAGTTGATATTTTGTGGATTGTTGTGAGTTTTCTAAAAATCTTCTGTGGTTGCTCTTAAAATTCAGTTCTTGCATATTGTTCAATTTCTGCCAACACACTTGCATAATTTTTTGTGTGGCTTGCATGTAAATTTCCCAAAGAAAATAAAATGATTCATTTTACTATATTGGTTGGATGTAATTACATGATCTAATTTGAAGTTGTTATGATGATACGCCAAGAGGATTGTTCTTTCATTCTTTTGGTTTCCAATTCAGTCAGAAACACGATCCAGTGCATATCAAAGGTATGCAGTGCCAACTTCTTGATTTTTTTTAACAGCTTAACAAGCATTGACGCCCAATTCTTTTTCAAATTCAGAAACATCTTTTACAAGTTTTGAAGCGAAGAAAGCTTTTGGCTAGTGTTTTTCAAATTCTTTCTTTTGCATTTTTTAGCATAATACTTCTTCTCTTATCACTAACAATGTCAATATTTGGCATTTTTATATAAAAATGAGCTCAAAGTTTTCGGGGAACTCTGGGCTAGTTCTTTACCTCTACGGACTATCTATTGTGTTGCCCACATCGCACCAGTCACATAGCTACGAGCAGAGGTTCTACAAGTGCCCACGGTAGGCAAGCAGTTCAGACATGTGTGAGTTTTTCATGTGGGCAGACATTCCAACCTATTCCACCGCCAATAGCGATTGGGGCTCGACAATATCCCAATTGGAAAGTGTTGCTCGGGGTTCGACGGCATCCCGACCGGATAACGTTACTCCAAACAAGCCCCTTCTACATTTTAAAATGAATAGTATCATAATTTTAGTTGTCATTTTCTTATGTTTTTGTTTTTTAATAGGTTCATAGATACTCACTCTTGAGAGAGGAGTATGTCTTTGTTTCTTTAAACTGTTATGAGTTTTTTTTTTTGGATTTTAGTATATTGAATGTATTCCAATTACATTACTGTTGCAAACAGCACCACTGCATGGGGCCAAAATTGTCATTTTTCCACAAACAGCTGCGCATCAAATATTTCAAACTGCACAAACCAAACAGCTTAACAGCTTTTTCAGTTCAGGGGTATAATGGTTATATATCCTTAAACAGCTGCAATTCAGTTGATTTTCAAACGCTCAAACCAAATAGCCATCCAGCTTATCCGGATCAGCTGCTGATCAGCAGCTTATCAGGATAAGCTGCTGATCTGGATAAGCTGGATAAGCTACGTACTGCCCTAATTAGACCTGAAGCTACATTTCTAAAACAAATAAACATCTTTATATTAAGTTGGTTAAAGTGTCAGTGAGTTTCACATTATCTAGACACTTCCTACGTTTCCTCTCTCAAGTTCTGATAAGAACTATTACATTGATTTTTCCCGTTTGAAATTTCAAATGAGCAATCATTAAAATTAAACGTTGAAATTCTTGATGACATTGTTGAAGCCTTTTAGAAGATTTTCTATCTTCAGAAGTAATTAACTATCGGGACTTGTCTCTAAGTAAATTTGTAACCCAAATTAATCTAAATCTCATCTAGCTTTTAGACCTACGTAGAAAAAAGATTTGTTGGTTTAAAATGTAAACCCATCAAATATTGAATTAAATTCATTATTTGGGTAATCAAATTCATTATTTGAGTAATAAAATACATTGTAAAGTGATATTTTTATCTTTCGAACTAGTATATTACTTTTGATATTATATTTGATTATTCAAATAATTTTAAATATTTGAAATTTGTTTGATGGACATAAAATAAAAACTAACACGCCACAATTGACCTTTTTAGAGACAAAATGTTTGTCAATCTCTATGTGTTTGGTATTGTCACGATGCACATGATTCTTTGTAATACTAATATCATTTTTGTTGTCATAGAACATCTTTATGGGGTTAACTGTGGTGCATCCCAACTCATTTAGCAATCTTTGGATCTATATCCTTCACAAATTCCCAAAACAAGTGTTTGATACTCAGATTATGCACTACTTCTAGAGACCACAATTTGACTCCATGTGACAACTTTCTTATACATAGGAACAATACCCATATATGGATTTTTTTGTTAGTAAATTCTCCTACTCAACTAGCATCGGTGTAAATATCTACCTCCTCGTTGTCCGATTTCTTAAACAATAACCCACGATCAAGGATCTTCTTAGGAAACATCAATATTATATAAACAATCTCTAAATATTTTTCATTTAGAATATTCATATGTTGAATCATAATGCTCACAAAATAAGTGATTTCAAGTCTAGTGTGACAAATTGATCAACTATCCCACAAATCTCAAGTATCAGCATTTTCCACTGGTGTCTTTTCTCCCTATTAATGTAACTCTTTGACCATATTAGTCTCAACAGGTTTACACCCCAACATTCATGTCACTTTTAATGGGTCGCATTTACACTTTTTTTTGGGATATGATAATTCTCATATTGTACCTGGCCACTTCCATACCCAAAAAGTATCGTAGGGCTCTTAGATTCTTGATTTCAAATTTAATGGCAAGAACATATCTTCTCAATCTCTTTTTCATTATACCTATCAAGAGCATATCATTACACAGATAATGTCTAAAGCTTTCTTACCGACATGTGTATGCTTTTATGAATAGTGTATGATTAGCATGGCATTTGATGAACCCATTAGATTTTATAATCTTGACAAGCTTGTCAAATCAAGCTAGCAGAGATTGTTTAAAGCCATAAAGTCATTTTCTTAGTTTACAAGCTAAATGTTTATTTGAACCATTTTCAAACCACTAGCGGGATCTTTGTATCATCATATTATAGTTCTTTCTTGAGATCTACATTCAGAAAGGCATACTTGATATCAAATTGATGCACTTCCTACTTTTTATTTCCTGCTAAGGAAAGAACTCTTATAGTGTTTAGCTTGGTCACTGGTACAAATGTCTCTTGATAGTTTATCCCATAATACTGAGTGAAACATTTGGCCACCAACCTAGCCTTGAACTTCTTAATACTTTCGTTTATGTTGTACTTGACATGGAACACCTATTTGCACCCAACAAGTCTTTTATCAGGAGAGAGCTTTGTAAAGGTCCATGTGTCATTTAGATCAAGTGTTTGAATCTCGTCTTCAACTTTTTTTTTCCGTTTTAAACTTTGAAGTGCTTCATGAATAGACTTGGGTATATGCATACTATCAAGATTAGATAAAAATATTTTATAAGGTGATGATAACTTCTCATAGGCAACATACTCCGGTAAAGAATGTTTTGTGAACTTTTCAATGTCCTCTCCACTGGATTCCACCTTTCTTGAAACATCAAAGTTGTTTGGATTCAGGTATGATTGTGAACAATCTTATGATTGCATATTACATTTATCATGCTCAGTGGATTTCTTTCTCCAAATGTACACACAAAATTCATTATGCATTTTTTTTATTCTCAATCTCAAGTTGAATATTCCTCAAATGGTAGAACATAGAGACGGCATGGTTAGAGGGAAGTAGAATAGGTTTCGGTGATTCTAGCTCAATGTGAGAAAGCCTGTCAAAAAAGTTTGTCGTTCACAAACAGGTCATGTTCGGATTGCTAAATATTTTGTGTTCAATTCATTTGTAAAGAGAACACGAGTCGAACACGAACAAAATTCTTGAGCACAATTTAGAAATGAGTCAAACACGATCAGCCTTTTGTTCAATCGTGTTTAGCTCATATCGAATCAAATTATTTAAATAATAAATAAATATGTAAAAGCTGAAATGACACATTTGATATGATATCAAAAAATGACTTCGTATAAATATAAAAGGAAAATTAGGTGATACATGTAAACCTCCTCAAATGTGATTTTTCAAATGTGATTTTTCCGAATCAAAGATCACATTTTAGACCTCCTCAAATATTTTGAGCATTTTTTTGATTTAAGAGTTATTCATGAGTTTTGCGTTGCTTATTAAAAATATTAAATAATTCTAAAATTTTTAGAAATATTTAGGGATATTTAGTATCTTAAATAGACTTAATTGAATCCCCATTATTTGACCGAAAGTGGATCGATTTTCATTTTCTCTAATTAATAAACATATTTTATTTAATTAATTATATAATTAATTAAGGAGAATAGGGTTTGCCTGTTTATCTCATTTAGTGATCATGCTTGTAAAATTAAAATCATAAATTAAATGCGTTTAATGACAATTATTAAAGTAAAATCTATTACTTCAAAACATCATTTTTTTTATTAAACTAGAAATTAATTAACATATTAAAATTAGTTTAATTTTTGTTAAGCTTAGATTTATACAATTGTGTAAAATCTCTACTCTAGAACAACACACACTTGTGTGAGCGTACTTATCAAACCATAACAACCCTATCGGTTGAACTGATTTTAAAATCTGATAGCGCCATGTGTATATGGCCATATACATTGCATTTGTATTTAAACATTATTCTAGAGACACGTATTGCACGCACATTACACCTAAATCGTCTATCAATTAATATCCTAAGTCAGATAGATAAGATGGGAATGCAATCCAGGCAATTTGTAGTTACACATCCGATCATTTTTTAATCTAAACCGCAGTTAAATTCTACTAGTACAGTTCTATTTTTCCAATTTAATCGAGCAGGAAGCAATATTGACCAATCCAATATCCAATCGTTGTTCAGTAGATTCTATCTGCTTGACTTTCTATAGGTCTAAAAAAATCTTTCTACATCAGCTATTCCATCTCTAATCAGATATATCATACACTAACTTCAGCCAAATTATTTTGATTTACCACATTTGTCTCAGGAGAGGTTATATCTTGGTTTTAGTTGAACACTGACTAAACAGTCTACCAAGTTCAACCAATTTACCAGTTTGAACCAGCTAATCAATCAACTACTTTTCCAATTTCAAAAAGTCAACTAGTTTACCAATTTAAATCAGTCAATCAATAAACCAATTTACTAACATTGATCAATCAATCAATTGATTAGTTAATAATTGTCACAAAATTATCTAATCGACCAATTTACCACTACCCCAGTATCCACGAGCATCCAATTTTCACATCTTCCATCTTATACACTAATTATTTTGATTATTTATGAATACTTTGAATTAACTTATCATTCAAAGTCCCAAGTCTAACTTAGAAGATTGATAACTTTGACCATCTACTAGCTCAACATTCACATAAACTTTAAATCAGCACTTTAATTAGTTGAGTGAGTAGCCCCTAATTTTAAGATTCAAATTGCGACTATGATAGATTGATTATTATTATCAAGTGATAGTTTGCATGATAATAAAAATCAATCTACCATATTTATGTCACATATGACATAAGGAATACAAATAAGTTATAGTATGTTACTTTAACCAATTTTAAAATTTAGTCAACCTCTCTAAACCATATGAAAGTCAAAGATTTAAAAAATATTTTCAGTCTTTTCAAAATATATACTTGTATTTCCAAATAAATTATCAAATTTCAAAATAATATTAAATTTATTTTTCAAAGCTATAATAAAAAATTATTTTCTAATGACTTCGCTTGCATCTCTAGTAGTCCGCCTTGGGTCCATCTTTATAAAGAGGGGGAAGTTAACCATGTTCTCTAGCTTAGTCTGACACACTATCAGCTCATCTTTCATGGTCACTAGTTCTTGGCCTCAACATCTAACCTACAGTCACACTCACGCCACAAATACTATATTCTCAAAAAAGCCTTATTCCCGTCCATCGATATACTATCTAACTGTGCCTCAGTTCCCATCTTTCATGATATATAGGAAAAAGAGATCTTAAATTGAAATAAAAATAAAAGAGCATATTGAAATAATGTAAGATTCATTTACCAGCAGATCTATGTCTGATATTGATATGGTTTGGATCACTATATCCCTAAAGATTAGATCAATCAGATTACTTTGTGTCTCCATAAGAGGGATAAACATACTTCTCAAAATCTATATTGCAGCTCGAAACAATCATATCACCATCCACATTATTATTCAACGGGAATAAAGATTCACCTTTCTCACAATAAATTCCACTTCGGCAAACCTCGAGAGCTGGGGGACTTACCTCGCAATTTATGCTAGACTTGTTCAATGAAAGTTATGTAGATGAAAAGATCTTCCTTAACAATGCAGCTTGAATAGAAGGCTTCGTATTTAGGATGTTAAGAACCTTTGAAATTTCTTCGTTAACATGGATGGAAAATGGCAGCTCTTATAATTCCCCAATGTTACTTTTTTTTTTTTATAATTCCTCATGCTACTTAACAAAGACTGATGATGAACTCAAACATCATAACTCTGCATTAAGAACAAGGTAATCCGAATAACCATGTATTTTCTGCAAATCTCAGTGAATTTGGTATCTAGGAGGAAGTGCAAGCCATCATGCAGGTCCATTTCATGTACTATGATATATATTGCTGGGCCAGTATGACAGATCAAATCATGCGAATGCAATGGCCATCATATTATTAGAAAAGAGGACCTTTTTACCAAATAACTTCAAGGAATCACTGGTGATATTAGACATGAAATTGTCAACCGTAAACACAGTGCTCACCTTCCTTGAACCATCAACTTATACAAATATATACGGAAAAAAAAGAAAATGAAGAAATCTATGTTCAAGCAAAAGGTTGAAATAATATATTTCTACCTCTCAAAAGACATGTGACTCCTTCCATCCTGATCCATCAAGTGGAAGATGAGAGACCTTAAATGTTCTTTTCGTCCTGAATCTGAAAGTCTAGCAGAAAATGTAAGTTCAAAGTCAATGAAAATTATGGAAATAAGAAGATCAAGTTCTTTTTCCAAAGACAATAAGAAATTAAAAAGATTTGCACGTTTGATCATTAAATAGATTTTCTTAATTTTTAAAATTTTAATTTTTTTTGGCAATAGCACATAGCAAAAATTGCTCACTATTCAAAAAACTTTTAGAGAATAATATTTTTTCATAAATTCTTTGTTAAGAAAAAATCAACGCTTCAAGAAAAGCATCCACAAAAAATTTCATTCAATTTCTTTAAGCGTACAATAATTTCTTTAAGCATGAAATTAACAAATGGAGAAATTCTACAATATCAAAATTTTGACCCTATAAAACATCAACATTTTGGCACAGAATAATTCACAGAGGAAGCTCATGATGTGAACAACGTGCACATAAAAATAATAATGAAAACATAAAAGATCATACAATAAAAAGACTTTTTTCAGGACAAGTAAAAAAGAAAGAGAAACTGGAAAAGAATGTAAAATCTAGTTCGAAATAGCACAAAATTCAAGTTACACGAAGCAGCCACAACCCTCTTCAAGGAGCTTTTCATTTTTTTTTATTGCTCATTGATACCTCCACATCAAATAATCTGCGATACATTATTTTTGGATGTTGAATATGATAACAATATATTTTTAGCCATTGTTTCAAAAAGTGCGCGGGGCCTCGAGGTGCGCCTCGATTAGAGGCACTGATTCCAGGACTCAAAGCATAAGCCTTGCTAGTGCGGGCAAGGCTTATGCCTTTCTGCTGTGAGGCGTACGCCTCCAAGCAGTAACACCTCAAACCGGTTGATGTGTCGCTCAAATTAAAATTAGGTATTAATACCTCTATCCTTCACGCAGCAGCCATATCGTAAATTTAGGGTTGGTAGTAGTTCTGAGAGCTTTGTATCTTCTTTCACTTCCTTTGGCAGTTATCGTGAGTGTGAGCCTGGAAGTCCTTCTTTGTCCCACGCCTTCGAGCGCCGATGTTGAACATCATTGTGAGCCCTTCAGCGTCGAAGTCCAGCAGAAGGAGAAGTCCAACGGATTCCTTTTCTCTTCTGCAGTTCTGCCCTTCCTTCATAGCAGCTATCTTACCGAGTTCCCATAAGTCCTCTTATATTTTTCCTTTATTGTGACTCTGTGAGCGTTCAAGTTTAATATTTTTGGGGCATTCACATACATAGCAGTTGAGACATTTCTATTTATAAAACAAACACCATATTTAATCCATTTTTTAAAATATCAAATATCAACATAAAAACCAAACCCAAAGTTTTCAATTTTATCAAATTCCCAATTGATGAACTTTACCCTTTTATTTCCTAAATTATTCGTGTGTGGCGTTATGATTTTGACAAGTTTGATGTGTATTGGTTTCCTTTTCTTTGGTGTGAATCAATATTTTTCTCAGATTTCTTGATAATTACAAATTTTTTCAACCTTTAATTATCATTTGCATTTTGGAGTCAAGTGCATGGTTTGAAGGCAAAGTTATCTTTTTCAATTTTATCAAAATCACAATGATTGAGAAATTTTATGCTTTTATTCCCTAAATCATTTTGATATTGCATCTATATTTGGGATTTGGGAATACCATATGCATGTGTTATTAAGTGAACTAGTTAAGTCTATCACATATTTAAATTCTAAGTTAAACGATCAAGATTTATTGTTTGTCAAAAGTCATATATATGAACTAGGTTTAATTTGAAAGTTTTTAAATTTTTTTTTTATTTTGAGGCTCACATCTTGAGACTTATTCCTCGCCTCGCAAATAAAAAATGCCTCAATTCTTGATTTCACCTTTTGAAACCTACTTTTAGCAAAACAGAGATCTTTTTCTCGGATCTAATATTCCATTCAAGAAAAATAAACATTATTTAATATTGAAATCACACTACATAGATTATGAGCCTAGCCTTAGGGTCTATTTGGGGCTGCATATTTCGTGCGGTGTGGCCGTCATTCGAGAAGTTTATATTTTTTTCGTTTAAATGCCGCATTCACGGCCGACCCCACTTAGTGGGATTAAGGCTTTGTTGTTGTTGTTGTTGTAAATGCCGCATTCACGGCCACCCGCCACTAAATTAGGCGGAATGCGAGCCCCGGGAACGAACCCGCAGCCCCGAAAGTTCCTTTGTCCGCAAGTACCTCCATTGCCCCGCGCTCCCCAGCATCTCGCGAAGCCTCTTCTGCCCAAGCATCTGGCGAAGACGAACCCGCGTGGAGACGAATCTTCTGCCCTAGCGTCTCTCAAAGTCGCCCTGCCCGCTGCTCCCAAGCGTCTTGCTAAGCCCCCTGCGCTCCCTCTCAAAGCTGCCCCGCCCGCTGCTTCCTCCTTCCACTATCGCCCACTCCGCCAACTTCCCCGGGTGATTCTAGTGCTTCGTAAGTTCCTTTGTCCGCAAGTTTATGCAACTATATGCTTCTTATGTAGGGTTTGAGGTGATTCCAGTTCTCTGTAGTTCCTTTGTCCGCAACTGTTGCTTGAAGCCTGGGAGATGCAGCTTTTTGTGTCTTTGTTACTAGTTATTAGGTGATATGGGAAATTGCTTGTTTGATCCGGTTTACCATTGTCCATTTCACATGTTTTTTTTTTGGAGAAGGTTGGGGTTTCTGAATGTGAGAAACCAGCACTGCTCCTCAAACCATGCACTTGGTTTGTAATGATACTTATAGGAAGCCATAGAGGATCCTATGGGATATTTGAAGTTTCTCCTTGGACTGTTAGTATGTTTTTGGATTTATGGGCTTCTTTTGGATGGATTTGATTAACATGTTTCCAGATTATTAGGTTACCTAGCATAAACCAGGTAATTCACCTTCTAATTAACATTGTTTGAGGTGTTAAACAAGCAGCAAAAGTTATATTTTTCTGTCTAGGGATAGAGGTGCCCTTTTGCTGCTAATTTTATCATTCTTGTGAGCAAAATCAGAGATAATTGGAAAATCATGCATATAAATTTTTCAATTAAAATTTTGCCTGTTTACATAAAGAAGCAGTGATTGAACTATTTGGTGACTTCGGATATGTGATTTTTGAATTTTTGTTGCATGTATTCACACTATGCATCATATAGGTTGCACTAGGAATTGTTATTCTTGTCTGTTTTCCAGCCTTATTTCTTGCTAGCTTATGCATGTTTCGTTTTGTTTTTTCAAGGAGCCATTATAAGGAAGCGGATGCGGCTTGGGGTTGTGGTGTGGTTGTGGTGGCTGTGGCATGGGGTTTGTGAATGTGGCTTGGGATGGCTATGGCATGAGTTCTGTGGATGTTGAGTGGGGTGGCCATGGCATGGGGTTTGTGGATGTGGCATGGGGTTGTGGATGTGGCTTAGGGTGGCTGCGGCAAGGGGTTGTGGTGTGGTTGTCACTTTTCATTTATTTTTCTTCACAACTTTTATTTTGTTATGTTACATTATTTTGTTTCTCTGTAGTAATACAATGGCTAATAAGAATAAAGAGACTGGCATGCCGGCATTGTGGGAAAAAGAAACAAAAATAATATTTTTTGACATTTGACTTAAGAAAATCGATCTGGGAAATAAGCCTACAACATATTTCAATAAGGAAGGGTGGCAAAATATTATCAAGAAATTCAAGAAAAGTACAGGCAGAGAGAATGACAGAATGCAATTGAAGAATAAGAGAGATCAACTCAAGAAAAATTAAAAATTTTGGAAGAAATTTAAACGAGGATCAAAGGGCTTGGTGTGGGATCCGGTGAATCGAACCATTAATGCTCCCGAGGAGTAATGGGCTGAAAGACTTGCGGTAATATTTCTTCTATATCATATAATTCAGTCATTTTCATTTTAATTTACTAAATAAAGTTGTTGTGATGACTTTGTAGGATCAAAGGGCTTGGTGTGGGATCCGGTGAAGCGAACCATTGATGCTCCCGAGGAGTAATGAGCTGGAATACTTGCGGTAATATTTCTTCCATATCATATAATTCAGTCATCTTCATTTTTATTTACTAAATAAAGTTGTTGTAATGACTTTGTAGGTGGCGCACGCTGCGAAGAAATTTAAATTTTGTGGATTTGAGCCAGAGTTGGAGAAGAAGTTGGATCGGATGTTTGGGAGTGTCGTTGCTATAGACAAATATGCATGCGCCCGATGAGACAGGGTTTTGTGGCACCCAAGAAAACTTGGTTGTCGACCTATCAGGTTCAATCGAAGTACCTAGTTCGGACCTCCATGAAGTAAAGTCTACCTGTCGTTCTAAGCGTCAGCGGGTTGAGAGTAAAAAGAAAGGCGAAGTTGTTTTCCTCCAAAACCAGATATCAAATCTGATAGCTTCTAGCAGAGCAGAACCACATACAGTACAGGCAAAATTCATTGAGCACTTGAATGCAGATAGGGAAATTTCAGAGGAGTTGCTCCTATACTTATTTTAGGGTAGAGTTACTTGAAAATTCTACCCACAAAGATTTATTCGTCACGATTCCCCAATAAAAGAGTGTCATTTCTACGAGGTTTTTATGACCATCAGGACATTTGAGACACTTTTTTTTATTTGCTACTGTTTGGGAATTTTACTTGTATTTTTTATTATGTTATGATCTGTTTCTTAAACTACTTCGAACTCTGCTACACAATATTTATAGATCCACGTTCTTTATAATTCCTCATTATTCAAATATCACAACTGTTTGAGTCATTTTTTTCATAATTTAATCCTTTTTGTTTCAGCAAATACGATATACACCTACATGAATTCAGCTTGAGAAAGACATAGAAAGAGAGTTGCAGCAATCTACTTGATCCACGAATATTATAAGAAATACATTGATCGCCCTCCATGCAAGACATCGTCATATATTGAGGACAAATGGGTTGGGGAATTGCTTATTGGACAACCACGAGATTCACCAACATGTTCCGCATGAAACAATAGATATTTATTGATCTTTTGGCAGAACTTAATACAAGTCACGAACTTCATGGGTCATCGAGAATGACTCTACGATAGGTACTTGCAATAACCCTCTATATATTATCACAGAATGAGTTAATGTGAGGAGCAATGAAACGCTTTCAGCACTCTTCTGAGACGATTAGTAGATACTTCTCTGTGGGTTTGAAAGCACTTGTGAACCTTTCTGCACGAATCATCAAATCAATTGATCCTACGTTCGCACAGGCTCCTACGGAGATTTCACGTGATGCACGGTACATGCCATTCTTCAAGGATTGCATCGGAGCAATTGAGGGAACCCATGTTGATGCCCGGGTTCCTAATAATAGGAAGATCACATTCATCGGACATTGCGGGTCCCCTACGCAGAATGTCATGATTGTTTGTAACTTCAATCTATGTTTTACTTTCGTCAAGCTTGATTGAGGGGAATTTTCGAGACTGCAACGCGAAATGCCCAATACACCTTCCCACATCCACCTTATAGTATACTCGAGCCTCAAGTACTTTGTTGATTTATTTTAACATTCGTACTAATTATGCAATACATTTTAGGCAAAAATTACTTGGTGGAAGCCGGATATCCTTTACATTTTAGGCTAAAATTCGTACTAAATAGAGTTTACAAAACTAACTCATTCCTCAAATGTCTCTCCGACATGTCAATTTTTTGCTCCCTTTCTCAAAATAAAACTAAAAATAAAAAAATAAAAAAGAATCAAAACCTGAGAAAGAGAACTTTTATCTTCCCAAGTCACCTAAGGATATTTTTAAAGATTGGGGATTTTTAGGGCTATTTTTCTTTTTTAGAGCGTTAAATGTTTTTCTTAATAATTTTAAAAATATTTTATTTTTTCATCGCTCGCAAAAATCACAGTTTGTGCACTCAAAGAGCTTCTCATGCCACTGCCGCGTGTGTACAAACAAGCAACCATCACAAATGATTACTTGACAACAAGACCCACATGTGCATATCCAATCCTGAGCAAGCCTCTTGGATCTTTCGGGTCTGCTAGAACTATTCTTTCAACATTTCATGCTCAATGCTGGCATTTTCTGGATGATGATGATGATGGCTCTAAATAAAATTTCGAAGATTTTTTGAATAAATATTTCAGCATTTTAATCACAAGCAATGTGTCAGTTTCATTAAAGGGTTAATTGTGATCTATAAGAATTGTTAGGTTCATAGGCCTAAAGGGAGACCAACATTAACATCCAAGGATTAGCAAAACCTTATATTTTTCTCGAGGTTGTGATTTTATGTCTAAACATGTTCAAGTCCCCACTTATTTTTGAATGTGGTGACTTGGATGTCCAAAAATTGAGGCAATTATTATGTAACAAAACTTTGTTCGATCATAAACAATTCTTGATGCAATTTTTAGATATCAATTTAGATATCCAAACCCAAAGACTTCAAACATTGATTTCTAGATCACTCAAACCCTATCTTTAAAAAATTAATATTCAAAGTGAGCAACTCAGCAAAACAAACATAACATACGAATAATGTAATGATCATAATTCACATACGTTTAAATTAAGCACTCAAAAGTATACTTGAAAACTTCATGCAAATATTTGAAGGACCAAAAGCTGCTAATTTTGATGTGCTCATAATCTAAACGAGCATTTTGACAAGATGAATCATAAAATTGCTTAAGAGATATCCCTACAAAGTTAGATGAAGTTTCCAGGATTAATAGAAATTACCATAAAATCTCCTCAAGAAATCTACAAATATGACATGCTTTTACAATTTAAATGACTCCAGGAATGATAATAATAGGAATCAAAGAGTTCTAGAGCTTTATCTACCACCGCCTAACGCTCGATGCCAAACGCTATTGATTCCCCCATCAAACCCTACCATCTACTGCTATCAAACAACACAGAAGTCCACCAACCGTTTCTACCACCATCAAACAATGACAGAATTCGACGTTGTCAACATCCGTTGCCAATCAATGCCAATACCTGTCACATTGTCTTGTAATATGATTGTTTTTCCCAATGGAAGAAATCAACAAATTATTGTAGATCGTTACACAACTGTCACAGAACTATTCAAATTGGGCTAAGCGCTATGATTTTTCACTTTCAAGATTTTTCACTTGAGAAAACCATGTGGCATTGTGACCCGCAGTCCACTTTTATGTGAGTAAGATGGATTCTAATGTAATGCTAAGAACATAAACTTTTATTCTAATGCTAAAAATATTCTAGCACACATCATATTGAATGAATCAATATTATAAAATTTGGAAAGATTTTTGTGAACAGAATAGTTGATGTGCGGCAGCGAAAGCTCCTCTCATATGCAACAAGAAATAGTCAACTGTAAAAGAATACAGCATACCTGGAATCAATGTGGCATGAACATACAACTGTACATGTTCCACAACATTTTCGCCCACAAATAGGTAGGCAACAAGAATGATAATAAACTTCACCGGAAAATTTGAAGCAGGTCAGCAGGAAGTGAAGCTGGATCAAGTTCCCAGTACTCTCCAGGGAAATTCAGCCCATCAGTTTCTGAGAGTTTATGTGCTGGAATTTGATGAGATAAGAGCATAAAATCATCCTTTTTAAGCCACCTAACCGCATGGAAGCCAATCTGCCTCCTCTTGAATATGGTCTTGTAACCTTCAACTTTCTCAAGGTATCCCATGCTCAATCCAAACATGTCACTATAAGAAGTAAGGAATACCGCAATATCATATGACCTCCGCTCTCTCCCAGAAGTTGTCTCGCCATAAAGTGCCCAAACTGAACCTTTCTTTGGATAAATCCTAAAAAGTTCCTTCGCCGCCTTCTCAGATTCCAAAATATGTGAGAACAAATTCACTGAATCTATATCAACTTTTCTTCCAATCTTAAACCTCCCAAAAGGAATGTGACGTCCAGATTTCTCCCAAAGCAAGAGCGACTCATCACCATCAAACTGTATATCTAACCAGCACATTTTCACTCTAAATGGGCTGGAAGAAACAACCTCATCAATCAGTCCATAATGTCTTGGCATCCCATCATCATCATCATAGATTGCCCAAATTTGACCCTTGGCGAAACACTTCTCAGTCCTGTCAATGTCAAAATCATAGAAGTCGGAATCCTCCACGGCCATGAGGCTCGTGTCCTCCTCCACCTTCGTTTTTCCTTTATCCTTGGCCTTTATGAGTTCCAGCTGCATCTCCGCCAATGTTTTCTCCTTATTCTGATCACAACTCTTAAAATGAGGGAAGGAAGAAACAACCGGCTTTATCTTTCTATCAGGGGTCTCCCACCCGGTCGGGACCCTAGGCCTTGGCTTCGTCCTCGACCGAGCAGCTGTAACTCTAGGCCTAACCATAGCCTCCACTTCATTCTTATCCACACCACTAACATCCGATGGCACCTCCACAGCACAAAAGCTCTTCCGACATTTAGGGCAAACCAGGCGGTACCCAATGTACCGGCGATCGAACTCATGCAAGAGGCGGCAGGTCAAGCACGCGGTCCAGAACGTCTCCACTGGCCGGTGACTACTAGACTCAGCAAGCGCAAGGCGGAGGCTGGTGTCGTAATCCCTCTTGCGGGTGCGATCGGAGAGAAAGCGAAAGGAGTCGGCGACTCGCTTGAACGCGTCTTCGGCTGCGGGAACATGGGATCCAACCTTGTCTGGGTGGAGAACGAGGGCGAGGGCTTTGTACTGCTTCTTGATGGCGTTTATGTGAGAAAAAGGTTCGACGCGAAGAATCTGATAATGGTCGGTGGGGAAAGCGCGGAGAATCTTGAGGGCTATGACCATGGCTGAGATGCCGTCGAGTTCAGGCCATAAATGTTGAGCACGTCTTGCGTACTTGAGAGCAGATTTGAGGGAAGAAAACTTGAGCTTTTGCTCTGCTAGGGACTTGAGTCGGCGAGCCTCAGCTTCCGGTTTCTCTTCTTCTTGTATTTCATCCGAGGTCTTCGTCGGCGACGAGGGTTGAGGTAGTTGCCCTTGCGCGGGAGTCTCTTCCATGTGGCAAGAGGATTGCGCGGCACGTAATGGTTATATGTTGGGAATTCGGAAGTTGGTACTGATACAGTGATACTCTTGAGGGTTTTCTGTTCTGGAGCATCAAATGAGGCAGATGAGAGGGATCCGGGCCGAGAGAGAAACCTTGAAGAAAAATGTATTAGATTCTTAGATATTGCGAATAAAATTGTTATTCTCTTATTTTCATTTGTTAAATTTGTTTTTAAATAAAAAAATTATGTTTTATTCGAATAAAAATTTGTGTCAGGAATGAATGACTGAGTCAAAATAATTTTTTCAAAATAAAAATATTGACTCTGTTAGTATCATTTATTTATCAAATGAATCAAATACGAACTCCCTGACGAACAAATAAATCTAACTATTCGCGAACACAAATTTTTTTTGACAGCCCCTGATGATGAAAAAATATTGCATCAGGACTCCGCATACATCGCGAGTGCCGATGGTTAGCATGCTAGCGTGTAGTCACGCTACTCCATACACTTAGTCAATGAGAGTATATGGTAGCGGGGTTACTTACCAAAACTAGTTTAAATATTCTCAATACCTTTTGAAAATGATCTTCATGTTTTTAGTTTGTTTATTTAAATTTGTTAATATAAAAAGATAAAATATTATAAAATTTATAATTATTACTTAATGTTCATATTATATAAGCGTTGAAAATCATATCATTATCATTTAATATTATCTCAATATAAATAATATTAAAATATTACATATATACATATTAAAATTTAAATATTAGACACATAAGTTCATAAGAATAATATATTATGCAAATCTTTTATATTTTACAAATTATGTATGGCAAAAGAAATAAAATTTAAAACCTATTTTTAATTTAAGTTTTGAAGTTGAATTAGCTCTTATATGGCAATTTAAAAAATTAAATTTAATTTTATTATTTAGTTAGACTTCTAAGGATAATATTATATATTTAAAAAAAAAAACTTATTTTTATTTTCGATAGATTATAACATGTATAAATATAAAACTCAATAATTCATTTTTTAATTGTTAAATTTTCATCAATTTAAGGGGCGTGTACCTAATTTTCATTTTTTTAATATTTTTTAAATCATAAAATAAATTCACTTTGCTAACATCAAAATAATATTGTGATTGGTCTATTATTATAATAGCATGAAAATGAGGTTATTCTCTAAACAATAATCATATGAATTATGACCATATCTGTATGTATGTATGTCTATATATATATATATATATATATATATATATATATATATATAACATGTGTGTGTTCCATGGCCTCTTTGAAGGTCATAAGTCCCCTCAGATCACGGTTTGAATCCCCTCAATCTTACGAAATGAATGCTCAAGATAATTCTTTATTCTAGTAGTATAGAAGTGGCTAAACATGCATGGTGTCTCACAAGCAACAAGCTGGAAATCCATCAAATAAATACAAGGTTGGCTAAGAAAATTTATGAATACATGTAACCAATCTAAAAATGCCAAGAAAAAACCAGTAGGTTATTAATAATAGCAACATTAAACATTTCTCCACCAGTGAATCCCTAGGCAACAACATTTAACACATTTAGTAACATGTAAAGTTTGTTTTCTAATTAAGATAGCATTTTCTAATTTCCATTTACTTTCGCATTTGAAAATCTTGTCCCATAACATGACCGCGAGTTTATATATACAAAAGATGAGTTATAACATAAAATATGAAGAAGGAGAGCACCTTGCCAAAGCAGAAATGGAAAAAAAATATCAAACAGCATTCAAACATAAATCTCCATAAAATAAAGGGCTGATCTTACTAAATATATCAAACTTAACAGAGCATTTAAATTCTGGAAATTCAGACGATATCGGGCAAAAACCAAATGCTTTTCCAGCGAGGTAAATTTTCATCAAGTCCAAGCTAAATTTTAAAGCAAAAAACAACTCATATTTGATGTAAAATCAATTCATAACTTGATTTTAAAAATAGAATAGGATTGAAAAAGAAAATTACCACTCCCATCAAGTTCTTCATCCTCAATGATATGGAAACCACACTTAAAACATCGGTCTCCATTGAAGTTATCTAATACTCAGCATTCTATCCAAAATGCAACAGATGGTGTAAACTTCTGTACTTTGACAATAACCCATCTTACAAGACACCTTGATAAACGAATTATATATGCATGACTCCATAACAATACCCTGTTCCACTATTTGTTCAATTAAGTACAGTACAAGTCTAACTCTCCGGCCTGAAACCAACCAATAAATTAATTGGGCAACAAGACCCTGTGATCGTCCCTGTTCAAGAGATCTGAGGAAACAATAGACAGCTTGCCAATAGTTTCTTTGTTGACAAAAACAATCAATCAAAATACTGTATGTGGAAGAATTTGGGAAAAAGTTACCCTTCACCATCTTTGAAAACAACAGTGAAACTTCATGGACCTTTCCTGCTTCATAAAAGTACCGAATTAGGGTGGAATACGCGACCACATTAGCAGCTAAATCTTCTGTATCTAATACATGTTGTGCCTCGCGAAGCTTTCCAGCTTTGCAAAGACTATGGATCACAATGCTCAAAGTCCAAGCATTTGCGCTTATACCCTTCTTTAGCATATTGGTGAATAGCTTAAGCACAGCCATGAAACTGCCAACATCACAAAGTCGGCTCATCACAGTATTATAATTGATAACATCGGCATCCCATTCCAATTCAGCGCTCCTCTCCAACAAGAGTTTGGCTTCCCAAGCCATAGAACCACTGCAAAGACAATCAAGGAGAATATTCACAGTAAATGCATTAGGAACTAACCCATTATCAAGCATAATTTCTAATAATTTGAATGTACGATCTATCTCGCCCCACTTGCAGAGACCATTCATGTAGGTGCAATAAGTTATCTCATCCGGCTTCCAACCATTAAGCCTACTTTCTTCTAAAAACTTATCAACTTCATCAAAAGCTCCAATTTTGCAAAAGGCTTTGATCAATACGTTATAAGTCACACTGTTAGGAAAACAACCTTTGCTCATCATAGTCTTCACCAAATTCTTGGCATCATTAAGCTTTCCCATGCAGCAGTAAGCATTAACAATTGGCGTGTAAGTATACACATTTGGCTGACATTCGTCATCTAACATGGAATCCAACACCTTGAATGCCTCCTCCACTCTGTAGTCCCAGCAAAGACCTGTGATTAATGTCGTGTAGGTTAAAGTATCCGGACTACAGCCAAATTTCTTCATCCACAAGATGACCTCATAAGCAGAATCGAATTGTTTTAAATAGAAAGAATATAGCTTTACGAGCACAGTGCAGCAAGCAGAGTCAGGAGCCAAGCCAGTCGAGATCATCTCTTCAAAAATAGCCAAAGCCTGCTCGGGGCGATTAGCCATCACCAAACTGTCCATAATGATGGTGTAGCAAACCATGTCTGGCCTCAAGTTGAAGTCTTTCATCTCTTGCAGAAGCCTAAGGACTTGATCAACCTGGCCTGCCCGTTTAAATTCCTTCATGTGTTTGCTATACTCGAACCAGTGGGGATGGCGAGGCCTGTCGTCAATCACTATAGCAGAGTCAGGGTGTTGCTTGGTGAACTGTTTCACAATCTCAGAAAACCGAAGGACGAGTTGTTTTCCAGCGCCCTCCCGGAACTCCGGACGACGATACGGCTTTCCCGTCGATTCCCTGGGTATCCGCAACTGGCACGAACGGACGCAAACTCTCGGATGCTTGAACCTCATATCATCAAGTGACCAAAAGTGCGGAGTCGGTGCCATCCATTAAATCAGTGAGTGAGATAATAGCAAGCATTTTGTCGAACACCTTACGGGCGCCCAGCGGTCTATTCGCCTGGAACGGAGAATTGAGGGCGATGTTGTAAGTGACGACGGGACCATTTGCCCGCCATTCTTTCTTTGCAATCTGAAAGATGGAGAAGTACTTTGCCATTACGAAACAGCCACGGTGGAGTTGGTGTGCGAATTGTTTCATGGAGGAGATGCAGAGTAACCAGCCAGGGGGTTAAGTGCTACTCGCAGAGTGAAACCGAGCGATGAGCATAGCGAGGACCGGCAGCTCGCTGGCAGTCAGTTCATCGTGGCAGCCGGGAAGGGCGGCGGGCATGAGAATAATCGCGCCATTTGGGCGGAAATCGAAACGGAGTTGGCAATGCATCATCTTCGTCTTTCGATCGGCTCGTCTGCTAATTTCAGCCATGCATCCTGAAATTTGGGAAAAATTTTGTGTGCCTTTTGCAAGATGTAAACACAGGATATACGGGATTACGTATCATTATATTCAGATTACAATCACCTTTAACATATTTATAACATCTTTGTAACCTCTCTGTACCCCTCTATAATCTACTTATAACCCCTTATAATCCCATGTAATCTAACAATGCATGAAAACAGAAGCGCAGACTTATTGATAGGTTGAGGGGTTACAAGGGAGTTATAAGTAGGTTAGAGAGGGATTGTAACCTGGATATAACCTCATTATAACCTCTTTATCTTTCTTTTACGTATGCATCTCTGTGTACGTAAGTAAATTATTTTCTAAAATTTGATGTTAAAAGTTGTCGTATCCCATAAGTCCATTCCCAGCCAAAATATTATCATGCAAGGGTTTTTGGGTGTCTAACATCTAAAACGTATATATTTACATTTTAAACCTCTAAATTTTAATATTTACATATTGATTAGCTGAAACGGTTAAACCTAACGTTAAACATCAAGCCGTTAATTTCCCAATTGCCTTCTTCCATCTCCCATGTCTTTGTTAGAAGTAAAAAGATATAATGTATAAAATGTTTCTATACATAAATCATTAATTACATATTCTATATTTTTCTAAATCTATAATCTTCTATAAAATAGAATGAGTCGCCAGAATTTTCCATAGAGCATCATAGATGATGAGCTCAATTAAAATTCAATTACGTTAGAAATGTACACTTGTCTAAGAATAATTTACATATTTAACTTGTTTAAGTGTACTTTAGAATAATGATTTTTGAGGATGATTTGACTATATTAGATAAATAATTCATTAGAAATGTAAATATCCATTAAATAGGGGTTAGAATTAATTTTCTAATAGCTGCATCCTTCACTGTAATAATTTCTATCTCAATACTAGAAAGCTTCAAAACAATTAGAAGCGTGTAATTAAATAGAATTAATTAACTAAGAATAATTAAGTCTTTGAATTGTTAGCTCAAACAATTTAATTTAACTTAACTTTTAAATGAGTTTTAATATTCTGGAATTCGTGTTAAGGAGACTTTGAGGATTAGAAATTAAGAGAGATTAGACATCTAAAGTAATTCGTAATGAAACTAAATGATCTAGGCCTAGAAAGAAGAAAAAATTGTGCAAAGCATTAAGTGAAAAGAAAAATCAAAAGAAAAAGAAGAGCTAAGTTGACACAAGTCAAGTTTACGTGGTTTTATCTGTTTTATTCTTGCATTTTAATTGCTCTTTCACCTTAATTATCATGTATTTATGTTTGTGAAAAGTTTTTGTTGGTGATGTGCAGGTTACAGAAGATTGAGCACGTATTTTAAAATGGAAAAATCAATGAAAAATTTGTCGGAACTGGAGTTACCACGCCTAATATGAGCGTGACCACGTCATGGTATCGAATGTAGTGACGTGACCACACCAAAACCAGGTGTTACCACACCGATAGATCAAAGGTTCGGCGCAACCATGCTTGAATCGTGCGTGACCACACTGCATGAACCAAAGCACGAGGGTTACCACACCGAGTTTGGGCGTGACCATGTCAATGAAGTGGGAAATGTTTTTGGAAATATTTTTGGTGCTAAATCTGAGATCTTGGCTAAAAAAAAAAGATCTTTTGTTTACTTGGAGGAGGGGTGGACCATTGGAGCGATTGAAGGCTTAAGTTTGAAGTAATTCTGGAGAGATCTTTTTATCCCCTTCTATTTTTCCTTTTTCTTTAGTTTTCTTTGAGAGCATTGTATGAAAGGAGAGTTTGGTTGTTGCATTGAAGAGGGAAACTTCATTTGTAAGTTTTTTATGTTGTAATGTTACTTACTTTTTTCTATTTTTATGGACTTTATGGAGTTTGCTGTGGTTAGATTTTACTCAAACTTTTGACTCAATAATCTAAGAATGGATCCAAATAAATCTATAAGATTGGCGTGCTGCATAGGTAAATTTTCCAAAAGATTAACATAAAAATCAGAAAGATACAAAAATGTAACAGGAGCACTCAATTTTTTTACTCAATAATCTAAGAATGGATCTAAATAAATCTATAAGATTGGTGTGCTGCGTATGTAAATTTCCAAATCCACAACAAAACTACAAAAACTCGAAAGATCCAAAAATGTAAGAGTAGCGCTCGAACTTTTTGCTCATTAATCTAAGAATGGATCTAGATAAATCAATAAGGTTGGTGTGTTGCGCAAGTAAATTTCCCAAAAAATTAACAAATTTTAGTGGCCATAACCAATAGATCCAAGAACCAAAAAAGAAAGCTGGCAGCGTCACATAGATGATAGATCCATACTTGGGAAGGAAATGGGGGTAAGAATTAAAATAACAGACTTCGAAGAGCCCTTGATTTGCTGCTTCACTCAAGATTTGAGGTGTAGGCATGGAGGTTGGTTGTCGTGAGGTGAAGTAGCAGTGAGGGAGAAAACAAGAGAGAGCTTGTAGGCGGGGGCTCACGGTAAGGAGCGACTAGGTCTTGAGGCAGTTTGTCTGTCAACTTCGAGAGAGGTCAGTTGGATGTCGTCGGCGAGTACAGAAAACCCGTGCAAGCAATTGGCAAAGTCGGGGGCACGAGGTAAAAATTTCTAAGTGAAAACTCTCAGGTAGGAGCTCCAGTTCGAGGAGAACACCAGCGGAGGGAGGGGTTTCACTGGCGAGGAGCGACGATGGGTGGGCGAGCTTTGCATGAGAGAGGGGCACGGCCGAGAGAGCGGCTTGATATCAGGAAAAAATTTGGGCACGTCAACCTTATGCACATAGATGCGTATCTAAAAAGGTACAGGGGGTTATACGGGGTTACACGGGGGTTACAAGAGATTTATAACTCTCTTGTATCTCTCGTGTAACTCTCGTGTACAAATGGATGAAATAGAAGCGTGAATCAAGTGGATATTTAGGACAACCTGACCTAATTTATGCACTTTGCCAATTATCTGGAGTGGAAGCAAGAGATGATGAAGAATGGGTGTACCCTATGAAACCCATTAGTAAAGCTAATTTAAAGACTTATGAATCCCACGAGGAATGGAGATCTGCGAGTAGGAGCAAGACACTTTCTACTAGTAGAGACATCCCTTCTACTAGTTATGACCCTCCTGCCTCCAACTCCCCAACTCTGTATGATTTAATGAATGCAATGACCCTGCATCGGAAAAGTTTTGAAATGTTAGATGAAAGACTGGAAAGAATTGATCAAAGTATTGAAGGTTTAGAGCGAAGACATGATCATGATAGTGAGTATCTTCAGCAGCACTCTGATTTCGAGAATGCTTATTATGATGCTCTGGCTAGACACTACAGAGGTGAGCCTGATATCACTTTTATTGAATGCCCCCGTTATACTCATTATCAACCCAATCCACCTGCTGACCAGGGAGATGAAGATATAATATGGGATTTTGATGTCTGATCTTTGTGATATGATGTAATGTATGTGTTTATTTTGTTGCAGTACTTTTATTGTTTGTATTCTGTGAACAACGTTATTTTTTGAGATGTATGTTTTGTCTTGTAGTTTGTATTTTCATTTTTGGATGATTATGATGGATTGTCATTTTAATTGTAATTGTAAAATTTAAGTTAAAAATAGTAGATTGTTTGTTCTGTGTTGTGAAATGCAAATGTTATTTTGTATTGCCCTGTGTAGTTAATTGTTGTTGTTAAATGTTTTAGTTTATATACTTGTTTTAAAATTTCATTACCAGAGCAAATTCTCTAAACTGTTATAAGTGTAGAAAAGTTTCTAATATTACAAGTCAGTTGAAGTTAAAATTTTCATGAAGAACCTGCAAAATTTTAAAAAGACAAAAATGTCTAAAGTGCGAAGGTATGATTTATATTCAGAATTTTTCTTTCCAACCTGTATTATATTATTGAAAACTTTAAGTTTGAGGGAGAGAAAAATATTAACTATTATGTGTTCTCAGTTAAAATATTTTCAAAATTTGTAACATGATTTTTGTGATAAATTTAATTCAGTTAACTATATTTAGATTTTATCTAAATATGATAGAAAATTCAAAGAAATATTTTTAGTAATGAAAATCAATTTTGTAGATTAAGATATTTAGTATAAGAGGATAAGACTATAGTTAACTACTTAAAGTAAAGAAAACTATATTCTGAAATATTAAGAATCTTAGGAATTTAGTTGAGAAATAAAAATTTGGGACTCAATGATGTAAAGACTATGAATTACATATAAGGTAAATAATTTTTTAAAGTTTCAAATTTCGGAAAAGAAGAGTAAAGTTCAAAATTATTAACAAGCTATCCAGATATAGTAATCCTTAATTGAAAAAGAAAAAGAAAAAAGAAAGGATTGGAAAACAATCCCTAAAAAGAAAAGAAATAAAAAGAAAAGAAAAAGTAAGTGAGGAGATGCTTTATCAAGAATTGGCTTCACTTGGATTGACCTAAAGAGAAAACTAAATACATTTATGAACTTATATTTATGGACTAGTTTCTTTACTAGTAGTGTCCTCATGAATTTCCTATCATCTGAATATTCTAAGTGAATTAATATTGCAACATATAGTCATTCTTGAAATGAATAGAAAACTAAAACTCTTAGACTTGATGTCTAGATAGCCTTACATCTGCAGAGTAAATCTAATTACTTGAAAATCTTTCTAAGAATTCTTACTATGAGATTTATTTAAACCAAGATTATAGTATTTTTGAATTAAAACTTTACCACAATGAATCATAACTTTTATGTAGTACTAAAGACTGCTTAAGGACAAGTAATAGTTAAGTTTAGGGGATTTTGACCCACTGAAAATATGTTAAGATTTTCATACTTATTTTATATTGATTTTGATGATATTGCACTTTAAAGAAGGGTATTTTTGATGATTTGTTGCAGATATGTTGATCCATGGACAATGGGGCGAAATATGCAAAAAGGAGCGAATTTGGAGCAAAAAGGACCAAAGAGAAGAAAATTTGATCTAAGGTGCCGATGGCGAGCTCGATGGCGCCGACGACGTATTTTTCCCGAGAGTTCTGAAAATATTATAAGAAAGCCCGTCAACGGTGAGATTGAGGCCGCCGACAGCGAGCCATATGCAAGAGGGTCCAAGGCTAAGTATTATAGAAGGCCGCCGACGGTGAGCTCGAGGCCGCCGACGCGGGAAAGTCAGTTCTCTCACAAGGTGCATTGAATGTGGACGATTTTTGAAGGGATGCTTGGAAAACTCTTAGAAACTCTTCAACCACTTTAAAAGAAACAATTTGGGTCCAAAAATAGTGTCACAATGGGAGTCCACTAGCGTCCATTTGTGTCCACCACGTGTCATCTAGTCCACTAGAGAGTTAAGTGTGTGAGTCTAGTGAGTCCAAAGAGTAAAAAGAGTGTGAGTTAGTGAGTTCAGATAGTGATATTTGTGAGGGATTCTTTGAGAGATTGTAAGAGTGGAAGGGAAGTGAGAGATTTCTTCCACATTGTCATTTCGAAGGAGAATTCTGCTTACTGAAAAAGAAAAGAAGAGATTCAGAGGAACTTCAAGGAGTTTTCTTGGGGAGGAATTTAAGATAAGTTGTATTTACTTATTTTAGTTTGTAGAACTTTACTTTTATATATGAAATCCAAGTTTTATCGTATCCTCTCCATGAAATCTGAGTAGTTTTTCTGTCTTCGTCCTTGTTTTGATATTTTTGTGAAATGGTGATTTGAATTAGTGTGCCAAGAAAATTATAAAAGAAGTTGTGATAATCTTTCACTTAAATCTTAATTTACTTTCAATTTGGTCAATTGATTAGTTAAAATATGTTGAGTTTACAACTAAAGTAAAGATTACATCCGAGATTCAGGGAGGTCAAATTCCTTGGAAATAGGGTGCAAATAAATAGATAAATAATATTCATTGGAGGTAGAATTGGAGATTTTAGAGTGACAAACCAAAATTCTCAATTCGGTCCTATCATTTGAGTGTTGTAGTGTAGATGTTAGCCCTCAGGCGAGGGGAACGTGGGAGCTCCGAAGTGAGAGCCGGTATCCTCCCAGCCTAGCCGCAAATTCAGTAACCAAGCATAGAATTATTCAATGTTCTTTATGCCACGGAGGCCTTATTTCATTTAAACTTGACTTTGATTTTGGTCAGTTAATTTGGGCTTGGATTTTTGTTTATAGAGATTTTGAAATTTTATTTTAATTTTTTATGGTGGAGTGTGTATGGATTGTGGTGTGGGTGTTTGTGAATTATGGCGCGCGTGTGTGTATGTATGCGTGTGAATTGTGGCATATGTGTGTGAATGTGTATGTGGTATGTATTGTGGTGTATGTGCGTGTTATGTATTATAATGTTTGTGTGTGGATGTGTGTGGTGCTTCATGGAATGAAAAACCCCTAAGATCAAGTGGTTTTCGTAAGGCATTTCCAATCCTTATAAGAACTCAACTTGAGTTTTAATATATTAGTTCCAATCAACTCAAAAAAAATTGAGGATTTGAAACTACACATATAAGACTACAAGGAGTTAAGGAGCGGTTTCAATTTCTATGTGGTGTGGGTTCCAATACTAGTCTTTTAGGAGAGTCAGTAGAAAAGTCCAATGGATAAATCATATGTTCTAGTGAGGGAAACAAACCTCACAAAAAGAGGTCAATAGGTGTCACTTAGGTTTTTCTTTTCCTAGGACCTACTTTAAAATATTATATATATATATATATATATATATATATATATATATATATACTACTTGTGTGCATCATATTTTTAAAATCTATTTTGAAACTATTACATCTTTAGCTTAGAACATACATAAGGTTAAAACTTTTAGAAGCTTTCCTTTAAAAAAAAATTTCATTTAGTGGCACCCTTGGAGTCCCTAAATCCTTAGGAAGGGGCCGTGGACGGGCAACCATGCCAAGGCATATGCTAGCCTTTTTACCTACATCTTAACATACATAGATGTTGTGACTAGAATACTATAAGTTAGATGATGTGTTAGGCTAGGACTATGGTGTTAAGTAATCTTTTCGATGTCCTGACTATAGTTCTCTACTGGTATGATTGCCCTAGCCATGCATCACTTTGTGTGTTGTTTTTTGAGGTTTACTGGGGTATGAGACATGTGTAGTAGTATGTTAGGGGCGATCTTCTAGCGAGGAGTCATGTCCAACTGGAAGAAGCTGTAATGATTTTTACTAAACAACATGTGTGGCTTAGCTCTCCTCCCACTAGACATGGTTCGCCACGTTGCATGTAGATAGCTTTTATGCTAACATTATTTTTGTGCACGTCAAGTCTTTTTTTATTTTTATTTGTACTTCTTAGAGCTACTTAGGTTTGAGTATGTATTAAAAATATGGTACGGACACAGGTTTCAAGATGTCGGATGGGAGAAACTACAAGACGCGGACTAGGAGCTACATGCTCTTATTCCGTACCTTAATTTTAAATTTCTTTGATGTATAGTATTAGAACCAGGTATGTATATGCGGTGCCTGATCACCTTTTTCTATTTTATGGGATACGTTGCCGACCCATCAACAACTTTATTCTTTGTATTTGGTTTGTTTTTAATTTTTATAGTATGATTGACTTGGATTTGTCGTTCTTGTGCTTATGGAATATCTGGGTATCATGGGCTATAATTTAGGCTTTATATTGCTCTATATTTTCTACAATAATTCTAATGAAATACTAAGACTAATCAAAACTTAGGATTAATCATTCAAGTTTTTCAAAACATGTTTTTCCTTTCCTTCATGGCCTTCAGACCAGATTAAAACAACTTTTCATTACAAGACTATCACCCAAGTAATATCTAATAGGTCGCCATACTTAGGACTTTAGAAAATTGCATCATATTACATGTCCTGAGGAAAAGCCCCCGTACTTCCTTAACCCGACTAGCTTAGCATATATTTTTACTTGTGGCTACTAACATGGTTAGGGTGTTAGAGGCTTCCTTGAACTCAATGGAGAATAAGTCCTTTCTGAGAGCATCTCAACTATATAATCGTACCTCTTTCTCTTTCCTCTCCAGCAGCTTCCTCGCCACTTTGGCATGTATAAGTTACACGTCTACTCTTCCTACATACATAGGGTCATAGGACTTGGAGTTTTCTTCTATTGACCTTAGGTCTACTGAGGTCCCCTTGGATGATGTAATTCATGAAGTGCTAACAAGGTATCTCTGGTTGTGTCGGGTTGACCAACTTCACGATCCGACAAACATAGAGTCCTAATTGTCTGGGATGACAGATATGTGGTATACTGACCTGACTATCTCAATCTAATTAAGATGTCACTCCTTTTGATGCTTTGTTGATGTCGTTTCGAGCCCCCGATTGTGGATAGGTCGTCGCTCTTTTGGGATACAGTGATTCACCCTCTACCCTTAAGACTCAGTTAGGCCTTGGAAGCATAGTGTGGTCCCTATGAGTCGATTTGGTTGATTCATGGGCCTCGTATACCGATGAGTTCTTGGGTCTCGTCTACTGATGAGTTGCTACCTATTTGGAAGGTAAGAGATTCACTCTTTTCCTTGTGGTTTTGTGAGAGCTTTGAAAGCATCGGGACGTTCGTATAAGATAACCTTCCTTTGTGACACCCTCTCACTAAACATCATTTGAATGTAAGCAAGATTCTTCTAATCGAGAGTATTCTAGGGCATCCCCCAAGATGTAATTGACCAAACGAGATACGTCCCTTTGGGAGTTGGTTTTGACCCCAGAACAAAAACATTCTTTTTGGTTCTCTGATTACTTGAGTAGCTTATGTAGATATTCTTTCATGGATATTCGGTTCAAGGTGTCTCGATCTGATCATGTTTGGATGAATACCCTTGACCTATTGCACGAGGTTTTACCTCATATAAGCTCTTCAATTTTTTTTTTCAATTAGTTTGTTCGGTGTTCATCTTAATTCCTTATTTTCTGGTTCCTCCTCTGCTCTAATTCGTTCCTACGATTCAAGTAAGAGGGTCCGTTGGAAAGAGAAATTTAAGATGATGATTAGACAAACTAGGAACTCCAATTTACAAAATAAATTGAAACACTATGATTTTACAGGAAGAAGATAATGACAAATAAGTGAAGATTCTCTTACCTATAAGGTAAAATGGAAGTAAAACTCTCATAAGAAATAAGAATAATATAATCCATTTCTTTAATTTATGATCTTTTAATTAACTTCATTTTGAACTATTATTACTAGATCAAAGAAAATGAGAGTTTCTAAATTGATAACATATAGTTGTTTAAATTTGTTTTTTTCTTTTTTGTTTTGGAAAAGAAATAATTTTTTTATTATTATGATTTATCCTGTTAATATATTTTGTTGTTTCTATTAATAAAATAATGCTACTTTTATCTCATGTTTTAGTTACTCTTTTATATTTCATTTAACGTATCAAATTTTGAATATGACGGTGTTGTGATCTACTTGAGACAAAATTTTATGATCTATTTGGCATTACTTTGATTTTAATATATTTTGTTCTTAGAAAAATAATATATTTTGCGATCTGCTAGAGCTAAAGATGTTTATTATCTATTTTGACTTTATTGTGGTTTAATTTTATCTTGTAAATAAAGAATTTCATGCTTAGATGAATTTTTCGTCTTTTTAATTGAATTTTAAGTCTTTAAGTGCAAGGTTGGGGATGAGCAGTGCCGATGCTCACAATGAAAAAGAAGCACCGCGTCTTGAATTTTTATATCTATATTGCTTACATTTCTTTCCTTGTGGTTTTTATTAGCTCACTAATTTTCATTCACATCTCAAGTATGAATTTCTGTCGATAGGTCATAGGTCGAACAGTCTCATCCCAACGCGAAACTCCATTTAATTGAGGTTTTCTACCACAAAATTTACAAGGTACTCTTTGGGAATATCGAGCTATTTAAAGTATGGGAAACTTACATATGTAGCACACAATTTATATGCATTTAACATATTTCACACCTAAACTTACATATGTAGCATACAATTTATATGCATTTAACATATTTCACACCTAAACTTGCATATGTAGCTATATAAATGATCCTAATCAAAACCAATTGATAAATTATATATATACATATATACATACCTCTCAATTACTATGTATTTACATATTTAACACCAAGCTTCAATTTTCACATTTATACCACCTTATCTATGCATGAAACAAAAGGGTGTATTTCACCTTTTAAAAGTTCAATGTGTGGCATCTTTTATGCTATATGACAGATTTGGTTGGTATAAATGTGAAAAAGAAAGTTTAAGTGTTAGATATGTAAATATGTAAATATTTTGGCGGGTATGTATGTAAATGCCCATTTTTTAATGTCTATTTTTTTTTTTTGCTTATCGAAGTTCTTTATTTTTTCGATAGGACAATCAAGAACATTAGAGATTCTTTCTTCTTAGTTATTCATGATGGCGAGATGCAAGCTCTGATTAAATTTCACATGCATGCCACCTTACCTTGAGAGAATTTACTCATTTTATTTCTTAAATATTAGAAGTGTAACTTCTGAGAGTATGTTTACTATACCTTGGCATTTTAACTGCATGGAGATGTATTTTGGTAGATAAATTTATTCACGTCATCTCGAATGAGTGTGGAAGATACCCCCTTTAGAGGGATTTGGACTTAGCTTGATGTCTAATCATTCTTTGGTTAGCGCACCTTGTTTAGCCAACCTCTGTAGTATCTCGATTGACTAAGTTAAATATGGTTGATACTGGTCATGTGTAAGATAAACCTTGTGTGTCTTTTAAATTATTTGTGGGATTGCCAAACAGGCAATGTGGAAGTCCTACGGGCGGCTATACCTGGCACAATCCATAATCGGTATGAGAGAAGCCATTGTACCTCTCCTGCCATGACTTTTTCCTTACATGCTTTGAGCGAGTCTGAATTAGCTATCCCACTTATCATGAGTGAATGTAGTGGATATGCTCATCCTGCTCACCTTCAATGAGTGTGGTAGATAGCCTCTTTATTAGAGGATCCGAGCTTAGCTTTCAAGCGGAGCATTTTTATGGTTAGCGCATATAGCTCAACTAACCCTCACAAGATTTCTTCATCTATCATTCTAGGTTAGTGGTGAGATGCAGGCTCCCGAATCGAAGAAACCTTGATTGACAAGAGTCAATTTATATTGATATTTGATATATGAGGGAAATTCATGCACTTCCCTAACACCCATCTTTGGTTACCTGCTACATATAGGTTTCGAATCGAGCGTGTCCCGTCCATCGTGCAAGACTACGACAAATATGCTCATCCCACTCACTATAGATGGATGTAGTATATTCCCTACTTAAGGGACATATTTGGGCTTGGCCTTAGGGCCAAACGCCTCATGGTTTGTTCTCTCTATTTTGACCAACCTATTTTGGGTTCTCGACTAGTTGAGGTCAAGCTCGATAGATACCCTCGTATGCAAGAAAGCTACGTGCTTATTCATCGCATGTTTATTTGGTTACCCATTCATACAGGGTCAGATTCGAGCACCTTTTATAGATATGCTCACTCCTACTTACCTTAGATGCATGTGGCATATTCCCCACCTGAGGGGTATGTCCAGGCTTGGCCTTAGGATGAAATGACTCTTGGTTGGTGCACTCCATTATCACCAACCTTTCTTATGGTATCTCGATTGATTGAGGTCGAATTCGATTGATACCTTTGTTGTGCAGGAAAGCTGCGCTTATTCCTCACATGTTGTTCGGATTACCCGCTACATATAGGGTGCCATCCATTGCGAATGAAAATGATGGATAAGCTCATTTCGCTCATCTCAGATGAGTGACGTATATTCCATTTCATGGGATACATTTTGGTTTTAGTTTTAAGGTTAAATACCCTGCGTGGTTGTGATTCACTAAAAATTTGATAGCTTTTTATTATCGATTTCATACCTATTTTTGATGATATTGCACTTTAAAAAAAAAATTTTTCATGATTTCATATAGGTACAATAATTTTAGGCCTTCAGAGCAAAAGGAAGCAAAAAGAAGTAAATTTGGAGCAAAATGTATTTTATTGAACTAGCATTGAACGTCGCTGTCACCAGTGCCGAACCGCGCCAATTTACTGAGAGTTTTGACCAGAAGGCGGAAAATAATGTCGAACAACGCCCTATCCTACGCCGGATCGCACTCTATCCAATTTTAAACTAGATTCAATGTATTTGGCCGGAATTTGGAGGGATGCTTGAGGAAACTCTTGGGAAATCAGTTATAGCCGAATTCAAACTGTTTTGGAGCTAAGTTTAGAGAGGGGAAGAGAGTCTTTAGAGTGTGTGAGTGAAGAGTAAGTGTCTTTTCATTGTTTTAGTGTAGAGAGTCCATTTAGGGTTTGTGTGTGTTCTCTTCTAAGGAGTGTAGGAGGAGAGGAAAAGTGAGAGATTTCTTCTTCCTTACTTATCTAAAGAAAGAATTGTGTATTGTTGTGAAGAAAGAAAAGGAGTCAAAGGAATTCCTTGAGATTCGCTTGGGGAAGAGTTTGAGATAAGTTGTCTTTTCTTTACTCTGTTTGTATGACATTGCTTTTATATATAAAATCCATCTTTTATCGTCTTTTCCTCATGAGTCTTGAGTAGATTTCTTTGTCTTTCTCCTTTTGATGTGATGTGTTAATGTTATGATATGGAAATGAGGTGCCGATTTATTATGGAGAATTTGTGATGACCTTTTCACTTCGTACTTCTTTTACTTTTTGATTTAGCTAATTGAATTGTTAAAACTTGTTGAGAAACTTATGTTCTGAAAGGATTATGAGTTCCACAACAAAAGTGAAGGTCACATTCAATGTCCATGAATGAGTGATGTATTTCATGGGGGTTGATTGCAAATAAATAGAGAAATATATTTTGATGGGCGTAGAATTTGAGATTTTAGAGTGACAGGCTGAAATCTCCAATTTGGTCCTAAGGTTCGGAAACCAAAGCGAGAGTTAGCTTTCAGGGGCAGGGAAGTGGGAGCTCTGGAGTAAGAGCCAGTCTCCTCCCAAACTAACCACAGATTTGGGGACTGAACTTAGGATTAACCAATATTCTTTATGTGCTTGAAAAAGGGTAAAGAATAAGAATGGTCCTATTTGGCACAATACATTTGCATCACTGATCTATGTCACTAAATCATCACATTATCATTGAAGAGGAGGAGGATTCTTTCTTGCATTTGAACTTAGGATTAGCCAATGTTCATTATCATCGATCTATGTCACTAAATCATCACATTATCAGTTGCGCACCCCAAGGTAAGTGATGGGAAGTGAAGTTTGCGTGAAATCTGTGTATTCTGCAATTCAGTGCCTAATATGGGGTTTAACATTAGCACTAACAAAGAATTGGCACGTCTGTAAATTTAGTTCCATACCAGAGGTCTGCTTGAAGTGTTGTAGGCACTGAAAGAGAGCTTTGACAGCAGATATAGAAGCATTAAAGAAGATAATGAGATCATCAGCGTAAGAGAGATGGCTCACCCCAATATTAAACTTGTGTTGATAAGCCAGGTAGGGAGAAGTTACCAATAAGTTATTCAACTTCCTTGAAATGTAATCAAAAGCCAAAATAAAAATTGTAAGGGAGAGGGGCTACCCTTGCTTGATTCTCCTTATTGCATTGAAGAAACCGTGACACTTCCCATTTAGGAGGACAGAATTTACATTTCCCTGCAGCCACCTCTCTATTAGATGTAGGAATTCAGTGTGGAAACCCCTAGCTGCAAGAGTATCTAAAATACAATCCCAACTAATAATGTTATAAGCCTTCCTGTCGTCTAGCTTAAAAATGACATTGTTCCCTCTACACTTTTTTGTCAAGGTCCAACAACAACTCCTGAGCAAGCATAACGTTATCAGAAATACTTCTCCCCTTAATGAAAGCAGATTGGTTTGCTACAATAAGATGTTGAAGGTGTGGTTGGAGTCTGAACACTAAGATCTTACTAATCACTTTGGAAATTACATTAGTCAAACTATTGGGTCTGAAATCCTCCTAGTTTTGTCTAGTCTGATTCTTGGGTAATAGAACCATAGTGGAAGTAGTGAAATACGTAGGGGGTCAGTACCCTGAAAGAAACAGTGTATAGCTTGAACCACCTCGTTATTGATAATGTCCCAGCTAGATTTGTATAATTTCGAAGTTAATCCATCTGGTCCAGCAAATTTATTGTCATCAATAGAATCTAAGGCAACTTTGATCTCCCTCTCCATTGGCATATGAGATAAATCCTGGCTATGCACATAAGCAAGACAATTAGCAAAAAGAGATGCATCAGTGGGGGTTGTAGCAATTTCCTCATCAGATTAAAGGCTGATCCCAGCAGAATTGATAATGGATAGAATCATATTACACTTTCTCCTATACTTAATACAAGCATGGAAAAACTTAGAGTTTCTGTCCCCCTCCACAAATCTTGAGATGGCTGCCTTCTGTCTCAGAAAATAGTCATTGTATCTAATTTGGGCCAAAAGCTTCTCATTAGCTAAATGCAAGTTAGTTTCAGTCTTGTCACCCTCTCGAAATCCAGCTTCAGTAAGAAAAACCTCCTCCTTAACAGCCTTAAGATTCTCCTGAAATTTACCAAACGTTTCCCAGTTCCAGGTCTTAAGATCGTGAGCTGCCTTCTTCTGTAGATTCCAAAGGTTAATCCAAGGGTGAGCCACTGGGTCAGAAATCCAACACTTTCCAATTTCAGTGAGAAAATTAGGATGCATTGTCCACTTGTTTTGAAACCTGAAATGAATGTTCCCAGTGCAAGATGAGTTGTTGATAGAGCATAGCAAAAGCCTATGATCTGACCCTGTCGTGGCAAGGTGAGAAATGATTGTATATAGGAATTTTTGAAGCCACAAAGAGTTTCCCAACATCCTTTCAAGCCTCCCCACATCTTGCCCCTCCTCCAAGTGAATCTGGGTCCTTGGAAACCCAAGTTAAAAAGTTCAGCATTAGATAAAAACTGATTGAATCTAGTCATAGAGGATGCCAATGGAAAATTGCCACCCCTCTTCTCAGAAGAGGAGGTAAGGCAGTTGAAAACTCCCCCAAGAATCCAAAAGGAATCAATTGAATTGCCAATATGAACTAAATCCTGCCACAAATTCTGTTGTTGGATGTTGTTGCAGCTTGCATAAATGAAGGTACCATACCACAACTAGCCCCAAATGAAGAACTTGATGTGAATAAATTGTAGATGATTATGAACTATAGACCAATGTAGTTCTCTTCTAGCAAAAAACCAAATTTTAGTATTCAATTTTGCACAATGTGAGAAGGAGGGGAACATCTTAATAATTCTTTGAGGATTTGTAGAGACCATTGATCAACTGAAAATTTGATAGTTTTTTACTATTCAATTCATACATGTTTTTGATGATATTAAAATTTAAAGAAAGGTATTTTTGATGATTTCATGCATGTACAATGATTTTAGGCCTTTGGGGCAAAAGGAAGCGAAACGGAGCAAATTTGGAGCAAAAAAAGAGAAAAGTACATTTTATTGAACTAGCGCCGAGCGGCGCTGTCACCAGCGCTGGACAGTGTCAGTTTCCAGAGAGTTACGATGTTTTGGCAGAATAATGAGCCGAACAACATTGCTACCAGCGTCAGACATCGCCATTTCCCGATTTTGAACTAGATTCAATGTATTTGGTCAGATTTTGAAAGTTTGCTTGAGAAAACTCTTGGGAATTCATTTTTGGCCAAATTTAAACACTTTTGGAGCCACATTTCAAAGGAGGAAAGAAAGGAAGAGAAGAGTTTAGGGTTTAGAGATGGAGTTCTTTCCATTTTATGTAGAAAGTTAGGTTTGTGTTTTTCTCTTCTAAGGAGTGTGAGAGGAGAGGGAAAGTGAGAGATTTCTTCTTCCTTAATATTCTAAAGAGAGAATTGTGTGTTGTTGTGAAGAAAGAAGAGTAGTCAAAGGAATTCCTTAAGATTCGCTTGGGGAAGTGTTTGAGATAAGTATTCTTTACTTTACTTTATTTGTATGACGTTGTTTTTATATATGAAATTCATGTTTTGTCATCATTTCTTCATGAGTCTTGAGAAGATTTCTTTATCTTTCTCCATTTCATGTGATGTGTTTATGTTGTGAAATGGAAATGATATGCTGATTTATTATGAAGAATTTGTGATGACCTTTTCACTTAAAACTTCATTTACTTTTTGATATGACCAATTGAATTGTTAAAATATATTGGGAAACATATGTTTCGAAAGGATTATGAGTTTCACAACAAAAGTGAAGATCACAATCAAATTCCATGAATGGTGAAGTTCATGGGGGTTGAGTGCAAATAAATAGGGAAATATACTTTGATAGGCTTAGAATTGGAGATTTCAGAGTGACAGACTGAAATCCTAAATTTGGTCCTAATGTTTAAAAACTGAAGCGAGAGTTAGTCTTCAAGTGAAGGGAAGTGAGAGCTCTTAAGTGAGAGCCAGTATCCTCCCAGCCTAACCACGGATTTGGGGTCTAAACTTAGGATTAGCTAATGTTCTTTATACACTGAAATATGGGTAAAGAATAAGAATGCTCCTATTTGACACAATATATTTTCATCACTGATCTGTGTCACAATAATCATCACATTATGAATGGAAAGAAGAAAGACTATTTCTTGTAACTGAACTTTATTATAAATTTAGTCTTGCATTAGTTTAACTTGCTAGAGTTTAGAATTGCTTTGGTAGATATAGTAACTGAACCTGTTTGTCTTTACTTCAAGAATTAAATCACTTTTAATTGTGTTGTGATTCGATAAGAGATTTCTGTGCTACGCCATAAAAGTAAAGCCTCCCTGTGGGATTGATATTCTAGGACTCCACTAGAGCCTTATATTACTTGAGCGATACGTATACTTGGATTAATTGTGTGACTCATTATCATTTAAATCAATATATATATATCTATATATGAGCTCATTAATTTTTGTAAATTCAAAAAGTCGCACCAAGTTTTTGGCGCCATTGCCGGGAGGCAAGGTAAAGAAAAAAGTAACTGTTAAAATTTATTTTTGTAGTATTGGAAATCATATATTTGAATTGCAAGTCATAGTTGTGTGTGTCTGTTTATTATTAGTGTGTGTTTATTGTGTTTATATGTGTAGTATCAGATCTATAGGTTTAGTGCCTTACGATTCTGAATTAGGGCTTATTATTATAAATTTGAAAACAACAAAAACAATCTGCAATTCCTCACAAAATTGCGAACAATTTAAACAATCAAAATGAAAAAATACCAAGACCTTTAAGAGTTTATGCTAATACAATGGCAGATGAAATTCACTTAACTATTCAAAATCCTGATGTTGCTGCTAATTCATTTGAGCTTAAACATGTTATTATCTAAATAGTATAGAATAATCAATTTGGAGGAACACCTAATGAAGATCCTAACTTACATCTCGCTAGTTTTCTAGAATGGTGTGCTACTTTTAAATATGATGGAGTGTCGAACATTACTGTTAGACTTAGACATTTTCCTTTTTCACTTAGGAATAAGGCCAATACGTGGTTAAATTCGTTAGCACATAAATCTATTAGAACTTGGGGAGAGCTTTCACAAAAGTTTCTGTCGAAATATTTTCCTCCTTCCAAAACTGCTAAGTTGAGAAATGATATCACATCTATTAGTCAGTTTGATGGAGAATCCATATATGAAGCTTGGGAAAGATTTAAAGATCCTCTGAGGAAGTGTCCACACCATGCTTTACCAAACTAGTTAATAATTCAAACTTTCTATAATGGATTAGTAGGATCATTAAGATCGATTATCGATACTGGTGTTGGTGGATCATTAATGTCAAAACCTTTTGATGAAGCATATTCGTTAATTGAAGAGATGACTACTAATAAATTTTAATGGTCCTCTGAGCGGGTAAATCCTAAGTAGTATTCATGATTTTGATGCGATAACTATGATAGCTTCTCAAATTGTTGCACTTTCTAAGAAAATAGATCAATATGGAATGAATTATTCTCCAACACCCTCAGTGTTAGAAGAAAATTCATCATGAGAGATGATATACTCTTAGATGTCTTTTGAAACATTGAATGTTATACATAATAAAGTCAATAATTCTTATTCAAATTATTATAATCCTAGTTGGTGTAATCATCCGAACTTCAACTGGAATAATACCAATGCTGTCGTTAACCCACAATGGGGAAACAATCCTATGAAACCTGTTGGAAATCTGAAGAACCAAGGAAATACCAAATTTAGACATTCTTATCCTCCCGGTTTTAATAGTAATAAACAATTTAAGGAAAAGAAGTTGTCTACTGAAGAAATGATTCTGAATATGGGTAATTAAATTCAAGCTCAAAATGTTGCGATGAAGAACATTGAAAATCAATTGGGACATATCTTTACTACGCTTAATAATAGATCTTTTAGGAATCTTTCTTGCAATGTTGAGATCAACCCGAAAGATCAAAACAAAGAGTAAATTAAGGCTATTCAATTAAGGAGTGGAAAAGAATTGGAATAAATAGTTTAAAAAGAAGTCGAAGTTGAAAGAGAGAAAGTGAACATTGAGAAATGTTCTAATAAGATATATTCAGATGAATATCCGATAGAACCAATGAAGATAGTTGTTAAAAAAACCACCTCCTCCTTTTCCTCAAAGACTAAAGAAACAGAACAGGGATAAAAAATTTGTAAAATTTTTAGAAATTCTTAAGAAATTAACGATTAATAATCCTTTTGTTGAAGCATTAGAGTATATGCTTGATTATGCAAAGTTTATGAAGGATATTCTTAAAAGGAAGAGAAAGTTTAAAAACCACGAGACTGTTGCGCTTAGTGGTAAGTGTAGTGCAATTATCCAGAGAAAGCTTCCTAAAAAACTGAAAGACCTAGTTAGTTTCACTATCCCGTGCGCTATAGGTAAAAATTTTTTCGGAAGAGCTTTTTATGATCTTGGAGCTAGTATTAATCTTATGCCTTTATCAACTTTTAAAAGAGTGGGAATAAAAGAAATTTCACCTACATCTGTGACTCTTCAACTAGCTGATCATTCTATCCCTTATCCTAAAGGAGTTGTGGAAGATGTATTAGTGAAGGTGGATAAATTTATCTTTCCTGTGGACTTTATTGTATTAGAAATGGAAGAAGATAAAGAAATTCCAATTATTTTGGGAAGACCATTCCTTCCTATTTGGAGAGCTATGATTGATGTCCAAAAAGGTGAATTAATTATGAGAGTTAATGACCAAGAGGTAACTTTCAATATTCGAAATCTATGAAGTACCCTTCAGTCGAAAAAGATGATGAGTGTTATCGAATGCAAGTCTGCGATTATTTGAGAGAAGATTATTTTAAAGAAGTATTTGAAGAAAATCTGGAATGTGAGGATGAAAATGAAAGTGAAAATGAAGATAATTTGGATAATATGAAGAATGAAAAGTTAGATTTTGTTCAGGAAAATTTTGAAAGATTGGATACTGTGGAAAATGGATATAAAAGTTTGATTCCATCTATCATTAAAACCCCTGAACTTGAGCTGAAAATTCTTCCTAATCATTTAAAATACATGTTTTTAGGAGAATCGTCTACTTTACCAGTCATTGCATCTTTGGATTTAAATGAATATCAAGAACAAAAATTATTGGAAACTTAAATAGGATACTGTCGGCGAATTTTATATTTTAAATTTAATTTAAATATATATATATATAATTTAGAAAGTAGCATTTGATTTTGAAAATAATTTTAAGTTTGAAAATTTTAAGATATGAAATCAAACTGATCTCATATCCCGAATAGTTTACATAAACTAGCACCGCACCACAAACCGTGTATTTACCCCGAAGAATAGACACCGTTGCTTGGTAATAAGGCTCGATTAAATAAACTAGAAAAGTTTGTGACATCCGTTTGGTCTGCGAACCAATTTTATAAGCCGACAAGTTCCCCTGCTTAATATAAATGAATTAAGTAGGGTTTATATTACATGGGTTCTTAAAATTCCCTATAAGGGCAAGCCCCTATAGTTAATTACATCTTAAGTGACGAGAATCACCTAAGAAAACTCTCGATAATAATCGGTAGTTCTGCTCTCAAGAATCTCGAAAGTTTAAGTTTTCGAGGATTAAATTTTAGAATTTCGATAGGGAATAGATCAAATTTGGAACATTTTGTTTTGGGAATTCAAAGGAAGAAAAGTAGGAGAAATTACATATTCGAAGCGAACTTCGGTAATTTCCCGACTATCCTATTGTTTGGCTTGGATTTAGGAAAGTCCTAATGTTTATTTAATGTTTTGATCTTGCCAATTTTAATTAATTAGGACTTATGTTCGTATGACATGATCATACAAATAGCTTCGAAGATGTGAGGGTTTATGTCGTATCGGACGACTACCTCGGAAATCCTAAGACCGGTTAGGGCTTAATTTGCAATGCAAATGCCTAACAAAAGGTTGAGGATTTATTCTGCACTAGGAAAACTACCTCGAAGTCCTATGGCTTAGTTATTTAATTCTTAAGAAAGTTTTGCTGAAGTAGATTCGGGTTTCTGCGATGACGATGGTCGTCTTGCCCACCATGCTCCGAGCTCCTTGTTGTTGCGAGTGGTTTAGTTTTAGAAGTCATAAATCAGGAGATGAGAAAAGTGTTTTAGTTTAGAGAAATTCTTAATTCCCAAGTGTTTTTATGTTTTAATTAAAACAAATCTTAAAGTTGATTATAACAACACCGGTTAAGATCCTACGGTTCCATCCTTCCGGCATCGTTATTTTTATCGGATTCACTTAGTCCGGATGAATTTGCTAAACTCAACTAAATGAGCTCCACACTTTCATTTAGGCCGTGGGAAATCCCGTTAGCAACACGTAGGTTACATCATCCGAGGTATTCCCGATCATCCAACAAGACGTTTTAATTTAGTTGTAATTGCAGTTTTGCGTTCTATTTGTGATTAAATTTTGAGTTGTTTTATATTTTAAAATGTTGTGGCGGTGAATTTTATCTTGTAATGAATTTTAATTTAGTTTTGGTTTCAGTTTGAGGGACTATCCTAAAAGTGTGGGTTTTCATGCAACAGTTGTTTATCATGCAAGAAAAGTAAGTGCGATGCGATTAAGTAAATTGCGATAAAGTAAATTGCAACAAAATAAAAGCGTGCACTGGAGGGTCTTCCCGTCATCCCAAGTTGCACTTAAACACAATTTAGAATATTTAAGCATTTAGAACAAGTTCCTAGAGTAAAACTAAGGGAAGGGTTATGATTTTCTACCAAGTTCCTAATCCTATAGCTAGTCGTCTCCTATGACGTCTAGGTTCTTGTGTTTTGGTTTGAGGACGATTTTCTTCATCGAAGAACAATTAAGTTCGGTTGTTCTTATAAACATCCTATCATATTGAGAAAGTGTTTAAGAAGAATCTCAAACATCTTTTCAATATTGCTAGAATTATTTTAAGTCCGAATGAATTTAATCATACAAATGAATTAATCGTCCGGAATTCGAGTTTTGTTGTTATCTTACTCGGTGAACTAGGACATTTGAATATCCTATGAGGGAAGTAACATTTCATTTAACGTTACGTTTAGGAGTTATGACAACAAAAGCTTTCGAGGGCAAATTGATGTTTAAATGGTTTATGATTTAATTTTAGTTAGTGGGTTTAAATTTGGAATAGTGTTCAAGTTGTTTTATTTTGAATTTCTTTATGTCTTAGGTGATGTTTATTTTTAATTCAATTTAATTTGGTTTAGTTTTAATTTTAATTTAATTTAATCTATTTTTAATTTTAACTTGATTCTATTATTTAATTTAATTTAATTTAATTTAATTTGATTTGATATGATTTAATTTAATTTAATTTAATTTGATTTAATTTTAATTTAATTTGATTTAATTTGATTTAATTTGATTTAATTTAATATGTTTTAATTTAATTTAATTTAATTTAATTTAATTTAATTTAATTTAATTTAAATTTTAATTTAATTTTAATTTTATTTTTAATTTAATATTTTATTTTTTATGTTTTAAAGATGATTTAATTTTTAATTAATTATTAAAGTATTAATTTAATTGAAATTTTAAAAGGATTTAATTTAAATAATTTAACTTTAATTTAATTTAATGATTAAGTCTTTTAGCATTTTAAATCTCAAATTTAGATTATCATTTTAATTAGGAATTAAATATTATTGAGATGGTTAATTTAGGGATTCTTAAATTAAAGAACAAATCTCTTCCTAATAATATCCCTATTTTAATAATTCCAATTTTATTATTCTTCCAAATTTAATCAATTATTTAATTAAGGTTTATTTCAATTATTTTTAAATTGTTTAATAGGTTTCTACCCTTATTATTCAAATTTCAATTATTCAAATCAGATTAGGATCAAATACTTTACTCTTTAATTTTATTAAGCCTAAAGTTTTAATTAAGGGTTAAAATTTTAATTACCATTTTGCCATTCAAGCTTAATAATTTCATAACTCACTAAATTGAGCTTAAATGAACTTGAAATTTTTATGTGACTTCACTCATATGTCAATAAAGACATGAGAGAAGAAAATGTGATTTTTCTGTATTTAATTTATTTATGGAATTATTTTTGGTGGAAAATAGGGATTTCCAAGGAAAATTTGATAATATGACCAAGGGAAAGTTTCTGTCTTTAAGAAAATTATGGAAAATTCCTAATAACCAGAGGATCACTTGGACCAATTTTGGTGATTTTTTGAAATATAGTCTTTTTATTATAATTATTTTGAGTTTTGGAGTATTAATTAATTTAAAAATAAAATAGAGGTTGAAAAATGAATTTTATATTTTTTAAAAATCTCCCTGATATCAAGGAAATCAGAGAATCAATTTTTATAATTTTATGATTTCTCTTTGATTTATTAGAATTATTTTAGTGGAAATACTAAAAATATATATTTTTTAATTTTAAAATTACCTTAGGGCTTTAAAATTTAATATCTCATTATAGAGACTTAAGAAAAATATGGGGTTTGTTCTTAAGTGATTAAAATTCAAAATGTGACATTTTGGTGAATTTTATTATTTTTGTGATTTTTATTATTTTTTAATTATTAAAATATTAAAATAATGTAAGAAAATCAACTTTTTTTGAAAAATTGCAATTTTATTTTTCTTAAATTCCCTTAATATCAGAGAGACTCCAAAACCAATTTGCTGAATTTTTTGAAAAGTATTTTGAAAGTTATGAATTTTTAAAGTTTAAATTAGCTAAATGGTTTAATCAACCTATTTGGTGGGGCTAACCAAGTCTAATTGACTTCAAATTTTTATGGTGGGTTCCTCTGATCCTAAAGGTCAGTGGAGAATTGATTTCAAGTCAATTTGATGTATGATTAGCTCTAATTAATTAAGGACCTATTTTGGGTGTTTAAGCCAATTAGGGTTATTCAAGTGGATTAATTCAAAACCTATTTTTCCTAGGTTCCTCTGGTCATAATAAACATCACCAAATTTTCCTAGAATTTATTTCACAACATGCTAATTATTGGAATTAAAATACTCAAACTAGCAGCCTAGAGTTGAAAAATCAATAACTCTTCATAGGGATGGCCTCTGACTTTGGAAAATTCAGGGAATGTTCCCAAATTCGGAGACTTCAAAAGCCACTATGGTATCATGGCATGGTGAATTGTATACATGCATGGAGAATTGAAAATGTGCAGAGAGTAAATAAATTATTAAAAATCAAATACTCGATGAAATTAAATGATTTCTTTTCCACATTATTCTCCTCTGTTCACTGAGCGAGAAGGTATTTTTATTTTATTTTTACGATTTTTCTACACAAAGTTATGCATTTTTCAAGTTACGGTAATTAAATAAATAGGAAAATAACCTAATTTTCTACTTATCCACGCGGCGCCACTGTCATCCTCGGCATCTCCGAACGGCCGCGCGGCACGCTCCCATTCGACGCCGCCTTCGAGCTCGGCGCCACGCGGCCCACGGTTCACCTATCATCTCCTGGTCCGACGCCATCTGAGCCGTCCGTCCGCGCGTGTATTAAATGAACGACATCCGTTCATCGTCCCTAAGCCTCCTAGCCCGAGAATCGTCCGTCTTCTAGGCCTAAGATCTCACTCGATACTTGACCAAATGGAACGTTCTTGTGCTCTATGGATTCGTCTCGAGAAGACGAACACATCCATATGGTTTATGTGGCATGAAATTGACTCTATAAAAATGGAGAATGTTCAGAAGCTAGGGAAGAAGAGTGAGGCCATACCTTTGCTCAGAGAAGTGTGGCTTCGATGCGAGGGTTGTGTCACCTTCGATTGCGTCCCGACAAGCTCCGGATGAAGTCTCTGGCTCGGTGACTTGTCTAGGTAGGATTTCGACCACAGCCCATTACAAAGCTTGGAGTCTGGAATAGATGGGTGGCCTAGAGAGGGGGCTTTTGCTGGTGGACTTCTTCCCTTGGTCTGGTGAAGGTGTAGGATCAATCAATTTGGGGATTGGTCCACTGTGAAGAAGTGTCCTGGTTTTGTGCTTGAAATTTGAACTCAAAATTGAGCTCGGCTAGAGAATTGAGTGGAATCCGAGTGGGAATCAAGTGCTCTATGTGCGAGAGTGGTGCGGAATGATTTTGGCAAAGTTTCCTTAAGGTTTGTTCGGCACCTCTCCCATGGTCGAGAGAGGGGTGTTTAAATAGGAGAGGCTTGGAGGGCCTCCGGGGGAGTTAGGGACCGGGATCGAGCTTGCTCTTGGCAAGAGAAGAACAAGCTGCAATGGCCAGCTGGGGATGGGGCGGCTCGGCGGTGGGAATTCCAAACTTTGGCTCCTCCCGAGGTCTCGGCCATGGTGTTTTCCGGCGACCCGGGCGGCTGGCCGACGAGCATGGGTCACCCTCGGAGTCCGGGTGGGTCGGGGGTGAAGGTTTGTGCGGTCGATTGGCCATGGACATGTGTAAAGGGTTTGAATCAAAGTGGAATGGGAAAGGGCTAGTTTTGGGTCTAAATGGGTCAACCCTTGGTTTTGGGTTAGGTCCACCGTCCAAGGCCAATTTGGGCTGAAGCGAAAGTCACTTGGATCAGCTTGATTAGTGGGGTCAAGTCACAATCCAAGTACAATTAAGCTTAAGCAAGAGTTAGGGGAGACATGGGAGTGGTTAATCACTCTTAAGAGAATCATTAAAGGGTCCCCTCTTCTTGCCATTTTGGGTATGGTGAAGTGTCCAAGGCTTTCATGGCTCACATGTGGCTCATGCATGGCTTCACGGCTCACCTTTGGCTTGGAAAAAGCTAAGTTAACTTTCATGAAAGAGGTTTTTAGGAATTTTGGTAATTTAGGGGTGATTTGATAGGATTTGGCATATGGCTTAGTTTAAAAAAATTTGATGGCTAATTTAGAACTTAGGATGATTTTAATTGAGTGAGGATGAGATGAGATTGTAATGTGGGCCTTAGGATGGGTTTGGACTTTTGAAATTATTTTAGGAATGGGCTTTTGGATTTCAAAACAAATTTTAGGTTGATAATTTTGTAAAGGATTGGATCCAATAAGTGTTGAATTTAATTTAGGAAGGTTTCATGAATGATTTGGAATAAATTTGAAGTGGTTTGGGCTTGAATTGGGTTGGGTTTGGACCTCTTTGGTAAATGGGCCAATGTAGGTCAAATTGGACTAACTTGGGCCAATGTTGGGCTAGGGTTCAAATTGATGTAAAATTAATGTTGGGAAATGTTTATGGGAGTGTTTCAAAGAGGTTTTTACTTTGGTTGGGTTTTGATTTTGGGGTTTGGGCTTATTTGGGTTAGGTTTGGGTTTAGGTCAAAATTGGGCTTTTTGGCTTTGGGTTGAATTTGAGTGGGTTTTGGGTATAAATTTTGGGTAAATCATATTAGTGTTTTGTTTGTGGGGATGTTAAGGAAGGTTTAGAAAAGATTTGGGGTTAATTGGAGTTGAATTGGGTTAGGTTTGGGTCATGGGTCCAAATTGGGCTTTAAGGCCAAAAGTGAAGTTGGATTCAAATGTCAATCAAATTTAACTTGGATCTGGTCTAGATTGGTGTTGGGAATGTTAAATTGAAGTTTAGAATTCAATTTGACCAGAATTTGGGTCAATTGGGTAGGTTTGGCTTGACATTGGGTTCATTTTGGGTTAAAATGGGTCAAATTGGGGGTTTTGACAAAAGTAGGGTAAATTGACAAAATTGGCCCATGGTGTAGTTGAACAAAATGAAATTGGGAATATTTGGGATTTTTTGGAATTTTCTGGGAATTTTTTGAATTTTTGAATTTTTGGGTCAAGAGGGGTATTTTGGGTATTTGGAGGGTATTGGGAGGTATTTTTGGAATTTTTGGTATTTTTGGCTATGGATGATTAACTTGATTGGTGAGGAAATTTTCAAGGTTAATTTTGGGGAATTTTGTGTGATTTGAAAATTTTGAAAAATTTGGGTAATTCCAAGGGCTTTGGGTAGGCTAGGCGGGTGTAGGGTCCCGGGGGTCAAAAATTGAAAATTTGCAAAATTGAAAATTTGCAAAATTGAAGATTGAGTAATTGTAAGTGGAATGAAATCATTTTGGTTGAGCCATGAAGCCATATCAAGCCCACATGAGCCATGAAGGGACTCATTTGAGGCATCCACTATGTTGTTCCTAACCTCTTAGCTCGAGGGCTTAGGGGTTAAGGACCATCCATGTGAATCACTTTCATGAGTCGAGGAGGTCGAGTTAGGTATGGGTGTGTTTTTAGGAGGTGTGTGAAAGTGTAGTGTATAAGTGTAGTGTGTGTGTAGGTCGGCCCTCGCTAGACCGGGCCACCGGGGCGATCCTAAGGCCGAAGAGTCCTATAGGAACTCATCCTTTAAACTTCCACATTTGATTTCAACCCTCTAGGTGATTAAGGGTCTACGATCAAGTTTGTGGAGTTTGCGGGGAGTTAAGAAGTGGTTTGAATTTCTAAGTGGTGGGTCCCAATTCTAATCCTCTAAGATAGTCAAAGGAAAAGCCTAAGGCTAAATCCTAAGTACTAAAAAGAAGAAGAGAAGACCTCATCAAAAATGAGGTCAACAGATACAAAAAAGCTTTTGGTTGGTCCATAGCTGATATTAAAGGAATCAGTCCTTCAATCTGTATGCATAGAATTTTATTGGATAAACAACGCAAACTAAGAGTTGATCCACAAAAAAAGACTGAACCCAATAATGAAAGAAGTGGTTAAAAAAGAGATATTAAAGTGGTTAGATGCTGGAATTATATATCATATTTCTGATAGTGTTTGGTGAGCCCAATTCATTGTGTTTCTAAGAAAGGAGGAGTGACTGTTGATGTAAATGATCGAGATAAAATTATGCCGACAAGACAAGTCACTGGTTGGCGAATATATATTGATTGTAGAAAATTAAATGCTTCCACCAGAAAAGATCACTTTCCTTTACCCTTTATAGATCAAATGCTAGATAGACTTGCTGGACACAAGTACTATTGCTTTCTAGATTGATATATCAGTTATCACCAAATACCTATGGCTCCTGAGGATCAAGAAAAAACTACATTTACTAGCCCTTATGGAACTTTTGCTTTTAGAAGAATGCCCTTTGGATTATGTAATGCACCTGCAACATTTCAAAGATGTATGAAATCCATATTTAGCAATTCAATTGACGATGTAATAGAAGTGTTTATGGATGATTTCTCAGTATTTGTAGATTCATTTGATGCATATTTATGCAACTTAGAAAAAGTTTTAGAGGTATATGTGTCAGCATATTTTTAGGTTATGCGTGTTGCATTTTAAAAAAGGGGTCGCCTATAGAAGTTGTAGGCGAATTTTAAATTTTAAATTTAATTTAAATATATGTATTTTAGAAAGAAGCATTTGATTTTGAAAATAACTTTAGGTTTGAAAATTTTAAGATATGAAATCAAACCGATATCACATCCCAAATAGTTTATATAAATGAGCACCGCATTACAAACCGTGTATCTATCCCGAAGAATAGACATACTGCTTGATAATGGGGCTCGATTAAATAAACTAGAAGATTTGTGACATCCGTTTGGTCTGCGAACCAATTTTATAAGCCGACAAGTTCCCTCGCTTAATATAAGGGAATTAAGCAGGGTTTATATTACTTGGGTTCTTAAAGTTCCCTATAAGGGCAAGCCCCTATAGTTAATTACATCCTAAGTGACGAGAATCACTTAAGAAAACTCTCAATAATGATCAGTGGTTTTGCTCTCAAGAATTTCAAAGTTTAAGGTTTTCAAAGGATTGGATTTTGGAAATTTCAAAATGGATTAGCTCAAATTTGGAACAGTTTATTTTAAGAGTCCAATGGAAGAGAGGTAGGAGAAGCTGAAGATCCAAGAAGAATCTTGGCAACTTCCCAAACTATCCTATTGTTTGGCTTCAACTTAAGAGGATATTTCATGTTGTAATCCTGTCAATTTCAATTAATTGAGACTTATATTCGTATGACATGATCATACAAATAGCCTGAAAGATGTGAGGGTTTGTGTCGTACCAAACGACTACCTCGGAGTCCTAAGACCGATTAGGGCTTAATTTGCATAACATGATTATGCAAATGCCTAACAAAAAGTTGAGGATTTATGTTGCACTAGGCAAACTACCTCAAAATACTATGACTTGGTTATTTAATGCTAAAAAAGGTTTTAGCTGAGGTAGACACAAGTTTTGCTGACAACGATGGCTGTGCTGCCCACTATGCTCCAAGCTCCTTGTTGTTGCAGAGGTTTAGTTTTAGAAAGTGAAAATCAAGAGATGAGAGAAGTGTTTTGGTTTAGAAAAGTCTTAAAGTCCAAATGTCTTTAATGTTTTAATTAAACAAATCTTAAAGTTGGTTAAACAGAACCGATTAAGATCCCACAGTTCTGTCATCCCGACACCGTTATTTTCATCGGATTCACTTTGTCCAGATGAATTTGCTAAACTCAACTGAATGAGTTCCACACTTTCATTTAGACCGTGGGAAATCCCGTTAGCAACACGTGGGTTACATCATCCGAGGTATTCTCGATCGTCCAATGAGACGTTTTAATTTAGTTGCAATTATAGTTTTGTTGTTCTGTTTGTGATTAATTTTTGAGTTGTTTTATATTTTGAATGTTATGGCGGTGAATTTTATCTTGTTGTGACTTTTAATTTAGTTTTGGGTTTCAGTTTTGTGGCTATCCTAAAGGTTTCAGTTTTTATGCAGGGTGTCAATCATGTTTAAAATGCAAGAAAAGTAAAGTGCAGTGCAGGTAAGTAAATAAATTGCAATAAAATAAAAGCATACCTGGAGGGTCTTCCCGTCATTCCAAGCTACACTTAAAACACATTTTAAAGCATTTATATAATTTGTAAGAAAACACCTAGGTAAAGTTAAGGGAAGGTTTTGGTTGTCTACCAAAATCCTAATCCTATAGCTAGTCAATTCCTATGACGTCTAGGTTCTTGTGTTTTGTTAAGGATGATTTTCTTCATCAAAGAACAATTAAGTTCAGTTGTTCTTCTGAAACATCTCATCATATTGAAAAAGTGCTTAGGACGAGTCCTAAATATCTTTTCAATACTTCTGAGATTATTTTGAGTCCAAATGAGTTTTATTGTACTGGTGAATCAATCATCAAAGAATTTAATTAAGTTTTGATACTTGCTCAGTGAACATGGATATTTGATTGTCCGATGAGTAAAGTGACATTTCATTTAATGCTTCATTTAAGAGTTATGATAATGGAAGCCTTTAGGGGGCAAATCAGTTTGTTAAAGAATTTAACCGCTTTGATTAAAGTCGAATCGATGATTTGGGATGATTTAATTTCAAAATTCAAGTTGATTTTCTTTTAAGTGTTTTAAATTGTTTGATTTGAATGAGGTGTTTAGATTATTAAACTTTTAATGATTTAAATTTAATTTGACTTAATTGTAACACTTTAGGTTAATTTTAATTGGTTTGATTTTTTATGTTTTTAATTATGAATTGTATTAAGGTTGATTTTCTTTAATGTTTCAAATTTGTTTTAGATTTGTTTTTTAAGTGATTTCAAATTAATTTTAATGTTTTAAATTTATTTCAATTTGATTATCAAATCACTTAATGTTTTAAGTTTTAATCTAATTAAGGGTTAGTTTCTTTTAATTATTAATTTATTAAGTACCATTCTTAAGTTTGATTAAGAGTTAAATATTATTAAAGTGATTTATTTAGGGATCTTAAATTAAAGGGTTATGATCTCCCTAAGCTATACTCCTCATTTTAATAATTCAAATATCAATCAATCTTCCAAAATTTAAGTTATTTAATTAATTAAGGTTCCATTTTGATACTTTTAAAGTGGTTAATAGGTTTCTACCCCTTTATTTCCCAAAGTTTCAATCATCTAAGAGAAATTTAAGATCAGATATTTCACCCTCCCTTTGATTAAACCTAAATATTAATTAAGGTTAAAATCATTTAATTACCTTTATGCCCCTTTAGGCTTATTTATTTCATAACTCATCAAAGTAAGCTCAAATGAACTTAAAATTTTTATGTCACTTCACTCATATGTCAATTAAGACATTAGAGGAGAAAATGTGATTTTTCTGAATTTAATTTAATTTATATATTTATTTTGGTGAAAAATATGGGTTTTCAATGAAAATTCAACAACATGACCGAGGTAAGGTTTCTGTTCTTAGGAAAATTATGGAATGTTCCTATTAACTAGAGGACCATTTAGACCAATTTTGGTGATTTTTTGAATTATATTTTATTTATTATAATTATTTTGGGTTTTGGAGTGTTAATTAATTATAAAATAAAATTAAAGTTGAAAAATGGATTTTTTATTTTTCATAAATCTCTCTGACCTCAAGGAGTTTAGAGAAACAAATTTTATAATTTTTTTTATTTTTCCTTGATTTATTAGAATTAATTTAGTGAAAATGTAAGGAAATTCATTTTTAATATTAAAAATTGTTTTAAGCCTTTAAAATTCAATATCTTAACCTATAGACTTAGGAAAAATATTTGGTTTATTGCTAAGTGATTAGGAAGTAAAATATGACATTTTTATGATTTTTAATATTTTTTTTGATTTTTATTATATTTTAATTATTAAAATATTGAAAATATGGTTAAAAATGAAAATTTTTAGAAAATTTTAGTTTTAATTTTCTTAGACTTCCCTAACATCAGAGAAGCCCCAAAACCATTTTTGTGAATTTTTGAAATGTATTTTGTGTTTTATGAATTTTTAAAGTTTAAAAGTGACCATACAAATTAAATGATCCATTTAGTGGGTCAAATCATTTCCAATTAGCTTCAAATTTTTATTCAAGGTTCTCTATACCCTAAGTAACAGTGGAGAATTGATTTCAAGCAATTTTGATGTGTGGTTACTCTTTCAGTTTTGAGTGTTTAGGTTAATTAGGTTTATTCTTAATGAGTTAACTTAAAATATATTTTTTATAGGGTCCTCTGGTCCTAAGATACTTCCCCTAATGTTTCTAGGATTTATTGATCAACATGGTAATTATTGAAATTAAAATTCCAAAACAGACACTTAAATTTGAAAAATCATTAACTTGCCATAGAGATGGCCTCTGTCCTTGGAAAATTCAGGGAATGTTCCCAAGAACAGAGGCTACAAAAGCCCTATGGTCTCATGCCATGGTGAATTGTATGGATGCATGGAGAATTAAAATACTGAAATCAGTAAATAATTAATTAAAAATAAAATACTCATCAAAATAAGTTAAATCTTTTTTACATTGTTCTCCTCTGTTCACTGAGCAAGAGAGTATTTTTATCTTATTTTTGCAATTTTTCTACACAAATATATGGATTTTTGAAGTTCTGGGTATTTAAATAAATCAAAAATACCCCTAATTTCCTACTTATCCATGCGGCGTTGACTCAACCTCGACAGCTCTGAAAAGCCATGCGTCGCCTCCTTATTCGACGCCGCCATATGACTCAGTGCTCTGGGGGCTCGCGGTTCATGTCTCGTTCAGTCGTCCGACGCGATCTGGATCGTCCATTCGATACACGCGCGATTTGACGGTTCCTAGTCATTGTCTCCTTCTGGTTCAACCCGAGAGCCGTCTAGTCTGAAACCTTAAGATCTCACTAGATACTTAACCAATCTTCACGTTCTTATGCTCTATGGACTCGTCTCAACAAGACGAACATATCCATATGGATAACATGCTATGAAATTGATTCAAATGAAATGAAGAATCGCTGGAATCTCTCAGGAAGAAGGTGATCCATACCTTTGCTCTGAGAAGTGAAGCTTCAATCAGAGAGTTGTGGCACCTTCGATTGAACCTAGGGAAGCTCCAGATGAAGTCTGCGGCTCCGGGAATTGTCAGGTACAACTTCCACCAAACCCGATTTCAAGCTTTGGTCTCTGGAAGAAATGGCTGGCCTGGTGAGGGGGCTTTTGCTGGAAAATATCTCCTCTTGGTCTGCTGAAGGGGTAGGGTCAGTCAATTTAAGGATTGACTCACTGTGGTGAAGTGTCCTAGTTTTGAGCTTGAACTTCAACTCTGAAATTGAGCTCACAGAGAAGATATTAGGGCTAGATTTTAGTGGGGATCAAGTGCTTTATGCTAAGAGAAGAGTGTGGAGTGATTTTGGCAGAGTTTTGGTAAGGTTTTGTTCAGCACCCCCTTATGCCGAGAGGTGGTGGTGTTTAAATAGTGCTGGCTGGAGGGCTTCCCAGTGGGGTTTGATGGCTTGGATCAACTGCTCTGGTGAGGAGAAGAACAACCATGGTGTTCACTAGCCATGAGATAGCTTAGCAGAGAAGAATTTGAAATTTGGCTCACATGGGTGCTTTCGGCCTGGTGTTTTCCGGCGGCTGTGGTGGTTGGCCGACTAGGGTCAGGTCACCATCCTGATCAGGAGGGTCAGGGCTTGAATTTGGTGAAGTCAATTGGAGTTGGCCAAGTGTAAAGGGGCTGAATTGAAATGGAAAGGGGGAGGATTATTTTGGGTTTAATTTGGTCAACCCATGGTTTTAGGCTTGGTGCACCACCCAAGGCCTGGTTTTGAGCTGAAAAGAATCATTTGGGTCAGCCTCACATGTGTGGTGAAGTCCCCATCAAAATTGTTTAAGTTAATTTTGGGTTAGGGTGTGACATTAAAGGGGTAAAAAAGGCTTAAGGGAGAGCTTAGAAAGGGATTCCCTCCTTTTCCATAAATGGATTGATGACTAGGCAAAGCTCTCATGGCTTCATATGGCTTGTGAATGGCTTCATTTAGCTTAATTATGGCTTAGAAAAATTTGGCTTGTTTTCATAGAAATGGGTCTTAGGAATTTTGGCCATTTGGTGAAAATTTGGGTGAAGCTTGATTTAGGTTGATTTGATCATTGGTTTGGAACTTAGGGACTGGTTTAGATCAAATTGATGAAGGGAGATTTGTCATATGGGCTTTAGAATCAATTTTGGGGTTTTTGAAATCATTTTGGATGAGCTTTTAGGTTTTGAAATAAATTGATGGATGAAAATTGGTGAGGGGTTGTGTCAAATAAATGTTGGGATTGGTTTAGGAATGTGATATGAGAATTTTAAAAGAGATTTGATGCCATTTGGAGTTGAAATGGGTTCAATTTGGGCTTTTTTAGTAAGGGGGTCAAAATGGGCCAAATTGGGCTAACTTGGGCTAAGGTTGGGTTAATGTTGGGTTTGATGTAAAATTAATGTTGAGAAATGTTTATGGGGGTGTGACAAAGAGTTTTTTAACTTTGGTTGGGCTTTGATTTTGGGATTTGGGCTCATTTGGGTTCATGATGGCTTTAGGCAAAATTGAGGATTTTTGGTTTGGGTTAAGTTTGGGTGGAGTTTGGTTTCAAATTTGGGGCAAATCATGTTAGTGTCTTATTTGTGTGGATTTTAGGAAGGTTTAGGAAAAGATTTGGGGTTAATTGGAGTTAAGTTGGGTTGGTTTGGGCTAAGTTTAGTTAATGGGCCAAAATTGGGCTTTAAGCTTCAAATTGCAATTGGATCCACATGTTGATGAAATTGGGTTTGGGCTTGGTCTAAATTAATATTAGGGATATTTAATTGAAGCTTAGAATTGAATTGGATCAAAATTGAGGTCAATTGGGTTGGTTTGGTTGGACATTGGGTCCACTTAGGTTAAAAATAGGTCAAATTGTGGGTTTTGATAAAAGTGGGCTAAATTGACAAAATTGGCCCATGGTGTAGTTGAACAAAATGAAATTGGGAATATTTGGGATTTTCTGGAATTTTCTAGGAATTTTCTAAATTTTTGGGTTAAAAGGGTATTTTGGTTATTTGGAGGGTATTGGGGGGTATTTTTGGAAAATTGAAGATTGATCAAGTGTAAGTGAAATAAAATCATTTTGGTTGAGCCATGAAGCCATATTAAGCTCACAAAAGCCATGAGAAGACTCATTTTAGGCACTCAATATGTTGTTCCTAACCCTCTTAGCCATGGGCCTAGGGGTCAAGGTCCATCCATATGAGTTATTTACATGAGTCAGGGAGTCAAATTGGTTAAAGGTAGTTTTAGGGTTTGGAATGTGTGTGTGTGGGAGTGTGGTGTGTGCAAGCTTACCCTCACCAGACCAGGCCACCCAGGGTAATCCTAAGGCCAAAGAGTCCTATAGGAAACTCATCCTTTAAACCTCCACATTTGAGTTTAACCCTCCAAGTGGCTTAGGGGTTTACAATCAAACTTGTGGGGTTTGAAGGGAGCCAAGAAGTGTTTGAATTTTTAAGTGATGGGTCCCATTTCTAGTCCTCTAAGATAGTCAAGGAGAAGCCCTATGGCTAGATCCTAAGTACTAAGGAGAGAGAAGAGAAAAGACCTCATAAAAAATGAGGTCAACAATGCGAGAGAACAAATTTAGTCCTAAACTGGGTAAAGTGTTAATTTATGGTTGTAGGAGGAATTGTGCTTGGGCATAAAATAGTTGAATATGACATGGAAGTAGATCTTGCGAAAATTCATGTTATAGAAAAATTACTACCTCCAACAACTGTGAGAGGGGTAAGAAGCTTTTTGGGACATGTAGGATTCTACAGGAGATATATCAAAGACTTTTCAACAATTTCTAAGCCTCTATGCCAACTTTTGGAAAAAGAGAGAAAGTTTGATTTTAACGATGAATGTTTAAAATCTTTCGATCTATTGAAGGAAAAATTAATTGCTGCACCTATAATAGTTTCACCTGATTGGGAGAAACCATTTGAACTAATGTGTGATGCTAGCGATTATGATATTGGATTTGTTTTAGGGCAAAGACAGGATAAAATGTTTAAAGTTATATACTATGCTAGTAAAACTCTTACTGCTACTCAAATTAATTACACTACTACTGAGAGAGAGTTATTAGCAATTGTATATGCTTTTGAAAAATTTAGATCTTACTTAATCAGAGCTAAATGCATAATGCATACTGATCATTCTGCTATTAAATACTTAATGCAAAAGAAGGATGCAAAACCAAGACTGATTTGATGGATGCTTTTAATGCAAGAATTTAATTTTGAGATCGTTAATAGAAAAGGGATCGATAATCAAATAGCTGATCATTTATCTAGACTTGAACAACTTAATTTGGATGATTTTGAATAGGAAATTACTGAAACTTTTCCTGATGAGCAATTATATAGTGTTATTGAACGAAATTTACCGTTGTATGCTGATATTATAAACTATATTGTTAGTAATGTTTTACCACCTGATTTAACAATGCAACAACAGAAAAAATTTAAGCAAGATTCTAAATTTTATTTCTGGGATGATCCTTATCTGTACAAGCAATGTATCGATCTTATTATTAGAAGATGTGTGCCTTATGAAGAAATTGAAAAAATTATTCGAGAATGTCATGATTCTGAATTTGGAGAACAATTCAGAATTGATAGAACTGCACATAAGGTTTTGCAATCTGGATTTTATTGGCCTACACTATTCAGATATGTTTATAAATTTATCAAAACCTGTGATCGATGTAAGAGAATAGGCAATATATCTAAAAGAAATTAAATGCCTCTTAATTTTACTCTGGAAGTTGAAATTTTTTATGCATGGGGATTAGAGTTTATGGGACCATTTATGCCTTCATTTGGAAATATATATATACTGATTGTTGTTGATTATGTATCTAAATGAATTGAGACAATAGCTTTACCTAGGTGTGATGCTAAAAGTGTTTCAAGGTTTTTAATGAAAAATATTTTTACAAGATATGGAATGCCTAAAGTAATCATCACTGATGGAGGATCCCACTTTAAGAATAATCTGATTCAGAGATTGGTGAAAAAATATAATATTATGCATAAAATCTCTACAACTTATCATCCCCAAACTAATGGTTTAGCAGAGGTATCTAATTGTGAAATTAAACAAATTTTGGGGAAATTTATTAATCCTCAGAAATTAGATTAGTCTGCTAGATTAGATATTAGTTTATGGGCATACAAAACTGCTTATAAAACTCCTATAGGAATGTCCCCTTACAGATTAATCTTTGGAAAAACTTGTCACTTGCTAGTTGAATTAGAATATAAAGCATATTGGGCGATAAAGAAATTGAATTTTAATTTGAAAGATGCTGATAAGAAGAGACTGTTGCAAGTGAATGAATTGGAAGAAATCAGAAATGAGTCATATGATAATGATAGAATATATAAGGAAAGAAGAAAAATATGGCATGATCAGAAGATTGTCAAAAAAAATGAATAAAGACAATAAGTTTTATTAAACAATACAAGATTGAAATTATTTCCTGGGAAACTAAAATCTAGATGGACAAGACCTTTCATTGTCATTAAAGTGTATTAGTTTGGAGCTGTGATTATCGAAGACACTAAATCTGGAAGAATATTCAAAGTTAATGGCCAAAGATTAAAACCATATTTTGAAGGCAATAGACCTAATTTTAAAGAGGTTTTAATGTTGGATCAACCTGAATAACTGAAAGTTATGTCGGGCTGACGACGTTAAACCAAGCGCTTTGTGGGAGGCAACCCACAGTTATTGAGTGTTTGCTTTGTTTGATGTGTTATTTGTGTTTGTTTATTATTTAATTAAGTTTTATTCTTCCTTAATTATCGTTAATGCTATTTAAGAAATGAATCAAATCGAAATTTGGAATAAATTTGAACGAAGTGAAGTTTGACAAATTTCAACTAGCGCCGAATGGCACTGATATCAGCGCGGACAGCGTTGCTGTTCAGAAAATCTTTTCTCGTCTTTAAAACTCGAGGTTTGGCAGTTCTAGGCGGTAACTCCTCCATTAAAACTCCCAAAAACGCCCCTAGATGCTGGAACTTCCAAAGGAACGAAGAGGAAGACCCAAATTCTTGTCCAAATGGATTCTGACTCGATGGAAATTCAAAGATTTCAAGTGTTCAACCGTAGAAAGTTTGTAAGTTTCGAGGCACAATGACTTGAAAATGAGATTGATTAAGGAGAGAGGCTTTGTAAATCAAGGTAAGAATTCTCCTACAATTAGAATTGATGAAATTATTATTCAGAGATGTTAGGAAGTATTGTGTTATACTACTACCGCTGTAGTTGTTCCGGTTGTGAAGGAGTTTTATGCAAATCTTCATGGAATCAACCAAGAATCCATTTACGTGCGAGGTAGGTTTGTCACATTTACTCCTGCAAAGATTATTGATTTATACATGATAGAGAATGTGCCAATCTACCACTATTCGAATTTTGCCCCGACGAAGGACAATATGAATGACATATATAAATATCTGACGGATGACAGTGATGAATGGGAGATAAGAGATAAGGAGTATGTAAGTTTCTCGACCACTGTTAAATCCTATGTTGAAAAACTTACATTACTTCATTTCTGCAAAATTGCTCCCAACAATGAAAATCAGTAAGGTAACTAAGGAGTGTGTTATCTGAATTTATGTATTCAAATGGAAATGCCTATTGATGTTGGTTCGATAATTGTTAAGTCTGTTTTGAGATTGATCGTTCATGGATCAAAGTATGGGCTTGGAATTCCTTCCATCATATTTCTCCTCTACAGTCAATCACAAGTTCCATATGAGAACTAGGAAAGAGTACTTCTACCTTGGAAGCCTATAGATCCAGCAGATGCATATAATAACCAGGCAATTGGTGATATGAATGATATGAGCATTATTGAAGATCAACCATCTCAAAGGTCAACACGTATTCCTCCTTATTTTCCTGAAAGTTCACAGATCATCCTGAAGAAAATCAAGAAATTGGAGAATGAAGTACAACATCTGATGAATGCAATCAACAATCTTTCTGATTTCTTTGATCATCTGGATTAGAGAATGAAGGAGCACTTTGATCATTCTGGATATCTTGAAGGAAGCGATTGATGAGAATAAAAGGTTGGATTGAAGAGGATTTTTACTGAAGAATTCCTGTTTCGTCCATTCTACAATTTATTTGTCCATGCTCAATCGATGGGAGATCTTAGAATTGATGATTGTTCGGAGGAAGAATGAAACTTGATTAGTGTATTTATGTGTTTGTGTATCGGATTGCTTTGCTTAGCTTTACTTTATTTGGTTTGAATGTTATATTTGGACATGATTTTTGTTTATTTCTCAGAGCAATGGTGTTGTGGTTGTGTACGACGCTGAATTTAAGATTATATGGCTTAAAAACGTGTAATGCTTAATGTTGTGTGTATGTGTATGACTCATGGATTTTATATATGAAAGTAATGTTATGTGTTATTTGTGTTAAAAAAAATATCATTTGCCAAGGCTTTAGGATATTGACCCACTTTTAATATGTATGGAATTTATGTTTATAACAACGGTACCAAAAACTTGATCCCGCTTTAAATATAGATATATGTTTTAATGTATAATGTAGATTCTACGCAAGTATACGTATCGTATCAAGTAATACAGGGCTCTAGTGGAGTCCTGATTATCGATCCCACAGGGAAGTTTTTAATAGATTTGTTATCATCTAAATTAAAAGGAATTACTTACTAATAAAGTGAACAGAAATTCAAAGTAACTATAATAAACTAAAGTAAACTAATGCTTGAAATAAGTAGATTTAAATACTTCAGAAAAAGTATTCTTCTCCTTGTTTTTAGAAAATTAAGTGAATAATGAATTTAAATAAAATTTTTAAATTGTATTGTGACAAATAGGATCATTCCTATTCTTTACCCTTTGGTTTAGGTGCAAAGAACATTGACTAATCCTATGTTTGATTATCGAATCACGGCAGTCGGGAGGATACTGGTCGCCACTTCGAGCTCCCACGTTCCCCTCACTCGAGGGCTAACATCTACACTTCGGCTCTCAAACAGTAGGACCGAATTGAGTATTTTAATCTGTCACACTAAAATATCCAATTCTACGTCCGATAATTAATATTTCCCTATTTATTTACACCCGCCTTCCAGGGCTTTTGACTTCCCTGAATATTGGATGTAATCTTTACTATAGTTGAGATTTCAACATATTTTAACTATTCAATTGGCCAGATCGAAAAGTAAATTAAGTTTTAAGTAAATAGATTATCACAATTTATTATACTATATTAGGTATTTCTATTTAATTTCATCAATCCGAATAATTTTCATAAACAAGGAGAAAGACTAAGAAAACTACTCAGAATGCATGGGAATAAAACAAAGCATGGATTTCATTTAAAGTTAACAACAATAAACAAAGATAATTATCTTAATTTCCTCCCCAAGCAGACTCCTTGAAGTTCCTTTGACTTTTCCTTCTAGTACAGCAAACTAAATAACACTTAATTAAACTAATGAACTCACTAAATACACTCAATCTTACTAAAGTAGACACAAATGACACTTAAGACAATAAAAAGAGACTCTAAAAAGGAACTCTAAAGGGACACTAAATCACTAAAATTCGGTCTCTATTTATAGAGGGAAGTAAAGGTCCAAGGGGTGCTTAAACACTTCTTCAAAAAGTGTCTAGGTTCAATGTATATGCATTTTGAACTGCCTCGCCGTCGGCGGGAAACGACCTCTCCGTCAGCGGGGCTTCTAGAAGGTCTTCAAACCGCCCGATCTCACTGTCGGCGGGCTCGGGCTCGCTGTCGGCGAGGTAGTTATAATTCCTTTAGAAATTCTCCTCACGATCTCGTCGTCGGCGGCCTTGATCTCTCCGTCGGTGAAGTAGTTATATTTGCATGAATTTCCTCCTTTTTGAGCCAAATTTGCTCCATTTCATGGTTTTTGCTTCTATCACTTATAAATCTTTATTCCTACAATAAAATAAAGAAAATACCTTTCTTTAAAGTACGATTTCATCAAAAATAGATATGAATTTCTTGATGTACTTTTCTGTGATCAAAATCCCCCAAACTTAATTATTACTTGTCCTCAAGTAATTTTAATACTAAATAAAAATAATGATTTCTATAATAGAATTTTTCAATTCAGATAATATATGAATTAAATTTGAATAACATTATAGCAAAGTCGAATAGAAATATTTCTAAGTAACTAAATTAACTTTATAGAGATAAGATTATTTAGTTATCACGTCTTAGATTTCTAGCTTTCTATTTATTTCAGGAATGATTATATTTAAAAGAGTAAATTACTTAAGATATTTAGATGAAAGGAAGTTCAAGAAAACACTATTTAGTAAAATACTAATCCATAAATATAAGTTTAGAAATATAATTAAGTTTTACCCTTTAGGTTGAATCCATTGAAGTCAATTTTTGATAATGCATCTCCTCAAGTTTCTCCTCACTTATATTTTTCTTTTCTTTTCTTTTCTTTTCTCTTTTTTTTTTCTTTTCTTTTCTTTTCTTTTTCAAGTGAGAATTATTTTATCTGGATATCCTGTTATTAATTTTGAACTTCAATTTCTCTTCCTAAATTTGAAACTTAAAATATTTCTTTGCTTATATATATTTCATAGCCTTTACTTCATTGAGTTTCTATCCTTTCTTTTTCACTTAAATACTTAATAATTTTCAATTTTGAGAATATAGTTTCCTTACTTTAAATAGTTTACTATATTTTTATTCCTTTTAACCAAATATCTTATTCTATTAATTAATTGAATTACTAGAAATATTTTCTTTAACTTTATATAATAATTAAATTAAGTAACTCATATTTATTGAATTGAAAAACTATGATAGAGAATCATTTAATAATAATTTTTGAAAATAGAAATTGAGAACAATTTTAATAATTAAATTTGTATTTTTACCTTCCCTCAAACTTAAATTTTTCTACCTATGCTATATAGTGAAAAATGGAAAGTATATTTTAAAATTTCATCATACCTTTGAGCTTTAGGTATTTCTTTCCTTTGAAATTTTTGCAGGCTTTTTCATTACTTACAGAACTTGTACTGTTAGTATTCTTCCACATATAATATTTTAAAAAGAAAGTGCAGGGATGAAAATTTTAAAAAAAGTATCAAACATAACAAAGAAAACTTAATCTATTACTGCACATACATTTAAAACTTAAACAATACATTAAAGAAAGACTAATATCCTATATATAAAAATTTGCAACTAATTTAACACACATAAGAAATCTAATATCACAGCTCAAGCAAACAAACAAACATATCATGTCCAAAGTCCATAGAAAGCACTGAAATATTACACACAGAATAATAAAGTTTGCAAAACAACAAATCTAAACAAACCAAACAAACTAAACAAAAGCTCTACTCTTCTACATTAAAATCCCAAACTATGTCATCTCCCTGATCTCCGAGTCGTGAAGGTCGAGCAGTCGGTATTGTGAATAACGGGGGCACTCGGGAAAGACAACATCTAAATCACCACTCCTATATCGACGCTCGGCTTCATAGTATGCAATCTCGTACTCCGAATGTCGTCGGAGATATTCGCTATCATAATCGTGTCTTCTCTCCAAGCCTCCGATCCTTTGGTCTATATGCTCAAATCTTCTATCCATATTTTCTCCAAATAACTCAAAACTCTTTCTACTCAGGGTTAATTCATTCATCAGATCTTGAAGGGTAGGAGTGGTATACTGAGTGGTTGGTTTATAACTTGTAGAGGGTATATCTCTACTTGAAGAAGGTACATAATCCCTTGTCCCAGATCTTCATCCTTCGTGGGATTCATATTTCTTTATATTAGCTCGAGTAAGGGGTTTCATAGGTTCAATCCATTCCTCATCATCTCTTGCCTCTACCCCGGATAATTGGCAAAGTGCATAGATAAGACCAAGATGTCCTAGTCCTCCTCCACTTTCATTTCTAGCAGTGGCTAATATGTTTTTATAAATAACATTTCCCACATTAATACTCTTCTGGTTCTGAATACAGAAATTCAGAACTGCTCTATCTCTTGTTACCTCACTATGGTGATAGGTAGGTAACAAAGTAGAACAAATAAAATAATGTCAGGCTTTAGATGTTGCATTTAGCATAGAAAGAGGGAAGTTTACCCGTTCCCGCTGCTTTATCTTCCAGACTCCTTTCCCATCAGTGAGAAAGTCGATCACCTCTTCCAGTGGTCCTTCCATAGTTCCAAAAGTTTCATACTCGCTGGTGTAGGTGTCTCGTACTTCATAATAAGCGTTTATTCTAGCAGTGTTGAAATCTATAAAAAATCCTCTAACCTTAACCGGTGCATCTTCTGCCTGTGTTAAATTTGTATAAAATTCCTTCATCACTTCCACAACGGCTCTGTTGGTCACGTAGCAGAAGTTTTCCCATCCTCGCTCCTTTATAACTCGTTCCACTTCTCCTCTTGGATTCTTGAAAACTTGATCTTGTATGCACTTTCTTACTTGAATGTTTTGAAAATATTGAGTTTGTGCTCTTGCATTAATGAATCAAGTTTCGTCATATTCTATTCGTCGCTTTTTTCGTGGAGCCATTTCTCGATCTGTGAAATTTTGCAAAAATTTTAACTAAACTCCAAAATATTACTAAGAAGGCTTCCTACAACAACTAAAATCCATTTAAATCAATTTCTATGAAATTCTTCCAATTATTTTCTTCACATTTCAAAATTTTTCAAAATATCCCAATGTAGAAGAAATCAATGGTGAAAATCAAAAATTTTTGTATAGGAGTGAAGCTCTTACCAAGGGAAGATGAAATCCGGTGTCAAAAAGTCTTGAAATCGCTTCAAATCGGAGATCTCTCAAGCCCTAGGTCGGTTTTTTCGAAAATTTGAGGAAAGGGATGATGAATAGTGTCGGTTGACTGGTCAAATATAGGTCTTTTCGCGTTCTCGCTGTTAGTGAGATTTTTCTCACCGTCGGCGAGCTAATTAATTTCATAAGGCAAAAGTTTCGGGAAAAATCCGCCGTCGGCGAGCTCGGTCTCGCTGTCAGCGGGTTTTCTCGCTGTCGGCGAGATCCCAAAATTTTAAAATTTTTGAAATTCGTTAATCATTTTCAACCTCGATTTGCCTTTAAATAATCTTCCGATCACTTAATTTAATAATAGTATGAAGATTAGATACTTCTACTCACAAAAAGTTCACACAACACAATCAATATAACTTTATATATGAAATCCATGAAACTTACAAACTCCATACTAACAACTTAGCACATATTTAACTTAAATGTTCAAATCCATAATACTCAGCATCGCAATCCACACCACAACACTCTAAATGCTGAGACATAATAATTTACATAAAATCTCATCAAATTTGAGATGATCAAATCAAACTTCGACTCATAATAAAACCTAACTTCAAATCAAACACACATATATATACAAATATAACATAAACATAGAAATCTTTCTTACTCTTCAGTATCTGAACTAACATCTTCTCTGATATTTCTGATGCGATGTAGGTTCACAAATAAATTGTAGAAAGGCCTGAAAGGGAATTCTGCAGTAGATTCTTCATTAATCTATCCTTTCTGTCTTAGTAGATGAATAAAACTGGCCTCTAGATGTCCAGTATGATCAAAATGCTCCTTCATTCTCCAATCAATATGATCAAACATATCAGAGATATTGTCAATGGAATTCATCACATTTTGCAATTCTTTATCCAATCCTTTAATCTTCTTCAGAATGAAATTAGTCTTATCGGTAAAGGGCCTTGCTAAAGGATTGTTCCGTGATGCTCGTCGTAAATAACGGTGATCTCATCATTGTTATCCAAAGTGGAAACATATCAGTAGGATCCGGGGATTTCCATGGTAAAAGTACTTTTTCCAAGCCTCATAAGAAACTTGATACTCGATCGCATAAAGCAAATATAGTAGATGGGTGTCCAAGTCCATGCACTGACCCATGCACAATTAATCCCAATGCAGACTTTACTATTGTTGATCTGACATCGATAGGTAATCCAATTTGAATACAATAGTTTAAAATAGCGCATTCCTTTGAAACTTTATTCACTCTCATGGTAGGTAATAATTTTGATGATATAAAAAAATGCCAGTGCTTTGAGATAGGGTTAAGAAGTGATGCAGAAAAACTGACATACCCGTCTTCTCGTAACTCTCGATCATCCGGTTCATCGGTCGAGTATCTATAGATTTCGTTCATATTGTATCTCGAAGGCACAAAGTTGGAATAATGACAAACGAGGTATTTTCTATAGAAAACAATTCATTTACCCTTGCAGGAGTAAATGTTACTCATCTCCCTCTGACGTAGACATTTCCATTGTTGATCGCATGTAAATTAGAGTAAAACTCTTTAACTACTGGTATAACTACAGCAGATGTCGTATAACAAAATACCTCCCAATGCCACTGTGCTATTATTTCTTCGATTTTTGTAGTAGAATTCTCTACTCCTTTATTGACGAATCCTCTTTCTTCAATCAGTCTCTTCTTCATCAAGCCTTTGTTGAAGATTCGCTGCGCCTCCGAACTGACAAATTTTCTCCGGTTGAAAACTTCAGTTTTTGTGGTTACTAAGAATTTGGAGGCCATTTTGGATGGAAAGGATTTGTCTCTAGTCGTTCATAAGGAAGAAAATGGTGTAAAATCAAAATTGGAATAATTTCTTACGAAGGAATGGCTTAGATTCGTCCAAAACCGCACGAAAAATCTTTAAGAAACCAAATTTTCAACTGCCTCGCCGTCGGCGGGAAGTTCCTCGCCGTCGGCGACTTAGTTATAAAACTGAATGGAGTAATGGTCCACGATCTCGCTGTCAGCGGGCTCGAGCTCGCTGTCGGCGAGATTCGTAAAAATCATCCATTTTCGCTCTGGTCCGAATATTTTCTGATCTCATCCAATAGGTTCAATTTTGTGATGATTCTTAATAAAAATTGGAGTAGTAAGATTTGTTTTAATAATATAGACTCACTAATATATAGATACTTAAAAATAAAAGACTACTGTGGGTTGCCTCCCATAAAGCGCTTGGTTTAATGTCGTCAGCCCGACCTAATTTAGTTAGTGTTCAGGTTGACTAAGCATTAAAACCTCTTTAAAATTTGGTCATCTATTTTCGAAATATGGTTTTAATCTATGTCCATTTACTTTAAATCTATGTCCTGTTTTTGGATCTTCAATTTCTATAGTTCCATATGAAAAAATTTGAGTTATGGTGAAAGGTCCTAACCATCGAGATTTCAATTTCCGAGGAAATAATTTCAATCTAGTATTATAAAGCAAAACTTCTTGTCCTGGTTCAAAATTTCTCTGATTAATCTTCCGATCATGCCTTAATTTCATTCTTTCTTTATAAATCTTATCATTATCATATGATTCATTTCTTAGTTCTTCCAATTCATTTAATTGCAACAATCTCTTCTCACCAGCTTCTTTCATATTATAATTAAATTATTTAATCTCCCAATATGCTTTATGTTCTAATTCAATCTGGTAAGTGACATGTTTTTCCATATATAAGCTCGTAAGGAGTCATTCCAATCGGAGTTTTATAAGCGATCCTGTATGCCCATAATGCGAGTGTCTAGTCTTATAGACCGATCGATCATTAGGATTTGACGTACTTTTCTAATATACGCTTAATCTCTCGATTAGAAACTTCAGCTAATCCACTAGTTTGCGGATGATAAGCAGTTGATATCTTATGCATAATATTATATTTTTCTACTAGTTTGTGAATATATTTGTTTCTAAAATGAGTTCCTCCGTCAGTGATAATCACTCTCGACATTCCAAATTTAGTAAAATATTTTTCATTAAAAATTTTGAAACACTTTTAGCATCACACCTAGATAAAGCTTGTGCTTCAATCCATTTGAAAACATAATCAATAACTACTAATATATATGAGTTTCCAAATGACGGAATAAAAGGTCCCATGAAATCTAATCCCCAAACATCAAAAATTTCAACTTCTAATATAAAATTCAGAGGCATTTCATTTTTTCTTGATATGTTTCCTACTCTTTGGCATTTATTGCAGGTTTTTATATATCTATATACATCTCTAAATAGAGTAGGCCAGTATAATTTAGATTGTAGAATTTTATATGCAGTTTTATCTGTCCCAAAATCTCCTCCAAAATCAGAGTCATAACATTTTTGAATAATTGATTCAGTTTCTTCATAAGGCACGCATCTTCTAATAATTAGATCCTTACATTGCTTATATAAGTATGGTTCATCCCAAAAGTATGATTTAGTATCGTGAATGAATTTTTTCTGTTGTTGCAAAGTTAACATAGGTGGTAAAATGTCACTTACAATATAATTTACTATATCAGCATACCAATGTATTTTCAACTCATTTTTATTATAAAGTTGTTCATCAGGAAAACTATCTAAAATTTCATTATCAATATTAGATAATTCATGATTTTCTAATCTTGATAAATGATCAGCAATTTGATTATCAGTTCCCTTTTTGTTAATTATCTCAAAATCAAATTCTTGCATTAATAATATCCATCTAATTAATCTTGGTTTGGAATCTTTCTTTTGCATTAAATATTTTATAGCAGAATGATCAGTATGCACAATACATTTAGTTCCTATTAGATAATGCCAAAATTTATTAAAAGCATATACAACTGCTAATAATTCTCTTTCAATAACTGTATAATTTATTTCAACATCATTTAGAGTTTTACTAGCATAATATATAACTTTGAAAATCTTATCATATCTTTGCCAAGAACTCGCTCCTATAGCATAATCACTAGCATTACACATAAGCTCAAATGGTTTCTCCCAATTAGGTGAAACTATTATAGAATCTGTAATTAATTTATCTTTTAATAATTCGAAAGCATTCAGGCATTCAGTTGTAAATTCAAATTTCTTGTCCTTTTCAAGAAGTTGGCATAGAAGTTTAGTTATTTTTGAAAAATCTTTAATATAACACCTGTAAAATCCAGCATGTCCAAGAAAATTTCTTACCCCTTTCACTGTAGTTGGAGGTGGTAATTTAGCTATAACTTGAATTTTTGCAGGGTCTACTTCCATGCCTTTTTCTGAAATTTTATGCCCTAATACAATGCCGCATGTAACCATAAATTGACATTTCTCCCAATTAAGAACTAAATTAGTTTTCTCACATACTTCAAATACGTTTTCAAGATGATTTAAGCATGTGTCAAATGTTGTTCCAAATACAGAGAAATCATCCATAAATACTTCTATTCCATTATCAATTAATTTACTAAATATAGACATCATACATCTCTGGAATGTTGCAGGTGCATTACATAATCCAAAAGGCATTCTTCGAAAAGCGAAAGTTCCATAAGGACTAGTAAATGTAGTTTTATATTGATCCTCAGGAGCAATTTGTATTTGATGATAACCGGTATATCCATCTAAGAAACAAAAATACTTATGTCCGGAAAATCTATCTATCATCTGGTCTAGAAATGGTAAAGGGAAGTGATCTTTTCTAGTGGCTGTGTTTAATTTTCTATAATCAATACAAATTCGCCATCCAGTAACTTGTCTTACAGGAATAAGATCATTATTTTCATTAGCTTTGACAGTCACCCCTCCTTTTGTAGGTACACAGTGAATTGGGCTTACCCAAGCACTGTCAGAAATAGGATATATAATACCATTATCTAACCATTTTAAAATTTCTTTCTTGACTACTTCTTTCATTATCGAATTTAATCTCCTTTGTGGATCTGTTTTAGGTTTATGTTCATTATCTAAAATAATTCTGTGCATATAGATTGAAGGACTAATTCCTTTAATATCTGCTAAAGTCCAACAAAAAATTTTCTTATATTTTTTTAACTTATCTAAAAGTTTTTGTTCTTGAGATTCATTTAATTCAGATGAAATAATAACTGGTAGAGTTGAAGAATTACCTAAGTAAGCATACTTTAAATGATTAGGTAACATTTTTAACTCAAGTTCAGGAGGTTTAATAATTGATGGAACTATATTTTTTCAGTATTTTCTGTGTTATCCAAAAATTCAAATTTCTCTTGAATATAATCTAATTTTTCATTTATCTCAGATTTTTCAATTAATTCAATATTTTCTTTTTCTAATTTTTCTTCATAATATTCTTTAAAATGTTCTTTTTGTAAATGATCAAGTACTTCCATTCGAAAACACTTATCATCTTTTTCTAGCGCAAGATATTTCATTGATTTAGCAATATTAAAAGTTACTTTTTGGTCATTTACTCTCATAGTTAATTCTCTTTTCTGAACATCAATCATAGCTTTTCAGTGGCTAGAAATGGTCTTCCTCAAATGATAGGAATTTCTTTATCTTCTTCCATATCTAGAACAATAAAATCTACAGGGAAGATAAATTTATCCACTTTTACTAATACATCTTCAATAACTCCCTTAGGATATGTAAGAGAATGATCAGCTAACTGAAGAGTTACTGAAGTAGGTGAAATTTCTCCCAATCCTAATCTCTTAAAAATTTATAGAGGCATTAGAATGATGCTTGCTCCTAAGTCACACAAAGCTTTTCCATAGAATTTTTCTCCAATAGCGCAGGGTATAGTGAAACTACCAGGATCTTTTAATTTTTCAGGAAGTTTTTCTGAATAATAGCACTACACTCTTCACTAAGTGCAACCATTTCATTATCGGTAAATTTTCTTTTTTTATTTAGAATATCTTTCTTAAATTTTACATAGTTTGGCATCTGTTCTAAAGCTTCTACGAAAGGAATATTTATCGTTAATTTCTTCAAAATTTCAAGGAATTTAGCAAATTTTTTGTCTTTTTTATGTTGAATTAGTCGTTGAGGAAATGGTGATGGAGGTTTTTCAACAGAAATTTTCATAGGTATTAAAGGATTTTCTAAGTTTTGATCTTGTTGATTCTTTTCCTTTTCAATTTCCACTTCCTCTTTTTGACTTTCAAGTTCTTTCTGAATTCGAGGTTCTAATTCTTTTCCACTTCGTAATTGTATCGCTTTAATTTGTTCATTTCCCTTATCTTTAGGATTTATTTCCACATTACTAGGAAATGTTCCAGGGATTCTATTATTAAGTGCAGTAGCGATATGTCCAAGTTGAGTTTCAATATTTTTGATAGCTGTTACTTGATTTTGTAATTGGTTTCCTTGTATTTGTAATTGATTTCCTTGATTTTGTAAATGTTGACCCATATTTAATATTAATTCTTCTATAGATAATTTCTGATCTTTAAATTGAGGGTTATTATTATTAAATCCGGGTGGATAATTAGGTTTATAATTAGGATTTCCTTGATTAGATGGATTTCCTAATTGTTGTGTCATATTATTCATCCATGGTTGATTAGTTGTATTATTATTCCAATTAAAATTAGGATGATTTTTCCATCCAGGATTATAATAATTTGCATAAGGATTATTGGGTCTGTTGTTAATTGCATTAATTGTTTCATATTGAGATTGAGATTCTATAAGTTGTCCAGATGAATTTTCTTTTGATATAGTTGGAGAGTAATTCATTCCAAAATGATCTAATTTTTAAGATACAGCAGCAATTTGTGAAGCTAACATAGATATTGCATTATTTTCATGAATACTAGCTATTTTTTCGGATTCATTCTATCAGCAGGCCATTGAAAATTATTAGTTGCCATTTCTTCGATTAGTGCATTGGCTTGATCAAATGGTTTTGACATTAATGATCCTCCAACAGTGACAGATCGATGATTGATCTTAAAGATCCTACTAATCCATTATAGAAAGTTTGGATAATTAACCAATCTGGTAACGCGTGATGTGGGCATTTCCTAAGAAGTTCTTTAAATCTCTCCCAAGATTCATATATTGACTCTCCATCAAACTAACTAAAAGAAGTTATATCGTTTCTAAGCTTAGCGACTTTAGATGGCGGAAAATATTTGGATAGAAATTTTTGTGATAATTCTCCCCAAGTTTTAATAGATCCAAGTGCTAACGAATTTAACCACATTTTAGCCTTATCCCTTAAAGAAAAAGGAAAAAGTCTAAGTCTAATAAGCATCGTTAGATACTCCTTCATATTTGAAAGTAGCACATAGTTCTAAAAAACTAGCAAGATGTAAATTAGGATCTTCAGTAGGTGAACCACTAAATTGATTATTTTGTACCATTTGGATAATTGCAAGTTTAAGTTCGAATGAATTAGCAGCTACATCAGGGTTTTGAATAGTTAAATGAATTTCATCTAATGTAGGGTTGGCATAATCTCGTAATGGTCTTGGTTGATTGATATTTTCATTTTCAGGAATATTTGCCATTTGTGTTAAATTTATAATTTCTTTTTTTTGTTTTCTAATTCTTTTAATTGTACGCTCTAATTCTGAATCGTAAGGTATTAATTTTTCGTTTCCAAATTTTCGCATACAATTTTATTAAATAAAATAGTCCGTTACTTAAGTAAATAATTTCTTTACTTCCCCGACAACGGCGCCAAAAACTTGACCCACTTTTAATATGTATGCAATTTATGTTTATAGCAACGGTACCAAAAACTTGATCCCGCTTTAAATATAGATATATGTTTTAATGTATAACGTGGATTCTACGCAAGTATACGTATTGTATCAAGTAATACAGGGCTCTAGTGGAGTCTTGGTTATCGATCCCACAGGGAAGTTTTTAATAGATTTGTTATCATCTAAATTAAAAGGAGTTACTTACTAATAAAGTGAACGGAAATTCAAAGTAACTATAATAAACTAAAGTAAACTAATGCTTGAAATAAGTTGATTTAAATACTTCAGAAAAAGTATCATTCTCCTTGTTTTTAGAAAATTAAGTGAATGATGAATTTAAATAAAATTTTTAAATTGTATTGTGACAAATAGGAGCATTCCTATTCTTTACCCTTTGGTTCAGGTGCAAAGAACATTGACTAATCCTATGTTTGATTACTGAATCTGCGGCTAGGCTGGGAGGATACTGGTCGCCACTTCAGAGCTCCCACGTTCCCCTCACCTGAGGGCTAACATCTACACTTCAGCTCTCAAACAGTAGGACCGAATTGAGTATTTTAGTCTGTCACACTAAAATATCCAATTCTACGTCCGATAATTAATATTTCCCTATTTATTTGCACCCGCCTTCCAAGGCTTTTGACTTCCCTGAATATTGGATGTAATCTTTACTATAGTTGAGATTTCAACATATTTTAACTATTCAATTGGCCAGATCGAAAAGTAAATTAAGTTTTAAGTAAATAGATTATCACAATTTATTATACTATATTAGGTATTTCTATTTAACTTAATCAATCCGAATAATTTTCATAAACAAGGAGAAAGACTAAGAAAACTACTCAAAATGCATGGGAATAAAACAAAGCATGTATTTCATTTAAAGTTAACAACAATAAATAAAGATAATTATCTTAATTTCCTCCCCAAGCAGACTCCTTGAAGTTCCTTTGACTTTTCCTTCTAGTACAACAAACTAAATAGCACTTAATTAAACTAATGACTTCACTAAATACACTCAATCTTACTAAAGTAGACACAAATGACACATAAGACAATAGAAAGAGACTTTAGAAAGGGACTCTAAAGGGACACTAAATCACTAAAATTCAGCCTCTATTTATAGTGGTAAGTAAAGGTCCAAGGGGTGCTTAAACACTTCTTCAAAAAGTGTCCAGGTTCAATGTATATGCATTTTGAACTGCCTCGCCGTCGGCGGGAAACGACCTCGCTGTCAGCGGGGCTTCTAGAAGGTCTTTAAACCGCGATATCTCGCTGTCGGCGAGTTCAGGCTCGCTGTCGGTGAGGTAGTTATAATTCCTTCAGAAATTCTCCTCACGATCTCGCCGTCGGCGGCCTTGATCTCGCTGTCGGCGAAGTAGTTATATTTGCATGAATTTCCTCCTTTTTGATCTAAATTTGCTCCATTTCATGCTTTTTGCTTCGATCACTTATAAATCTTCATTCCTGAAATAAAATAAAGAAAATACCTTTCTTTAAAGTGCAATTTCATCAAAAATAGATATGAATTTCTTGATGTATTTTTCTGTGATCAGATATTATTCAATGCTTAATTAGACTGATTAGACATTGGAGTGGGCTCGAAATGATCGAAATTGTAAAAGAAAGTCAGAAGTCTGGTTTTTGAACTGGCATCGAAGGGCGTTGTTACCAGCACCGGACAACGCTAAAAGTCAAAGAGTTTGGCCATTTCAGCATAATAATGCGCTAAAAGGCGCTGCTTCCAGCGCTTGAATGTAAAAAATGCCCGAAAACTCCAAATTTTTGCGATTTAACCCTGGGACCCGCCATTTTTGCCAAAATCTTTGTCTTCAACCTCTAGCCAATGATGATTTTCGCACCTAGGCCTCACTAGCATTTGGATTTGAAGCGATTTCGTGGCTGGAAAAGTTTGGATTTCATCTTCTCTTAGTAAGAGCTACACTTTAATGTGTGTTGGATGTACTTTTAGTAGACTTTATTGTTGATTTGTGATGTATGTGATGTGATAGTGGAGTTTTTATGAGTTTGGATTGCTAGTTTAATTTGTATCAGTAACAGTTGTATGTTAATGTTATGTGCATTGTTTAATGTGTTTATACTTCTTCTTTATAAACTTCTAACCCATATTTGTGTATAGAAATGCTTCTTAATTATTTTAGGTCTACTGCTCTACTTTATAAAGAAAAACCTGTTATAACTCAAAGGTATGAAAAGCCAACATATTGAGGTATGCGTTTATTTAGATTTTTTCTTTCTTCCATATAAAATATATTAAAAAATCTAAGTTTGGGGGAAGGGAAAGAATTAAATGTTAATTGTTCTCATTTAAAATTATTTTCAAAAAACTAGTAACATGATTTCCTGTAATATAGCTCAATTTCAGATAACAGTATTTTGATTTTATATAAGTATTTTATAAAATTGAATGAAAGTGTTTGATAATGAAAAGTAATTTTGCAATGTAAGATATTTGGTATAAAAGTATAAGACTATAGTCAACTATTCAAAGTAAGAAAAATTGTATGTTTGAAATATTAAAAATCTTAAAATTTTATGTGATAGGAAAGGATCGAGACTCTATGATGAATCATTAATAAGCTAAAGAAGTGCTTATAAGGTAAATGCATGTGGTAAGTTTCAAATTTAGGGTGAGAAAGATGAAGTTCAAAATCATCAAAGGCTATCCAGATACAGTAATGCTCACTGAAAAAAAAATCAATAAAAAAAGAAAAAGAAAAGCAAAAATCAAAAGAAAAAGAGAAGAAAAGAGAAGTGAGGAGAAGCTTGAGGAGATTCTAATAAAAACTTGGCTTCACTTGGACCTACCTAAAGGGAAAAAACTTAATTACTATCCTGAACTTATATGTATGGATTAGCATCTTGACTAGTAGTGTTCTCATGAACGTCTTTTCATGTAATCCTTTTAGGTGCCTTAATAGAAAAATCTACAGTCATTTTTGAAATGAATAGAAAGCTAGAACTCTTAGACTTGATTACTAGATATTCTTACACCTGCAGAATTTACTTGAATCATTCAAATATCTTTATGAAAATTTTACTATTGTATTTATCTAAATCAAAATTATGGTATTATAGAAAGAAGGTTCATTACAGTGGATCATAATTTTATGTATTAACTAGAATTACTTGATGATAAGTAAATTTAAGTTTGGGGGATCTTGATCCACTGAAAATTTGATAGCTTTTTACTATTCAATTCATACCTGTTTTTTGATGATATTGCACTTTAAAGGAAGGTATTTTTTATGATTGCATGCAGGTACAATGATTTTAGGCCTTGGAGCAAAAGCAAGTGAAAAGGAGCAATTTTGGAGTGAAAAAGGACAAAAGTGCATTTTATTAAACTAGCGCCGAACGACGCTGTCACCAGCACCGGACAACACCAGTTTCCATATAGTTACGATGGTTTGGTGGAATAATGAGCTGAACGGCGCTCCTACCAGCGCCGGACGGTGCCATATCCCTATTTTTGAACTAGATTCAATGTATTTGGACGTATTTTGAAAGGTTTCTCGAGGAAACTCTTGGGAATTCAGTTTTGGCAGACTTTAAACACTTTTGGAGCCACATTTCAAAGAGAGGAAGAAATGAAGAGAAGAGTTTAGAGTTTAGAGAGGGAGTTCTTTCCATTTTGTATAGGAAGTTAGGTTTGTGTTTTTCTTTTCTTAGGAGTGTGAGAGGAGATGGAAAATGAGAGATTTCTTCTTCCTTACTATTCTAAAGAGAGAATTGTGTGTTGTTGTGAAGAAAGAATAGGAGTTAAAGGAATTCCTTGAGATTCGCTTGGAGAAGAGTTTGAGATAAGTAGTCTTTAATTTACTTTGTTTGTATGACGTTGTTCTTATAAATGAAATCTATGTTTTGTCATCTTTTACTCATGAGTCTTGAGTAGATTTCTTTATTTTTCTGTTTTTCATGTGATGTGTTGATGTTGTGAAATGAAATGATGTGCCAATTTAATATGAATAATTTGTGATGACCTTTTCATTGGAACCTCATTTAATTTTTGATCTGGCTAATTAAATTGTTAAAACTTGTTGGGAAACATATGTTCCAAAAGGATTATGAGTTCCATAACAAAAGTGAAGGTCACATTCAAATTCCATGAATGGTGAAGTTCATGGGGGTTGAGTGCAAATAAATAGGGAAATATACTTTGATGGACATAGAATTAGAGATTTCAGAGTGACAGTCTGAAATCCTCAATTTGGTCTTAATGTTTAGAAACTCACGCGAGAGTTAGCGTTTAGGTGAAGGGAAGTGGGAGCTCTAAAGTGAGAGCCGGTATTCTCACAGCCTAACCACGAATTTGGGGACTAAAATTAGGATTAGCCAATATTCTTTATACGCTGAAATATGGGTAAAGAATATGAATGCTCTTATTTGGCACAATATATTTGCATCACTAATCTGTGTCACAATAATCATCACATTATGAATGGAAAGAAGGAAGACTCTTTCTTGCAACTAAACTTTGTTAGAAATTTAGTCTTACATTAGTTTAACTTGCTAGAGTTTAGAACGTGCTTTGGTAGATATAGTAACTGAACCTGTTTGTCTTTACTTCAATAATTAAACCACTTGCAATTGTTCTGAGATTCGATAAGACATTTCTATGCTACACCATAAAAGTAAAGCCTCCTTGTGTGATCGATATTTCAGGACTTCATTAGAGCCCTATATTACTTGAGCGATACGTATACTGGTGTTAATTATGTGACTCATTATCATTTAAATCAATATATATATCTAAATCTGAGTTCATTAATTTTTGCAAATTCAAAAATTCGCACCAACCATGGGCTCTAATATAGCAAAGCACCAAATCTTATGACTTTTTATAAGGTGTTTTAGTCTACTAAGAGAGGAGGGACCCCCTGATGTTCCAGCACATAAACTTGACCATCGAGATAAGTTTCTCCTCTTACCCCTGGTTTAAGGATAAGAAGTGGAAACATAAACACTTTGTGGACTGTCCATGGAATGGAAATGCAATAAGTTCTGAATATCAGACTTATTTCTCTTCCTCTTTCTGCTCTTCTGTACCTGCCACTCATCTGTGAGCACCTCTGTCAAATTGTTGATAGTAGGGTCAGCTATTAATAAGGACTTCTCAATATCAAAATTTTCCTCCTCAAATTGTTGATAGTATAGTAGTAATATATATATATATATATATATATATATATATATATATATATATATATATATATATATGAATGAAAAATCATATTATGCCTACTAAAATAAAATGACTAAATTTAAATTATTTATATGCATGATAAATTAAGGGACTTTGAGTATTAATTTTGGTAAGTACATATGTCAGTCATATAGACTGGGGTAGGAGTTGCCCTTCCTTAATTGCCTTGTGGGTAACATTTTACCCTGTGTTGGATCTTACACATATGATGTGTCGGCATATTTTTAGGTTGAGTGTTGTATTTTGAAAAGGGGTCGCCTATAAAAATCATCGGCGAATTTTAGATTTTAAATTTAATTTAAATATATATATATATAATTTAGAAAGTAACTTTTGGTTTTGAAAATAATTTTAAATTTAAAAAATATTAAGATATGAAATTAAACTGATCTCACATCCCAAATAGTTTATATAAACGAGCACCACATCACAAACTATGTATCTATCCCGAGAATAGACACACTGCTTGATGATGGGGCTCGATTAAATAAACTAGAAGATTTATGATATCTATTTGGTCTGTAAACCAATTTTATAAGCCTACAAGTTCCCCTGCTTAATATAAAGAAATTAAGTAGGGTTTATATTACCTGGGTTCTTGAAGTTCCCTATAGAGGCGAGCCACTATAGTTAGTTACATCTTAAATGACGGGAATCATTTAAGAAAATTCTCGATAATGATCAGTGGTTTTGCTCTCAAGAATTTCAAAGTTAAAGGTTTCAAATGAATTGGATTTTGGAAATTTTAAAAGGGATTAGCTCAAATTCGGAACAGTTTATTTTAAGAGTCCAAAGGAAGAGAAATATGAGAAGCTGAGGATCCAAGAAGAATCTTGGCAACTTCCCAAACTATTCTATTGTTTGGCTTCAATTTGAGAATTTACTTAATGTTTCAATCTTGCCAATTTTAATTAATTAGGACTTATATTTGTATGACATGATCATACAAATAGTCTCGAAGATGTGAGGGTTTATGTCGTACCAAACGACCACCTCAGAATTCTAGGACTGGTTAGGGCTTAATTTACATAACATGTTTATGCGAATGCCTAACAAAGAGTTGAGGATTTATGTTGCACTAGGCAAACTACCTCGAAATCCTATGGCTTGTTTGTTTAATTCTAAGAAATGTTTTGGTGAAGTAGACACAGGTTTTACTGAAGAAGATGGTCGTGTTACCCACCGTGCTCCAAGCTCCTTGTCGTTGCAGAGTTTTAGTTTTAGAAGGTGAAAATCAGGGGATGAGAGAAGTGTTTTGGTTTAGAAAAGTTTTAAAGTCCAAATGTCTTTAGTATTTTATTAGGGGAATCTTAAAGTTGATTATAACAACACCGGTTAAGATCCCACGGTTCCATCATTCCAGCACCATTATTTTTATTGGATTCACTTAGTCCAGATGAATTTGCTAAACTCAACTGAATGAGTTCCACACTTTCATTTAGACCATGGGAAATCCCGTTAGCAATACGTAGGTTACATCATCCGAGGTATTCCGGATCATCTAACAAGACGTTTTAATTTAGTTATAATTGCAGTTTTGTTGTTCTGTTTGTGATTAAATTTTGAGTTGTTTTATCTTTTGAAATGTTGTGGCGGTGGATTTTTATCTTGTTGTGACTTTTAATTTAGTTTTGGGTTTCAGTTTTGTGTCTATCCTAAAGGTTTTAGTTTTCATGCAACAATCTTGTTTAACATGCAAGAAAAGTAAAGTGGAGCTTATATAAATAAATTGCAATAAAGTAAATTGCAATAAAAGCGTACCTGGAGGGTCTTCTCGTCATTTCCAAGCTGTACTTAAAACACATGTTAAGGCAATTAAATGTTTATAATAAATACCTAGGTAAAGCTAAGGAGAGGGTTTTGGTTGTCTACCAAATTCCTAATCCTATTGCCAGTCATCTCCTATGACGTTTAGGTTCTTGTATTTTTGTTTAAGAATGATTTTCTTTAACAAAGAACAATTAAATTTAATTGTTCTTCCAAAACATCCATCATATTGAGGAAGTGTTTAGGAAGAGTCCTGAACATCTTTTCAATATTTTTGTGATTATTTTGAGTCCAAATGAGTTTTATTGCACAGGTGAATTAATCATCCCAAAATTTAGTTTAGTTTCTTGCTCAGTGAATTAGGATGTTTGATTATCCTAGAAGTAAAGTGACATTTCACTTGATGCTTTACTTAAGAGTTATAATAATGAAAACCTTTAGAGGCAAATCAGCTTTATTAAGAATTTCAACGATTTAAAATTAAAATTAATGTTTTAAGGCGATTTAATTTAGTTATAAAGTTTTAATAAATTTAAGTTTGGAATAGTGTTCAAGTTGTTTTATTCTTAAGTGCTTTAAACCATTTGAATTGAAAGAGGAGTTTAAATTATTTAATTTAGACTTTAATGATTTAATTTTAATTTAATTGCAATATTTTAGATTAACTTTTAATTGGTTTGATTATTCTTTTTTTTAATTAAGAATTTATTTTTATGAAATTGATTTTGATGTTTCAAGTTTGTTTTAAACTTGCTTTCAAGTGATTTTTGAAATTAATAATTGTTTTTAATGTTTTAAATTTATTTCAATTTAATTATCAAGTTGTTTAATGTTTTAAGTTTTAATTTAATTAAGGTTCACTTTCCTTTTAATTATTTAATTATTAATTTCAATTATCAGTTTAAATTTAATTAAAAGTTAAATATTATTAAAGTGATTCATTTAGGGATTTTAGTTTAAGTTATTATAGTCTCTCTAAATTATATCCCCATTTTAAAGATCCAAATTTTAACTTATTCTTCCAAAATTCAAATTGTTTAATTAATTAAGGTTTACTTTAAATTTTTTCAATATGATTAATGGGTTTCTACCCCTTAATTCTCCAGGTTTCAATCTTCTAATGAAAATTTTAAAATCAGATATTTTACCCTCCCCTTGATTAAACCTAAATATTAATTAAGGTTAAAATCCTTTAATTAGTTTTATGCCCCTTTAGGCTTATTTATTTCAAAACTCACTAAATTGAGCTCAAATGAACTTGAAATTTTTATGTCACTTCACTCATATGTCAATTAAGACATTATAGGAGAATATGTGATTTTTTTGCGAATTTTAATTTAATTTATATAATTATTTTAATGAAAAATAGGGATTTTCAATGGAAATTCAACAACATAAACAAGGTAAAGTTTTTATCCTTAAGAAAATTATGAAATGTCTCTAATGACCAGAGGACCACTTGGACCAATTTTGGTGATTTTTTGAATTATATTTTATTTATTATAATTATTTTGAGTTTTGGAGTGTTAATTAATTATAAAATAAAATAAAGGTTAAAAATTAAGTTTTATATTTTTGTTAAATCTCTCTGACCTCAAGGAGTTTAGAGAAACAAATTTTATAATTTTATAATTTTTCTTTGATTTATTAGAATTAATTTAGTGAAAAAGTTGGAAAATTCATTTTTTAATTCAAAAATTGTTTTAAGTATTTAAAATTCAATATCTTTACTTTAAGACTTGGGAAAAAAATATGGTTTGTTCCTAAGTGTTTAGGAGTCAAAATATGACATTTTTATGATTTTAATATTTTTGTGATTTTTATTATTTTTTAATTATTTAAAATATTAAAATATGGTGGAAAATGAAGATTTTTAAAAAATTTTAATTTTAATTTTCTTACACTCCCCTAACATCAGAGAAGCCCCAAAACCAATTTTGTGAATTTTTAAAGTGTATTTTTGGAGTTATAAATTTTAAAAGTTTAATTTTGGTCATGTGACTTAATTAATCCATTTAGTGGGGTTAAATATTTCCAATTGATTCCAAATTTTTATGTGAGGTCCCTCTGATCCTAAAGATCAGTGGAGAATTGTTTTCAATTTCTTTTGTTGTATGGTGAACCCTAATTAATTAAAGTTTAGTTTTGAGTAATTAGGTCAATTAGTGTTATTCTTAATGAATTAATTCAAAATATAATTATTCTAGGGTCCTCTAGTCCTAAGAAACTTCTCTAAATTTTTCTAGAAATTTCTAAGCAATCTGCTAATTAATGGAATTAAAATACCAAAAATAGTGACATAAAATTGAAAAATACATAACTTGCCATAGAGATGGCCTCTGACCTTGAAAAATTTAGGGAGTGTTCCCAAGATTAGAGGCTTTAAATGACCTATAATCTTATGCCATGGTGAATTGTCTATGCAAATGGAGAATTAAAATACTGAAATGAGTAAATAATTAATTAAAATAAAAATACTCATCAAAATAACTTGATTTCTTTCTACATTATTCTCCTTTGTTCACCGAGCAAGAGGATATTTTTCTTTTATTTTTGTGATTTTTCTACACAAAGATATGGATTTTCTATGTTCTGGGTATTTAAATAAATAAAAAAATCCATATTTTTCTACTTATCTACGCGGTGCCGACTCATCCTCGGCAGCTCCGAAAGCCCACGCGTGGCGCTCCCATTCGACGCCGCCATCTGACTCAGCGCTCCGGGGGCCCGCTGTTCATGTAACGTCCTTCGATCCGGCGCAATCTGGACCGTCCACTCGATACACGCTCGATCGGACGATGCCTGGTCATCGTCTACGACTGGTGTGCATCTGTAACCGTCCCCACAAAAACCCTAATAACTCTCTCATTTCTCAACATATTTTCATGTTCTTATGCTCTATGGATTCATCTTGAAGAGACAAACACATCCATATGGTTTACATGCTATGGAATTAAGTAAATCAAAATAGAGAATCACTGAAAGCTCAAGAGAAATGAGAGGTCTATACCTTGGCTCTGAGAAGTGAAGCTTCAATCAGAGAGTTGTGGCACCTTCGATTGCACCCAAGGAGGCTCCAGATGAAGTCTCTGGCTCTGGGGAATTGCCTGGGTACAACTTCCACCAAGCCCGATTTCAAAGCTTGTTCGAAAGATAGAATGGCTGGCCTGGTGAGGGGGCTTCCAATGGGGAACTCCTTCTCTTGGTCATGTGCAGGTGTGGGTGAGTTTAATTTGATTTTGGTGGATGTTTCAGAGTTGTCCTGGTTTTTGGGTGGATTTTTTACTGAGAAATTGAGCTCTGTTAATGGGATTAGGGCAAACAGACACTAGGGATCAATTGCTCTAGGTTAGGAGAGGGTCCTAGAGCAATTTTGGCAGAGTTTTGTTAAGCTCTGGTTCATCATCTTGTTTGGCCGAGAAGGTGGTGGGTTTAAATATGCATGGCTGGAGGGCCTCCCAGGGGGAGTTAGGGCTTGAGATCAGCTGCCTTCATCAAGGGAAGAACAGCCATGGAGTCCAATTGAGTTGAGACAGCTCAGTTAGTGAGTTTGAATTTTTTGAATCAAATGGGTGCTCTCGGCCATGGTTTTTTCCGGTGACTGTGGTGGCTGGCCGGCCAGGCACAGGTCACCCTCAGGGTAAGTGAGGTCAGGGTTTGAATTTGGTGCAAGCAATGGAGGTTGGCCATGTGTAAAGAGCTTGGCTTTAAGTGGTATGGCGAGGGGGTCATTTTAGGTTCAATTGGATCAAGTCATGGGTTTGGGTTGAGTGCACCACCTAAGGCTGGTTTGGGCTGAAGAGAAAGTCACTTAGGTCAGCTTGATTAGTGGGGTATGTCGGCGAATTTTATATTTTAAATTTAATTTAAATATATATATATATATAATTTAGAAAGTAGCATTTGATTTTGAAAATAATTTTAAGTTTGAAAATTTTAAGATATGAAATCAAACTGATCTCACATCCCGAATAGTTTACATAAACGAGCACCGCACCACAAACCGTGTATTTACCCCGAAGAATAGACACACTGCTTGGTAATAGGGCTCGATTAAATAAACTAGAAAGGTTTGTGACATCCGTTTGGTCTGCGAACCAATTTTATAAGCAGACAAGTTCCCCTGCTTAATATAAATGAATTAAGTAGGGTTTATATTACTCAGGTTCTTAAAATTCCCTATAAGGGCAAGCCCTATAGTTAATTACATCTTAAGTGACGAGAATCACCTAAGAAAACTCTCGATAATAATCAGTAGTTCCGCTCTCAAGAATCTCAAAGTTTAAGTTTTCGAGGATTGAATTTTAGAATTTCGATAGGGAATAGATCAAATTTGGAACATTTTGTTTTGGGAATTTAAAGGAAGAAAAGTAGGAGAAATTACATATTCGAAGCGAACTTCGGTAATTTCCCGACTATCCTATTGTTTGGCTTGGATTTATGAAAGTCCTAATGTTTATTTAATGTTTTGATCTTGCCAATTTTAATTAATTAGGACTTATGTTTGTATGACATGATCATACAAATAGCCTCGAAGATGTGAGGGTTTATGTCGTATCGGACGACTACCTCGGAAATCCTAAGACCGGTTAGGGCTTAATTTGCAATGCAAATGCCTAACAAAAGGTTGAGGATTTATGTTGCACTAGTCAAACTACCTCGAAGTCCTATGGCTTAGTTATTTAATTCTTAAGAAAGTTTTGCTGAAGTAGATTCAGGTTTTGCTGATGACGATGGTCGTGCTGCCCACCATGCTCCGAGCTCCTTGTTGTTGCAGAGGTTTAGTTTTAGAAGTCATAAATCAGGAGATGAGAAAAGTGTTTTGGTTTAGAGAAATTCTTAATTCCCAAGTGTTTTTATGTTTTAATTAAAACTAATCTTAAAGTTGATTATAACAACACCGGTTAAGATCCCACGGTTCCATCCTTCCGTCATCGTTTTTTTATCGGATTCACTTAGTCCAGATGAATTTGCTAAACTCAACTAAATGAGTTCCACACTTTCATTTAGACTGTGGGAAATCCCGTTAGCAACACGTAGGTTACATCATCCGAGGTATTCCCGATCATCCAACAAGACGCTTTAATTTAGTTGTAATTGCGGTTTTGTGTTCGTTTGTGATTAAATTTTGAGTTGTTTTATATTTTGAAATGTTGTGGCGGTGAATTTTATCATGTAATGACTTTTAATTTAGTTTTGGTTTCAGTTTTAGGGACTATCCTAAAAGTGTGGGTTTTCTTGCAACAATTGTTTATCATGCATGAAAAGTAAGTGCGATGCGATTAAGTAAATTGCAAAAAAGTAAATTGCAACAAAATAAAAGCGTACCTGGAGGGTCTTCCCGTCATCCCAAGCTGCACTTAAACATAATTTAGAATATTTAAGCATTTAGAACAAGTTCCTAGGTAAAACTAAGGGAAGGGTTATGGTTTTCTACCAAGTTCCTAATCCTATAGCTAGTCATCTCCTATGACGTCTAGGTTCTTGTGTTTTGGTTTGAGGACGATTTTCTTCATCAAAGAACAATTAAGTTCGATTGTTCTTATAAACATCCTATCATATTGAGAAAGTGTTTAAGAAGAATCTCGAACATCTTTTCAATATTGCTAGAATTGTTTTAAGTCCAAATGAATTTAATCATACAAATGAATTAATCGTCCGAGAATTCAAGTTTTGTTGTTATCTTACTCAGTGAACTAGGACATTTGAATATCACTATGAGGGAAGTAACATTTCATTTAACGTTTTGTTTAGGAGTTATGACAACAAAAGCTTTCGAGGGCAAATTGATGTTCAAATGGTTTATGATTTAATTTTAGTTAGTGGGTTTAAATTTGGAATAGTGTTCAAGTTGTTTTATTTTGAATTTCTTTATGTCTTAGGTGATGTTATTTTTAATTCAAATTAATTTGGTTTAGTTTTAATTTTAATTTAATTTAATATAATTTTAATTTTAACTTGATTTTATTATTTAATTTAATTTAATTTAATTTAATTTGATTTGATATGATTTAATTTAATTTAATTTAATTTGATTTAATTTTAATTTAATTTGATTTAATTTGATTTAATTTGATTTAATTTAATATGTTTTAATTTAATTTAATTTAATTTAATTTAATTTAAATTTTAATTTAATTTTATTTTTAATTTTAATTTAATATTTTATTTTTTATGCTTTAAAGATGATTTAATTTTTAATTAATTATTAAAGTATTAATTTAATTGAAATTTTAAAAGGATTTAATTTAAATAATTTAACTTTAATTTAATTTAATGATTAAGTCTTTTAGCATTTTAAATCTCAAATTTAGATTATCATTTTAATTAGGAATTAAATATTATTGAGATGGTTAATTTAGGGATTCTTAAATTAAAGAACAAATCTCTTCCTAATAATATCCACTATTTTAATAATTCCAATTTTATTATTCTTCCAAATTTAATCAATTATTTAATTAAGGTTTATTTCAATTATTTTTAAATTGTTTAATAGGTTTCTACCCTTATTATTCAAATTTCAATCATTCAAATCAGATTAAGATCAAATACTTTACTCTTTAATTTTATTAAGCCTAAAGTTTTAATTAAGGGTTAAAATTTTAATTACCATTTTGTCCTTCAAGCTTAATAATTTCATAACTCACAAAATTGAGCTTAAATGAACTTGAATATGTGACTTCACTCATATGTCAATAAAGGCATGAGAGGAGAAAATGTGATTTTTCTGTATTTAATTTATTTATGTAATTATTTTTGGTGGAAAATAGGGATTTCCAAGGAAAATTTGATAATATGACCAAGGGAAAGTTTCTGTCCTTAAGAAAATTATGGGACATTCCTAATGACCAGAGGATCACTTGGACTAATTTTGGTGATTTTTTAAATTATATTCTTTTTATTATAATTATTTTGAGTTTTGGAGTATTAATTAATTTAAAAATAAAATAGATGTTGAAAAATGAATTTTATATTTTTCAAAAATCTCTCTGATATCAAGGAAATGAGAGAATCAATTTTTATAATTTTCTGATTTCTCTTTGATTTATTAGAATTATTTTATTGGAAATACTAAAAATATACATTTTTTAATTTTAAAATTACCTTAGGGCTTTAAAATTTAATATCTCATTATAGAGACTTAAGAAAAATATGGGGTTTGTTCCTAAGTGATTAAAATTCAAAATGTGACATTTTGGTGAATTTTATTTTTTTTGTGATTTTTATTATTTTTTAATTATTAAAATATTAAAATAATGTAAGAAAATCAACTTTTTTTGAAAAATTGCAATTTTATTTTTCTTAAATTCCCCTGATATCAGAGAGGCTCCAAAACCAATTTGGTGAATTTTTTGAAAAGTATTTTGAAAGTTATGAATTTTTAAAGTTTAAATTAGCTAAATGGTTTAATCAACCCATTTGGTGGGGCTAACCAAGTCCAATTGACTTCAAATTTTTATGGTGGGTTCCTCTGATCCTAAAGGTCAGTGAAGAACTGATTTCAAGTCAATTTGATGTATGATTAGCTCTAATTAATTAGGGACCTATTTTGGGTGTTTAAGCCAATTAGGGTTATTCTAAGTGGATTAATTCAAAAACTATTTTTCCTAGGTTCCTCTGGTCATAATAAACATCACCAAATTTTCCTAGACTTTATTTCACAACATGCTAATTATTGGAATTAAAATACTCAAACTAGCAACCTAGAGTTGAAAAATCAATAACTCTTCATAGGGATGGCCTCTGACTTTGGAAAATTCAGGGAATGTTCCCAAATTCAGAGGCTTCAAAAGCCCTATGGTATCATGTCATGGTGAATTGTATACATGCATGGAGAATTAAAAATTTGCAGAGAGTAAATAAATTACTAAAAATCAAATACTCAATGAAATTAAATGATTTCTTTTCCACATTATTCTCCTCTCTTCACTGAGCAAGAGGGTATTTTTATTTTATTTTTACGATTTTTCTACACAAAGTTATGCATTTTTCAAGTTCTGGTAATTAAATAAATAGGAAAATAGCCTAATTTTCTACTTATCCACGCGGCACCCTGTCATCCTCGGCATCTCCGAACGGCCACGCGGCGTGCTCCCATTCGACGCCGCCTTCCGACTCGGCCCCACGCGGCCCGCGGTTCACGTATCATATCCTAGTCCGACGCCATCTGAGCCGTCCGTCCGCGCGTGTATTAAATGAACGACATCCGTTCATCGTCCCCAAGCCTCCTAGCCCGAGAACCGTCCATCTTCTAGGCCTAAGATCTCACTCGATACTTGACCAAATTGAACGTTCTTGTGCTCTATGGTTTCTTCTCGAGAAGACGAACACATCCATACAGTTTATGTGGCATGAAATTGACTCAATAAAAATGGAGAATTTTCAGAAGCTCGGGAAGAAGAGTGAGGCCATACCTCTGCTCAGAGAAGTGTGGCTTCGATCTGTGGGTTGTGTCACCTTCGATTGCGTCCCAGCAAGCTCCAGATGAAGTCTCCTGGCCTGGTGACTTGTCTAGGTAGGATTTCGACCACGGTCGATTACAAAGCTTAGAGTCCGGAACGGATGGGTGGCACTAGAGAGGGGCTTTTGCTTGGTGGACTTCTTCCGCTAGTGCGGTGAAGGTGTAGGATCAATAAATTTGGGGATTGGTCCACTGTGAAGAAGTGTCCTGGTTTTGTGCTGAACTTTAAACTCAAAATTGAGCTCAGCTAGAGAGAATTGGGGCTGGAATCCAGTGGGAATCAAGTGCTCTATGTGTAGAGAGTGGTCTGGAATGATTTTGGCAGAGTTTCCTTAAGGTTGGTTCAGCACCTCTCCCATGGCCGAGAGAGGGGATGTTTAAATAGGAGAGGCTGGAGGGCCTCCCAGGGGGAGTTAGGGACTGGGATCAGCTGCTCTTGGCAAGAGAAGAACAGCTGCAATGGCCACTGGGGATGGGGCGGCTCGGCGGTGGGAATTCCAAACTTTGGCTCCTCCCAAGATCTCAGCCATGGTGTTTTCCGGCGACCCGGGCGGGCGGCCGGCAGGCATGGGTCACCCTCGGGTCCAGGTGGGTCGAGGCTGGAAGTTTGTGCGATCGATTGGCCATGGACATGTGTAAAGGGTTTGAATCGAAGTGGAATGGGAAAGGGCTAGTTTTGGGTCTAAATGGGTCAACCCTTGGTTTTGGGTTAGGTCCACCATCCAAGGCCGATTTGGGCGAAGGGGAAAGTCACTTGGATCGGCTTGATTAGTGGGGTCGAGTCACAATCCAAGTACAATTAAGCTTAAGCAAGAGTTAGGGGAGACATGGGAGTGGTTAATCACTCTTAAGAGAATCATTAAAGGGTCCCCTCTTCTTGCCATTTTGGGTATGGTGAAGTGTCCAAGGCTTTCATGGCTCACATGTGGCTCATGCATGGCTTCATGGCTCACCTTTGGCTTGGAAAAAGCTAAGGCAACTTTCATGAAAGAGGTTTTTAGGAATTTTGGTAATTTAGGGGTGATTTGATAGGATTTGGCATATGGCTTAGTTTAGAAAAATTTGATGGCTAATTTAGAACTTAGGGATGATTTTAATTGAGTGAGGATGAGATGAGATTGTAATGTGGGCCTTAGGATGGGTTTGGACTTTTGAAATTATTTTAGGAATGGGCTTTTGGATTTCAAAACAAATTTTAGGTTGATAATTTTGTAAAGGATTGGATCCAATAAGTGTTGAATTTAATTTAGGAAGGTTTCATGAATGATTTGGAATAAATTTGAAGTGGTTTGGGCTTGAATTGGGTTGGGTTTGGACCTGTTTGGTAAATGGGCCAATGTAGGTCAAATTGGGCTAACTTGGGCCAATGTTAGGATAGGGTTCAAATTGATGTAAAATTAATGTTGGGAAATGTTTATGGGAGTGTTTCAATGAGGTTTTGACTTTGGTTGGGTTTTAATTTTGGGGTTTGGGCTTATTTGGGTTAGGTTTGGGTTTAGGTCAAAATTGGGCTTTTTGGCTTTGGGTTGAATTTGAGTGGGGTTTGGGTCTAAATTTTGGGTAAATAATGTTAGTGTTTTGTTTGTGGGGATGTTAAGGAAGGTTTAGAAAAGATTTGGGGTTAATTGGAGTTGAATTGGGTTAGTTTGGGTTAGGTTTGGGTCATGGGTCCAAATTGGGCTTTAAGGCCAAAAGTGAAGTTGGATTCAAATGTCAATCAAATTTGACTTGGATCTGGTCTAGATTGGTGTTTGGAATGTTAAATTGAAGTTTAGAATTGAATTGGACCAGAATTTGGGTCAATTGGGTAGGTTTGGCTTGACATTGGGTTCATTTTGGGTTAAAATGGGTCAAATTGGGGATTTTGACAAAAGAAGGGTAAATTGACAAAATTGGCCCATGGTGTAGTTGAACAAAATAAAATTGCGAATATTTGGGATTTTTTGGAATTTCTCGGAATTTTTTGATTTTTTTGGATTTTTGGGTCAAGAGGGGTATTTTGGGTATTTGGAGGGTATTGGGAGGTATTTTTGGAATTTTTGGTATTTTTGGCTATGGATGATCAACTTGATTGGTGAGGAAATGTTCAAGGTTAATTTTGAGGATTTTTGGGTGATTTGGAAATTTTGAAAATTTTGGGTAATTCCAAGGGCTTTGAGTAGGCTAGGCGGGTGTAGGGTCCCAGGGGTCAAAAATTGAAAATTTGCAAAATTGAAGATTGAGTAATTGTAAGTGGAATGAAATCATTTTGGTTGAGCCATGAAGCCATATCAAGCCCACATGAGCCTTGAAGGGACTCATTTGAGGCATCCATTTATGTTGTTCCTAACCTCTTGCCGAGGGCTTAGGGGTTAAGGACCATCCATGTGAATCACCTTCATGAGTCAGGAGGTAAAGTTAGGTATGGGTGTGTTTTTAGGAGGTGTGTGAAAGTGTAGTGTATAAGTGTAGTGTGTGTGTAGGTCAGCCCTCACCAGACCAGGCCACCGCGGGCGATCTAAGGCCGAAGGGTCCTATAGGAACTTATCCTTTAAACTTCCACATTTGATTTCAACCCTACAGGTGATTAGGGGTCTACTGTCAAGTTTGTGGAGTTTGCGGGGAGTTAAGAGGTGTTTAAATTTCTAAGTGGTGGGTCCCAATTCTAATCCTCTAAGATAGTCAAAGGAAAAGCCTAAGGCTAGATCCTAAGTACAAATGGACCCCCAATAGGTGTGGTGAGCTGACGGAGCACACCGCGCGTATTGGTGTTGACCGAAGTGATCAACAAAACCAACACAAACGTCCAAGTGACAAACTTAGGACAAAGTAGAAGAGTTTCAGCTGGGGAGTGTCAAGTATATCTCTGAGACTGGAGATCCCTGAACTCTCGCTGGGGAAAGGAAAAGGAGGTGAATCCCAAATCACATGATCTGGGGGAATTTCAATTTAGATTTTATTTTGTTTCAATTTAAGTTTTGATGTGTGAGCTCAGATTTCAATTTGGAGTTTTAATTTAGATTGAAGTTTTGTCAAAATTAATTTGAAGGGATTTGAACTTGAAATGAAAATTGGAATTTTATGGTTTTAGATGTAACATCTTCAACCTCAAAAGAAAATTGAATTGATTAGATTGAATCATTACAATGAGGAGAGATCTCAGAGCAATGTGGTATTGGATGTAAAATCCTTAACCTCAAGAGTTTGATTTTGATGTATTTCATCGCAATAGGGAAAGAATCCTAAAGCAATGCAGTCTCGGATGTAAAATCCTCGATCCCAAGAATTTGATTTTGATGTATTTCATTACGATAGGGAAAGAATCCTAAAGCAATGCAGTCTCGGATGTAAAATCCTCAACCCCAAGAGTTTGATTTTGATGTATTTCATTGCGATAGGGAAAGAATCCTAAAGCAATGCAGTCTCGGATGTAAAATCCTCAACCCCAAAAGTTTGATTTTGATGTATCTCATTGCGATAGGGAAAGAATCCTAAAGCAATGCAGTCTCAGATGTCAAATCCTCAACCCCAAAAATTTGATTTTGATGTATTTCATTGCGATAGGGAAATAATCCTAAAGCAATGCAGTCTCGGATGTAAAATCCTCAACCCCAAAAGTTTGATTTTGATGTATTTCATTGCGATAGGGAAAGAATCCTAAAGCGATGCGAGTCTCGGATGTAAAATCCTCGACCCCAAAAGTTTGATTTTGATGTATTTCATTGCGATAGGGAAAGAATCCTAAAGCAATGCGGTCTCGGATGTAAAATCCTCAACCCCAAAAGTTTGATTTTGATGTATTTCATTGCGATAGGGAAAGAATCCTAAAGCGATGCGGTCTCGGATGTAAAATCCTCGACCCCAAAAGTTTGATTTTGATGTATTTCATTGCAATAGGGAAAGAATCCTAAAGCAAAGCAGTCTCGGATGTAAAATCCTCAACCCCAAAAGTTTGATTTTGATGTATTTCATTGTGATAGGGAAAGAATCCTAAAGCAATGCAGTTTCGGATGTAAAATCCTCAACCCCAAGAATTTGAATTTGATGTAATTGATTTTGCAAAAATTTGTAATGTCGATTTGAAAAGTGTGGAATTTTGGTGTTCGAGAATTTCATGAAAGTTGTAAAAGACTTTTATGGAAAGAAATAGATCAAGAGGGAATATGTAGATGCTACATATCCCATTCAAAGGAGTTGATCGAAAGTTGCTAGTTTGGATTGGATATAATTCCTTGCCACTAGAATCGAATCGAAAAGCTCGTGGCTCCATGTCAATGGAATCGACCGCTTCCATCCCAGACAAAGGAGAGAGCAGAACGGATTGGATTTCAGATTTGGAAGATTGAGTTTGAATTTGATTGAGATTTGATTTGAGATCTGGAAGGTTGAATTTAAATTTTTGATTGAGATTTGATTTGAAATTTGGAAAGTTGAATTTGAATTTTTTGATTGAGATTTGATTTGAAATTTATGTTCATTTTGTTTGTCTTTTAACGATTCAAATTTATTTTATCATTCATTTAATGATCATGTGAATTTGGTGTTCATCATTCAAATCCCGGATGCAGTCCACGATTTGTTGTTGTTCGTATTCTGAGAACAAGTCTGTATGTAGCTCGAGGCCTTCTAATATATTGATCCTCCTGCCTCTGATTCTCTCGAAGTATTCAAAAGTTTTCTTCTCGACATTCTGCATTCTTTCTAGCTTGTATTCTGGAATAATTTGCAAATGGCGAGGCCTGGTGACGTACTGTGGGATATACGGCTCAATCCCTTCACGTTCTCCTGCATACCTCGGCTCCTCGGGGATGGTGTCCGTCGGGACATCCTCCGGGGTTGCTACGCAACAAAGTTATGCATTACGGTGGCTTTATCTGGTGGCGTGGTAGCCTTCCTTCTTCTGTTCTTCTTGAGATTTCCCTGGTCTCTTCTGTTATCCTTGGAGCTGGCCTCCTTCCTTCAGGTACCTGGTGAACTGGCGTCCTCGAAGTATATGCACTGGCAGTAGCAACTACCTCGTCGCGCTAGTCCGCTGCTAGTTTAGTTAACATCTTGCGGATACGGCGATTTTTATTTCTTCGCTGAGTTGCTGTGAGAGTAGCTCTTCGTACTTCTTGAATCTCTGTGGGCGCGGTGCTGACAAGCCTGCCCTCTGCTGTAGCGACCACAGACTTGATTCTCTTGTCCTCCTCAGTGTTTGTTTTCCTTTTCTTGCTGCCGGGTTGGTGGCTTGGGCCACCCACTTTCATTACTGGTCGGCTGGGCGAGTTCCTCTCGGTCAATCGGGACCCGATCAATTTCCTCGTATTGCGGAGCCTGCTGGTGCGAAGTCCGAGTCAATCTACTATTATCGCTCCATCTTTCACCCTCTTTTCGTCGAGTGCAAGGCTTACACCATTTCTAAAGTTCAGGACCAACCGCCCGTTTGACTTTTCCCTGCGAAAAGACAAGGAAAAGGATCAGGGCCTGTACTAAGAACAAGAACATTAAGAAAATGTTTATTAAAGACAAAGTTTTCTTTCTTTCTTTTTTTTTATTCCTTTTATATTTTTAAATTCAACAAGAATGATGTGGGAGAAGAAAAAAAAAGATTTTGATTTTGGAAGAGAGAAGAAGGAAAACTTTATTATCACGATTTTATTTATTTTAGCACTTTTTTACTATTTTTGGGTTCGGACCCAGTCATAAGTAATTACTTCGCCCGTGCTTCTAGGGATGAAGAATTCATTCCTTCGAAACATCAGGTAGCGTAATACTTCTTCAAGTATCATCTGTTGATCGGAAGCATATGTCTTTCTCCTTGGCAATTCACTGAGTCGGTAGGAGCCTCCCGAGTAGATCGCCTCAACCACAAACGGTCCTTCCCAAGTGGGTTCAAATTTTCCTCCTATCTTGCGGTGTGCAAGGATAGGTCTCTTGAGAACGAGAACTAAGTCACCAACTTTGAAGGTTCTTGGGTGGACCAATCTGTCATGGGCTTGAACCATCTTAGCTTGGTATAGTTCTAAATTCTGCTATGCTGCAAGTCTTTTCCCTTCCAGGCTTTCTAATTCCTCTAGTCGTAATTTGGCATTCTCTTCCGTCGTGATTTTGTTTGCAACTGCAATCCCGAGTGAAGGAAGTCTGGACCTCTAAAGGTAACACTCGCCTCGGACCCATACACCGGAGCGTAAGGTGTAGCTTGAGTAGGAGTTCGAAGGTTGTCCGGTAGGCCCATAAGGCTTCTAATAACTTCTCGTATCAATTTCTCTTATTATCGTCCAAGGTTTTCTTTAAGATTTGAACGAGAGTTTTATTAAAAGCCTCGACCGAGCCGTTTGCTCTTGGGTAGTAAATTGTTGAATATCGCCGGTCGATTCCGTATCTCCCGACAAAATTGTTGATTTGTGTGCTTCGAATGCCGACCCATTATACGAGATGATCTCGCGCGGCACTCCGAAACGGTAGACAACTTGGTTCTTGAAAAGCAGTAGCACGTGGTGTGCTTTCACTTCTCCGAGTGGAGCTCGCCTCGCCCACTTGGAAAAGTAATCCGTAAGCTGCAAGAATGAAGCGATGTCCTTTTGAAGATGGTGGTTCTATTGGACCCACTATATCTGTGCCCCAACATTCAAATGGCCACGAAGCAATTGTCGGATGTAGCACATTTGGAGGTTGGTGTAGAACCACTCCGTGCACTTAGCATTGGTGATAGCTCTTGGCGATTTTCATGCAGTCGGTCATCATCGAGGGCCAGTAGTACCCTAGTCTTTTAATTTTCATTTTCATCTTCGGACCTGACTGGTGTGCGCCACAGAGTCCTGAATGCACCTCTTTAACAATTTCACGAGCCTCAGACCCGCTCAGGCATCTTAGCCACATCTGATCAAAAGACCTTCTGTATAATGTATTGCTTATTAAAACGTAGGACAGAGTTCTTTTCTTGATCTGATGGGCTAATGACCTATCGTACGGTAGTTTTCTGTTTGCGGGTAGTACGATTAATGGTCGTCGTCGATCTTCTGTGTTTTACGTCACCGTTACTGACTGATTCTTCTTCTTTTTCTAATTTGTGTATTGTGTCTTTGTCGAGCTATGATAGGATCTGACGTCCGTGAACTGACACTTCCACTGATTCATCTTGCAAGCAGGCAAATTCATTTGTGAGGCGGGCTAACGCATCTGCTAAACCATTTTCTTTCCTGGGAATTTTGTAAATTGTCACATTCGGAATCTGTTCCAACAATTGTATGGCATACTGGAAGTATTGCTCGAGTCTTGGCTTTAAAATTCGTCTTGTCACGCGATCCGTTGAATGATTAACTGCGAATCCCGTAGATGTTGATGTCTGTTATCCCCATTTGAATAGTTAATTCCGAGTCACGTTATGAGGGCTTCGTATTCTACTTCGTTGTTTGTACACGGCTCTGTCAAGTGGTAGGAGTATCTTAACATCCCCCGCTCCGGTGTTATAAAGATTAATCCGATCCCTGCCTTGCCGAGATACTTATCACTTGCGATTCTTCATCTTTGTGTGCTGAAGATGCTCCGTCGAAATATAATTTCCAACGTCGATCATCGGGGTCTTCTAAACTCATTATTTGTTCATCTGGCAAATGGTCGTTGAGAGGAGATTCTGCCGGCAAAGGGTGTCTTTGCGAGGAAGTCTGCTAGGACTTGTCCCTTTACGACACGAAGAGGCACGAAAGTTATATCGAATTGCAATAATATCATTGACCATACGGCAAGTACGGTGGAAAGCGTTGGACGAGTCATCAAGTATTGCAATGGATTAAATTTCGAGATCGGGTTAACCTTATGAGAAAGCATGTAGTGCTCGAGCTTTTGAGCGGCGAAGATCGGGGCCAAACAATGCTTTTCGATTGCGGGATACCTTATTTTCGTCGGAAGTAAACGACGGCTTAGGTAGTAAAGAGCATTTTCTTTACCCTCATCATTGACACTGAGCTAACGGGGCTCCGAGAGAGTCGTCTAAAGCCGCGGTATAACGTATCGGTGGTCTACACGAGGCCGGGGCTGCTAAGACGGGAAGTGTCATTAAATATTGCTTAATGTCCTCGAAGGCCCTTCGGCATTTCTCTTCCCAAATAAATTTGGCGTCCGTTTTAACTAGTGCCGAGAAAGGCTGACACCTACCTGACAAGTTCGAGATAAAGCGTCGAAGATATGCCAACTTCCCTTGAAAAGATCGTAGTTGTTTTAAGGTTCTGGGAGGTGGCATTTCTAAGATAGATTTAATCTTTTCGGGTCGATTTCAATTCCACGATGTCGGACAACGAATCCTAAGAATTTCCGGAGGTGACGCCGAAGGCGCATTTTAAGGGATTCATCTTAAGGTTAAATTGTCTTAATCGTTCGAAAACAATTCTCAAATCATACGAAGTGGTTTTCCTTTACTTTGCTTTTGATGACCACATCATCTACGTAGCATTCGACTTGATTGTGGATGAGATCATCAAAAATTCTTGTCATTGCTCTCCGGTAGGTTGCTCCTGCGTTCTTCGATCCGAATGGCATCACCTTGTGTAGCAATATACTCCGATCGGCGTTCGAATCGTTGTAAGTTTTTCATCTTTTGGAGCCATTTTTATTTGGTTGTATCCCGAAGATCCATCCATGAATGAGAATATTTCATGTGTTGAAGCAATGTTGATCATTAATTCAGGATCGGTAGAGGGAATTCATCTTTTGGACATGCCTTGTTTAAATCTCCGAAATCCACACAAATTCTGATTTGACCATTATTCTTCCTGACTGGTACCACATTGGCTAGCCAAGTCGGGTATTGTTCTTCACGGACAAATTTGGCGTCTATTAGCTTTTTAACTTCAGCTATAACTTGCTGTTCGATTTCTAGACGCATTCTTCTGGAACCTTGTCTGACTGGAACAGAGGCAGGATCCACTCCTAGCTTATGGACTGCGACCTCTGGAGCTAAACCTGGCATCTCATCGTAGCTCCAAGCAAAACAGTCTTTAAATTCCATTAATAACTTGATTATTTCTTCGGAGTCTTCTTTATTGAGTAAGGAGCTAACAAAGGTAGGTCTAGGCTCTTCGCTAGTACCTAAGTTAACTTCCGTTAACTCATCTATTATAGATTTGATCTCTTCTTCGAACTACGGTGGAGCGTTTCCAATTTGAAAATCTTCAAGTTCTTCCGTAGTTTCCATGCGGTTTTCATTAGACTCGCAAGTGACAACCAAGCAAAATTCAGTATCGTCGAGCGATCCTACTTGTGCCGAATCTGAGACCATGTTTTGAATTGGGTGGACGACCGGCGTTATTCCATAATTTTTCAAAATGTTGTGATTGACCTTTTGTCCATTGTCGAGGTAAGAAACCAAGTTGAATTAAATTTTGAACACAGGGAGAGTACCACTCAAAAGGCAATTCCATTAATTCGGAAGAAGTGACATCTTCAAATTGTACATTGTTTTCAGTTTTGAAGGAAGGAGCACCACGGTAGAATTTGATGGGCTTTGCACCGCCGCTACGTACCTCTTTGACCACCATACCCTCGATCTTATTAGAATGGATCGGGTTTAGGGTCATAGTATGTACATAGTGGTTAATCTTCTCGTACATCGACTTATATTCTTCGTTCTTTTCATCTTTGAGAGAGATCTTAAATTGCGTCTTCTTCCAACTTATTGTCGCTGCTTCTTGTTTGATCTCTTTTTCTTCTTCAGAATTATCTTCCCAATCAACATTGATGGCTGGTTTCCTCTGTCCAACTGTCTTAACGTCTCTGCCACGACCTCGTCCCCGGCCTCGACCTCGGATGCGAGTTGTGGAGAAACCTTCACCATCTCGCCGTAAGGGAGTGGTGAGTGACTGTTGGACTAGAACTTCAAATTCTTCGTCATCCCGAACTTCCTTTGCTTCATTCGTTATGGTATCTCTGGAGAAGATTGTTTTCTTCGGGGGTGCGTAATAAGCTGCATCTTCATGGATTCCAATTTCATGTACGGAGAATGGTTGTAAGTCACCTTGGATGCACTGTTCCCCTCCATCGTAGTATTTGATGCACCGATGTAGAGATGATGGTACCATCCGGTTCTCATGTATCCATGGTCGGCCCAGTAGAGCGTTGAATGACGTTTCTGAATCAATTATGTGAAATATCGCGGTTGTCTTTGCTAAGTCACCGGTCTTCATTAGCAATGTTATCGATCCGAGGGCTCTTTCTCCTTTCTGGTTGAATCCTCTTAATAACATTTTGTCCGCTTCGAGTTCACAAGCATCAATTTCCAAGTACGCTAGCGTTTGAAGATTCATTATATTGATTGATGCTCCTGGATCCACCAATACTCTGGAGAGTGTAAACTTCCCAATTGTAACTAAAATGTACAACATTCGGTTGTGGTCTGCTGTCCGTGAAGGTGACACCTCGCTGTTCTTTTAACGAGCAAACCTCATCTAAGGAATCTCCGGTCATTTGAGCTAAGCAAATTTTAGGATCAAGTAAGGCCTTGATCAGAGCTTCTCTCATCTCCTTTGATAAGATGAGAGCGTCTTAGATGCTCAGTTTGGCCGGTAGTTTCCTAAGATGGGCTAGCACGTTGTAGTCCACTTTATTTCCATGTGTCTCGATTTCATCCCGAATGGGTATTTCTTCTGTCGGGGTTGGTTCTTCCTGAACAACCACCTGCTTTCCTTTGTCCTTTGGACCCATTCTCGGAGGTAGAACTCTTCCACTTCTTAAGTTAACTTCTGTAATTTCTTCTAAATCTAGTATTGAGTTTGCTGGTGTCTCCTCTTGAATCGGAATGACAGGTCCTTCTGGATTAGCTTCAGAGTCTGAAGGCTCTAACTCTATCATGACTGGAGCTTCTCGAAACTCGCAAATAGATTCGTTGCTTGTTGAACTCTCGTAGCCTCTTTGGTGGATGTCTTCTTTGTCATTGTGATTGTAGAGATTGTGTATGATTTGAGAATTGTCATTTGTATCGGAATTGATGTCCGGATTGTCGCTAGTTACGTAATCGTTAGAAACAGTCAAAATGTAGCCAACGCCATAACCCTTATCATTATAAGATCCCACCGGAGTGAGCAAATAATCATACAGAGTCAGAGGTTCGAGAAATTTCTCCCCAGAATCGGAAACAACTATCCTAGGATAAGCAGCCCCTAGTCTAGCCTTAAGAGCCTCGGTCTTCTCTTCTTCGTCGATTTTCTTCTTCTCTTCAATTGTCTCTTGTTGAGGTGGTTCTTCTATAGCAAGTGATAATGCCGAATTGACAGGTTTCGAACTCTAAATTGAGGCTCGCACCGAAGCGGTTTGGATGTGATCCAAAATCTTCTTCGAAGACTTTGTCCAAGCGGTAGTCCATCCATCATTAGTCGCATAGGGATCTATCGGAACAATGAGATCCGTCGAGATAACATTGACGGAACCTTCTTTTCTGGGGTTCCTTCATGTACTCCTTCGGGATTGTTATATTCCCTTTCCGAAGATTGTCATTGAGCCAACTTTTAAAGGTAATACAATCTTCTATCTTATGCCCAAGCATCCGGTGTTAAGGGCAAAAGTTGGGATCACCTTTCTTGTCGACTTCTTCTGGTCTCTTAGGTTCGGTAGTTGGAAATGCGGAGTCTTCATCGGATTGCGGAACATTTTAGCACTTGCCTCATTCTTGAACGGATACTCCCTGTTCAAAAGCTCCTTTAGCGTACGTTATGGACGAGGCGGTTGTTCATACTATTGGGGTGACTGATAGCAGGGTCGGGGTTGCTGGTAATTACGTTGAGTTTGTTGTGACCGTTATGGCGGTATTTGTATCGGCTGCTTGCCTTTATCGGCAGTTGCGACGATCCGGACTTCTTTTCAAAAGTTTTCACGGGCTTTTGTTTGTACTGTTTTGTCGGTGAAACTTAATTGCTTCGCCTCCTCTTGCAAGCTTCCGGCCTTGCTTAACAACTTCTCGAAAGTCTTAATAGTAAATCCCTTGAGGAGAAGTCTTTATCGGGCCATGAATGCTCTTAAGTAAAAAGCCGATTGCATCTTGTTCTTGTAGGCTGTGGCTCACACTTCATACTTAGATTTCTCCATCGAAGTATGTAATCCACCAAAGTTTCGTTCGGCTTACGCTTCTCTACCACTAAATCACCTATAATGATGTAGTGTCGAGCTCCGACAAATCGCTTGATGAAGAGGTTCTCTAATTCGAAAATGTCTTCACCGAACCGTTCGGTAATTCCGCATACCAATCAAGGCGATCCACGGTCGGCTGTCGACAAATTGTCGGAAGAGTAAAGCATCACTTCCGCCGACATTGCAACAAGCGGCACGAAAATGTGCAACATGTTCGTCGAGGGTTTCGGTTCCATCAAAGGTCTTGAACAGAGGTGGTACGAAGCCTTTCGGATATTGGACGGCGTCGAATTCTTCGGGGTAAGGTCTACCCGTCCGAATGGATGTCCCGCTCTTTGATTGTGCCAAGGCTTCTCGCACCTGCTGTTCCACCATGCTCTTAATATCCTTTTCCGTATTCATGCTTTGTGTTGCATCCTTCTTTAACTGATCATCCCAATTGACGGACGTAATCTCCTTTCCTCCGTCTACAATGTGAATGACTTCTGGGGGTGTTTCTCTTTGGGGTTGAACCTGACTCTGGAGAGTGGCTAGGGCTACAGCCATCTCTTCCATCCTTTTTTCCATTTGGGCGATCGTATCATCTTTCTCTTGAAGCTGCCTCCTCTTTACTTCCGGCTCCTCTCTTTCTGCGGCTGCAGGGGTGCCTTGTGAAGCTGACGAAGCTCGTGTTTCAACCATGTTAATTTCTGCATATTCATCATCCATGAACTCTGACGAGTCAACTTCAACTCCGAATTTCTCTTCTCTTTCTCTTGCTAATCGCCGAATATCAGTTCTTAGCTTTTCCATAGCATCTTCTAGTGGTCTTTTACGTACATCCTTGCGGTTGTCATGTGATAGCTGTCGGGTTTCCTTCTCATGAGTCCCCTTTCTTGCGGTAGCACTTTCTTGAACTCAAGTCTCTGACGAAACTTTCCTTCTCGGAGTTGTTGTTTTAATCTTAATTGTCCGGTAGTGGGACGCCATACCATCCTCCTAGCGGCGAAGGTGCGGGACCGGATGGTCCGTCGACCAAATCTTTGGAAGGTGGTATCCTCCCTAATTTGTAGTCCTGAAACAACGACAGGTGGACTAGCTTTCATTCTCTTATTCGGCTTTTCTGCAGCGATAGTAGGCTCTACTCGCGGCCCAAGATGAGATTTGGCCGGCACCCGCCCTATCCTTCTTAAAATTTCTGATACAGGGCATTTTTATTTCTTCGCTAACTTTTCTATCAGGGTTTGTAGTCGAGCAAATGGCGTAATTCTAGCCCTTTTCTTACAGCTATCGTTGTAATATACGGGCTGAGGCAATGCAGCAGCAATCTTGCGAACATTTTCCTCATCCTCTGCAGCGGAGAGGGATGGAACTCGCTTCCTCCCAAAAGTAGTATGTATTCGGGCAGCGGTGTATACTCGGGCGGTTACGGGATTTCTTCTAGGAAAGCAACTTCGGCGGCTCTTGCTTCTCTAGCAATCCTTCTACTTCGTTCCTTCTGCGAGTCCGTGTCGGCGATGGAATTCTCGAGCTGGACCCGATTTCAAAAACGAAGGTTTCACGGGAAGATCTCGTATCCTCCACGGTAACGGGTTCATCGAGTTCCGAATTTCCTTCCCCTTTAGTTCGGCGAGAGCCGGGGTAGGTGCGAGAGACAACTAGACCGGTGGGGGTAGCAACAACGGTCCTTCTGCGAACAACGGTACTCCTCTCGGTTGGAGCCTTTTGCAGAGGAGGGAATTCATGAGTTGACTTGAGGTTAAACTCGATCAACGGCTTCTCGATTTACGGTACTTTGCTTGTGAGTGAAAAGAGAGTGACGTCGGGGATTTTGATGTCGGTGTCCCCGAATCCTTGTCCGAATCGAATGATTCCATTATCAGGCAGTTCGTCCTTGAACACGGCCAGGTCGAGTCCGTTGACGAAGGAGAAGATCAGTTTTGGGGCTTCCATTTCTGCAGGGCAGATTCCAAGTGTTAGTCTCCGAATCGTGCTTCTTCTTGTCGTAAAACTTATGACGAAAAAGAAAGAGTTCGAACAAATTTCTGTTTATCTCAGTGTATTTGTGGTATTAATAGAAAATTATTTTTTCGAAAAGATTTGTTCGTTAGGAAGGAGAATTATTAAAAGAAGGAGAGTTGTAGGAAGGGTAAAACGAATTGATTAGGAACTGGAAAAGGAAGAGAAAGACTTGTAGAAACTTCTCGACCCGCAAGATCGCTCCTAAACTAATACCTATTGGGGGTCCACCCTACCTCAGAAATGAGGTAAAAGGATCTCGGAACCTCTCTGTTTAGGGGTGTCTAAACAGTGGCTCCTAAATCCGAGAGAATGTTGGCTATACTTGTTCAAGGTAGAAATGAACATAGTATTCCAACGGAAAGAAGGGTAGTTTGATCCACTAGGAACATGGATACACTAAAGATTTTGAAAGCAGAATTGTTCGATTAAAATGGAGAGAGGAATTATCCTCAGCGGAGTCGCCGATGTAAATTGTACTCGCGAATTTTATATTTTAAATTTAATTTAAATATATATATATAATTTAGAAAGTAGCTTTTGATTTTGAAAATAATTTTAAGTTTGAAAATTTTAAGATATGAAATCAAACTGATCTCACATCCCGAATAGTTTACATAAACGAGCACAGCACCACAAACCGTGTATTTACCCCAAAGAATAGACACACTGCTTGGTAATAGGGCTCGATTAAATAAACTAGAAAGGTTTGTGACATCTGTTTGGTCTGCGAACCAATTTTATAAGCCGACAAGTTCCCTTGCTTAATATAAATGAATTAAGTAGAGTTTATATTACCTGGGTTCTTAAAATTCCCTATAAGGGCAAGCCCCTATAGTTAATTACATCTTAAGTGACGAGAATCACCTAGGAAAACTCTCGATAATAATCAGTAGTTTTGCTCTCAAGAATCTCAAAGTTTAAGTTTTCAAGGGATTAAATTTTAGAATTTCAATAGGGAATAGATCAAATTTGGAACATTTTGTTTTGGGAATTCAAAGGAAGAAAAGTAGGAGAAATTACAGATTCGAAGCGAACTTCGGTAATTTCCCGACTATCCTATTGTTTGGCTTGGATTTAGGAAAGTCCTAATGTTTATTTTATGTTTTGATCTTGCCAATTTTAATTAATTAGGACTTATGTTCGTATGACATGATCATACAAATAGCCTCGAACATGTGAGGGTTTATGTCGTATCGGACGACTACCTCGGAAATTCTAAGACCTGTTAGGGCTTAATTTGCAATGCAAATGCCTAACAAAAGGTTGAGGATTTATGTTGCACTAGGCAAACTACCTCGAAGTCCTATGGCTTAGTTATTTAATTCTAGAAATGTTTAGCTGAGGTAGATTCGAGTTTTGCTGATGACGATGGTCGTGCTGCCCACCATGCTCCGAGCTCCTTGTTGTTGCAGAGGTTTAGTTTTAGAAGTCATAAATCAGGAGATGAGAAAAGTGTTTTGGTTTAGAGAAATTCTTAATTCCAAAGTGTTTTTATGTTTTAATTAAAACAAATCTTAAAGTTGATTATAACAACACCGGTTAAGATCCCACGGTTCCATCCTTCAGGCATCGTTATTTTTATCGGATTCACTTAGTCCAGATGAATTTACTAAACTCAACTAAATGAGTTCCACACTTTTATTTAGACCGTGGGAAATCCCGTTAGTAACACGTAGGTTACATCATCCGAGGTATTCCCGATCATCCAACAAGACGTTTTAATTTAGTTGTAATTGCAGTTTTGTGTTACGTTTGTGATTAAATTTTGAGTTGTTTTATATTTTGAAATGTTGTGGCGGTGAATTTTATCTTGTAATGACTTTTAATTGAGTTTTGGTTTCGGTTTTAGGGACTATCCTAAAAGTGTGGGTTTTCATGCAACGAGTTGTTTATCATGCAAGAAAAGTAAGTGCGATGCGATTAAGTAAATTGCAATAAAGTAAATTGCAACAAAATAAAAGAACACTTAAACACAATTTAGAATATTTAAGCATTTAGAACAAGTTCCTAGGTAAAACTAAGGGAAGGGTTATGGTTCTCTACCAAGTTCCTAATCCTATAGCTAGTCATCTCCTATGACGTACTAGGTTCTTGTGTTTTGGTTTGAGGACGATTTTCTTCATCAAAGAACAATTAAGTTCAGTTGTTCTTATAAACATCCTATCATATTGAGAAAGTGTTTAAGAAGAATCTCAAACATCTTTCAATATTGCTAGAATTGTTTTAAGTCGAAATGAATTTAATCATACAAATGAATTAATCGTCCGGGAATTCGAGTTTTGTTGTTATCTTACTCAGTGAACTAGGACATTTGAATATCCTATGAGGGAAGTAACATTTCATTTAACGTTCTGTTTAGGAGTTATGACAACAAAAGCTTTCGAGGGCAAATTGATGTTCAAATGGTTTATGATTTAATTTTAGTTAGTGGGTTTAAATTTGGAATAGTGTTCAAGTTGTTTTATTTTGAATTTCTTTATGTCTTAGGTGATGTTATTTTTAATTCAATTTAATTTGGTTTAGTTTTAATTTTAATTTAATTTAATATAATTTTAATTTTAACTTGATTCTATTATTTAATTTAATTTAATTTAATTTAAATTTAAATTTTATTTTATTTTTATTTTTAATTTAATATTTTATTTTTTATGTTATAAAGATGATTTAATTTTTAATTAATTATTAAAGTATTAATTTAATTGAAATTTTAAAAGGATTTAATTTAAATAATTTAACTTTAATTTAATTTAATGATTAAGTCTTTTAGCATTTTAAATCTCAAATTTAGATTATCATTTTAATTAAGAATTAAATATTATTGAGATGGTTAATTTAGGGATTCTTAAATTAAAGAACAAATCTCTTCCTAATAATATCCCTATTTTAATAATTCCAATTTTATTATTCTTCCAAATTTAATCAATTATTTAATTAAGGTTTATTTCAATTATTTTTAAATTGTTTAATAGGTTTCTACCCTTATTATTCAAATTTCAATCATTCAAATCAGATTAGTATCAAATACTTTACTATTTAATTTTATTAAGCCTAAAGTTTTAATTAAGGGTTAAAATTTTAATTACCATTTTGCCCTTCAAACTTAATAATTTCATAACTCACTAAATTGAGCTTAAATGAACTTTAAATTTTTATGTGACTTCACTCATATGTCAATAAAGGCATGAGAGGAGAAAATGTGATTTTTCTGTATTTAATTTATTTATGTAATTATTTTTGGTGGAAAATAGGGATTTCCATGGAAAATTTGATAATATGACCAAGGGAAAGTTTCTGTCCTTAAGAAAATTATGGGACATTCCTAATGACCAGAGGATCACTTGGACCAATTTTGGTGATTTTTTGAATTATATTCTTTTTATTATAATTATTTTGAATTTTAGAGTATTAATTAATTTAAAAATAAAATAGAGGTTGAAAAATGAATTTTATATTTTTCAAAAATCTCTCTGATATTAAGGAAATCAGAGAATCAATTTTTATAATTTTCTGATTTCTCTTTGATTTATTAGAATTATTTTAGTGGAAATACTAAAAATATACATTTTTTAATTTTAAAATTACCTTAGGGCTTTAAAATTTAATATCTCATTATAGAGACTTAAGAAAAATATGGGGTTTGTTCCTAAGTGATTAAAATTCAAAATGTGACATTTTGGTGAATTTTATTATTTTTATTATTTTTATTATTTTTTAATTATTAAAATATTAAAATAATGTAAGAAAATCAATTTTTTTTGAAAAATTGCAATTTTATTTTTCTTAATTTCCCCTGATATCAGAGAGGCTCCAAAACCAATTTGGTGAATTTTTTGAAAAGTATTTTGAAAGTTATGAATTTTTAAAGTTTAAATTAGCTAAATGATTTAATCAACCCATTTGGTGGGGCTAACCAAGTCCAATTGACTTCAAATTTTTATGGTGGGTTCCTCTGATCCTAAAGGTCAGTGGAGAATTAATTTCAAGTCAATTTGATGTATGATTATCTCTAATTAATTAAGGACCTATTTTGGGTGTTTAATCCAATTAGGGTTATTCCAAGTAGATTAATTCAAAACCTATTTTTCCTAGGTTCCTCTGGTCATAGTAAACATCACCAAATTTTCCTAGAATTTATTTCACAACATGCTAATTATTGGAATTAAAATACTCAAACTAGCAACCTAGAGTTGAAAAATCAATAACTCTTCATAGGGATGGCCTCTGACTTTGAAAAATTCAGTGAATGTTCCCAAATTCAGAGGCTTCAAAAGCCCTATGGTATCATGTCATGGTGAATTGTATGCATGCATGGAGAATTGAAAATGTGCAGAGAGTAAATAAATTATTAAAAATCAAATACTCAATGAAATTAATTGATTTCTTTTCCACATTATTCTCCTCTGTTCACTGAGCAAGAGGGTATTTTTATTTTATTTTTATGATTTTTCTACACAAAGTTATGCATTTTTCAAGTTCTGGTAATTAAATAAATAGGAAAATAGCCTAATTTTCTACTTATCCACGCGGTGCCCTGTCATCCTCGGCATCTCCGAACGGCCACGCAGCGCGCTCCGATTCGACGCCACCTTCCGACTCAGCGCCACGCGGCCCTCGGTTCACGTATCATCTCCTGGTCCAACGCCATCTGAGCCGTCCGTCCACTTGTGTATTAAATGAACGGCATCCGTTCATCATCCCCAAGCCTCCTAGCCCAAGAACCGTCTGTCTTCTAGGCTTAAGATCTCACTCGATACTTGACCAAATTGAACGTTCTTGTGCTCTATGGATTCGTCTCGAGAAGACGAACACATCCATACGGTTTATGTGACATGAAATTGACTCAATAAAAATGGAGAATGTTCGAAGCTCGGGAAGAAGAGTGAGGCCATACCTTTGCTCGGAGAAGTGTGGCTTCGATCCGAGGGTTGTGTCACCTTCGATTGCGTCCCGAAGCAAGCTCCGGATGAAGTCTCCCGGCTCGGTGACTTGTCTAGGTAGGATTTCGACCACAGCTCGATTATAAAGCTTGGAGTCCGGAACGGATGGGTGGCCTGAGAGAGGGGCTTTTGCTTGGTGGACTTCTTCCCTGGTCCAGTGAAGGTGTAGGATCAATAAATTTGGGGATTGGTCCACCGTGAAGAAGTGTCCTGGTTTTGTGCTGAAATTTGAACTCAAAATTGAGCTCGGCTAGAGAGAATTAGGTCGGAATCCGGTTGGGAATCAAGTGCTCTATGTGTAGAGAGTGGTCTGGAATGATTTTGGCAGAGTTTCCTTAAGGTTGGTTCAGCACCTCTCCCATGGTCGAGAGAGGGGGTGTTTAAATAGGAGAGGCTGGAGGGCGTCCCAGGGGGAGTTAGGGACTGAGATCAGCTGCTCTTGGTAAGAGAAGAACATCTTCAATGGCCACTGGGGATGGGGAAGCTCAGCAGGTGGGAATTCCAAACTTTGGCTCCTCCCAAGGTCTCGGCCATGATGTTTTCCGGCGATCCGGGCGGCTGGCCGGCGAGCATGGGTCACCCTCGGGTCCGAGTGGGTCGTGGTCGGAGGTTTGTGCAGATCAATCGCCATGGACATGTGTAAAGGGTTTGAATCAAAGTAGAATGGGAAAGGGCTAGTTTTGGGTCTAAATGGGTCGACCCTTGGTTTTGGGTTAGGTCCACCATCCAAGGCCAATTTGGGTCGAAGGGAAAGTCACTTGGATCGGCTTGATTAGTGGGGTCAAGTCACAATCCAAGTACGATTAAGCTTAAGCAAGAGTTATGGGAGACATGGGAGTGGTTAATCACTCTTAAGAGAATCATTAAAGGGTCCCCTCTTCTTTCCATTTTGGGTATGGTGAAGTGTCCAAGGCTTTCATGGCTCACATGTGGCTCATGCATGGCTTCATGGCTCACATTTGGCTTGGAAAAAGCTAAGTCAACTTTCATGAAAGAGGTTTTTAGGAATTTTGGTAATTTAGGGGTGATTTGATAGGATTTGGTATATGACTTAGTTTAGAAAAATTTGATGGCTAATTTAGAACTTAGGGATGATTTTAATTGAGTGAGGATGAGATGAGATTGTAATGTGGGCCTTAGGATGGGTTTGGACTTTTGAAATTATTTTAGGAATGGGCTTTTGGATTTCAAAACAAATTTTAGGTTGATAATTTTGTAAAGGATTGGATCCAATAAGTGTTGAATTTAATTTAGGAAGGTTTCATGAATGATTTGGAATAAATTTGAAGTGGTTTGGGCTTGAATTGGGTTGGGTTTGGACCTCTTTGGTAAATGGGCCAATGTAGGTCAAATTGGGCTAACTTGGGCCAATGTTGGGCTAGGGTTCAAATTGATGTAAAATTAATGTTGGGAAATGTTTATGGGAGTGTTTCAAAGAGGTTTTGACTTTGGTTGGGTTTTTATTTTGGGGTTTGGGCTTATTTGGGTTAGGTTTGGGTTTAGGTCAAAATTGGGCTTTTTGGCTTTGGCTTGAATTTGAGTGGGGTTTGGGTCTACATTTTGGGTAAATCATGTTAGTTTTTTGTTTGTGGGGATGTTAAGGAAGGTTTAGAAAAGATTTGGGGTTAATTGGAGTTGAATTGGGTTAGTTTGGGTTAGGTTTGGGTCATGGGTCCAAATTGGGCTTTAAGGCCAAAAGTGAAGTTGGATTCAAATGTCAATCAAATTGGACTTGGATCTAGTCTAGATTGGTGTTGGGAATGTTAAATTGAAGTTTAGAATTGAATTGGACCAGAATTTGGGTCAATTGGGTAGGTTTGGCTTGACATTGGGTTCATTTTGGGTTAAAATGGGTCAAATTGGGGGTTTTGACAAACGTAGGGTAAATTGACACAATTGGCCTATGGTGTAGTTGAACAAAATGAAATTGGGAATATTTGGGATTTTCTGGAATTTTCTGGGAATTTTCTGAATTTTTGGATTTTTGGGTCAAGAGGGGTATTTTGGGTATTTGGAGGGTATTGGGAGGTATTTTTGGAATTTTTGGTATTTTTGGCTATGGATGATCAAATTGAATTGTGAGGAAATGTTCAAGGTTAATTTTGGGGAATTTTGGGTGATTTGGAAATTTTGAAAAATTTGGGTAATTCCAAGGGCTTTGGGTAGGCTAGGCGGGTGTAGGGTCCTAGGGGTCAAAAATTTAAAATTTACAAAATTGAAGATTGAGTAATTGTAAGTGGAATGAAATCATTTTGGTTGAGGCATGAAGCCATATCAAGCCCACATGAGCCTTGAAGGGACTCATTTGAGGCATCCACTATGTTGTTCCTAACCTCTTGCCGAGGGCTTAGGGGTTAAGGACCATCCATGTGAATCACCTTCATGAGTCAGGAGGTCAAGTTAGGTATGGTTGTGTTTTTAGGAGGTGTGTGAAAGTGTAGTGTATATGTGTAGTGTGTGTGTAGGTCAGCCCTCACCAGACCAGGCCACCCAAGGCAGTCCTAAGGCCAAAGAGTCCTATAGGAACTCATCCTTTAAACTTCCACATTTGATTTCAACCCTCTAGGTGATTAGGGGTCTACAGTCAAGTTTGTGGAGTTTGCAGGGAGTTAAGAAGTGGTTTGAATTTCTAAGTGGTGGGTCCCAATTCTAATCCTCTAAGATAGTCAAAGGAAAAGCCTAAGGCTAGATCCTAAGTACTAAAAAGAAGAAGAGAAGACCTCATCAAAAATGACGTCAACAGGGTCAAGTCACAATCCAAGTACAATTAAGTTTAAGCATAGGTTAAGGGAAGCATGGGAATGATTAATCAACTTTAAGTGAATCATTAAAGGGCTCCCCTCTCTTGCCATAAATGTATTGATGACAAGGTAAAGCTATCATGGCTTCATATGGCTTGTGAATAACTCCATTGTGGTTTCATTTGGCTTTGGAAAAGTCAAGTCATTTGCATGAAGAAGGATATTGAGATTTTTGATGATTTTAAGGGAGATTGTCATGAGACCAGGATTGGAATAATTTGATGATAAATTAGAACTTTAGGGATTGATATAAATCAAAGGGGTGATGAGGGGAAATTTCATGTGGGCTTTGGAATGGGTTTTGTGCTTTAAGGATTTGGTGGAAGTGGGCTTTTAAATGCTTTAAGGGAGTGCGCTTTTAGATTTGGAAATGAACTTTTGGTTGAAAATTTGGTACGGTGTTGGGCCAAATAAATGTTTGGTTTAGTTTAGGGATGTGTCATGAACATTTTAGAAAAGATTTAGTATCATTTAGAGTGGAATTGGATTTAATTTGGGCTTTTTTTTGGTAAAGGGGCCAAAGTGGTTCAAATTGGGCTAACTTGGGCTAAGGTTGGGCTAAGGTTAGATTTGATGTAAAATTAATGTTGAGAAATGTTTATGGGAGTGTCACAAAGAGTTTTCATCTTTGGTTGGGCTTTGATTTTGAGATTTGGGCCCATTTGGGTTAGGTTTGGGTTTAGGCCAATTCAGGGGATTTTGGTTTTAGGCTAGGTTTGGGCGGAGTTTAGGTTCAGATTTGGGGCCAATTGGAGTTGAATTGGGTTGGTTTGGGCTAAGTTTAGGTCATGGGCCAAAATTGGGCTTTAAGCTTTAAATTGGAATTGGATCCAAATGTTAATCAAATTGGGCTTGGATTTGGTCTAAATTGATATTGAGGATATTGAAGTGAAGTTTAGATCTGAATTGGATCAAAATTGAGGTCAATTGGGTTGATTTGGTTTGACATTGGGTTCACTTGGGTTAAGAATGGGTCAAATTGGGGGTTTTGGTAAAAATGGGTTAAATTGACAAAATTGGCATATGGTGTAGTTGAACAAAATGAAATGAGAATATTTGGGATTTTCTAGAATTTTCTGGGAAATTTTGGAATTTATGGATTTTTTGGTTAAGAAGGGCATTTTAGGTATTTAGAGGGTATTGGGGGGTATTTTTGGAAATTTTTGTATATTTGGCTAAGGATGATCAATTTGAGTGGAGAGAAATGCTTAGGACTGATTTTGAGGAATTTTGGGTAATTTATGTAATTTTGAAAATTTTGGGTAGCTTCAAAAACAAACTTGAACACTATTCCAAATTTAAACCCACTAACTGAAATTAAATCACAAACCATTTGAACATCAATTTGCCCTCGAAAGCTTTTGTTGTCATAATCCCTAAACAGAACGTTAAATGAAGTGTTACTTCACTTATAGGATATTCAAATGTCCTAGTTCACTGAGCAAGATAACAACAAAACTTGGATTCTCGGACGATTAATTCATTTGTATAATTAAATTCATTTGGACTTAAAACAATTCTAGCAATATTGAAAAGATGTTTAAGATTCTTCTTAAGCACTTCCTCAATATGATAGGATGTTTATAAGAACAATTGAACTTAATTGTTCTTTGATGAAGAAAATCGTCCTCAAACCAAAACACAAGAACCTAGACGTCATAGGAAATGACTAGCTATAGGATTAGGACTTTGGTAGAAAACCATAACCCTTCCCTTAGCTTTACCTAGGAACTTGCTTAAATATTCTAAATTGTGTTTAAGTGCATCTTGGGATGACGGGAAGACCCTCCAGGTACGCTTTTATTTTGTTGCAATTTACCTTATTGCAATTTATTTAATCGCATCGCACTTACTTTTCTTGCATGATAAACAACTGTTGCATGAAAACCCACACCTTTAGGATAGTCCCTAAAACTGAAACTAAAACTAAATTAAAAGTCATTATAAGATAAAATTCACCGCCACAACATTTCAAAATATAAAACAACTCAAAATTTAATCACAAACAGAACACAAAACTGCAATTACAACTAAATTAAAACGTCTTGTTGGATGATCGGGAATACCTCGGATGATGTAACCTAAGTGTTGCTAACGGGATTTCCCACGGTCTAAATGAAAGTGTGGAACTCATTTAGTTGAGTTTAGCAAATTCATCTGGACTAAGTGAATCCGATAAAAATAACGATGCCGGAAGGATGGAACTGTGGGATCTTAACCGGTGTTGTTATAATCAACTTTAAGATTTGTTTTAATTAAAACATAAAAAAACTTGGGAATTAAGAATTTCTCTAAACCAAAACACTTCTCTCATCCTTTGATTTATGACTTCTAAAACTAAACCTCTCGCAACAACAAGGAGCTCGGAGCATGGTGGGCGGTACGGCCATCGTCATCGACAAAACCCGAGTCTACTTCAAGCAAAACTTTCTTAGAATTAAACAACTAAGCCATAGGACTTCGAGGTATTTTGCCTAGTGCAAATCCTCGACCTTTTGTTAGGCATCACGCATTGCAAATTAAGCCCTAACCGGTCTTAGGACTCCGAGGTAGTCGTTTGGTACGACATAAACCCTCACATCTTCAAGGCTATTTGTATGATTTTATCATACTAATATAAGTCCTAATTAATTAAAATTGGCAAGATTGAAATATCAGATAGTATTAGGATTTTCTTAAACTCGAAGCCAAACAATAGGATAGTTTGGGAAGTTGCCAAGATTCTTCTTGGATCCTCAGCTTCTCTTACTTCTCTTCCTTGGATTCTTGAAACAAACTGTTCCAAACTTGATCTAATCCCTTTTGAAATTTCAAAAATCCAATCCTTTGAAAACATTAAACTTTGAAATTCTTGAGAGGAAAACCACTGATCATTATCGAGAGTTTTCTTAAGTGATTCCCGTCACTTAAGATGTAATTAACTATAGGGGCTTGCCCTTATAGGGAACTTTAAAGAACCCGGAGTAATATAAACCACTGCTTAATTCCTTTATATTAAGCGGGGAACTTGTCGGCTTATAAAATTGGTTCGCGAGACCAAACGGATGTCACGAACCTTTCTAGTTTATTTAATCGAGCCCCATCACCGAAACGAGTGTGTCTATTCTTAGGGATAAATACACAGTTTGTGATGCGGTGCTCGTTTATATAAACTATTTGGGATGTGAGATCGGTTTGATTTCATATCTTAAAATTATTTTTCAAAATCAAATACTACTTTTCAAATTATTTATTTAAATTAAATTAAAAATTCGCCGACAATTTACGTTAGGCGACCCCCTTTTCAAAATAAAACACACAACCTAAAAATATGCCGACAATTTCTGGCGACTTTAGTGGGGAAAATTCCTCTCTCCATTTTAATCAGACAATTCTGCTTTCAAAAATCGGTAGTGTATCCATGTTCCTAGTGGATCAAACTACCATTCTTTCCATTGGAATACTATGTTCATTTCTACCTTAAACAAGTATAGCCAACATTCTCTCGGATTTGGGAGCCACTGTTTAGACACCCCTAAACAGAGAGGTTCCGAGATCCTTTTACCTCATTTCTGAGGTGGGGTGGACCCACAATAGGTATTAGTTTAGGAGTGATCTTGTGGGTCGAGAAGTTTCTACAAGACTTTCTCTTCCTTTTCCAGTTCCTAATCAATTCCTTTTACCCTTCCTACAACTCTTCTTCTTTTAATAATTCTCCTTCCTAACGAACAAATCTTTTTGAAAAAAAAAAAATTTCTTTTAATATCACAAATACACTAAGATAAACAAAAAAAAGTGTTCGGACTCTTTCTTTTTCGTCATAAGTTGTACGATAAGAAGAAGCACGATTCGGGGACTAACACTTGGAATGCGCACTGTAGAAATGGAAGCCACAAAGCCGATCTTCTCCTTCGTCGACGGACTCGACACTGGCCGTGTTCGAGGATGAGCTGCTTGATAATGGAATTATTTGATTCGGACAAGGATTCGGGGACGCCGAGCATCAAAATCCCCGACGTCACTCTCTTTTCACTCACAAGCAAAGTGCCGAAGCGAGAAGCCGTTGATTGAGTTTAACCTCGAGTCAACTCATGAATTCCCTCCTCTGCAAAAGATTCCAACTGAGAGGAGTACTGCTGTTCACAGAAGGACTGTTGTTGCTACCCCCACTGGTCTAGTTGTCTCTGCACCTACCCCAGCTTCTGCCAGACTAAAAGGGAAGAAAATTCAGAACTATGATGAACCTATTACCGTGGAGGGTACAGATCTTCCTGTGAAACCTTCTATTTTTGAGATAGGGTCCAGCTTGAGAATTCCATCGCTAACACGGACTCAGAGAAGGAACAGAAGTAGAAGGATTGCTAGAGAAGCCGGAGCTGCGAAGTTGCTTTCCTAGAAGAAATCCGGAAGCTGCCCGAGTATACACCGTTGCTGAATACATACCACTTTTGGGAGGAAGCGAGGTTCCATCCCCTCTCGGTAGCAGAGGATGAAGAAAATGTTCGCAAGATTGCTGCCGCATTGCCTCAGCCCGTATATTACAACGATAGCCGTAAGAAAAGGGCTAGAGTTACGCCATTTGCTCGACTGCAAACCCTGATAGAAAAGTTAGCGAAGAAAGAAAAATGCCCTGTATCAGAAATTTTAAGAAGGATAGGGCGGGTGTCGGCCAAATCTTGTCTTGGGCGGCGAGTAGAGCCTGCTATCGCTGCGGAAAAGCCGAATAAGAGAATGAAAGCTAGTCCACCTGTCGTTGTTTCAGGATTACAAATCAGGGAGGATACCACCTTCCAGGATTTGGCTGACAGACCATCCGGTCCTAGACCTTCTGCTGCTAGAAGGATGGTATGGCGTCCCACTGCCGGACAATTAAGATTAAAACAACAACCTGAGAAAGAGGGTCTCGTCAGGAGACTTGAGTTCGAAGAAAGTGCTACCGCAGTAAAGGGGACTCATGAGAAGGAAACCCGACAGTTATCACATGACAACTGCAAGGATGTACAGAAAAGACCATTAGAAGATGCTATGGAAAAGCTAAGAACTGATATTCGGCGATTAACAAAGGAAAGAGAAGAGAAATTCGGAGATGAGGTTGACTCATCAGAGTTCATGGATGATGAATATGCATAAATTAACATGGTTGAAACACGAGCTTCGTCAGCTTCACAAGGTGCCCCTGCGGCGCGAAAGAGAGGAGCCGAAGTAATGAGGAGGCGGCTTCAAGAGAAAGATGATACGATCGCCCAAATGGCAAAAAGGATGGAAGAGATGGGCTGTAGCCCTAGCCACTCTCCGAGTCGGGTTCAACCCCAAAGAGAAACACCCCCGAAGTCATTCACATTGTAGACGGAGGAAAGGAGATTACGTCCGTCAGCGGGGATGATCGATTAAAAAGGATGCAACACGAAAGCATGATTCGGAAAAGGATATCAAGAACTTGGTGGAACGAGCGGAGTGCGAAGCCTTGGCACAATCAAAGAGCGGGACATCCATTTGGATGGGTAGACCTTACCACGAAGAATTCGACGCGTCCAGATATCCGAAAGGCTTTGTACCACCTCTCGTTCAAGACCTTTGATGGAACCGGAAACCCTCGGCGGCATGTTGCACATTTTCGTGCCGGTTGTTGCAATGCCGGCGGAAGTGATGCCTTACTCTTCGGACAATTTGTCGGCGGCCTGTCGGGAATCGCCTTTGATTGGTATGCGGGAATTACCGAACGGTTCGGTGAAGACATTTTCGGAATTAGAGAACCTCTTCATCGAGCGATTTGTCGGAGCTCGGCACCACATCACTATAGGTGATTTAGTGGTAGAGAAGCGAGAAGCGAACGAAACTTTGGTGGATTACATACTTCGATGGAGGAATCTAAGTATGAAGTGTGAGCCACGACTACAAGAACAACATGCGATCGGCATTTTACTAAAGAGCATCCATGGCCGATAGCACTTCTCCTCGAGGATTTACTATTAAGACTTTCGAGAAGTTGTTAAGCAAGGCCGGAAGCTTGCAAGAGGAGGCAAAGCAATTAAGTTTCACCGATAAAACGGACAAACGAAGCCCGTGAAAACTTTTGAAAAGAAGTCGGGATCGTTGCGACGATCGATAAAGGCAAGCAACCGATACAAATATCGTCGAACGCGCAACTGCGAGCGAACCCCGACCCGGCTATCGGTCATCTCGACGGTATGAACAACCGCCTCGTCCGCAACGTACGTTAAGGGAGCTTACGAGCGAGCGAGTATCCGTTCAAGAATGAGGCAGTGCCAAAAATGTTCCGCAGTCTGATGAAGACCCCAGATTTCAAACTACCAGAACCTAAGAGACCAGAAGAAGTCGACAAGAAAGGTAATCCCAACTTTTGCCCTTACCACCGGATGCTTGGGCATAAGATAGAAGATTGTATTACCTTCAAAAGTTGGCTCAACGACAATCTTCGGAAAGGGAATATAACGATCCTGAAGGAGTACATGAAGGAACCCCAGAAAGAAGGTTCCGTCAATGTAATCTCGACGGATCTCATTGTGCCGATAGACCCCTATGCGACTGATGATGGATGGGCTACCGCTTGGACAAAGTCTTCGAAAAAGATTTTGGATCACATCCAAGCCGCTTCGGTGCGAGCCTCGATTCGGAGTTCGAAACTCGTCAAGTCGGCACTATCACTTGCGATAGAAGAACCACCTCAACAAGAGACGATTGAAGAGAAGAAGAAAATTGACGAAGAAGAGAAGACCGAGGCTCCTAAGGCTAGACTAGGGGCTGCTTATCCTAGGATAGTTGTTTCCGATTCGGGGGAGAAATCTCTCGAACCTTTGACTCTGTATGATTATCTGCTCACTCCGGTGGGATCTTATAATGATAAGGTTTATGGCGTTGGCTACGTTTTGACTGTTTCTAACGATTACGTAACTAGCGACAATCAACCTAATCCGGACATCGATTCTGATACAAGTAACAATTCTCAAATCACACACAATCTCGACGATCACAATGAAAAAGAAGACATCCATCAAGGAGGCTACGAGAGTTCAACAAGCAACGAATCTATTTGCGACTTTCGAGGAGCTCCAGTCACGATAGAGTTAGAGCCTTCAGACTCCGAAGCTAATCCAGAAGAACCTGTCATTCTGATTCAAGAGGAGACACTAGCAAACTCAATACTAGATTAAGAAGAAATTACAGAAGTTAACTTAAGAAGTGGAAGAGTTCTACCTCCGAGAATGGGTCCAAAGGACAAAGGAAAGCGAGTGGTTGTTCGGGAAGAACCAACCCCGACGGAAGAAATACCCATTCGAGAAGAAATCGAGACACATGGAAATAAAGTGGACTACAACGTGCTAGCCCATCTTAGGAAACTACCGGCAAGGCGAGCATCTACGACGCTCTCATCTTATCAAAGGAGATGAGAGAAGCTCGATCGAGGCCTTACTTGATCCGGAAATTTGCTTAGCTCGAATGGCCGGAGATTCCTTAGATGAGGTTTGTTCGTTAAAGAAACAGTGAGGTGTCACCTTCACGAACAATGACCTACTACTTGGGACAGCAGACCACAACCGACCGTTGTACATTTCAGTCACGATTGGGAAGTTTACACTCTCCAGAGTATTGGTGGATCCAGGAGCATCAATCAATATAATGAATCTTCGAACGCTAGCATATTTGGAAACTGATGCTCGCGAGCTCGAAGCGGACAAAATGTTATTAAGAGGATTCAACCAGAAAGGAGAAAGAGCCCTCGGATCGATAACACTGCTAATGAAGACCGGTGACTTGGCAAAGACAACCGCGAAATTTCACATAATTGATTCAGAAACGTCATTCAACGCTCTAATAGGCCGACCATGGATACATGAGAACCGGATGGTACCATCATCTCTACATCAGTGTATCAAATACTACGATGGGGGGGAACAGTGCATCAAAGGTGACTTGAAACCATTCTCCGTACATGAAATTGGAATCCATGAAGATGCAGCTTATTACGCACCCCCGAAGAAAACAATCTTCTCCAGAGAAACCATAACGAATGAAGCAAAGGAAGTTCGGGGCAACGAAGAACCTGAAGTTCTAGTCCAACAGTCACTCACCACTCCCTTACGGCGAGATGGTGAAGGTTTCTCCACAACTCGCATCCGAGGTCGAGACCGGGGACGAGGTCGTGGCAGAGACGTTAGAACTGTTGGACGGAGGAAACCAGCCATTAATGTTGATTGGGAAGATAGTTACGAAGAAGAAAAAGAGATCGAACAAGAAGCGGCGACAATAAGTCGAAAGAAGCCGCAATTCAGGGATCTCTCTCGAAGATGAAAAGAACGAGGAATATAAATCGATGTACGAGAAGATTAACCACTATGTACATACTATGACCACGACCCCGATCCATTCTAATAAGATCGAGGGTATGGTGGTCGAAGGTACATAGCGGCGGTGCAAAGCCCATCAAATTCTACTTGTGGTGCTCCTTCCTCCAAAACTGAAAATAATGTACAATTTGAAGATGTCACTTCATCAGAATTAATGGAATTACCTTTTGAATGGTACTCTCCCTGTGTTCAAAAATTAATTCATCATGGTTTCTTACCTCGACAATGGATAAAGGGCCAATCACAACATTTTGAAAAATTATGGAATAACTCCGGTCGTCCACCCAATTCAAAGCATGGTCTCGGATTCGGCACAGTAGGATTAGTTGACGATACTGAATTTTGCTTGGTTGTCACTTACGAGTCTAATTGAAACCGCATGGAAACTACAGAAGAATTCGAAGATTTACAAATTGGGGACGCTCCACCAGAATTCTAAGAAGAGATTAAATCTACAATAGATGAGTTAACGGAAGTTAACTTAGGTACTAGCGAAGAGCCTAGACCTATCTTTGTTAGCTCCTTGCTCAATAAAGAAGACTCCGAAGAAATAATCAAGTTATTAATGGAATTTAAAGACTGTTTTGCTTGGAGCTACGATGAGATGCCAGGTTTAGCTCCAGAGGTCGCAGTCCATAAGCTTGGAGTATATCCTACTTCTGTCTCAGTCAGACAAGGTCCTAGAAGAATGAGTCTAGAAATTGAACAACAAGTCATAGCTGAAGTTAAAAAGCTAATAGACGCTAAATTTGTCCGCAAAGAACAATACCCGACTTGGTTAGCCAATGAGGTTCCAGTTAGGAAGAAGAATGGTCAGATCAGAATTTGTGTGGATTTCAGAGATTTAAACAAGGCATGTCCAAAAGATGAATTCCCTCTACCAATCCCAGAATTAATGATCGACATTGCTTCGACACATGAAATATTCTCATTCATGGATGGATCTTCAGGATACAACCGGATAAAAATGGCTCCGGAAGATGAGAAACTTACGAGCATTCGAACGCCGATCGGAGTATATTGCTACACGGTGATGACATTCGGATCGAAGAACGCGGGAGCAACATACCGAGAGAGCGATGACAAGAATTTTTGATGATCTCATCCACAATCAAGTCGAATGCTACGTGGACGATGTGGTCATCAAAAGCAAAGTAAAGCAAAACCACCTATATGATTTGAGAATTGTTTTCGAACGATTAAGACAATTTAACCTTAAGATGAATCCCTTAAAATGCGCCTTCAGCGTCTCCTTCGGGAAATTCTTAGGATTCGTTGTCCGACATCGTGGAATTGAAATCAACCCGGAAAAGATTAAAGCTATCTTAGAAATGCCGCCTCCCGAAACCTTAAAACAACTACGATCTTTTCAAGGGAAGTTGGCATATCTTCGACGTTTTATCTCAAACTTGTCAGGTAGGTGTCAGCCTTTCTCGGCACTAGTTAAAAAGGACGCCAAATTTATTTGGGAAGAGAAATGCCAGAAGGCCTTCGAAGACATTAAACAATATTTAATCACACCTCCTGTCTTAGCGGCCCCGGTCTCGGGTAGACCGGCGATACTTTATACCGCGGCTTTAGACGACTCTCTCGGAGCCCTGTTAGCCCAGGTCAATGATGAGGGTAAAGAAAATGCTCTTTACTACCTAAGCCATCGTTTACTTCCGACGGAAATAAGGTATCCCGCAATTGAAAAGCATTGTTTGGCCCTGATCTTCACCTCTCAAAAGCTCAGGCACTACATGCTTTCGCATAAGGTCAACCTGATCTCGAAATTTAATCCATTGCAATACTTGATGACTCGTCCAACGCTTTCCGGCAGACTTGCCAGATGGTCAATGACATTATTGCAATTCGATATAACTTTCGTGCTACTTCGTGCCGTAAAGGGACAAGTCTTAGCAGACTTCCTTGCAGCACACCCTTTGCCGGCAGAATCTCCTCTCAATGACGACTTGCCAGACGAACAAATAATGAGTTTGGAAGACCACCGATGATCGACGTTGGGAATTATATTTCGACGGAGCATCTTCGGCACACAAAGACGAAGAATCTCAAGTGATAGTGCCGGTAAGGCGGGGATCGGATTAATCTTTATAACACCGGAGCGGGGGATGTTAAGATACTCCTACCACTTGACAGAGCCGTGTACAAACAACAAAGTAGAATACGAAGCGCTCATAACAGGACTGGAATTAACTATTCAAATGGGGATAACAGACATCAACATCTACGGGGATTCGCGAGTTAATCATTCAACAGATCGCCGGACAATACAGAATTTTAAAACCAAAACTCGAGCAATACTTCCAGTATGCCATACAGTTGTTAGAACAGATTCCGAATGTGACGATCTACAAAACTCCCAGAAAAGAAAATGCTTTAGCAGACGCGTTAGCCCGCCTCACAAAAGAATTTGCATGCTTGCAAGATTAATCAGTGGAAGTGTCAGTTCACGGACGTCAGGTCCTATCACAGCTCGACATAGACACAATACAAAAATCAGAAAAAGAATCGGTTGAAACGGTGACAGAAAATACAGAAGATTGGCGACAGCCATTAATAGACTACCTGCAAACAGGAAAACTACCAGACGATAGGTCGCTAGCCCATCAGATTAAGAAAAGAACTATGTCCTACGCATTAATAAACAACACGTTGTACAGAAGGTCTTTCGATCAAATGTGGCTAAGGTGCTTAAGCGGGTCCGAGGCCCGTGAAATCGTTAAAGAGGTGCATTCAGGACTCTGTGGTGCTCACCAGTCGGGTCCGAAGATGAAAATAAAAATTAAAAGACTAGGGTACTACCGGCCCTCGATGATGACCGACTCGCATGAAAATCGCCGAGAGCCGTCACCAATGCCAAGTGCACGGAGTGGTTCTACACCAACCTCCAAATGTGCTACATCCGACAATTGCGTCGTGGCCGTTTGAATGTTGGGGCACAGATATAGTGGGTCCAATAGAACCACCATCTTCAAAAGGACATCGCTTCATTCTTGCGGCTAGAGATTACTTTTCCAAGTGGGCAGAGGCAGTTCCACTTAGAGAAGTGAAAGCACACCACATGCTACGGCTTTTCAAGAACCAAGTTGTCTACCGTTTCGGAGTGCCGCGCGGGATCATCTCGGATAATGGGTCGGCATTCGAAACACACAAATCAACAATTTTGTTAGGAGACACGGAATCAGTCGGCGATATTCAACAATTTACTACCCAAGAGCAAACGGCACATGCTGAGGCTTTTAATAAAACTCTCGTTCAAATCTTAAAGAAAACCTTGGATGATAATAAGAGAAATTGGCACGAGAAGTTATTAGAAGCCTTATGGGCCTACTGGACAACCTTCAGAACTCCCACTCAAGCTACACCTTACGCTCTAGTGTATGGGTCCGAGGCGATGTTACCTTTAGAAGTCCAGGCTTCCTTCACTCGGGATTGCGATTGCAAACAAAATCACGATAGAAGAGAATGCCAAATTACGACTAGAGGAATTAGAAAGCCCGGAAGGGAAAAGACTTGCAGCGCAGCGAGAATTTAGAACTATACCAAGCTAAGATGGTTCGAGCCCATGACGGACCGAGTCCGCCCAAGAACCTTCAAAGTTGGTGACTTAGTTCTCGTTCTCAAGAGACCTATCCTTGCACACCGCAAGATAGGAGGAAAATTTGAACCCACTTGGGAAGGGCCGTTTGTGGTTGAAGCAGTATACTCAGGAGGCTCCTACCAACTAGTGAATTGCCGAGGAGAACGACATATGCTTCCGATCAACGGACGATACTTGAAGAAGTATTATGCTACCTGATGTTTCGAAGGAATGAATTCTTCATCCCTAGAAGCACTGGTGAAGTAGTTACTTATGACTGGGTCCGAACCAAAAAATAATAAAAAATGTGCTAAAATAAATGAAATCATGATAATAAAGTTTTACTTGTTTTCTCTTCCATATCAAAATCTCTTTCTTGATATTTTCCCACTTCATTCCTGTTAAATTTGAAAATATAAAAGGAATAAAAATAAAAAAAAACTGTCTTTAATAAACATTTTCTTAATGTTCTTGTTCTTAGTACAGCCCCTGGTCCTTTTCCTTATCTTTTCGCAGGGAAATGTCGAACGGGCGGTTGGTTCTGAACTTTAGAAATGGCGTAAGCCTTGCACTCGACGAAAAGAGGGTAAAAGATGGAGCGATAATAGAGATTGACTCAGACTTCGCACCAGCAGGCCTGCAATACGAGGAAGGTGACTGGGTCCCAATTGACCGAGAGGAACTGCCCAGTCAGACAGTAATGAAAGTGGGTGGCCCAAGCCACCACTCCAGCAGCAAGAAAAGGAAAACAAGCACTGAAGAAGACAAGAGAATCAAGTCTGTAGTCGCTACGACGGAGGGCGAGCTTGTCAGCGCCGCGCCCACAGAAACTCAGGAAGTACGAAGAGCTACTCTCACAGCAACTCAGCGAAGAAATAAAAATCGCTGTATCCCCAAGATGTTAACTAAACTAGCAGCGGACCAGCGCGACGAGGCAGTTGCTACTGCCAGTGCATATACTTCAAGGATACCGGTTCGCCGGGAACTCGAAGAAAGGAAGCCGGCTCCGGGATGACGAAGAAACCAGGGAAATCACGAGGAGATTAGAAGAAGGAAGGCTACCACGCCACCGGATAAAGCCACCAGTAATGAATAACCTTGTTGCGAAGCAACCCCGGAGGATGTCCCGACTGACACCATCCCCGAGGAGCCGAGGTATGCAGGAGAACGTGAAGGGATTGAGCCATATATCCCACAATACATCACCAGGCCTCGCCATTTGCAGATTATTCTAGAATATGAGCTAGAAAGAATGCAAAATGTCGAGAAGAAAACTTTTGAATACTTCGAGAGAATCAGAGGCAGGAGGATCAATATACTAGAAGGCCTCGAGCTACATACAGACGTGTTCTCAGAATACGAACAACAACAAATCGTGGACTGCATCCGGGATTTGAAAAGAATGGGCCGAGCGGGCCGCCTAAGAGAAAACACTTACTCGGAACCCCGGAGATGGATGCCAGGGAAAGGGAGAATTACAATACAATGTGGATGCTGCTACAACTTCGCAGAAGACAGGAAGGGAAACCCACCGGGGATACTCCGTCGTGGCCAGGTGGATCCAATGCCATTAGTCATCAAAAGGATGGTAAAAAGAATGATAGAATGGAGGGTACTGCCAGCAGATTGCATACCCAACAGTTGCATCATTAACATTTACAAGAAGGGTGATCGCATACCTCCGCACATAGATCACCACGACTTTGTCGGACCTTTCGCACGGTTTCTTTTACGAACGAATGTAATATCATGTTCGGATCTGACCTCCGGATAGCGGGCCCAGGTGAGTTCCGAGGGCCAGTAAAGATACCATTACCGGTAGGTTCCGTCATGATACTGAAGGGCAACGGAGCAGATGTAGCTAAACATTGCATACCGGGAGTACCAATGAAGCGGATCTCAGTTACTTTCAGAAGGATGGATGATAGGAAAGCACCTTACCACTTCCGACCGGACCGGAGCTAGAGAGCCTCGAGGCCTTACGAGCCGTGAGTTACATGGAAAATATCACACCTCCAACGTACATCCATACGACATCCTTGCCAAGAATGGCTTGGAAGGTGATGTTATTGACCATGTACCTCACTATTCAGACATGGATTTTTGACAGATACCTTTTTGGATGGATCGACAAAGATCATACACAATCCGTTTTGAGTCTATATGGATTGTATGAGATGTATTCCAGATCGAGTTGTATGATGTATCTTCAACATGATTGGAATGAAAGTGACCATGTCACATTTTTGGCCTTCACCTCTTTTGTGCAAGTTGACTGGGAAACGCCATCAAAGTTAAATGAACTTCGAACAAAGAACAGAAAAGAAACAAAAAGAATAAAAGAAAAACTTTCCTTAAAAATCTTAAAAAAATGATGATGAACTCCAAATTCGCATGAACATTAAATGAACGATTAATCGTTAAAAAATAAACAAAATGAACACAAATTTTAAATCAAATTCAAATTCAACCTTCCAGATCTCAAATCAAATCTCAATCAAATTCAAATTCAACCTTCAAAGATCTCAAATCAAATCTCAATCAACTTCAAATTCGATCTTCCAGATCTCAAATCAAATCTCAATCAAATTCAAGTTTGATCTTCTAGATCTCAAATCAAATCTCAATCAAATTCAAACTCAACCTTCCAAATCTGAAATCCAATCCGTTCTACTCTCTCCCTTATCTGGGATGGAAGCGGTTGATTCCATTGACACAGAGCCATGAGGTTTTCGATTCGAATCTGATTGCAAGGAATTATATCTAATCCAAACCAGCAACTTTCAACCAACTCTTTTGAATGGGATAAAAATCTTCTACAACTTTCATGAAATTCTCGGAATACCAAAATTCCACACTTTTCAAATCAACACTGCAAATCTCTGCAATATCAATTACATCAAAATCAAATTCTTGGGGTTGAGGATTTTACATCCGAGACTGCATTGCTTTAGGATTCTTTCGTTATCGCAATGAAATACATCAAAATCAAATTCTTGGGGTTGAGGATTTTACATCCGAGACTGCATTGCTTTAGGATTCTTTCCCTATCGCAATGAAATACAACAAATTCAAATTCTTGGGGTTGAGGATTTTACATCCGAGACTGCATTGCTTTAGGATTCTTTCCCTATCGCAATGAAATACATCCAAATTCAAACTTTTGGGGTTGAGGATTTTACATCCGAGACTGCATTGCTTTAGGATTCTTTCCCTATCGCAATGAAATACATCAAAATCAAATTCTTGGGGTTGAGGATTTTACATCCGAGACTGCATTGCTTTAGGATTCTTTCACTATCGCAATGAAATACATCAAACTCAAACTTTTGGGGTTGAGGATTTTACATCCGAGACTGCATTGCTTTAGGATTCTTTCCCTATCGCAATGAAATACATCAAAATCAAACTTTTGGGGTTGAGGATTTTACATCCGAGACTGCATTGCTGGGTTGAGGATTTTACATCCGAGACTGCATTGCTTTAGGATTCTTTCCCTATCGCAGTGAAATACATCAAAATCAAACTTTTGGGGTTGAGGATTTTACATCCGAGACTGCATTGCTTTAAGATTTTTTCCCTATAGCAATGAAATACATCAAAATCAAACTCTTGAGATTAAGGATTTTACATCTGATACCACATTGCTCTGAGATCTCTACTCATTGTAATGATTCAATCTAATCAATTCAATTTTCTTTTGAGGTTGAAGATGTTACATCTAAAACCACAAAACTCCAATTTTCATTTCAAGTTCAAATCCCTTCAAATTAATTTTGACAAAACTTCAATCTAAATTAAAACTCCAAATTGAAATCTGAGCTCACACATCAAAACTTAAATTGAAACAAAATAAAATCTAAATTGAAATTCCCCCAGATCATGTGATTTGGGATTCACCTCCTTTTCCTTTCCCCAGCGAGAGTTTAGGGATCTCCAGTCTCAGAGATATACTTGGCACTCCCCAGCGGAAACTCTTCTACTTTGTCCTAAGTTTGTCACTTTGACATTTGTGTTGGTTTTGTTGATCGCTTCGGTCAACACCAATACGCGTGGTGTGCTCCGTCAGCACACCACACCTATTGGGGGTCCATTTGTTGACCTCATTTTTGATGAGGTCTTCTCTTCTTCTTTTAGTACTTAGGATCTAGCCTTAGGCTTTTCCTTTGACTATCTTAGAGGATTAGAATTGGGACCCACCACTTAGAAATTCAAACCACTTCTTAACTCCCTGCAAACTCCACAAACTTGACTGTAGACCCCCGATCACCTAGAGGGTTGAAATCAAATGTGGAAGTTTAAAGGATGAGTTCCTATAGGACTCTTTGGCCTTAGGACCGCCCACGGGTGGCTCGGTCCGGTGAGGGCTGACCTACACACACACTACACTTATACACTACACTTTCACACACCTCCTAAAAACACACCTATACCTAACTTGACCTCCTGACTCATGAAGGTGATTCACATGGATGGTCCTTAACCCCTAAGCCCTTGGCTAAGAGGGTTAGGAACCACATAGCGGATGCCTCAAATGAGTCCCTTCATGGCTCACGTGGGCTTGATATGACTTCATGGCTCAACCAAAATGATTTCATTCCACTTACAATTACTCAATCTTCAATTTTGCAAATTTTCAATTTTTGACCCCCAGGACCCTACACCCGCCTAGCTTACCCAAAGCCCTTGAAATTACCCAAATTTTTCAAAATTTCCAAATCACTCAAAATTCCCCAAAATTAACCTTGAACATTTCCTCACCAATCAAGTTGATCATCCATAGCCAAAAATATCAAAAATTCCAAGAATACCTCCCAATACCCTCCAAATACCCAAAATACCCCTCTTGACCCAAAAATCCAAAAATTCAGAAAATTCCCAGAAAATTCCAGAAAATCCCAAATATTCCCAATTTCATTTTGTCAATTTACCTCACTTTTGTCAAAACCCCCAATTTGACCCATTTTAACCCAAAATGAACCCAATGCCAAGCCAAACCTACCCAATTGACCCAAATTCTGGTCCAATTCAATTCTAAACTTCAATTCAACATTCCCAACACCAATCTGGACCAAATCCAAGTCCAATTTGATTGACATTTGAATCCAATTTCACTTTTGGCCTTAAAGCCTAATTTGGACCCATGACCCAAATCTAGCCCAAACTAACCCAATTCAACTCCAATTAACCCCAAATCTTTTCTAAAACTTCCCTAACACCCCTACAAGCAAAAAACTAACATGATTTTCCAAAAATTTGAATCCAAACCCCACTCAAATTCAACCCAAAGCCAAAAATCCCAATTTTGACCTAAACCCAAACCTAACCCAAATAAGCCCAAACCCCAAAATCAAAACCCAACCAAAGCCAAAACCTCTTTGAAACACTCCCATAAACATTTCACAACATTAATTTTACATCAATTTCAACCCTAGCCCAACATTGGCCCAAATTAGCCCAATTTGACTCACATTGGTCCATGTACCAAGTGAACCCAAATCCAACCCAATTCAAGCCCAAACCATCTCAAATTTATTCCAAATCAATCATGAAACACCCCTAAACCAAACCCAACAATTATTTGGCCCAAGCCTTTACCAAACTTTCATCCTAAATTCCATTTTAAAAGAAAAACCCACTTTCCTAAATAACTTTAAAAGCCCATCTAAAACCATTTCAAAGAGCCCAAAATCTACCCTAAAGCCCATATGACATTTTCATTTGCAATCCATTTAATCAAAGTCATTCCCTAAGTTCCAATCCCATCATCAAATGATTCCAAATCAAGCCTCATGCCAAATCACTCCTAAATGCCAAAATTCACAAAATCCTTCTCCATGAAAGTTGACTCAACTTTTCCCAAGCCAAATGGAGCCATGAAGCCATGCATGAGCCCCATGGGAGCCATGAGAGCCATGGAATCTACTTTCCACCTCACCAAACCATTAATGGCAAGAGAGGGGATCTCTTTCTTAAACCCTCTTAAACCCTTTTTACCTTAAGCATGTCACACACTAAACCATGCTTAGCCACCTCACCATGGATGGAGACCACACCATTTTCTCTTGGCTGACCCAAGTGACTCTTTTCAGCCCAAAACCAGGCCTCGGGTGGTGAACCTAGCCCAAAACCATGGGTTGACTCATTTGAACCCAAAATAGCCTTCCCCCATTCCATTTCAATTCAACTCCTTTACACATGTCCATGGCCAATTGACTGCACTAAGCCCCAGTCCTGACCTCCCTAACCTTGAGGGTGACCTGACCCTGGCCAGCTAGCCACCACAGCCACCGGAAACCACCAGGACGAGAGCACCCATGTGAGCCAAAGTTTTGAATTCCCACTTACTGAGCTGCCCCATGCCCAATGGCCATCATGGCTGTTCTTCCCTTGACCTAAGCAGCTGATCCCAAGCCTTAAACCCCCCTGGGAGGCCCTCCACCCTCTCCTATTTAAACCTCACCTCCTTGTTGACCTCATTTTTTATGAGGTCTTCTCCTCTTCTCTTTAGCACTTAGGATCTAGCCTTAGGATTTTCCTTTGACTATCTTAGAGGACTAGAATTGGGACCCACCTTTTAGAAATTCAAACCACTTCTTAACTCCCTGCAAACTCTACAAACTTGACTGTAGACCCCTAATCACCTAGAGGGTTGAAATCAAATGTGGAAGTTTAAAGGATGAGTTCCTATAGGACTCTTTGGCCTTAGGACTGCCCTGGGTGGCCTGGTCTGGTGAAGGGGCTGGCTTACACACACACTACACTTATACACTACACCTATACACTACACTTTCACACACCCATACCTAACTTGACCTCCTGACTCATGTGGGTGATTCACATGGATGGTCCTTAACCCCTAAGCCCTTGGCTAAGAGGGTTAGGAACAACGTAGTGAATGCCTCAAATGGGTCCCTTCATGGCTCATATGGGCTTGATATGGCTTCATGGCTCAACCAAAATGACTTCTTTCCACTTATATCCACCCAATCTTTAATTTTCCAAATTTTCAATTTTTGACCCCCGGGACCCTACACCCGCTTAGCCTACCCAAAACCCCCGAAATTACCCAAATTTCTCAAAATTTCTAAATTATCCAAAATTCTCCAAAATCATTCCCAAACATTTCCACATCACTTAAATTGATCATCCATACCCAAAAATACCAAAAATTCCAAGAAAACCTCCCAATACCCTCCAAATACCCAAAATACCCCTCTTGGCCAAAAAAATCCAAAAATTCAGAAATTTCCCAGAAAATTCCAGAAAATCCCAAATATTCCCAATTTCATTTTGTCCAACTACACCATGGGCCAATTTTGTCAATTTACCCTACTTTTGTCAAAACCCCCAATTTGACCCATTTTAACCCTAAGTGAACCCAATGTCAAACTAAACCTACCCAATTGACCCCAATTTTGGTCCAATTCAATTCTAAACTTCAATTCAATATCCCCAATACCAATCTAGACCAAATCCAAGTCCAATTTGATTGACATTTGGTTCCAATCTCACTTTTGGCCTTAAAGCCCAATTTGGACCCATGACCCAAACCTAACCCAAACTCACCCAACTCAATTCCAATTAACCCCAAATCTTTTCTAAATCTTCCTTAACATTCCCACAAACAAAATACTAACATGATCTGCCCAAAATTTGGACCCAAACCCCACTCAAACTCAACCCAAAGTTAAAAGGCCCTATTTTGACCTAAACCCAAACCTAACCCAAATGAGCCTAAACCCCAAAATCAAAGCCCAACCAAAGTCAAAACCTTTTTGAAACACTCCCATAAACATTTCTCAACATTGATTTTATATCAATTTCAACCCTAGCCCAACATTATCCCAAGTTAGCCCAATTTGACCTACATAGGCCCACTTACCAAATAAATCCAAATTCAAACCAATTCAACTCCAAATCACACCAAATTGATTCCAAGCCCTTCATAGAACATCCCTAAACCAATTATGACATTTATTTGACAAAGTTCTTCACAAAATCTTTACCCAAATGCCCATCCTAAAATCGAAAATCCCATTCCCCTTAAACTTTCCTAAAAGCCCACTTCACCACATCCAAAGGCCCAAAATCTACCCTAAAGCCCACATGACATCTCCATTTGTCATCCACTTAATTAAAGCCATTACCTAAGTCCTAAATTCACCATCAAATTATTCCAAATCAAGCTCCATGCAAATTTTCACCAAAATATCCAAAATTCTTAAAACCCATTTCCATGAAATTGACCAAACCTTTTCCCAAGCCAAAGGTGAGCCATTCACAAGCCATATGAAGCCATGAAAGTTTGGCATGTGACCATGCCATTAATGGCAAAAGGAGGAGGTCCTTTAACCATCTCCTAAAAGTCATTAGCCTTAAGCATGTCTCCCCTTAACCAAGATTTAATCCAAATATTCTTGGATAAGGACATCACCACCTCTTGACCAGCTAGCCTAACCGATCTTCTCGGCCCAAGACCAGCCATGGGGAGGTGAACCCAACCCAAACCAATGGGTTGACCAATTTCAAGCCAAAGTGGCCTCTCCCCCATTCCATTTTAATCCAAACACTTTACACATGTCCAAGCCCAATTGACTTCACCATTGCCAAGCCCTGACCTCCCCGGTCGAGATGGTGACCCATGCTCGCCGGCCGCCCGCCTGGATCGCCGGAAAACACCACACCCGAGAGCTCACATGTGAGCCAACCTTGAAATTCCACCTTGCTGAGCTGCCCCATGCCCAATGGCCACCATGGCTGTTCTTCCCATGACCAGAGCAGCTGATCCCAACCCTTGGCCATCCCTGGGAGGCTCTCCAGCCACCTCTATTTAAACCCGACCCCCTCACGGCCATGAGAAGAGAGTTGCACAAACCTTGCCGAAACTCTGCCAAAATTGTTCCAAACCCTTCTCCACCCTTAGAGCAGTTGATCCCCAGTGTCAATTTGCCCTAATCCCCACTGATAAAATCCAATTTCCCAACTGAAATTCCACCCAAAACCAGGACACTTCTCCACGAGTGAGCCAATTCCCAAATTGATTGGTTCTACACCTTCACCAGCACCGAGGGAAGGTGTCCACCAGCAAAAGCTCCATCTCCGAGGCCACCCGGTTGCTCCAGACCTCCAAGCTTTGTGATCGGGCTTGGTCGAAATCACATCTAGACAATTCACTGCGACCGAGAGACTTCATCCGGAGCTTCGCCGGGATCCAATCGAAGGTGCAACAACTCTCGGATCGAAGCCACACTTCTCCGAGCAAAGGTATGAGCTAATTCTTCATCCCGAGCTTCCGGAGATTCTCCATTTCAAATGCCTTAGTTTCAATGCATGATAGCTCGTATAGATGTGTTCGTCTCTTCAAGACGAATCCATAGAGCATAAGAACATGAAAATCCATTGAGTATCGAGTGAGATCTTAGGGATTTAGTGTGGACGGCTCTCGGGTGAGGACGCTCGGGGACGATGAACGGATGCCATCCATTCAATACACGCGCGGACGAACGGCTCAGATGGCGTCGGACCAGGAGACGGTACGAGAACCGCGGGGCCCGGACTGCTGACTCAGGTGGCGGCGTCGAATAGGAACGCGACACGCGGCGTTTCGGAGATGCCGAGGATGAGTTGGCACCGCGTGGATAAATAGAAAATTAGGGTATTTTTTTTAATTTATTTAATTCCCTAAATTTCAAAAATTCATATCTCCGTGTAGAAAAATCGGAAAAATAAAATAAAAATACCCTCTTGCTCGAGTGAACGGAGGAGAATAATGTGGAAAAGAAATCATTTAATTTCATCAAGTATTTTATTTTTTATAATTTATTTACTCTCTGCATACTTTTAATTCTCCATGCATGTATACAATTCACCATGGCATGAGATCATAGGGCTTTTGAAGCCTCCGAATTTGGGAACATTCCCCGAATTTTCCAAAGTCGAGGCCATCCCTATAAAAAGTTATTGATTTTTCAAATTCATGTTGCTGTTTTGAGTATTTTAATTCCAAAAAATAGCATGTTGTCAAATAAATTCTAGGAAAATTTGGTGATGTTTCTTATGACCAGAGAACCTTAGGAAAAATAGGTTTTGACTTAGTTCATCTAAAACAACCCTAATTGGCTTAAACACCCAAAATAGGTCTCTAATTAATTAGAGTTAACCATGCATCAAATTGACTTGAAATCAATTCTCCACTAACCTTTAGGATCAGAGGAACCCACCATAAAAATTTGAGGTCAATTGGACTTGGTTAGCCCCACTAATTGGGTTGATTAAGCCACTTAGCCATTTTAAACTTTAAAAATTCATAACTTTTAAAATACCTTTCAAAAAATCACCAAATTGGTTTTGGAGCCTCTCTGATATCAGGGGAACCTGATAAAATTAAAATTTCAATTTTCTAAAAAAGTTGATTTTTAATAATATTTTAATATTTTTAATAATTAAAAAATAATAAAAATCACAAAAATAATAAAATTCACCAAAATGTCACATTTTGAATTTTAATCACATAGGAACAAATCCCACATTTTTCTTAGGTCTATTTAGTGAGATATTAAATTTTAAAGCTTTAAGGTAATTTTAAAATTAAAAAAATGTATTTTCTAGCATTTTCACTAAAATAATTATAATAAATCATACAAAAATCAGAAAATTATAAAATTTGATTCTCTGATTTTCTTGATATCAGAGAGATTTTGGAAAAATATAAAATTCATTTTTCAACATTTATTTTATTTTTAAATTAATTAACACTCCAAAACTTAAAATAATTATAATAAAAATAATATAATTCAAAAAATCACCAAAATTGGTCCAAGTGATCCTCTGGTCATTAGGAATGTCCTCTAATTTTCTTAAGGACAGAAACTTTCCCTTGGTTATGTTATTAAATTTTCCTTGAAAATCTCTATTTTCTACCAAAAATAATTATATAAATAAATTAAATACAGAAAAATCACATTTTCTCCTCTCATGTCTTTATTGACATATGAGTGAAGTCATATAAAAATTTCAAGTTCATTTGAATTCAATTTAGTGAGTTATGAAATTATTAAGCTTAAAGGGTAAAGTGGTAATTAAATTTTTTAATCCTTAATTAAAACTTTAGGTTTAATAAAAAAATTAACAAGTAAAATATTTGATCCTAATCTGATTTGGATGATTGAAATTTAAATGATTAAAGGGTAGAAACCCATTAAGCAATTTTAAAATGATTAAACTTTAATTAAATAATTGATTAAATTTGGAAGAATAATAAAATTGGAATTATTAAAATAGGGATATTATTAGGAAGAGATTTATTCTTTAATTTAAAAATCCCTAAATTAATTATCTCATTAATATCCAATTCTTAATCAAAATGATAATTCAAATTCAAAACATTAAAAGACTTAATCATTAAACTAAAATTAAATTATTAAACTCTTTTAAAAAATTTCAATTAAAATTAAAAAATAAAATTAAATTAAAATTAAATTAAATTAAATAAATTAAATTAAATTAAATTAAATTAAATTAAATAATTAAATTAAATTAAATTAAATCAAATTAAATTAAATTAAATTAAATAAATAAATTAAATTAAATTAAATTAAATTAAATCAAATTAAATTAAATTAAACAAATTAAATTAAATTAAATTAAATTAAATAATTAAATTAAATTAAATTAAATTAAATCAAATTAAATTAAATTAAATTAAATTAAATTAAATCAAATTAAATTAAAATTAAATCAAATCAAATTAATTAAACATCAAATCAAACTCAATTGAATTAAATTAAATTAAAATTAAAACTCAATTAAATTAAATTAAATTAAATTAAATTGAATTAAATATAACATCACCTAAAAGAGAAAGAAATTAAATATAAAGCAACTTGAACACTATTCCAAATTTAAACCCATTAACTTAAATCAAATCATTTGAATACCAATTTACCCTTGAAAGTTTTAGTCATCATAACTCCTAAATAGAACATTAAATGAAATGTTACTTCACTCATAGGATATTCAAATGTCCTAGTTCACTGAGCAAGACTTGAATTCCCGGACGATTAATTCATTTGTATAATTAAACTCATTTGGACTTAAAACAATCCTAAAAATATTGAAAAGATGTTTAAGATTCTTCTTAAGCACTTCCTCAATATGATAGGACATTTATAAGAACAATTGAATTTAATTATTCTTTGATGAAGAAAATCGTCTTCAAACCAAAACACAGAGAACCTAGACGTCATAGGAAATGACTAGCTATAGGATTAGGAATTTGGTAGAAAACCATAACCCTTCCCTTAGCTTTACCTAGGAACTTGCTTAAATATTCTAATTGTGTTTTAAGTGCAGCTTGGGATGATGGGAAGACCCTCCAGGTACGCTTTTATTTTATTGCAATTTACTTTCTTGCAATTTACATTATTGCAATTTATTTAACCGCATTGCACTTACTTTTCTTGCATGATAAACAACTGTTGCATGAAAACTCACACCTTTAGGATAGCCCTAAAACTGAAACCAAAACTAAGTTAAAAGTCATTGCAAGATAAAATTCACCGCCACAACATTTCAAAATATAAAACAACTCAAAATTTAATCACAAACGGAACACAAAACTACAATTACAATTAAATTAAAACGTTCGTTGGATGATCGGGAATACCTCGGATGATGTAACCTACGTGTTGCTAACGGGATTTCCCACGGTCTAAATGAAAGTGTGGAACTCATTCGATTGAGTTTAGCAAATTCATCCGGACTAAGTGAATCCGATAAAAATAATGATGCCGGAAGGATGAAACCGTGGGATCTTAACCGGTGTCGTTATAATCAACTTTAAGATTTGTTTTAATTAAAACACAAAAAACACTTGGAAATTAAGACTTCTCTAAACCAAAACACTTTTCTCATCCCCGATTTATGACTTCTAAAACTAAACCTCTGCAACAACAAGGAGCTCGGAGCATGGTGGGCAGGCACGGCCATCGTCATCAGCCAAAACCCGAGTCTACTTCGACAGAAACTTTCCTAGAATTAAACAACAAAGCCATAGGACTTCGAGGTAGTTTGCACTAGTGCAACATAAATCCTCAACTCTTCGTTAGGCATTTGCATTGCAAATTAAGCCCTAACCGGTCTTAGGATTCCGAGGTAGTCGTCTGATACGACATAAACCCTCACATCTTCGAGGCTATTTGTATGATTCTATCATATAAATATAAGTCCTAATTAACTAAAATTGGCAAAATCAAAACATTTAAATAAATATTAGGACTTTCTTAAATCCAAGCCAAACAATAGGATAGTCGGGAAATTACCGAAGTCCGCTTCGAATCTGTGATTTCTCCTACCTTTCTTCCTTTGGATTCCCAAAACAAAATGTTCCAAATTTGATCCATTCCCTATTGAAATTCCAAATTTCAATCCCTTGAAAATCTTAAACTTTGAAATTCTTGAGAGCAGAATTATTGATTATTATCGAGAGTTTTCTTAGGTGATTCCCATCACTTAGGATGTAATTAACTATAGGGGCTTGCCCTTATAGGGAATTTTAAAGAACCTGGGTAATATAAACCTCGTTTAATGTTTTCATATTAAGCGAGGGAATTTCGTCGGCTTATAAAATTGGTTCGCGGACCAAACGGATGTCACAAATCTTCTAGTTTATTTAATCGAGCCCCACCGTCAAGCGAGTGTGTCTATCCTTAGGGATAGATACACGGTTTGTGGTGCGGTGCTCGTTTATATAAACTATTTGGGATGTGGGATCGGTTTAATCTCATATCTTAAAACCTTCAAATTTAAAATTATTTTCAAAATCAAATACTACTTTTCAAATTATTTATTTTAATTAAATTAAGAATTCGCCGACAATTTCTGTAGGCGACCCCTCTTCAAAACACAACACACATAACCTAAAAATAAGCCGTACAAATTCTGGCGACTCCGCTGGGGAAAATTCCTCTCTCCATTATAATCAGATAATTCTGCTTTCAAAAATCGGTAGTGCATCCATGTCCTTAGTGGGTCAAACTACCCTTCTTTCCGTTGGAATACTATGTTCATTTCTATCTTGAATAAGTATAGCCAACATTCTCTCGGATTTAGGAGCCACTTGTTTAGACACCCTTAAACGAGAGAGGTTCCGAGATCCTTTTACCTCATTTTCGAGGTGGGGTGGACCCCAATAGGTGTTAGTTTAGGAATGATCCTTCGAGTCGAGAAGTCTTGTTTAAGATTTTCTTTTCCTTTCCAACTCTGAATCGGATTCCTTACCTTCTCTACACCTTTGAACATTCCGTTCTAAATAAACAAACCCTCTAATAAGTGACTCTTTTTTCCTTCTTATAAATACATGAACAAGAATGTGTTCGGACTCTTTTCAATTCCTTTCTTTTCGTCCTAAAGAAAAGAAGCATAGCTTGGGACTGACAACTGGAATCTACCTCGCGAAATGGAAGCCCCGAAGCTGATTTTCTCCTTCACCAACGGACTGGACTTCGCCGTCTATAGGGATGAGCTGCCCGACAATGGGATCATCCGATTTGGACAAGGATTTGAAAACACGAATGTCAAAGTCACCGACGTCTCCCTCTTTGCACTGACGAACAAGGTATCTGAAGCTGAGGAACCGCTGCTTGAGTTCAACCTTAGGTCGACCCAAGAGTTTCCTCCCCGCAAAGGATCCCGACTAGAAGGAGTATCGCCGTCCGCAGGAGGACTGTTCTTACTACCCCCACCGGTCTAGTTGTTTCGCACCTATCCCGACTTCCGCCAAATCAAAGGGGAAAGAAATCCGGAACTATGGTAAACTCGTTACCGTGGAGGGTACGGATCTTCTCGTAAGACCTTCGTTTTTGAAATCGGGTCCGGTTCAAAGATTCCGTCACCGACAAGGACCCGAAGAAGAAACGAAGTAGAAGGATCGCCGGAGAAGCCGGAGCCGCCGAGATTGCTTTCTGGAGGAAATTCCGGAGCTGCCGGAATATACACCGCTACCGGAATATACACCGTCGCCGACTACATACCACTTTTGGGAGGAAGCGGGTTCCATCCCCTCTCCGCCGCAGAGGATGAGGAGAATGTTCGCAAGATTGCTTGCCACATTACCTCGGCCCGCATACTACAACGATAGCCGCAAGAAAAGAACTAGAACTACGTCGTTTGCTCGACCGCAAACTTTGGTAGAAAAGTTAGCAAGGAAGGAAAAGCTGCCCGTATCGGAGATTCTACGAAGGATAGGGCGGGTGCCGGTCAAATCTCGTCTTGGGCCCCGAGTAGAACCCGCCGTCATGACGGAAAAGCCAAGCAAGAGAATGAAGGCTAGCCCGCCCGTCGTAGTCTCGGGATTACGGATTAGGGAGGATACCACCTTCCAGGCATTTGGCCGACTGCACCATCCGGTCCTAGACCTTCTGTCGCTAGAAGGATGGTATGGCGTCCCACTACTGGGCAGTTGAGATTGAAACGACAGCCCGAGAAAGAAAGTCTCGCCAGGAGGCTGGAATCTGAAGAAAGTGCTACTGCGATAAAGGGGACTCGTGAAAAAGGGACCCGGCAGCTATCACATGACAACCGCAAAGACACACAGAAAGCTCCGCTGGAAGATGCCATGGAAAAGTTGAGAACCGATATCCGACGATTGACAAAAGAAAGAGAAGAAAAGTTCGGAGATGAGATCGATTCATCGGAGTTCATGGACGACGAATATGCATAAATCAATATGGTTGAGACACGAGCTTCATCAGCTTCGCAAGGTGCTCCTGCAGCCACGAGAAGAGAGGAGCCGAGCCGATGAGAAGGCGGCTTCAGGAAAAAGACGACACGATCGCTCAAATGGCGAAAAGGATGGAAGAGATGGCCGTAGCTCCGGCCACTCTCCGCAGTCAAGTACAACCACATAGAGAGACACCCCGGAGGTCATTCACATTGTAGACGGAGGAAAGGAGATTACATCCGTCAATGGGGATGACCGGCTAAAAAGGATACAAGCACAAACTATGATCCCTGAAAAGGATATCAAGAACTTGGTAGAACAACAGGTGCGAGAAGCCTTAGCACAATCGAAGAACGGGACATCCATTCGGACGGGTATACCTTACCCAGAAGAATTCGACGCCGTCCGATACCCGAAAGGCTTCGTACCACCTCTCGTTCAAGACCTTCGACGGAGCCGGGAACCCCCGACGAGCATGTTGCACACTTTCGTGCCGCGTTGTTGCAATGCCGGTGGGAGCGATGCATTACTCTTCCGACGGTTCGTCGGCGGTCCGTCGGGAATCGCCTTCGGCCGGTATGCGAATTACCCAATGGCTCGGTGAAGACATTCTCGGAGCTAGAGAGCCTCTTCATCAAGCGATTTGCCGGAGCTCGGCACCACATCACTATAGGTGATTTAGTGGTAGAGAAACAAAGGCCGAATGAAACTTTGGTGGATTACATACTTCGATGGAGAAACTTGAGCATGAAGTGTGAACCACAACTGCAAGAACAACATGCGATCGGCATCTTGCTTAAAAGCATTCACGGCCCGATAGCACTTCTCCTCAAAGGATTCACTATTAAGACTTTTGAGAAGTTGTTAAGCAAGGCCGGAAGCTTGCAAGAAGAGGCGAAGCAATTAAGTTTCGCCGACAAGACGGACGAGCGAAGCCGGTGAAGACCTTCGAAAAGAAATTCGGGATCATTGCAGCAGTTGATAAAGGCAAGCAACCGATGCAAATACCACCGGAACGGCCGCAGCAACCACAACAGAATTACCAGCAACCCCGGTCCAGCTATCAGTTGTCTCCGCAGTATGAACAACCGCCTCGTCCGCAACGTACATTAAGGGAGCTTCTAGCGAGAGAATATCCGTTCAAAAATGAAGCGAGCATCGAAAATGTTCCGTAGCCTAATGAAGACTCCAGATTTCCAGTGCCGGAACCTAAAAGACCCAGAGGAAGTCAACAAGAAAGGTGATCCCAACTTTTGCCCCTACCACCGGATGCTTGGGCACAAGATAGAAGATTGCATTACCTTTAAAAGTTGGCTCAACGACAATCTTCGGAAAGGAAATATAACAATCCCGAAGGAGTACATGAAGGAACCCCAGAAAGGAGGTTCCGTCAATGTTATCTCAACTGATCCCGTCATTCCGATAGATCCCTATGCAACTGACGATGGATGGACCACCGCTCGGACAAGGTCCTCGAAGAAGATTTTAGACAAGCATCCGAACCGCCTCGGTGCGAGCTTCAATTCGAGTTCGAGACTCGTTAAGCCGGTACTATCACTTGCGATAGAAAAACCACCTCAACAGGAGGCGATCGAAGAGAAGAAGAGAATTGACGAAGAAGAGAGGACCGAGGCTCCTAAGGCTAGACTAGGGGCTGCTTATCCTAGGATAGTTGTTTCCCATTCGGGGGAGAAATCCCTCGAACCTCTGATTTTGTATGATTATCTGCTCACTTCGGTGGGATCATATAATGATAAGGGTGATGGCGTTGGCTACGTTTTGATCGTTTCTAACGATTACGTAACTAGCGACAATCCGGACATCGATTTCGATACCAACGACAATTCTCAAATCATACACGATCTCGACAATCAAAATAACGAAGAAGACATCCATCAAGGAGGCTACGAGAGTTCAACAAGCAACGGATCTATCTGTGAGTTTCGAGGAGCTCCAGTCACGATAGAATTAGAGCCTTCAGATTCTGAAGATAATCCGGAAGAGCCTGTCATTCCGATTCAGGAGGAGACACCGGTAAACTCAACACTAAATTCAGAAGAAATTACAGAAGTCAACTTAAGAAGTGGAAGAGTTCTACCTCCAAGAATGGGTCCGAAAGACAAAGGAAAGCAGGTGGTTATTCAAGAAGAACCAACTCCAGCAGAAGAAATACCCGTTCGAGAAGAAGCCGAGACGCATGAAAATAAAGTGGACTACAACGTACTAGCCCATCTTAGGAAACTACCGGCCAAACTGAGCATTTACGATGCTCTCATCTTATCAAAGGAGATGAGAGAAGCTCTGATCAAGGCCTTACTTGATCCGGAAATTTGTTTCGCTCAAATGGCCGGAGATTCCTTAGATGAGGTTTGCTTGTTAAAAGAACAGTGAGGCGTTACCTTCACGGACAGTGACCTACTACTTGGGACAGTAGATCACAACCGACCGTTGTACATTTCAGTTACAATTGGAAAGTTTACGCTCTCCAGAGTATTGGTGGATCCAGGAGCATCAATCAATATAATGAGTCTTCGAACACTAGCATACTTGGAAATTGATGCTCGCGAGCTCGAAGCAGACAAAATGTTATTAAGAGGATTCAACCGAGAAAGGAGAAAGAGCCCTCGGGTCGATAACGCTATCGATGAAGACCGGTGACTTAGCAAAGACAACCGCGAAATTTCACATAATTGATTCGAAACTTCGTTCAACACTCTACTGGGCCGACCGTGGATACATGAAAACAGGATGGTACCATCATCTCTGCATCAGTGCATCAAATATTACGATGGAAGGGAACAGTGCATCAAAGGTGACTTACAACCATTCTCCGTACATAAGATTGGAATCCACGAAGACGCAGCCTATTATGCACCACCGAAGAAAACAATCTTCTCCAGAGATACCGTAACAAATCAAGCAAAGAAAGTTCAGGACGACGAAGAACCTGAAGTTCTAGTCCAACAGTCACTCACCACTCCCTTCCGGCGAGATGGTGAAGGTTTCTCCACAACTCGCATCCGAGGTCGAGGCCGGGGACGAGGCCGTGGTAGAGACGTTAGGACAATTGGACAGAGGAAACCAGCCATCAATGTTGATTTGAATGATAGTTCTGAAGAAGAAAAGGAAATCAAGCAAGAAGCAGCAACAATAAGTCGAAAGAAGCCGCAATTCAAGATCTCCCTCGAAGATGAAAAGAATGAAGAATACAAATCGATGTACGAGAAGATTAACCACTACGTACATACTATGACCCTAACCCCGATCCATTCTAACAAGATCGAGGGTATGGTGGTCAAAGAGGTACGTAACGATGGTGCAAGGCCAATCAAATTCTACCGTGGTGCTTCTACCTCCAAAAGCGAAAATAATGTACAATTCGAAGATGTCACTTCATCGAATTAATGGAATTACCTTTTGAGTGGTACTCTCCCTGTGTTCAAAATTTAATTCAACGTGGTTTCTTACCTCGACAATGGACAAAAGGCCAATCACAACATTTTGAAAAATTATGGAATAACTCCGGTCGTCCACCCAATTCAAAGTATGGACTCGGATTCGGCACGATAGGGTCGGTTGACGATACCGAATTTTGCTTGGTTGTCACTTGCAAGTCCAATGAAAACTGCATGGAAACTACAGACGAACTCGAAGATTTACAAATTGGAGACGCTCCACCAGAATTCGAAGAAGAAATTAAATCCACAATAGATGAGTTAACGGAAGTTAACTTAGGTACTAGCGAAGAGCCTAGACCTACCTTTGTTAGCTCCTTACTCAACAAAGAAGACTCCGAAGAAATAATCAAATTATTAATGGAATTTAAAGACTCGTTTTGCTTGGAATTATGACGAGATGCCGGGATTAGCTCCGGAGGTCGCAATCCATAAGCTAGGAGTGGATCCTACTGCATTCCGGTCGGACAAGGTCCCGGAAGAATGCGTCCGTAAATCGAACAACAAGTCATAGCCGAAGTTAAAAAGCTAATAGACGCTAAATTTGTCCGTGAAGAACAATACCCGACTTGGTTAGCCAATGTGGTGCCGGTCGAAAGAAGAATGGTCGGATCGAATTTGTGTAGACTTCGGAGATTTAAACAAGGCATGTCCAAAGGATGAATTCCCTCTACCGATCCCGAACTAATGATCGACATTGCTTCGACACATGAAATATTCTCATTCATGGATGGATCTTCGGGATACAACCGGATAAAAATGGCTCCAGAAGATGAAAAGCTTACGAGCATTCGAACGCCGATCGGAGTATTTTGCTACACGATGATGCCATTCGGATCGAAGAACGCAGGAGCAACCTACCAAAGAGCAAAGACAAGAATTTTTGATGATCTCATCCACAATCAAGTCGAATGCTACGTGGACGATGTGGTCATCAAAAGCAAAGTAAAGGAAAACCACTCGTATGATTTGAGAATTGTTTTCGAACGATTAAGACAATTTAACCTTAAGATGAATCCCTTAAAATGCGCCTTCGGCGTCACCTCCGGAAATTCTTAGGATTCGTTGTCCGACATCGTGGAATTGAAATCGACCCGGAAAAGATTAAAGCTATCTTAGAAATACCGCCTCCCAAAACCTTAAAACAATTACGATCTTTTCAAGGGAAGTTGGCATATCTTCGACGCTTTATCTCGAACTCGTCGAGTAGGTGTCGACCTTTCTCGGCACTAGTTAAAAAGGACGCCAAATTTATTTGGGAAGAAAAATGCCGGAAGGCCTTCGAGGACATTAAACAATATTTAATGACACCTCCTGTCTTAGCAGCCCTGAGTCTCGGGTAGACCGCCGATACTTTACACCGCGGCTCTAGACGACTCTCTCGGAGCCTCGTTAGCCTGAGTCAATGATGAGGGTAAAGAAAATGCTCTTTACTACTTAAGCCGTCGTTTACTTCCGACGGAGGTAAGGTATCCCGCAATTGAAAAGCATTGTTTGGCCCTGATCTTCGCCGCCCAAAAGCTCGAGCACTACATGCTTTCTCATAAGGTCAACCTGATCTCGAAGTTTAATCCGTTGCAATACTTGATGACTCGTCCAACACTTTCCGACGGACTTGCCGGATGGTCAATGATATTATTGCAATTCGATATAACTTTCGTGCCTCTGCGTGCCAGTAAAGGGACAAGTCTTAGCAGACTTCCTCGCAGCGCACCCTTTGCCGGCAGAATCTCCTCTCAATGATGATTTGCCAGATGAACAAATAATGAACCTAGAAGACCTTGATGATCGACGTTGGGAATTATATTTCGACGGAGCATCTTCAGCACACAAAGACGAAGAATCGCAAGTGATAGTGCCCGGTAAGGCAGGAATCGGGCTAATCTTTATAACGCCGGAGCAGGGGATGTTAAGATACTCCTACCACTTGACGGAACCGTGTACAAACAATGAAGCGAGTAATACGAAGCCCTCATAACGGGACCGGAATTAGCTATTCAAATGGGGATAACGGACATCAACATCTACGGGGATTCGCAGTTAATCATTCAACAGATCGCCGGACAATACAGAATTTTAAAGCCAAGACTCGAGCAATACTTCCAGTACGCCATACAGTTGTTGGAACAAATTCCAAATGTAACGATCTACAAAATTCCCAGAAAAGAAAATGCTTTAGCAGATGCTTTAGCCCGTCTCGCAAAAGAATTCGCCTGTTTGCAAGATGAATCAGTGGAAGTGTCAGTTCACGGACGCCAGGTCCTATCACAGCTCGACATGGACACAATACACAAATCGAGAAAAAGAAAAAGAATCGGTTGCAGTAGTGACGAGAAAACACGAGAAGATTGGCGACAACCATTGATGGACTACCCGCAAACAGGAAAGCTACCGGACGATAGGTCGCTAGCCCATCGGATCAAGAAAAGAACTCGTCCTACGCATTAATAAACAACACATTGTACGGAAGGTCTTTTGATCAAATGTGGCTAAGATGCCTAAGCGGGTCCGAGGCCCGTGAAATCGTTAAAGAGGTGCATTCGGGACTCCGTGGCGCTCACCGGTCGGGTCCGAAGATGAAAATGAAAATTAAAAGACTAGGGTAGTATCGGCCCTCGATGATGACCGACCGCATGAAAATCGCCGAAGAGCCGTCACCAATGCCGAGTGCACGGAGTGGTTCTACACCAACCTCCAAATGTGCTACATCCAACAATTGCGTCGTGGCCATTTAAATGTTGGGGCACAGATATAGTAGGTCCAATAGAACCACCATCTTCAAAAGGACATCGTTTCATTCTTGCGGCTACAGATTACTTTTCCAAGTGGGCAGAGGCAGTTCCACTTAGAGAAGTGAAAGCACACCACGTGCTACGGTTTTTCAAGAACCAAGTTGTCTACCGTTTCGGAGTGCCGCGCGAGATCATCTCGGATAATGGGTCGGCATTCGAAGCACACAAATCAACAATTTTGTCGGGAGACACGGAATCGACCGGCGATACTCAACAATTTACTACCCAAGAGCAAACGGTCTCGGCGAGGCTTTTAATAAAACTCTCGTTCAAATCTTAAAGAAAACTTTGGACGATAATAAGAGAAATTGGCACGAGAAATTGTTAGAAGCCTTATGGGCCTACCGGACAACTTTCGAACTCCTACTCGAAGCTACACCTTACGCTCCGGTGTATGGGTCCGAGGCGAGTGTTACCTTTAGAGGTTCGGCTTCCTTCACTCGGAATTGCAGTTGCAAACAAGATCACGACGAAGAAAACGCCAAATTACGACTCGAAGAATTAGAAAGCTTGGAAGGGAAAAGGCTTGCAGCGCAACGGAATTTAGAACTATACCAAGCTAAGATGGTTCAAGCCCATGACAAAGCGGGTCCGCCCAAGAACCTTCAAAGTTGGTGACTTAGTTCTCGTTCTCAAGAGACCTATTCTTGCACACCGCAAGATAGGAGGAAAATTTGAACCCACTTTGGAAGGACCGTTTGTGGTTGAAGCGATATACTAAGGAGGTTCCTACCGGCTAGTGAATTGCCGGGGAGAACGACATATGCTTCCGATCAACGGACGATACTTGAAAAAGTATTACACTACCCGATGTTTCGAAGGAATGAATTCTTCATCCCTAAGAAACACGGGCGAAGTAATTACTTATGATTGGGTCCGAACCCAAAAATAATAAAATGTGTTAAAATAAATAAAGTCATGATAATTAAGTTTTCCTTGTTTTCTTTTTCAAATCAAAATCTCTTCCCTGATCTTAGCCTACTTCATTCCTGTTAAATTTGAAAATAAAATATATATATAAAAAAAAAATGTGTTTCTTTAATAAACATTTTCTTAATGTTCTTGTTCTTAGTACAGCCCCTGATCCTTTTCCTTGTCTTTTCGCAGGGAAATGTCGAACGGGCGGTTGGTCTTGAACTTTAAGAATGGCGTAAGCCTTGCACTCGATGAAAAGAGGGTGAAAGATGGAGCGATAATCGAGATTGACTCGGATTTCGCACCGGCGAGCCTACAAGTACGAGGAAAGTGACCGGGTCCCGCTTAACCGAGAAGAACTACCCGGGCGTGACAGTGATGAAAGTGGGTGGCCCAAGCCACCAATCCAACAACAAGAAAAGAAAAGCAAACACCGAAGAAGATAAGAAAATGAAGTCCGTAGTCGCTACAGCGGAGGGCAGGCTTGTCAGCGCCGCACCCACAGAGATTCATGAAGTTCGAAGGGCTACTCTCACAGTCACGCAACGAAGAAATAAGAATCGCCGTATCCGTAAGATGTTAACAAAACTAGCTGCGGACCAGCGCGACGAGACAGTTGCTAATGCCAGTACATACACTTCGAGGACACCGGTTCACCAGGAACCTGAAGAAAGGAGGCCAGCTCCTAGGATAACAGAAAGAACCAGGGAAATCTCACAAAGACCAGAAGAAAGAAGGCTACCACGCCACCGGATAGAACCACCAGTAATGCATGACCTTGTTGCAGAAGCAACCCCGGGGATGTCCCGACAGGCATCATCCCTGAGGAGCCGAGGTATGCAGGAGAACGTGAAGGGATTGAACCATATATCCCACAATATGTCACAAGGCCTCGCCATCTGCAGATCATTCCGGAATACGAGCTGGAGAGGATGCAAAATGTTGAAAAGAAAACCTTTGAATACTTCAAGAGAATTAAAGGAAGAAGAATCAACATACTAGAGGGCCTCGAGCTACATACCGACGTATTCTCCGAGTATGAACAACAGCAAATCGTGGATTGTATCCGGGATTTGAAAAGAATGGGCCGAGCAGGCCGCCTAAGGGAAAATACCTACTCAGAACCCCGAAGATGGATGCCAGGAAAGGGAAGAATCACAATACAATGCGGATGCTGCTACAACTTTGCTGAAGACAGAAAGGAAAGGGATACTCCGTCATGGGCAAGTAGATCCGATGCCATTAGTCATCAAGAGAATGGTAAAAAGATTGATAACATGGAGGGTACTGCCAGCAGATTGCATACCCAATAGCTGCATTATCAACATCTACAAACAAGGTGACTGCATACCCCCACATATAGATCACCACGACTTCGTCAGACCTTTCGCACGCGTCTCTTTCCCGAACGAGTGTAACATCATGTTTGGATCCGACCTCCGGATAGCAGGCTCGGGTGAGTTCCGAGGGCCAGTAAAGATACCTTTACCGGTAGGTTCCGTCATGATACTGAAGGGCAACGGAGCAGATATCGCTAAGCATTGCATACCAGGAGTGCCAGTGAAGCGGATCTCAGTTACTTTCAGGAGAATGGACGACAGCAAGACACCTTACCATTTCCAACCAGACCCAGAGCTAGAGAGCCTCCGGCCTTACGAGCTGTGAGTTACATGGGAAATATCACACCTCCAACGTACATCCAGCCGGCATCCTTGCCAAGGATGGCTTGGAAGGTGATGTTATTAACCATGTACCCCACTATTCAGACATGGATTTTTTGACAGATGCTTCTCTTGATGGATCGACAAAGATCATACATAGTCCGTTTTGAGTATACATGGATTGTATGAAATGTATTCCAGATCGAGTTGTATGATGTATTTTCAACATGATTGGAATGAAAGTGACCATGTCACATTTTTGGCCTTCACCTCTTTTGTGCAAATTGATTAGGAAACGCCATTAAAGTTAAATGAAACTTCGAACAAAGAACAGAAAAGAAACAAAAAAAAAGGATAAAAGGAAACTTTCTTTAAAGATCTAAAAATGACAAACACCAAATTCACATGAACATTAAATAAACAATAAAGTAAAATTTGAATCATTAAAAGATAAACAAAATCAACATAAGTGTTAAATCAAATCTCAAATCAAATTCTCAATCAGATTCCAAATCCAATCTCGATCAAATTTCAAATTCGTTCTTCCAAATTTCAAATCAAATCTTAAATCAAATTTCAATCGAGTTCAAACTCATCCTTCCAAATCTCAAATTAAATCTTTCCAGATTTCAAGTCTCAATCAAATTCAAATTCAATTTCTTCCAGATCTCGAATCAAATACCAATCAAATTCAACCTTTTGGGTCAAGGATTTTACATCCAAGACTGCACTGCTTTAGGATTCTTTTCCTATTGCACTGAAATACATCAAATTCAACCTTTTGGGTCGAGGATTTTATATCCAAGACTGCACTGCTTTAGGATTCTTTTCTATTGCACTGAAGTACATCAAATTCAAACTTTTGGGTCGAGGATTTTTACATCCAAGACTGCACTGCTTTAGGATTATTTTCTATTGCACTGAAATACATCAAATTCAACCTTTTGGGTCAAGGATTTTACATCCAAGATCGCATCGCTTTAGGATTCTTTTCCTATTGCCACCGAAATATATCAAATTCAAACTTTTGGGTCGAGGATTTTACATCCAAGACTGCACTGCTTTAGGATTCTTTCCTATTGCACTGAAATACATCAAATTCAAACTTTTGGGTCGAGGATTTTATATCCAAGATCGCACCGCTTTAGGATTCTTTCCCATTGCACTTGAAATACATCAAATTCAAACTTTTGGGTCGAGGATTTTACATCCAAGATCGCACTCGCTTTAGGATTCTTTCCTATTGCACCTGAAATACATCAAATTCAAACTTTTGGGTCGAGGATTTTTACATCCAAGACCGCACTTGCTTTAGGATTCTTTCCTATTGCACCTTGAAATACATCAAATTCAAACTTTTGGGTCGAGGATTTTTACATCCAAGGCTTGCACTGCTTAGGATTCTTTCCTATTGCACTGAAATACATCAAATTCAAACTTTTGGGTCGAGGATTTTACATCCAAGACTGCACTGCTTTAGGATTCTTTCCTATTGCACTGAAATACATCAAATTCAAACTTTTGGGTCGAGGATTTTTACATCCAAGACTGCACTGCTTTAGGATTCTTTTCCTATTGCACTGAAGTACATCAAATCAAACTTTTGGGTCGAGGATTTTACATCCAAGACTGCACTGCTTTAGGATCTTTTCCCTATTGCACTGAAATACATCAAAATTCAAACTTTTGGGTTGAGGATTTACATCCAAGACTGCACTGCTTTAGGATTCTTTTCCTATTGCACTGAAATACATCAAAATCAAACTCTTGAGGGTAAGGATTTTACATCCAATACCGCATTGCTCTGAGATCCCTCCTCATTGCAATGATTCAATCCGATCAATTCAATTTTCTTTCGAGGTTGAAGATGTTACATCTACAACCTCAGAATTCCAATTTTCATTTCAAATCAAATCCCTTCAAATTAATCTTGACAAACTTCAATCTAAATTGAAATTCCAAATTGAAATCTAAACTCACACATCAAAACTTAAACTGAAACAAAATGAAATCTAAATCGAAATTCCCCCAGATCATGTGATTTGGAATTCACCTCCTTTCCCCAGCGAGAGTTCAGGAATCTCCAGTTTCAGAGATATACTTGACACTCCCCAGCGGAAACTCTTCTACTTCGTCCTAAGTTTGTCACTTGGACATCTGTGTTGGTTTTGTTGATCGCTTCGGTCAACACCAATACGCGTGGTGTGCTCCGTCAGCTCACCACACCTATTGGGGGTCCATTTGTTGACCTCATTTTTGATGAGGTCTTCTCCTCTTCTCTTTAGCACTTAGGATCTAGCCTTAGGCTTTTCCTTTGACTATCTTAGAGGACTAGAATTGGGACCCACCTTTTAGAAATTCAAACCACTTCTTAACTCCCTGCAAACTCTACAAACTTGACTGTAGACCCCTAATCACCTAGAGGGTTGAAATCGAAATGTGGAAGTTTAAAGGATGAGTTCCTATGGGACTCTTTGGCCTTAGGACCGCCTCAGGTGGCTCGGTGCAGTGAAGGGGCTGGCTTACACACACACTACACTTATACACTACACCTATACACTACACTTTCACACACCCATACCTAACTTGACCTCCTGACTCATGTGGGTGATTCACATGGATGGTCCTTAACCCCTAAGCCCTTGGCTAAGAGGGTTAGGAACAACGTAGTGAATGCCTCAAATGGGTCCCTTCATGGCTCATATGGGCTTGATATGGCTTCATGGCTTCATGGCTCAACCAAAATGACTTCTTTCCACTTACATCCACCCAATCTTTAATTTTCCAAATTTTCAATTTTTGACCCCCGGGACCCTACACCCGCTTAGCCTACCCAAAACCCCTGAAATTACCCAAATTTCTCAAAATTTCCAAATTATCCAAAATTCTCCAAAATCATTCCCAAACATTTCCACATCACTTAAATTGATCATCCATACCCAAAAATACCAAAAATTCCAAGAAAACCTCCTAATACCCTCCAAATACCCAAAATACCCCTCTTGGCCAAAAAAATCCAAAAAATCAGAAAATTCCCAGAAAATTCCAGAAAATCCCAAATATTCCCAATTTTATTTTGTCCAACTACACCATGGGCCAATTTTCTCAATTTACCCTACTTTTGTCAAAACCCCCAATTTGACCCATTTTAACCCTAAGTGAACCCAATGTCAAACCAAACCTACCCAATTGACCCCAATTTTGGTCCAATTCAATTCTAAACTTCAATTCAATATCCCCAATACCAATCTAGACCAAATCCAAGTCCAATTTGATTGACATTTGGATCCAATCTCACTTTTGGCCTTAAAGCCCAATTTGGACCCATGACCCAAACCTAACCCAAACTCACCCAACTCAATTCCAATTAACCCCAAATCTTTTCTAAATCTTCCTTAACATTCCCACAAACAAAATACTAACATGATCTGCCCAAAATTTGGACCCAAACCCAACTCAAACTCAACCCAAAGTTAAAAGGCCCTATTTTGACCTAAACCCAAACCTAACCCAAATGAGCCTAAACCCCAAAATCAAAGCCCAACCAAAGTCAAAACCTTTTTGAAACACTCCCATAAACATTTCTCAACATTGATTTTATATCAATTTCAACCCTAGCCCAACATTAGCCCAAGTTAGCCCAATTTGACCTACATAGGCCCACTTACCAAATAAATCCAAATTCAAACCAATTCAACTCCAAATCACACCAAATTGATTCCAAGCCCTTCATAGAACATCCCTAAACCAATTATGACATTTATTTGACAAAGTTCTTCACAAAATCTTTACCCAAATGCCCATCCTAAAATCAAAAAGCCCATTCCCCTTAAACTTTCCTAAAAGCCCACTTCACCACATCCAAAGGCCCAAAATCTACCCTAAAGCCCACATGACATCTCCATTTGTCATCCACTTAATTAAAGCCATTACCTAAGTCCTAAATTCACCATAAAATTATTCCAAATCAAGCTCCATTTAAATTTTCACCAAAATATCCAAAATTCTTAAAACCCATTTCCATGAAATTGACCAAACCTTTTCCCAAGCCAAAGGTGAGCCATTCACAAGCCATATGAAGCCATGAAAGTTTGGCATGTGACCATGCCATTAATGACAAAAGGAGGAGGTCCTTTAATCATCTCCTAAAAGTCATTAGCCTTAAGCATGTCTCCCCTTAACCAAGATTTAATCCAAATATTCTTGGATAAGGACATCACCACCTCTTGACCAGCTAGCTTAACCGATCTTCTCGGCCCAAGACCAGCCATGGGGAGGTGAACCCAACCCAAACCAATGGGTTGACCAATTTCAAGCCAAAGTGGCCTCTACCCCATTCCATTTTAATCCAAACACTTTACACATGTCCAAGCCCAATTGACTTCACCATTGCCAAGCCCTGACCTCCCTGGTCAAGATGGTGACCCATGCCTGCCGGCCAGCCGCCTGGATCGCCGGAAAACACCACACCCGAGAGCTCACATGTGAGCCAACCTTGAAATTCCACCTTGCTGAGCTGCCCCATGCCTAATGGCCACCATGGCTGTTCTTCCCATGACCAGAGCAGCTGATCCCAACCCTTGGCCATCCCTGGGAGGCTCTCCAGCCACCTCTATTTAAACCCGACCCCCTCACGGCCATGAGAAGAGAGTTGCACAAACCTTGCCGAAACTCGCCAAAATTGTTCCAAACCCTTCTCCACCCTTAGAGCGATTGATCCCAGGTGTCAATTTGCCCTAATCCCCAGCTGATAAAATCCAATTTCCCAACCGAAATTCCACCCAAAACCGGGACACTTCTCCACGGTGAGCCAATTCCCAAATTGATTGGTTCTACACCTTCACCAGACCAAGGGAAGGTGTCCACCAGCAAAAGCCCCATCTCCAGGGCACCCAGTTGCTCCAGCCTCCAAGCTTTGTGATCGGGCTTGGTCGAAATCACATCTAGACAATTCACCAGACCAGGAGACTTCATCTGGAGCTTGCTGGGATCCAATCGAAGGTGCAACAACTCTCAGATCGAAGCCACACTTCTCTGAGCAAAGGTATGAGCTAATTCTTCATCCCGAGCTTCTGGAGATTCTCCATTTCAAATGCCTTAGTTTCAATGCATGATAGCCATATAGATGTGTTCGTCTCTTCAAGACGAATCCATAGAGCATAAGAACATGAAAATCCATTGAGTATCGAGTGAGATCTTAGGGATTTAATGTGGACGACTCTCGGGTGAGGACGCTCGGGGACGATGAACGGATGCCGTCCATTCAATAAACGCGCGGACGAACGGCTCAGATGGCGTCGGACCAGGAGACGGTACGAGAACCGCGGGGCCCGGACTGCTGACTCAGGTGGTGGCGTCGTATAGGAGCGCGACACGCGGCGTTTCGGAGATGCCGAGGATGAGTTGGCGCCGCGTGGATAAATAAAAAATTAGGGTATTTTTTTTAATTTATTTAATTCCCTAAATTTCAAAAATTCATATCTCTGTGTAGAAAAATCAGAAAAATAAAATAAAAATACCCTCTTGCTCAGTGAACAGAGGAGAATAATGTGGAAAAGAAATCATTTAATTTCATCAAGTATTTTATTTTTTATAATTTATTTACTCTCTACATACTTTTAATTCTCCATGCATGTATACAATTCACCATGGCATGAGATCATAGGGCTTTTGAAGCCTCTGAATTTGGGAACATTCCCTAAATTTTCCAAAGTCAGAGGCCATCCCTATAAAAAGTTATTGATTTTTCAAATTCATGTTGCTGTTTTGAGTATTTTAATTCCAAAAAATAGCATGTTGTGAAATAAATTCTAGGAAAATTTGGTGATGTTTCTTATGACCAGAGAACCTTAGGAAAAATAGGTTTTGACTTAGTTCATCTAAAACAACCCTAATTGGCTTAAACACCCAAAATAGGTCTCTAATTAATTAGAGTTAACCATGCATCAAATTGACTTGAAATCAATTCTCCACTGACCTTTAGGATTAGAGGAACCCACCATAAAAATTTGAGGTCAATTGGACTTGGTTAGCCCCACTAATTGGGTTGATTAAGCCACTTAGCCATTTTAAACTTTAAAAATTCATAACTTTTAAAATACCTTTCAAAAATTCACCAAATTGGTTTTGGAGCCTCTCTGATATCAGGGGAACCTGATAAAATTAAAATTTTAATTTTCTAAAAAAGTTGATTTTTAATAATATTTTAATATTTTTAATAATTAAAAAATAATAAAAATCACAAAAATAATAAAATTCACCAAAATGTCACATTTTGAATTTTAATCACATAGGAACAAATCCCACATTTTTCTTAGGTCTATTTAGTGAGATATTAAATTTTAAAGCTTTAAGGTAATTTTAAAATTAAAAAATGTATTTTCTAGCATTTTCACTAAAATAATTATAATAAATCATAGAAAAATCAAAAAATTGTAAAATTTGATTCTCTGATTTCCTTGATATCAGAGAGATTTTTGAAAAATATAAAATTCATTTTTCAACATTTATTTTATTTTTAAATTAATTAACACTCCAAAACTTAAAATAATTATAATAAAAATAATATAATTCAAAAAATCACCAAAATTGGTCCAAGTGATCCTCTAGTCATTAGGAATGTCCCCTAATTTTCTTAAGGACAGAAACTTTCCCTTGGTTATGTTATTAAATTTTCCTTGAAAATCTCTATTTTCTACCAAAAATAATTATATAAATAAATTAAATACAGAAAAATCACATTTTCTCCTCTCATGTCTTTATTGACATATGAGTGAAGTCACATAAAAATTTCAAGTTCATTTGAGTTCAATTTAGTGAGTTATGAAATTATTAAGCTTAAAGGGTAAAGTGGTAATTAAATTTTTTAATCCTTAATTAAAACTTTAGGTTTAATAAAAAAATTAACAAGTAAAATATTTGATCCTAATCTGATTTGGATGATTGAAATTTAAATGATTAAAGGGTAGAAACCCATTAAGCAATTTTAAAATGATTAAACTTTAATTAAATAATTGATTAAATTTGGAAGAATAATAAAATTGGAATTATTAAAATAGGGATATTATTAGGAAGAGATTTATTCTTTAATTTAAAAATCCCTAAATTAATTATCTCATTAATATCCAATTCTTAATCAAAATGATAATTCAAATTCAAAACATTAAAAGACTTAATCATTAAACTAAAATTAAATTATTAAACTCTTTTAAAAAATTTCAATTAAAATTAAAAAATAAAATTAAATTAAAATTAAATTAAATTAAATAAATTAAATTAAATTAAATTAAATTAAATTAAATAATTAAATTAAATTAAATTAAATCAAATTAAATTAAATTAAATTAAATAATTAAATTAAATTAAATTAAATTAAATCAAATTAAATTAAATTAAACAAATTAAATTAAATTAAATTAAATTAAATAATTAAATTAAATTAAATTAAATTAAATTAAATCAAATTAAATTAAATTAAATTAAATTAAATTAAATCAAATTAAATTAAAATTAAATCAAATCAAATTAATTAAACATCAAATCAAACTCAATCGAATTAAATTAAATTAAAATTAAAACTCAATTAAATTAAATTAAATTAAATTAAATTGAATTAAATATAACATCACCTAAAACAGAAAGAAATTAAATATAAAGCAACTTGAACACTATTCCAAATTTAAACCCATTAACTTAAATCAAATCATTTGAATACCAATTTACCCTTGAAAGTTTTAGTCATCATAACTCCTAAATAGAACATTAAATGAAATATTACTTCACTCATAGGATATTCAAATGTCCTAGTTCACTGAGCAAGACTTGAATTCCCGGACGATTAATTCATTTGTATAATTAAACTCATTTGGACTTAAAACAATCCTAGAAATATTGAAAAGATGTTTAAGATTCTTCTTAAGCACTTCCTCAATATGATAGGACATTTATAAGAACAATTGAATTTAATTATTCTTTGATGAAGAAAATCGTCTTCAAACCAAAACACAGAGAACCTAGACGTCATAGGAAATGACTAGCTATAGGATTAGGAATTTGGTAGAAAACCATAACCATTCCCTTAGCTTTACCTAGGAACTTGCTTAAATATTCTAATTGTGTTTTAAGTGCGGCTTGGGATGACGGGAAGACCCTCCGAGTACGCTTTTATTTTATTGCAATTTACTTTCTTGCAATTTACATTATTGCAATTTATTTAACCGCATTGCACTTACTTTTCTTGCATGATAAACAATCGTTGCATGAAAACTCACACCTTTAGGATAGCCCCTAAAACTAAACCAAAACTAAGTTAAAAGTCATTGCAAGATAAAATTCACCGCCACAACATTTCAAAATATAAAACAACTCAAAATTTAATCACAAATAGAACACAAAACTACAATTACAATTAAATTAAAACGTTCTGTTGGATGATCGGGAATACCTCGGATGATGTAACCTACGTGTTGCTAACGGGATTTCCCACGGTCTAAATGAAAGTGCGGAACTCATTCAGTTGAGTTTAGCAAATTCATCTGGACTAAGTGAATCCGATAAAAATAATGATGCCGGAAGGATGGAACCGTGGGATCTTAACCGGTGTCGTTATAATCAACTTTATGATTTGTTTTAATTAAAACACGAAAAACACTTGGAAATTAAGACTTCTCTAAACCAAAACACTTTTCTCATCCCCTGATTTATGACTTCTAAAACTAAACCTCTGCAACAACAAGGAGCTCGGAGCATGGTGGGCAAGCACGGCCATCGTCATCAGCCAAAACCTGAGTCTACTTCAGCAAAACTTTCCTAGAATTAAACAACAAAGCCATAGGACTTCGAGGTAGTTTGCCTAGTGCAACATAAATCCTCAACTCTTCGTTAGGCATTTGCATTGCAAATTAAGCCCTAACCGGTCTTAGGATTCGGAGGTAGTCGTCCGATACGACATAAACCCTCACATCTTTGAGGCTATTTGTATGATTCTATCATATAAATATAAGTCCTAATTAACTAAAATTGGCAAAATCAAAACATTTAAATAAATATTAGGACATTCTTAAATCCAAGCCAAACAATAGGATAGTCGGGAAATTACCGAAGTCCGCTTCGAATCTGTGATTTCTCCTACCTTTCTTCCTTTGGATTCCCAAAACAAAATGTTCCAAATTTGATCCATTCCCTATTGAAATTCCAAATTTCAATCCTTGAAAATCTTAAACTTTGAAATTCTTGAGAGCGGAATTATTGATTATTATCGAGAGTTTTCTTAGGTGATTCCCATCACTTAGGATGTAATTAACTATAGGGGCTTGCCCTTATAGGGAATTTTAAAGAACCCGAGTAATATAAACCCCGTTTAATGTTTTCATATTAAGCGGGGAATTTCGTCGGCTTATAAAATTGGTTTGCGGACCAAACGGATGTCACAAATCTTCTAGTTTATTTAATCGAGCCCCATCGTCGAGCGAGTGTGTCTATCCTTAGGGATAGATACACGGTTTGTGGTGCGGTGCTCGTTTATATAAACTATTTGGGATGTGGGATCGGTTTAATCTCATATCTTAAAACCTTCAAATTTAAAATTATTTTCAAAATCAAATACTACTTTTCAAATTATTTATTTTAATTAAATTAAGAATTCGCCGACAATTTCTATAGGCAACCCCTCTTCAAAACACAGCACACATAACCTAAAAATAAGCCGTACACTCTCGGCCATGAGAGGTGCTGAACCAGACCTTACTGAAACCCTGCCAAAATTGTTCCAGACCACTCTCCATACTTAGAGCAGTTGATCCCAGTGACAATTTGCCCTAATCCCCACCAACAGAGCCCAATTTCTCAGCCAAAATTCCACCCAAAACCAGGACATCTCCCAATTCTCCACCAAATTCAAATTAAACTCTCCTACACCTTCACTAGACCAAGGGAAGAAGTCCACCAGTAAAAGCCCCCTCTCCAGGCCACCCATCTGTTCCAGACTCCAAGCTTTGTGATCGGGCTTGGTCGAAATCATACCTAGACAATTCACCAGGCCAAGGGACTTCATCTGGAGCTTGCTTGGACCCAATCGAAGGTGACACAACCCTCAGATTGAAGCCACACTTCTCTGAGCAAAGGTATGAGCTAACTCTTTATCCCGAGCTTCTGGAGATTCTCCATTTCAAATGCCTTAATTTCAATGCATGATCACCATATAGATGTATTCGTCTCTTCAAGACGAATCCATAGAGCACAAGAACACGAAAATCAGTTAAGTATTGAGTGAGATATTAAGAATTTAGGGTGGACAGTTCTCGGGTTAGGAGGCTTGGGGACGATGAACGGATGCCGTACATTTAATACACGCGCAGACGGATGGCCAGGATCGCACCGGATGAGGAGACGGAACGATAAAGCAGGCCCCCGGAGCGCTGGGTTGGATGGCGGCACCGAATCAGAAGACGACACGCGGCGCTTCGGAGATGCCTAGGTTGAGTTGGCGCCGCGTGGATAAGTAGAAAAATAGGATATTTTTCTATTTATTTAATTCCCTAAACTTTAAAAATGCATAACTTTGTGTAGAAAAATCAGAAAAATAAAATAAAAATACCCTCTTGCTCAGTGAACAGAGGAGAATAATGTGGAAAAGAAATCATTTAATTTCATCAAGTATTTTATTTTTAATAATTTATTTACTCTTTGCATTGTTTTAATTCTCCATGCATATAGGAAATTCACCATGTCATGAGACCATAGGGCTTTTGAAGCCTCTGAATTTGGGAACATTCCCTAAATTTTCCAAAGTCAGAGGCCATCCCTATGAAGAGTTATTGATTTTTCAAATTCATGTTGCTGTTTTGAGTACTTTAATTCTAATAATTAGCATGTAGTGAAATAAATTCTAGGAAAATTTGGTGATGTTTATTATGACCAGAGGAACCTAGGAAAAATAGGTTTTGAATTAATCCACTTGGAATAACCCTAATCGGCTTAAACACCCAAAATAGGTCCTTAATTAATTAGAGCCGATCATACATCAAATTGACTTGAAATCAATTCTCCACTCGACCTTTAGGATCAGAGGAACCCACCATAAAAATTTGAAGTCAATTAGACTTGGTTAGCCCCACCAAATGGGTTGATTAAACCATTTAGCTAATTTAAACTTTAAAAATTCATAACTTTCAAAAAATCACCAAAATTGGTCCAAGTGGTCCTCTGGTCATTAGAAATGTCCCATAATTTTCTTAAGGACAGAAGCTTTCCCTTGGTCATATTATTAAATTTTCTTTGGAAATCCCTATTTTCCACCAAAAATAATTACATAAATAAATTAAATACAGAAAAATTACATTTTCTCCTCTGATGCCTTTATTGACATATGAGTGAAGTCACATAAAATTTCAAGTTGATTTAAGCTCAATTTAGTGAGTTATGAAATTATTAAGCTTGAAGCGCAAAAATGGTAATTAAAATTTTAACCTTTAATTAAAACTTTAGGTTTAATAAAATTAAAAAGTAAAATATTTGATCCTAATCTGATTTGGATGATTGAAATTTAAATAATTAAAGGGTAGAAACCTACTAAACAATTTAAAAATAATTAAAATAAACCTTAATTAAATAATTGATTAAATTTGGAAGAATAATAAAATTGGAATTATTAAAATAGGGATATTATTAGGAAGAGATTTGTTCTTTAATTTAAGAATCCCTAAATTAATCATCTCAATAATATTTAATTCCTAATTAAAACGATAATCCAAATTTAAGATTTAAAATGCTAAAAGACTTAATCATTAAATTAAATTAAAGTTAAATTATTTAAATTAAACCCTTTTAAAATTTCAATTAAATTAATACTTTAACAATTACAATTAAATCATCTTTAAAACATAAAAGATAAAATATTAAATTAAAGTTAAAAAAATTAAAATTAAATTAAAATTAAATAAAATTAAATTAAAACATATCAAATTAAATTAAATTAAAATAAATTAAATTAAATTAAATTAAATTAAATTAAATTAAATCAAATTAAATTAAATTAAATTAAATTAAATTAAATTAAATTAAATTAAATTAAATTAAATCAAATTAAATTAAATTAAATCAAATTAAATTAAATTAAATTAAATTAAATTAAATTAAATAATAGGATCAAGTTAAAATTAAGATCAAATTAAATTAAATTAAAATTAAAACTAAACCTAATTAAATTAAATTAAAGTTAAATTAAATTGAATTAAAAATAACATCACCTAAGACATAAAGAAATTCAAAAACAAACTTGAACACTATTCCAAATTTAAACCCACTAAATGAAATTAAATCACAAACCATTTGAACATCAATTTGCCCTAGAAAGCTTTTGTTGTCATAACCCCTAAACAGAACGTTAAATGAAGTGTTCCTTCACTTATAGGATATTCAAATGTCCTAGTTTACTGAGCAAGATAACAACAAAACTTGGATTCTCGGACGATTAATTCATTTGTATAATTAAATTCATTTGGACTTAAAACAATTCTAGCAATATTGAAAAGATGTTTAAGATTCTTCTTATGCACTTCCTCAATATGATAGGATGTTTATAGGAACAACTGAACTTAATTGTTCTTTGATGAAGAAAATCGTCCTCAAACCAAAACACAAGAACCTAGACGCCATAGGAAATGACTAGCTATAGGATTAGGAATTTGGTAGAAAACCATAACCCTTCCCTTAGCTTTACCTAGGAACTTGCTTAAATATTCTAAATTGTGTTTAAGTGCAGCTTGGGATGACGGGAAGACCCTCCAGGTACGCTTTTATTTTGTTGCAATTTACCTTATTGCAATTTATTTAATCGCATCGCACTTACTTTTCTTGCATGATAAACAACTGTTGCATGAAAACCCACACCTTTAGGATAGTCCCTAAAACTGAAACTAAAACTAAATTAAAAGTCATTATAAGATAAAATTCACCGCCACAACATTTCAAAATATAAAACAACTCAAAATTTAATCACAAAACGTAACACAAAACCGCAATTACAACTAAATTAAAACGTCTTGTTGGATGATCGGGAATACCTCAGATGATGTAACCTACGTGTTGCTAACGGGATTTCCCACGGTCTAAATGAAAGTGTGGAACTCATTTAGTTGAGTTTAGCAAATTCATCTAAACTAAGTGAATCCGATAAAAATAACGATGCCGAAAGGATGGAACCGTGGGATCTTAACCGGTGTTGTTATAATCAACTTTAAGATTTGTTTTAATTAATACATAAAAACACTTGGGAATCAAGAATTTCTCTAAACCAAAACACTTCTCTCATCCTTTGATTTATGACTTCTAAAACTAAACCTATGCAACAACAAGGAGCTCGGAGCATGGTGGGCAACACGGCCATCGTCATCGAGCAAAACTCGAGTCTACTTCAAAGAAACTTTCTTAGAATTAAACAACTAAGCCATAGGACTTCGAGGTATTTTGCCTAGTGCAAATCCTCAACCTTTTGTTAGGCATCTGCATTGCAAATTAAGCCCTAACCGGTCTTAGGACTCCGAGGTAGTCGTTTGGTACGACATAAACCCGCACATCTTCAAGGCTATTTGTATGATTTTATCATACTAATATAAGTCCTAATTAATTAAAATTAGCAAGATTGAAATATCAGATAGTATTAGGATTTTCTTAAACTCGAAGCCAAACAATAGGATAGTTTGGGAAGTTGCCAAGATTCTTCTTGGATCCTCAGCTTCTCCTACTTCTCTTCCTTGGATTCTTGAAACAAACTGTTCCAAACTTGATCTAATCCCTTTTGAAATTTCAAAAATCCAATCCTTTGAAATCCTTAAACTTTTAAATTCTTGAGAGCAAAACCACTGATCATTATCGAGAGTTTTCTTAAGTGATTCCTGTCACTTAAGATGTAATTAACTATAGGGGCTTGCCCTTATAGGGAACTTTAAAGAACCCAGGTAATATAAACCCTGCTTAATTCCTTTATATTAAGCAGGGGAACTTATCGGCTTATAAAATTGGTTCGCAGACCAAACGGATGTCACGAACCTTTCTAGTTTATTTAATCGAGCCCCATCACCAAACAGTGTGTCTATTTTTCGGGATAGATACACGGTTTGTGATGCGGTGCTCATTTATATAAACTATCTGGGATGTGAGGTCGGTTTGATTTCATATCTTAAAATTATTTTCAAAATCAAATACTACTTTTCAAATTATTTATTTAAATTAAATTAAAAATTCGCCGACAATTTCTGTTAGGCGACCCCCTTTTCAAAATAAAACACAACCTAAAAATATGCCGACAGCATCTTAGCCACATCTGATCAAAAGAACTTCTGTATAATGTGTTATTTATTAATGCGTAAGACAGAGTTCTTTTCTTGATTTGATGGGCTATCGACTTATCGTTTGGTAGGTTTCCTGTTTGCAAGAAGTCTATTAGTGGCTGCCACCAATCTTCTATATTTTCTGTTACTGACGCAATTGTTTCTTCTGCTTTTTCTGATTTGTGTATTGTATCCATGTCGAGCTGTGAGAGAACTTGCCTTACCTGAACTGACATTTCAACTGATTCATCATGTAGGCAGGCAAATTCTTTTGCAAGGCGGGCTAACACATCTGCGAGAGCATTTTCTCTTCTAGAAATCTTATAGATTGTTACATTCAGAATTTGCTCTAACAATTTCATTGCGTACTGGAAGTACTGCTCAAGTCTTGATTTTAAAATCCTGTAATGTCCCACAACTTGCTGAATGATCAATTGTGAATCTCCGTAGATATTGTTTTCTGTTATTCCCATCTGAATGGTTAATTCCAATCCTGTTATGAGGGCTTCATATTCTGCCTCATTCTTTGTACACAGTTCTGTTAGATGGTAGGAATACCTTAACATCCCCCGCTCCGGTGTCATAAATATTAGTCTGATTCCTGCCTTACCGGGCACTATCATTTGCAATTATTTGTCTTTCTGTTCCAAGGATGCTCCGTCAAAGTACAATTCCCAACGTTGATCATCAGGGTCTTCTAGGCTCATTATCTGCTCGTCTAGCAAGTCATCGTTGAGAGGTGATTCTTCCAGTAAAGGGTGTGCTGCGAGGAAATCTGCTAGGACTTATCCCTTTACGGAACGAAGAGGAATGAAAGTTATATCGAATTGCAATAGTATCATTGACCACTTAGAAAGTCTGCCGGAAAGCGTTGGTCGGGTCATCAAATATTGCAATGGATTAAAATTCGAAATAAGGTTGACCTTATGAGAAAGCATGTAGTGCCTGAGCTTCTGTGCGGCAAAGATCAAGGCCAAACAGTGCTTCTCAATAGGAGGATACTTTACTTCCGTCGGAATTAGATGACGGCTTAGGTAATAGAGCGCGTTTTCTTTTCCCTCATCATTGACCTGGGCTAATAGGGCTCCGAGAGAGTCGTCTAAAGCTGCGGTATAAAGTATCAACAGTCTACCCGAGACTGGGGCTGCTAAAACAGGAGGTGTCATTAGGTACTGTTTGATGTCATCGAAGGCATGTTGACATTTGGAGTCCCAAGTAAACTTGGCATCCTACTTAACTAAAGCAGAAAACGGCTGACACCTTCCTGACAAATTCGAGATGAAGCATCGAAGATATGCCAATTTCCTTTGAAAGGACCATAGTTGCTTCAAGGTTTTAGGAGGTGGCATTTCTAAGATAGCTTTAATCTTCTCCAGATCGATTTTAATTCCACGATGTCGGACGAAAAATCTTAAGCATTTCCCAGAGGTGACGCCGAAGGCACATTTCAAGGGATTCATCTTAAGGTTATATTGTCTTAATCGCTCGAAAATAATTCTCAAATCATACAAGTGATCTTCCTTTAATTTGATCTTGATGACCACATCATCTACGTAACACTTGACTTGTTTGTGAATGAGATCATCAAAAATCCTCGTCATTGCTCTTTGGTAGGTTGCTTCTGCGTTCTTCAATCCAAATGGCATTACTGTGTAGCAGTACACTCCAATTAGCGTTCTGAAGGCTGTGAGCTTTTCATCTTCCGGTGCCATCTTTATTTGGTTGTATCCTGAAGATCCATCCATTAAAGAGAAGACTTCATGTGTTTAAGCGATGTCGATCATCAGTTCTGGAATTGGTAGAGGGAATTCATCCTTCGGACATGCTTTGTTTAAATCTCTGAAGTCTACACAGATTCTGATCTGACCATTCTTCTTTCTGACTAGTACCACATTGGCTAACCAAGTCGGGTATTGCTCTTCACGGACAAATTTAGCGTTATTAGCTTCTTAACATCAGCTATTACTTGTTGTTCAATCTCTAGACGCATTCTTCTCGGAGCTTGTCTGACTGGAACGGCAGTGGGATCTACTCCTAGACTGTGAACTGTAACCTCTGGAGCTAATCCTGGCATTTCATCATAACTCCAAGCAAAACAGTCCTTGAATTCCATCAATAGCTTGTTTATCTTTTCGGAGTCTTCTTTATTGAGTAAGGAGCTAACAAAGGTCGGCTTAGGCTCTTTGCTAGTACCTAAGTTAACTTCCATTAACTTGTCTATTGTAGATTTAATTTCTTTTTCGAATTCTGGAGGAGCATTTCCGATTTGCAAATCTTCAAGATCTTCTGAAGCTTCCAAGCAATCTTCATTAGGCTCTGACCCACAATTTTATATTATGATATTTTTAATTTAATTGCAACGACGCCAAAAACTTGACCCCGCTATATTATATGTATAGAATTGTAATTGTTTATGTTGTGGATGCTACGCAAGTATACGTATCGTATCAAGTAATACGGGGCTCTAGTGGAGTCCCGGTTATCGATCCCACGGGGAAATAGAAAATTAAATAACAACTAATTTTAAAATAATAATAATAATTTTAAAATAGTATACGAAAATTTGGAATTCTTAATTAAAGCGCAATAAAATAAACTAAGTAGTTTAATTAGGTAACTTAACTAAGTAGAAAAGTAGTACGTATTGAAAGTGCAGGAAATTAAACTAATTGCTTAATAAGTCTTAACTATTCAGAAAAGTATCTTTCCCCTTGTTTAGAAATTTAAGTGCTTTATGAATTTAAATAGATAATTTTAAGGTATTGTGACAAATAGGAGCATACCTATTCTTTACCCTTTGGTCCAGGTGCAAAGAACATTGACTAATCCTATGTTTGATTACTGAATCTGCGGCTAGGCTGGGAGGATACCGACTGCCACTTCAGAGCTCCCACGTTCCCCTCGCCTGAGGGCTAACATCTACACTTCAGCTCTCAAACAATAGGACCGAATTGAATATTTTAGTCTATCACACTAAAATGCTCAATTCTACGCCCAGTGATATTATTTCCCTATTTATTTGCACCCTCCTTTCAAGGCTTTTGAATTCCCCGAATATCAGATGTAATTTTTACTATAGTTGATAATCAACACATTTTAACAAATCAAATGGCCAGTTTGAAAGTAAATTAAGTTTTAAGTAAAAATTATCACAATTTATTAATATATAAAAGTACTTCTATTTTTAGTTCATCCAGATCACTTAATTTCATAAACGAGGAGAAAGACTAAATTAACTACTCGGAATGCATGGAAACTAAACTAAGCATGGATTTCATTTAAAGTTAAAAACAATAAATACAAATACTTATCTCGATTTATCCCTGACGGACTCCTCATGCCTTCTTCGACTCTTCCTTCCAGTACAGCAAGACTCACTAATTACTCACTAAACTCACTAAACTCACTAAAAAGACACAAAAGACATACTAACACAAGACACTAAAAGACTCTAGAGGACTTAGATGACACTTAAAGACACTTAATTGACACTTAAAGACACAAAAACTGCACACTTAAAGACACAAAAACTGCACACTTAGAGGCTGAATTTCGGCCTCTATATATAGAGGTAGGCAAAGGTCCAAGATGTGTGTAAGCATCTCTTCAAAAAGTGTCCAGGTTCAATGTATCTGCGCCATTTGAACTAGCTCGCCGTCGGTGACGAACTACCTCGGCGTCGGCGAGGCTTCTAGAAGGTCTTTGAACCGCGCTAGCTCGCTGTCAGCGGGCTCGGGCTCGCTGTCAGCGAGACAGTTATAAATCTTTCAGAAATGTCTTCTCGTAACCTCGCTGTATGCGGGCTCGATCTCGCCGTCAGCGACTCAGCACAAATTTCATTATTTTCTTCCTTTTTGCTCCAAATTCGCTCCTTTTTATGATTTTTGTTTTTATCACCTAAATTCTCCATTCCTGCAATAAAATAAAGAAAATATCTTTCTTTAAAGTGTAATTTTATCAAAAATAAGTATGAATTTTTTAATAAATTTTTCAGTGATCAAAATCCCCCAAACTTACTTATTACTTGTCCTCAAGTAATTTTGAGTACTACATAAAAATAATGATTTCTATAGTAAGATTTTTCAATTCAAATAAACTATGAATTAGATTAATTAATATCATAATAAAGTTAAATAAAAAATAGTTCATGTAAATTAATTAATCTTATAGAGAAAAATTATTTAGTTATTAGGCTTAAGATTTCTAGCTTATTATTTATTTCAGGAATAACTATATTTAAAAGAGTAATTACTTAAGAGATTCAGATGATAGGAAATTCAAGAAACACTATTTGGTAAAATTCTAATCCATAAACATAAGTTTAGAAATAATTAAGTTTTACCCTTTAGGTTGATTCCAATGAAGCCAATTTTTGATGAGGCATCTCCTCAAGCTTCTCCTCATTTTTTTTTTAATGAGGATTACTGTATCTGAAGAGCTTGTTAATAATTTTGAACTTCATTTTCATCTTCCTAAATTTGAAACTTAGAAATATTTCTTAGCTTATATATACTTCATAGCTTTTACTTCATTGAGTTTCAATCTTTTCTTTTTCACTTGAACACTTAAGAATTTCAATTTCAGAATATAGTTTTCCTTACTAAAAAAATAGTTTACTATATTCTTATTCCCTTTAACCAAATATTTTATTCTATTTAATTAATTAAATTACTAGAAATATTTCATTTAACTTTTTATAATAATTAAATAAAATAATTCATATTCATTAAATTGAAAATTACTGTAAAAATCATTTTATAATAATTTGAAAATAGAATTTGAGAACAAATTAATAATTAAATTTGTATTTTTACTCCCCCCCCAAACTTAAATTTTTATATCTATTCTAAATTATGAAAAGGGAAAGTAAATAGTAAAGTAGATCATACCTTTGGAGTTTAGGTAATTCTCTTTTTCTTTGAAATTTGGCAGGCTCTCTTTTTTTTTATTGAACCTCTACTGTTAGTATTCTCCATATATATATATATATATATAAATTTAAAGAAAATGCAGGGATAAATTCTATGATAAGTATTAAACACAACAATTAAAATAACTCTACACTACACATATGAATTACTAACATACTAAAACAATTTAACTAACACATTAACAATTTTACAACTTAAAACAATATAGAATAAAATAAAAACATACTAAAGAAAACTAATATCCTAATTAACATAAAAATAAATGCAATTAAACTATTACATAAACAAAAACTAAACTACTATAACAATTCAAGCAATAATCTAACAAACATCCAATGTCTCACAACATAAAGTACTGAATATTACAAACATATAAAAGTTTCCAAAATAACTTAACATCAAACAAACAAAACAAATAAAGTCCTAATCTTCTATATTGAAGTCCCAAACTATATTGTCATCCCCTCCTCGATCTCGCAGCCGAGAAGACCGAGCAGGATGATACCGAGTATACACGGGGCATTCCGGAAAGAGGACATCTAAATCTCCACTCCGTAGCGACGTTCAGCTTCATGATATGCTATCTCGTACTCCGAATGTCTCTGCAGTACTCACTATCATAATCATGTCTCCTCTCCAGATTATCAATCCTTTGATCAAAATGATCAAATCTTCTCCCCATTGTCTCTCCAAACTGCTCAAAACTCCTCCTATGCAATGTCAGCTCATTCATCAGATCTTGTAGGGTAGGGGTGGTAGGCTCAGGAGGTTCATAGCTAGTAGAGGGTATATCTCTACTTGATTGAGTAAAATAACTTCTCACTCCTGATCTCCACCCTTCATGAGACTCATATTTCTTAATATTGGCAGCTGTGAGTGGGTTCATGGGTTCTATCCACTCTTCATCTTCTGCTGCCTCAACTCCTAAGAGTTGGCAGATTGCATAAATCAACCCAGGATGTCCCAATCCCCCTCCACTTTCATTTCCAGCAGTAGCTAAGATATTTCTATAGATGACACTTCCAATGTTTATACTTCTATTGTTCCGAATACGTAAATTCGAACCGCTTTATCCTTGTTACCTCACTGTGGTGATATGTAGGTAACAGGGTAGAACAAATAAAATAGTGTCATGCTTTAGAATTTGCATTTAGTTTAGAAAGAGGAAAATTCACTCTTTCCTTCTGCTTTATCTTCCAAACTCCAGTCCCATCAGTAAGAAAATTTATCACATCTTCTAGAGGTTCCGGCATAGTTCCAAATGTTTCGTATTCATTTGGACCGTCCCAAACTTCATAGAAGGCGTTAATTCTAGCAGCGCTGAAGTCAACCATAAATCCACGTACCTTTACTGGTGCGTCCTCTACAGCAGTCAGGTTAGAATAAAATTCCTTTACTACTTCCACAGCAGCTCTATTGTTGATGTAGCAGAGATTCTCCCAACCTCGTTCCTTAATGATCCGCTCAACTTCGCCTCCCGGATTCTTAAAAACTCGATTCGCAATGCACTTTCTTGCTTGAATGTTTTGAAAATACCGATTTTGTGCTCGTGCATTGACAAATCGGTCAATATCGTAATCTACTCGTCTTTTCTGTCGCGGAGCCATTTTTCGATCGATCTATGAAATTCATAAAAATTGTCACTAAACTTCCTAATATTACTAAGGAGGCTTCCTACAACATTTAAGATCAAATTAAAACAAATTTTATGGATTTCTACCGAGTAATTCTTCCACATTTAGGATTTTTTAAAATTTTTCAATGTGGAGAAAATACATGGTGAAAATCAAAAATATTTGCATAGGAGTGAAGCACTTACCAAGAGAAGATGAAATCCGGTGTTTTTGAGTGATGAAATCGCCTCTAAATCCGAAATTTCGTGAGCCCTAGGGTAGTTTTTGCAAAAATGAGAGGTTGGGGATGATGAATAGTGTTTTTGACCGGTCAATTAAAGTGTTTTTCTCGACCTCGCTGTCAGCGAGATTTTTCTCACTGTCGGCGAGCTAATATTTTTCGGAACCAAAAACTCTCGGGAAAAATCCGCTGTCGGTGAGAAATTTTTGCTCTAACCTTTCGCCGTCGGCGAGATCGATCTCGCCTGTCGGCGAGATTTTCTCGCCGTTGGCGAGATTCCAAAAAATTTAATTTTCGAAATTCGTCACTCATTTTCGTCCTTGATTTGCCTTATATTATATTTCCGATCACATCATTTATTAATTTAATATGAAGATTAGCTACTTATACACAAACAAAATTCACACAACACAACAAATTAACTTTAATATTGAAATCCATGAGATGTACAAACTAACATAATTTTAAACTCTATAATCAAACTTTAATTCTCCAATCCTTACTACTAATCAGCATCACAAACCAATCCACGACACACTAAATGCTCGATACAAAACTATGACGCATATCTCAATTAAGTTTCGAGATATTCAAATCATCACTCCACACATAATAAAATCTAAATCAAATCAAATAACATAAATACAAACATACTATGGAAATCTTTACTACTACTCTTCAATGTCAGAATCTTCATCTTCTCTGATATTTCTGATATGACGATGATGCACAAATAAGTTATAGAAAGGCCTGAAGGGAAACTCCGAAGTAGATTCTTCAGTGATCCAACCCTTCTGTCTCAGTAAATGAAGAAAGCTAGCGTCCAGGTGTCCAGAATGATCAAAGCATTCTTTCATCCTCCAGTCAATGTGATCAAATAAATCAGACATATTGTCGATTGAATCTCTCACTTTCTGCAGTTCTTTCTCCATTCCTTTAATTTTCTTCATAAGTATCTCCGTTTTATCCGAAATAAGCCTTGCTATAGGATTATTCCGTGAAGCTCTATCGAGATAAATGTAATTTCATCATTATTGTCCAAAGTAGGGAACATATCCGTAGGATCAAGCGGCTTCCAAGGTAACAGAACCTTTTCCCAAGCTTCATAAGAAACCCGGTACTCGATCGCATAATGCAAAAATAGTAGATGGGTGTCCTAGTCCGTGAACTGACCCATGCACAATTAAACCTAATGCAGACTTAACATTTATTGATCCAACATCAATAGGCAATCCATTTTAAATACAATAATTCAATATAGCGCATTCCTTCGAAACCTTGTTTACCCTCATAGTAGGTAACAATTTAGATGAGATGAAAAAGTGCCAGTGCTTTGAGACAGGATTCAAAAGTGATGCAGAGAAACTAACATACCCGTCTTCATGCATTTCCCAATCTTCCGGTTCATCAGTCAGATATCGAAATATCACATTCATATTATATCGAGAAGGCACAAAATTTGAATAGTGACATACCGAGGTGTTTTCTATAGAATAATTCATTTACTCTTGATGGAGTAAACGACACCCATCTTCCTCGGACGTAGACATTTCCATTGTTGATCGCATGTAAGTTAGAGTAGAACTCTTTCACAACTGGAATAACAACAGCAGACGTAGTGTAACAAAATACCTCCCAGTGCCGCTGCGCGATCGTTTCTTCTATCTTCGTAGTGGAATTCTCTAATCCTCGATTGACAAATCCCCGTTCCTTGATAACTCTTTTCTTTACCAAAACCTTGTTGAAGATCCGCTGCGCTTCCGCACTCACAAATTTCCTCCGGTTAAACACTCCGAATTAGAGGATTCTAAGAATTTGGAGGCCATTATGGTGAATGGAATGAATTCTAGTGAAGAAGGCAGATCTAGAATGATTTAAGAATGGGTTTTCACAAAGGAATTGGTGTTGAAACCGTCCAAATCGGCATTCAAATTATAAATAAATCATCTTTATAACTTCCTAGCTTTCGGCGAGAAGTTTCTCGCCGTCGGCGACTCAGTTATAAAAACTGCCTCCCATGTTCTCGCTGTCGGCGGGACGTTTCTCGCTGTCAGCGAGCTCGATAAATAAACTGAATTTAATTTAGGTGCGAACCTCGTTGTCGGCGAGTATCGACCTCGCCGTCGGCGAGATTCCAAAATAATGTCTAATTTCGCTCTAAATCGAATAATTTCTTTTCTCATCATAATGGTTCGAATATGTGATGATTCTTAATAATAATTGAGTAGTAAAGTTTCAATAATATAGACTAACTATTAAGATACAATAAAAATAGATAACTAATATGGGTTGCCTCCCATAAAGCGCTTGGTTTAACGTCTTCAGGCCAACCTAATTTCAATTATTAATCGGGTCGACTAAGCATTAAAACCTCTTTATAGTTAGGTCTTATACCTTCGAAATATGGTTTTAATCTATGTCCATTAACTTTAAATTTATGTCCAGTTTTTGGATCTTTGATTTCTATAGTTCCGTATGAAAATATTTGAGTTATGGTGAAAGGTCCTAACCATCGAGACTTCAATTTTCCAGGAAATAATTTCAATCTAGTATTATATAGCAAAACTTCCCGTCCCGGTTCAAAATTTCTCTCGATTAATCTTCCGATCATGCCATAATTTCATCTTTTCTTTATAAATCCGATCATTATCATATGATTCATTTCTTAATTCTTCCAATTCATTTAATTGCGACAATCTTTTCTCACCAGACTTCCTTCATATTATAATTAAATTCTTTAATCGCCCAATATGCTTTATGTTCTAATTCAACTCGGTAAGTGGCATGTTTTTCCATATATAAGCCTGTAAGGAGTCATTCCAATCGGAGTTTTATAAGCAGTCCTATAAGCTCATAATGCAGTGTCTAATCTAATAGACCAATCTAACCTATTTGGGTTTACAAATTTTTCTAAAATACGTTTAATCTCACGATTAGATACTTCAGCTAATCCGCTAGTCTGTGGATGATAAGCAGTGGATATCTTATGAGTAATATTGTATTTTTCTACTAGTTTGTGAATGTATTTATTTCTAAAATGAGTTCCTTCGTCAGTGATAATCACTCTCGGCATTCCAAATCTAGTAAAAATATTTTTCATCAGAAATTTTGAAACACTCTTAGCATCACACCTAGGTAAAGCTTGTGTCTCAATCCATTTGGAAACATAATCAACAACTTACTAATATATATGAGTTTCCAAACGAAGGAATAAAAGGTCCCATAAAATCTAATCCCCAAACATCAAAAATTTCAACTTCTAATATAAAATTCAGAGGCATTTCGTTTTTTTCTAGATATATTTCCTACTCTTTGACATTTATCGCAAGCTTTAATATATCTGTATACATCTCTACATAGAGTAGGCCAGTAATATCCAGATTGTAGAATCTTATAAGCAGTTTTATCAGTCCCAAAATGTCCTCCAAAATCGAATCATGACATTTTTGAATAATTGGTTCGCTTTCTTCATAAGGTACACATCTTCTAATAATTAAATCCTTACATTGCTTATATAAATATGGTTCATCCCAAAAATAGGTTTTCGTATCATGGATGAATTTTTTCTATTTTTGCAAAGTTAGCATAGGTGGTAAAATATTACTAACTATATAGTTTACTATATCAGCATACCATGGTATTTTCCACTCATTGATATTATATAGTTGTTCATCGTGAAAACTGTCTATAATTTCATTTTCAATATCAGATAATTCATGATTTTCTAATCTTTATAAATGATCCGCAATTTGATTATCAGTTCCTTTCTTATTAACGATCTCAAAATCGAATTCTTGCATTAATAGCATCCATCTAATTAATCTTGGTTTTGAATATTTCTTTTGCATTAAATATTTGATAGCAGAATGATTAGTATGCACGATACATTTTGTTCCAATCAGATAAGGTTTAAATTTATTAAAACCATATACTACCGCTAATAATTCTCTTTCTGTAAATGTATAATTTATTTCAGCATCATTTAGAGTTTTACTAGTATAGTATATAACTTTAAAAATCTTTTCATATCTTCGCCAAGAACTCGCTCCTACAGCATAATCACTAGCATCACACATAAGCTCAAATGGTTTCTCCGAGTTAGGTGAAACTATTATAGGTGCTGTAATTAATTTTTCTTTTAAGAGTTCAAAAGCATTCAGACATTCGATTGTAAATTCAAATTTCTTGTCCTTTTCGAGAAGTTGGCATAGAGGTTTAGTAATTTTTGAAAAATCTTTTATATAGCGTCTGTAGAATCCAGCATGTCCAAGAATACTTCTTACCCCTTTTACCATAGTTGGAGGTGGTAATTTAGTTATAACTTGAATTTTTGTAGGGTCCACTTCCATGCCTTTTTCTGAAATTTTATGCCCTAATACAATGCCGCCCGCAACCATAAATTGACATTTCTCCCAATTTAGAACTAAATTTGTTTTCTCACATATTTCTAATACTTTTTCAAGATGAGTTAAGCATGTGTCAAATGATGTTCCAAATACGAGAGAAATCATCCATAAATACTTCTATTCCATTGTCAATTAACTTACTAAATATAGACATCATACATCTCCGAAATGTTACTCGGTGCATTACATAATCCAAAAGGCATTCTTCGAAAAGCGAAAGTTCCATAAGGACTAGAAAATGTAGTTTTCTCTTGATCCTCGTGAGCAATTTGTATTTGATGATAACCGGTGTATCCATCTAGAAAACAAAAATACTTATGTCCGACTAATCTATCTAACATCCGGTTTAGAAATGGTAAATGGAAGTGATCTTTCCCGGTGGCGGTATTTAATTTCCTATAATCAATACATATACACCAACCAGCTGACTTGTCTTATAGGAATAAGATCATTATTTTCATTGGCAGATCACGGTCACTCCTCCTTTCTTAGGAACACGAGTGAATTGGGCTTACCCAAGCATCGTCGAAATAGGATATATAATACCATTATCTAACCATTTTAGAATTTCTTTCTTAACTACTTCTTTCATTATCGGGTTTAATCTCCTTTGGGGATCCGCTTTAGGTTTATGTTCATCATCTAAAATAATTATATGCATACAGATTGAAGGACTAATTCCTTTAATATCTGCTAAAGTCCAACCAAAAGTTTTCTTATATTTTTTTAAAGTTTCTAAAAGTTTTTGTTCTTGAGATTTGTTTAATGCAGATGAAATAATAACTGGTAAAGTTGAAGAATTACCTAAATAAGCATATTTCAAATGATCGAGGTAATATTTTTAGCTCAAGTTCGGGAGGTTTAATAATTGATGGAACTATATTCTTGTCGGTGTTTTCGGTATTATCCAAAAATTCAAATCTTTCCCGAATATAATCTAGTTATTCATTATTATCTTCAATTAATTCGGTGTTTTCTTTTTCTAATTTATCTTCGTAATATTCCTTAAAATGTTCTTGTTGTAAATGTTTAAGTATTTCCATCCGAAAACATTCATCATCTTTTTCTAGCAGCAGGATATTTCATTGATTTTGCAATATTAAATGTAACTTTTTGGTCATTTACTCTCATAGTTAATTCTCCTTTATGAACATCAATCATAGCTTTTCCAGTAGCTAAAAATGGTCTTCCTAAAATGATAGGAATTTCTTTATCTTCCTCCATATCTAAAACAATAAAATCTACTGGGAAGATAAATTTATCCACTTTTACTAACACATCTTCAATAACTCTCTTAGGATAGGTAACCGAACGATCAGCTAATTGAAGGGTTACTGAAGTAGGTGTAATTTTTCCTAATCCTAATCTCTTAAAAATCAATAGAGGCATTAGATTGATGCTTGCTCCTAAGTCACACAAAGCTTTTCCATAAAATTTTTCTCCTATAGCGCGGGGTATAGTGAAACTACCAGGATCTTTCAATTTTTCAGAAGCTTCTTCGAATAATAGCACTACACTCTTCACTAAGTGCGACTGTTTCATTATCAGTGAATTTTCTTTTCTTATTTAGAATATCTTTCATAAATTTTACATAATTTGGCATCTGATCTAAAGCTTCGACAAAAGGTATATTGATTATTAATTTCTTTAATATTTCAAGGAATTTAGCAAATTGTTTATCTTTTTTATGTTGAGCTAGTTGTTGAGGAAATGGTGGTAGAGGTTTTTCAACAGAAATTTTCATAGGTATTAAAGGATGTTCTAAGTTTGAATCTTGTTGAAGTGTTTCCTTTTCAATTTCCACTTCCTCTTTTTGGCTTTCAAGTTCTTTTTGAATTTGATGTTCTAATTCTTTTCCACTCCTTAGTTGTATTGCTTTAATTTGTTCTTTTCCTTGATCTTTAGGATTTATTTCCACATTACTAGGAAAAGTTCCGGGTATTCTATTATTTAGCGCGAGTAGCAATATGTCCAAGTTGAGTTTCGATATTTTCAATAGATGTTCCTTGAATTTGTAATTGATTTCCTTGAATTTGTAGTTGATTTCCTTGATTTTGTAGTTGATGACCCATATTCAAAATTAATTCATCCATAGATAATTTCTTATCTTTGAATTGAGGGTTATTGTTATTAAATCCAGGTGGGTAATTAGGTTTATAGTTTAGATTTGCTTGATTAGGTTGATTTCCAATTGATTATTCATCCATTGTTGATTAGATGTGTTATTCCAATTAAAATTTGGATGAGTTTTCCAACCAGGATTATAATAGTTTGAATAAGGGTTATTAGTTCTATTATTAATAGCATTTAAAGCTTCATAATTAGATTGAGATTCTATGATTTGTCCAGATGAGTTTTCTTCTAAAGTAGGAGAGTAGTTCATTCCAAAATAATCTAATTTCTTAGATATAGCAGCAATTTGAGAAGCTAACATAGATATTGCATCATTTTCATGAATACTAGCTATCTTTTTCGGATTTAATCTATCAGCAGGCCATTGGAAATTATTTGTTGACATTTCTTCGATTAGTGCATAAGCTTCATCAAATGGCTTAGACATTAATGAACCTCCAGCAGCAGCATCGATGATTGATCTTAAAGATCCTACTAATCCATTATAAAAGGTTTGAATAATCGACCAATCCGGTAGCGCATGATGTGGGCATTTCCTAAGAAGTTCCTTAAATCTCTCCCAAGCTTCATATATTGATTCTCCATCTAACCGACAAAAAGAAGTTATATCATTTCTAAACTTAGCGAGTTTTAGATGGTGGAAAATATTTGGATAGAAATTTTTGTGATAATTCTCCTCAAGTTTTAATAGATCCAGAGTCTTAACGAATTCAACCACATTTTAGCCTTATCCCTTAATGAAAAAGGAAAAAGTCTAAGTCTTATAGCATCGTCGGATACTCCTCGATATTTAAAAGTAGCACAAAGTTCTAGAAAACTAGCAAGATGTAAGTTAGGATCTTCGGTAGGTGAACCACCAAATTGATTGTTTTGTACCATTTGGATAATTGCGGGTTTAAGTTCAAATGAATTAAGCAACTACATCGGGGTTTTGAATAGTTAAATGAATTTCATCCGATGTAGGGTTGGCATAATCTCTTAATGGTCTTTGTTGGTTCATATTTTGAATTTCAGGAATATTCGCCATTTGTGTTAAATTTATAATTTGTTTCTTTTGTTTTCTAATACTTTTAATTGTACGCTCTAATTCAAAATCGTAAGGTATTAAATTTTCGTTTCCAAATTTGCGCATACAATTTTAGAATAGATATTAATTTATTTATTATGATTATTTTAAAATAGTACGTTACTCTTGTAAATTTTTCTTACTTTCCCAGGCAACGGTGCCAAAAACTTGACCCACAATTTTATATTATGATATTTTTAATTTAATTGCAACGACGCCAAAAACTTGACCCCGCTATATTATATGTATAGAATTGTAATTGTTTATGTTGTGGATGCTACGCAAGTATACGTATCGTATCAAGTAATACAGGGCTCTAGGGGAGTCCTGGTTATCGATCCCACAGGGAAAGAGAAAATTAAATAACAACTAATTTTAAAATAATAATAATAATAATTTTAAAATAGTATACGAAAATTTGGAATTCTTAATTAAAGCGCAATAAAATAAACTAAGTAGTTTAATTAGGTATCTTAAAATAGTATCTTTCCCCTTGTTTAGAAATTTAAGTGCTTTATGAATTTAAATAGATAATTTTAAGGTATTGTGACAAATAGGAGCATACCTATTCTTTACCCTTTGGTCCGAGTGCGAAGAACATTGACTAACCCTATGTTTGATTATCGAATCGCGGCTAGGCCGGGAGGATACTCGACCGCCACTTCGTAGCTCCCACGTTCCCCTCGCCCGAGGGCTAACATCTACACTTCAGCTCTCAAACAATAGGACCGAATTGAATATTTTAGTACGTCACACTAAAATGCTCGATTCTACGCCCAATGATATTATTTCCTATTTATTTGCACCCTCCTTCCAAGGCTTTTGAATTCCCCGAATATCGGATGTAATTTTTACTATAGTTGATAATCAACACATTTTAACAAATCAAATGGCCAGTTTGAAAGTAAATTAAGTTTTAAGTAAAAATTATCACAATTTATTAATATATAAAAGTACTTCTATTTTTAGTTCATCCAGATCACTTAATTTCATAAACGAGGAGAAAGACTAAATTAACTACTCAGAATGCATGGAAACTAAACTAAGCATGGATTTCATTTAAAGTTAAAAACAATAAATACAAATACTTATCTCGATTTATCCCCAAGCAGACTCCTCGCAGTTCCTTTGACTCTTCCTTCCAGTACAGCAAGGCTCACTAATTACTCACTAAACTCACTAAACTCAATAAAAAGACACAAAAGACATACTAACACAAGACACTAAAAGACTCTAGAGGACTTATATGACACTTAAAGACACTTAATTGACACTTAAAGACACAAAAAACTGCACACTTAAAGACACAAAAACTGCACACTTAAAGACACAAAAACTGCACACTTAGAGGCTGAATTTCGGCCTCTATATATAGAGGTAGGCAAAGGTCCAAGAGGTGTGTAAGCATGTCTTCAAAAAGTGTCCAGGTTCAATGTATCTGCGCCATTTGAACTAGCTCGCCGTCGGCGACGAACTACCTCGCTGTCGGCGAGGCTTCTAGAAGGTCTTCGAACCACGCTAGCTCGCTGTCAGCGGGCTCGGGCTCACTGTCAGCGAGACAGTTATAAATCCTTCAGAAATGTCTCCTCGTAACCTTGTCGTCGGCGACTCAGCACAAATTTCATTATTTTCTTCCTTTTTGCTCCAAATTCTCTCCTTTTTATGATTTTTGCTTTTAGCACCTAAATTCTCCATTCCTTCAATAAAATAAAGAAAATACCTTTCTTTAAAGTGTAATTTCATCAAAAATAAGTATGAATTTCTTAATAAATTTTTCAGTGATCAGGCTCGCAAGTGACAACCAAGGAATATCCCGTATCATCAACTGATCCTACTGTGCCGAATCCGAGACCATGTTTTGAATTGGGAGGCCGACTGGCATTGTTCCATAATTTTTCAAAGTGTTGTGATCGGCCTTTTGTCCATTGTCGAGGTAAGACACTACGTTGAATTAAATCTTGAACACAGGGAGAGTACCACTCAAAAGGCAGTTCCATTTGTTTAGATGAAGCAACATCTTCAAATTGTACATCATTTTCAATTTTAGAAAAATAAGTACCACGGTAAAACTTGATTGGTTTAGTACCACCACCATGCACTTCCTTGACCACCATACCCTCGATCTTATTAGAATGGATTGGGGTCAAGGTCATAGTATGTACATAATGGTTAATCTTCTCGTACATTGATTTGTATTTGTCGGCATATTTTTTAGGTTGTGTGTTTTATTTTGAAAAGGGGGTCGCCTAACAGAAGTTGTCGGCGAATTTTTAATTTAATTTAAATAAATAATTTTGAAAAGTAGTATTTGATTTTGAAAATAATTTTAAATTTGAAGGTTTTAAGATATGAGATTAAACCGATCTCACATCCCAAATAGTTTATATAAACGAGCACCGCACCACAAACCGTGTATCTATCCCTAAGGATAGACACTACCGCTCGACGATGGGGCTCGATTAAATAAACTAGAAGATTTGTGACATCCGTTTGGTCTGCGAACCAATTTTATAAGCCGACAAATTCCACCGCTTAATATGAAAGCATTAAACGGGGTTTATATTACTCAGGTTCTTTTAAAATTCCCTATAAGGGCAAGCCTCTATAGTTAATTACATCTTAAGTGACGGGAATCACCTAAGAAAACTCTCGATAATAATCAATAATTCTGCTCTCAATAATTTCAAAGTTTAAGTTCTCAAAGGATTGAAGTTTAGAAATTCAATAGGGAATGGATCAAATTTGGAACATTTTGTTTTGGGAATCCAAAGGAAGAAAAGTAGGAGAAATCACAGATTCGAAGCGAACTTCGGTAATTTCCCGACTATCCTATTGTTTGGCATGAGTTTAGGAAAGTCCTAATATTTATTTAAATGTTTTGATCTTGCCAATTTTAATTAATTAGGACTTATATTTATATGATAGAATCATACAAATAGCCTCGAAGATGTGAGGGTTTATGTCGTATCGGACGACTACCTCGGAATCCTAAGACCGGTTAGGGCTTAATTTGCAATGCAAGTGCCTAACGAAGAGTTGAGGATTTATATTGCACTAGGCAAACTACCTCGAAGTCCTATGGCTTTGTTATTTAATTCTAGGAAAGTTTTCGCTGATGTAGATTCAAGTTTTCGTCGACGACGATGGCCGTGTCGCCCACCATGCTCCGAGCTCCTTGTTGTTGCAGAGGTTTAGTTTTAGAAATCATAAATCAGGGGATGAGAAAAGTGTTTTGGTTTAGAGAAAATCTTAATTTCCAAGTGTTTTTTTTTATGTTTTAATTAAAACAAATCTTAAAGTTAATTATAACGACACCGGTTAAGATCCCACGGTTCTATCCTTCCAGGCATCATTATTTTTATCGGATTCACTTAGTCCGGATGAATTTGCTAAACTCAACCGAATGAGTTCCACACTTTCATTTAGACCGTGGGAAATCCCGTTAGCAACACGTAGGTTACATCATCCGAGGTATTCCCGATCATCCAACAGGACGTTTTAATTTAGTTGTAATTGTAGTTTTGTGTTCTGTTTGTGATTAAATTTTGAGTTGTTTTATATTTTGAAATGTTGTGGCGGTGAATTTTATCTTGCAATGACTTTTAACTTAGTTTTGGTTTCGGTTTTAGAGGCTATCCTAAAGGTGTGGGTTTTCATGCAACGAGTTGTTTATCAAGCGAAAAGTAAGTGCAATGCGAGTTAAGTAAATTGCAATAATGTAAATTGCAAGAAAGTAGATTGCAATAAAATAAAAGCATACCCGGAGGGTCTTCCCGTCATCCCAAGCTGCACTTAAAACACAATTAGAATATTTAAGCAAGTTCTTAGGTAAAGCTAAGGGAAGGGTTATGGTTTTCTACCAAATTCCTAATCACTATAGCTAGTCATCTCCTATGACGTCTAGGTTCTTTGTGTTTTGGTTTAAGGACGATTTTCTTCATCAAAGAACAATTAAGTCCGATTGTTCTTATAAATGTCCTATCATATTGAGGAAGTGCTTAAGAATAATCTTAAACATCTTTTCAATATTTCTAGGATTGTTTTAAGTCCGAATGGGTTTAATTATACAAATGAATTAATCGTCCGAGAATTCAAGTTTTGTTGTTATCTTACTCGATGAACTAGGACATTTGAATATCCTATAAGTGAAGTAACATTTCATTTAATGTTACGTTTAGGAGTTATAATAACCGAAGCTTTCGAGGGTAAATTGGTATTCAAATGATTTGATTTAAGTTAATGGGTTTAAATTTGGAATAGTGTTCAAGTTGCTTTATATTTAATTTCTTTCTATTTTAGGTGATGTTATTTAATTCAATTTAATTTAATTTAATTTAATTTAATTGAGTTTTAATTTAATTTAATTTAATTTAATTCAATTTAGTTTGGTTTGATGTTACATTAAATTAATTTGATTTGATTTAATTTTAATTTAATTTAATTTAATTTAATTTAATTTAATTTAATTTAATTTGTTTATTTAATTTAATTTAATTCATTTAATTTGATTTAATTTAGTTTAATTTAATTTGATTTTATTTATTTAATTTAACTTAATTTAATTTAAGTTATTTAATTTAATTTAATTCAACTTTTAATTTTAATTTAATTTAATTTAATTTAATTTAATTTACTTAATTTAATTTACTTAATTTAATTTAATTTTTAATTTAATTTAATTATTAATTTAATTGAAATTTTTAAAAGAGTTTAATAATTTAATTTTAATTTAATGATTAAGTCTTTTAATGTTTTGAATTTGAGTTATCATTTTAATTAAAAATTGAATATTAATGAGATAATTAATTTAGGGATTTTTAAATTAAAGAATAAATCTCTTCCTAATAATATCCCTATTTTAATAATTCCAATTTTATTATTCTTCCAACTTTAATCAATTATTTAATTAAAGTTTAATCATTTTAAATTGCTTAATGGGTTTCTACCCTTTAATTATTTAAATTTCAATCATCCAAATCAAATTAGGATCTAAGATTGTACTTGCTAATTTTTTATTAAACCTAAAGTTTTAATTAAGGATTAAGATTTTTAATTACCACTTTACCCTTTAAGCTTAATAATTTCATAACTCACTAAATTGAACTCAAATGAACTTGAAATTTTTATGTGACTTCACTCATATGTCAATAGAGACATGAGAAGAGAAAATGTGATTTTTCTGTATTTAATTTATTTATATAATTATTTTTGGTAGAAAATAGAGATTTCCAAGGAAAAATTAATAACATGACCAAGGGAAAGTTTAAGTCCTTAAGAAAATTAGGGGACATTCCTAATGACCAGAGGACCACTTGGACCAATTTTGGTGATTTTTTGAATTATATTATTTTTATTATAATTATTTTAAGTTTTGGAGTGTTAATTAATTTAAAAATAAAATAAATGTTGAAAAATGAATTTTATATTTTTCAAAAATCTCTCTGATATCAAGGAAATTAGAGAAGCAAATTTTGCAATTTTTTAATTTTTCTATGATTTATTATAATTATTTTTGTGAAAATGCTAGAAAATACATTTTTTTAATTTTAAAATTACCCTAGAGCTTTAAAATTTAATATCTCACTAAATAGACCTAAGAAAAATATGGAATTTGTTCCTAAGTGATTAAAATTCAAAATTTGACATTTTGGTGAATTTTATTATTTTTGTGATTTTTATTATTTTTTAATTATTAAAAATATTAAAATAATATTAAAAATCAACTTTTTAGAAAATTGAAATTTTAATTTTCTTAGATTCCCCTAATGTCAGAGAGGCTCCAAAACCAATTTGGTGAATTTTTGAAAGGTATTTTGAAAGTTATGAATTTTTTAAGTTTAAAATGACTAAGTGGCTTAATCAACCCAATTAGTGGGGCTAACCAAGTCCAATTGACCTCAATTTTTATGGAGGGTTCCTCTGATCCTAAAGGTCAGTGGAGAATTGATTTGAAGTCAATTTGATGTATGGCTAGCTCTAATTAATTAGAGATCCATTTTGGGTGTTTAAGCCAATTAGGGTTGTTTTAAATGAACTAACTCAATACCTATTTTTCCTAGGGTTCTACGAGTCATAAGGAACATCATCAAATTTTCCTAGAATTTATTTCACAACATGCTATTTATTGGAATTAAAATACTCAAAAAAGTAACATGAATTTGAAAAATCAATAACTCTTCATAGGGATGGCCTCGACTTTGGAAAATTCGGGGAATGTTCCCAAATTCGGAGGCTTCAAAAGCCCTATGGACTCATGCCATGGTGAATTGTATACATGCATGGAGAATTAAAAGTATGCGAGAGAGTAAATAAATTATAAAAAATAAAATACTTGATGAAATTAAATGATTTCTTTTCCACATTATTCTCCTACGTTCACCGAGCAAGAGGGTATTTTTATTTTATTTTTCTAATTTTTCTACACAAAGTTATGAATTTTTGAAGTTTAGGGAATTAAATAAATCAAAAAATACCCTAATTTTCTATTTATCCACGCGGCGCCGCGTCAACCTCGGCAGCTCCGAAAAGCCGCGTGGCGGGCTCCCATTCGACGCCGCCATCTAAGTCAGCAGCCCGGGCCCCGCGGTTCTCGTACCGTCTCTTGATCCGACGCGATCCTGGCCGTCCGTCCGCGCGTGTATTAAATGAACGACATTCGTTCATCGTCCCCAAGTGTTCTCACCCGAGAGCCATCCACACTAAATCCCTAATATCTCACTCGATACTCAATGGATTTTCATGTTCTTATGCTCTATGGATTCGTCTTGAAGAGACGAACACATCTATATGGCTATCATGCATTGAAATTAAAGCATTTGAAATGGAGAATCTCCAGAAGCTCGGGATGAAGAGTTAGCTCATACCTTTGCTCAGAGAAGTGTGGCTTCGATCTGAGAGTTGTTGCACCTTCGATTGGATCCTAGCAAGCTCCGGATGAAGTCTCCGGTCGCAGTGAATTGTCTAGGTGTGATTTCGACCAAGCCCGATCCACAAAGCTTGGAGGCTGGAGAAATTGGGTGGCTCGGAGATGGGGCTTTTGCTCTGGTGGACACCTTCCCTCGGTGCAGTGAAGGTGTAGAACCAATCAATTTGGGGATTGGCTCACTGTGGAGAAGTGTCCCGGTTTTGGGTGGAATTTCGGTCGAGAAATTGGGTTTTGTCAGTGGGGATTAGGGCAAATTGACACTGGGGATCAACTGCTCTGAGGGTGGAGAAGGTTTGGAACAATTTTGGCAGAGTTTCGGCAAGGTTCGTGCAACTCTCCTCTCTTGGTCGTGAGGGGTGGAGTTTAAATAGGAGAGGGTGGAGGGCCTCCTAGGGAGAGTTAGGGCTTGGGATCAGCTGCTCTTGGCAAGAGAAGAACAGCTCCAATGGCCACTGGGGATGGGGCGGCTCGGCGGGTGAGAATTCCAAGTTGGGCTCACATGTGAGCTCTCGACCATGGTGTTTTCCGGCGGCTCGGTGGCTGGCCGGCCGGGCATTGGTCACCATCTTGTTCGGGTGGGTCGTGGCTGGGGTTTGGTGCATTCAATTGAGGTTTGACATGTGTAAAGGGTTTGATTTAGATGGAATGGGGGAGGAGCTAATTTTGAGTCTAAATGGGTCAACCCACCCATTTGGGCTTGGTGCACCCCTCAAGGTAGCTTTGGATGCTGTGGGGGATCAAAGGGATCAGTTGGTTTGGCATGGAGAAGTCTCCATCCAAATATATTTGGATTAAATTTAAGTTTAGGTGAAACATGATTAAGGCTAATGAGCTTTAGGGATTAAGGAAAGCCCTCCCTCTTCTTACCCAATATGGCATGGTGGAGTGTCCAAAGCTCTCATGGCTCACATGTGGCTCATGCATGGCTTCATGGCTCACCTTTGGCTTGCGAAAAGTTTGGTCGATTTCATGAAAATGGATTTTAGGAATTTTTGGTAATTTGATGGAAATTTGTATGAAACTTGATTTGGAATTATTTGATGATGAATTTAGGACTTAGGTAATGGCTTTAATTAAGTGGATGGCAAATGGAGATGTCATGTGGGCTTTAGGGTAGATTTTGGGCCTTTTGAAATGGTTTTAGATGGGCTTTTAAGATGGTTTAGGAAAGTGGGCTTTTGGATTTTAAAATGGATTTTGGGATGAAATTTTGTAAAGAGGTTGGGCTAAATAATTGTTGGGTTTAGCTCATGGATGTATCATGAGTGACTTGAAGCAAATTGGGAGTGATTTGGGTTTGAATTGGGTTGAATTTGGGCTCTTTTGGTGAATGGGCCAATATATGTCCAAGTGGGCCAAGTTGGGCCAATGTTGGGCTAGGGTTGAAATTGATGTAAAATCAATGTTGAGAAATGTTTATGGGAGTGTTTCAAAGAGGCTTTACCTTTGGTTGGGCTTTGATTTTGGGGTTTGGGCTCATTTGGGTTAGGTTTGGGTTTAGGTCAAAATTGGGCCTTTTAGCTTTGGGTTGAATTTGAGTGGGGTTTGGGTCTAAATTTTGGGCAAATCATGTTAGTGTTTTATTTGTGGGAATGTTAAGGAAGATTTAGAAAAGGTTTGGGGTTAATTGGAGTTGAATTGGGTGAGTTTGAGTTAGGTTTGGGTCATGGGTCCAAATTGGGCTTTAAGGCCAAAAGTGAAATTGGATCCAAATGTCAATCAAATTGGACTTGTATTTGGTCTAGATTGGTGTTGGGAATGTTGAATTGAAGTTTAGAACTGAATTGGACCAGAATTTGGGTCAATTGGGTAGGTTTGGTTTGACATTGGGTTCACTTTGGGTTAAAATGGGTCAAATTGGGGGTTTTGACAAAAGTAGGGTAAATTGACAAAATTGGCCCATGGTGTAGTTGGACAAAATGAAATTGGGAATATTTGGGATTTTCTGGAATTTTCTGGAATTTTCTGAATTTTTGGATTTTTTGGCCAAGAGGGGTATTTTGGGTATTTGGAGGGTATTGGGAGGTATTTTTGGAATTCTTGGTATTTTTGGGTATGGATGATCAATTTGAGTGATGTGGAAATGTTTAAGATCAATTTTGAGGAATTTTGGGTGATTTAGGAAATTTTGAAAAATTTGGGTAATTTCGAGGGTTTTGGGTAGGTAAGCGAGTGTAGGGTCCCGGGGTCAAAAATTGAAAATTTGGGAAATTGAAGATTGGGTGGATGTAAGTGGAGTGAAATCATTTTGGTTGAGCCATGAAGCCATATCAAGCCCACATGAGCCATGAAGGGACCCATTTGAGGCATTCATCTATGTTGTTCCTAACCTCTTACGCGAGGGCTTAGGGGTTAAGGACCATCCATGTGAATCACCTACATGAGTCGGGAGGTCGAGTTAGGTATGGGTGTGTGAAAATGTAGTGTATAGGTGTAGTGTGTGTGTAAGTCGGCCCCTTCACTGGACCGGGCCACCCAGGGCGGTCCTAAGGCCAAAGAGTCCTATAGGAACTCATCCTTAAACTTCCGCATTTGATTTCGACCCTCTAGGTGATTAGGGGTCTATAGTCAAGTTTGTGGAGTTTGCAGGGAGTTAAGAAGTGGTTTGAATTTCTAAAAGGTGGGTCCCAATTCTAGTCCTCTAAGATAGTCAAAGGAAAAGCCTAAGGCTAGATCCTAAGTACTAAAGAGAAGAAGGGAAGACCTCATCAAAAATGAGGTCAACAGTATTCTTCATTCTTTTCATCTTGGAGAGAGATCTTGAACTGGGGTTTCATTTGATTTACTGTTACTGCTTCTTTCTTGATTTCTTCTTCTTCAGAACTGGTCTCCCAATCAACTTCGATGAATGGTTTCTTCTGTCCAACTGTTCTAACGTCTCTTCCACGACCTCGTCCCTGGCGTAGACCTCGGGTGCGAGTTCTGGAGAAACCTTCACCATCTCGCCGTAAGGGAGTGGTGAGTAACTGTTGGACTAGAATTTCAGGCTCTTTATCATCTTGCACTTCTTTTGCTTCTTTTGGTATGGCGTTTCTGAAAAAGTTTTTTTTCTTCGAAGGCGCGTAATAGGCTGCATCTTCAAGAATTCCAATCTTGTGTATGGAGAATGGTTGCAAGTCACATTTGGTATATTATTCTGCTCCTTCGTAATACTTTATGCACTGGTGCAGAGATGATGGTACCATCTGGTTATCATGGATCCATGGCCGACCCAGTAGAGCGTTGAATGATGTTTCAGAATCAATTATGTGGAATTTTGCGGTTGTCTTTGCTAAATCACCGATCTTCATTAGTAATGTTATCGATCCAAGAGCTCTTTCTCCTTTCTGATTGAACCCACTTAATAACATCTTGTCTGCTTTGAGGTCGCGAGCATCAATTTCCAAATATGCTAACGTTTGAAGGCTCATTATGTTGATTGATGCTCCCGGATCAACCAACACCCTGGAGAGCGTAAACTTTCTAATAGTGACTGAAATGTATAACTGTCGATTGTGATCAGCTGTTCCCAGTAATAGATCATTATCCGTGAAGGTAACACCTCACTGTTCTTTTAATGAGCAAACCTCGTCGAAGGAATTACCGGTCATTTGAGCTAAACAAATCTCTGGATCAAGTAGAGCCTTGATCAGAGCTTCCCTCATCTCCTTTGACAGGGTCAGAGCGTCGTATATGCTTTGTTTGGCTGGTAGCTTCCTAAGATGGGCTAGCACGTTATAATTCACTTTATTACTATGTTCCTCGGTTTCTTCCCAAATGGGCAATTCCTCTGCTGGGGTTGGCTCCTCCTGGGCAACCACCTACTTTCCTTTATCCTTTGGACCCATTCTCGGGGGTAGAAATTTTCCACTTCTTAGATTGACTTCAGTTACTTTTTCTGAGTCTGGTGCTGGATCTGCCGATGTTTCACCTTGAATTGGAATGACTGGCTCTTCTGGCGTTGCTTCAAAATTTGATGACTCTAATTCTATCGCGATTGGAGCTCCTCGAAATTCACAAATGGACTTGTTGTTTGTTGAGCTTTCGTAGACTCCTTTGTGAACATCTTCTTTGTCGTGGTCATCGAGGTTTAGTATGATTTGAGAATCGTTATTTATATTGAAATCGAGATCCGAATTAAGTCGGTTGTTGCTAGTTACGTAATCGTTAGAAACAGTCAAAACGTAGCCAACACCATAACTCTTATCATTATAAGATCCTGCCGGGGCGAGGAAATAATCATACAGAGTTAGAGGTTCGAGGGATCTCTCCCCCGAATCGAAAACAACCATCCTAGGATAAGCAGCCCCTAGTCTACCCTTCGGAGCCTCGATCTTCTTCTCTTCTATGATCTTCTCCTCCTTCTGGGGCGGTTCTTCGATCGCAAGCGATAGTGCCGGCTCGACAGGTTTGAAACTCTGAGTTGAAGTGCGCACCAAAGCATTCTGGATATAATCCAAATTTTTTTTTTTTTGAAGACTTTGTCCAGACGGTATTCCATCCATCATCGATCGTATATGGATTTATCGGAACAATAGGATCCATCGAAATAACATTGACGGAACCTCCTTTTTGGGGTTCCTTCATGTATTCCTTCGGGATCGTTATGTTCCCTTTCCGGAGATTATCGTCAAGCCAACTCTTGAAAGTGATGCAATCCTCTATCTTGTGCGCGAGCATCCAGTGGTAAGGGCAATAGTTTGGATGATCTTTCTTGTTGACTTCTTTTGGCCTCTTGGGCTCTGGTAGCTGAAAATCTGGTGTCTTCATTAAACTGCGGAACATCTTTGCTAATGCTTCAATTTTGAATGGATATTCCTTATTCAAAAAATCTTTCAGAGTATGCTGTGGATGAGGCGGTTGTTCATAATGCTGAGGTGACTGATAGCTCGATAGAGGCTATTGATAATCCTGCTGAGGTTATTTTAAGTATGTTGCAGTGGTTGATAGCTAGGCTGTGATCGCTCTAGCTGTATCTGCACTGGCTGCTTGCCCTTATCTACTGCAACGACGATTCCAGATTTCTTTTCAAATGCTTTTACGGGCTTCTGCTTATCGTTCTTGTACACGAAACTTAACTGCTTTGCCTCTTCTTGCAAGCTCCCGGCCTTGCTAAGCAACTTCTCGAAAGTCTTGATTGTAATCCTTTAAGGAGAAGTGCTATCGGGCCATGGATACTCTTAAGCAAGAAGCCGACTGCATGTTGTTATTGAAGTTGTGATTCACACTTCATGCTTAAGTTCCTCCATCGAAGTATGTAATCCACTAAAGTCTCATTCGGTTTCTGGTGCTCCACCACTAGATCACCGATGGTGATGTGGTGCCGAGCCCCGGCAAACCGCTTAACGAAGAGGTTTTCCAATTCTGCAAAGGTCTTAACTGAACCATTTGGCAAAACCATTTGGCAATTCTGCGTACCAGTCGAAGGCAATACCTGAGAGGCTGCTGACAAACTGATGGAAGAGTAAAGCATCACTCCCACCGACATTGCAACAACTAGCACGAAAATGTGCAACATGCTGCCGGGGGTTTCCCGTTCCATCAAAAGTCCTGAACATAGGTGGTACGAAGCCTTTTGGGTATTGGACCGCGTCTAATTCTTCAGGGTAAGGTCTACTCTTCTAAATAGAAGTTCCGCTCTTAGATTGTGCTAAGGCTTCTCGTACCTGCTATTCTACCATGTTTTTAATGTCCTTTTCGGGAATCATACTCTGTGCAAAATCCTTCTTTGGTGGCTCATCTCCATTAACGGATGTGATCTCTTTTCCTCCATCTGCAATATGGATGATCTCTGGGGGTGTTTCTTTCTGAGGTTGCACCTGACTCTGGAGAGTGGCTAAAGCAGTAGCCATCTCTTCCATCCTCTTTACCATCTGGGAAATTGTGTCATCTCTTTCCCGAAGCTGTGCTCTCATCACTTTTGGTTCATCTCTTTCCGCAGCTGTCGGAGCACCTTGCGAAGCTGATGATGCTCGTGTCTCAACCATATTGATCTCGGCATACTCCTCATCCATGAACTCTGATGAATCAACTTCATTTTTTAACTTTTCTCCTCTTTCTTTTGCCAACCGTTGAATATCCGTCCTTAGCCTTCTTATAGCATCCTCGAGGGGTCTCTTCCAGATGGTCTCGCGGTTGTCGTGTGATGGCTGTTGAACTTCTTTTTCGGGAGTTTCTTTTATTGCAGTAGCACTTCCTTCAGATTCAAGCTCTTTGACAAGGCTTTTCTTCTCAGAATGTTGTGTTGGTCTCGGCTCGGTAATAATAGGTCGCCACGCCATCCTTCTTGCAGCAAAAGGCGTAGGACCGGACGGTCTATCGGCTATATGCATGTAGGTGGTGTCTTCGCTAATATGATGGCCCGATATAACAACAGGTGAACTAGCTCTCATTTTCTTCCTTGGTTTCTCTACGGCAGAGACAGGCTCTACTCGCGGTCCGTGGCGGGTCTAGCTGGCACTCGTCCCATTCTTCTTAGGATTTCTGACATAGGGCATATTTCTTTCTTTGCCAATTTTTCTATCATAGCTTGTAGCCAAGCAAATGGCGTAGTCTTAACCCTTTTTCTTTTGTAGTTACTATAGTATGCAGGTCGGGGTAATGTAGCGGCAATTCTTCGGACATCTTCTTCATCCGATGCAGCAGAGAAGGGGTGGAACCTACTTCCCTCCAATAGAGGTGTATACTCAGTAGTTCAGGGATCTCTTCTAGGAAAGCAACTTCAGCGGCCTTGGCTTTCTCAATCCTGGCTATCTTTCTGCTTCTATTTCTCCTTTGAGTCCGAGTTAGGGGTGCAACTCTTGAACTGGACCCAATCTCAAAAATAGATGGTATTGTAGCAAAATATGTACCCTCCATGGTGACAGGCTCATCACAGACTTGGATTTCCTTCCCCTTCAGTTTGGCAGAAGCCGGGGTAGGTGCAGAGATGACTAGACCGGTGGGGTAGAGACAACAGTCCTCCTACGAATAGCAGTACTTCTTTCGACTGGAACCCTTTGTAGGGGGGAATTCTTGAGTCGACTTCAGGTTGAACTCAATTACGGGCTCCTCAGTTTCTGGCACTTTGTCCATTAGTGTGAAGAGGGTGACATCAGCGAACTTAATATCTATATTGTTGAATCCTTATCCAAAACAGATGATTCCATTGTCAGGCAGTTAATCCTTATAGACAGCCAAGTCCAGTCCATTGGTGAAGGAGAAAATTAACTTTGGTGCAGTCATTTTCTGCAGTGTAGATTCTGAATGTCAGTCCCGAATTATGCTTCCCTTCGTCACAAAACTTAAAACGAAAAAGAAAGAGTTCGAACACATTCCTGTTTATCTTAATGTATTTGTGATTTTTAAGAGAATTCATTTATTAGAAGGTTGTTTATTAGAGGATTTGTTTGTTAGGAATGAAATGTTTAAAGAATAGAGGTTTATAGAAAAAGGAAGGGACCCGGTTCGGAATTGAAAAGGGAGAGAAATTCTCGTAAGGCTTCTCAATCCGAAGGACCGCTCCTAAGCTAATACCTATTGGGGGTCCACCCCACCTCAGAAAAGAGGTAAAAGGATTTCGGAACCTCTCTGTTTAGGGGTGTCTAAACAGTGGCTCCTAAATCCGAGAGAAGTTGGCAATACCCGTTTAAGATATAAATGAACGTAGTATGCCAACGGAAAGAATGGTAGTTTGCTCCACTAAGGACATGGATACACTACCGATTTATGAAAGAAAAACCATCTGATCAAAATGGAGAGAGGAACCACTCCCCAGCGGAGTCGTCAGAAGTTGTCGACATATTTTTAGGTTGAGTGTTGTATTTTGAAAAGGGGTCGCCTACAGAAATTGTCGGCGAATTTTAGATTTTAAATTTAATTTAAATATATATATATATATATATATATATAATTTAGAAAGTAACTTTTGGTTTTGAAAATAATTTTAAATTTAAAAAATTTTAAGATATGAAATTAAACCGATCTCACATCCCAAGTAGTTTATAAAAACGAGCACCACATCACAAACCATGTATCTATCCCGAAGAATAGACACACTACTTGTTGATGGGGCTCGATTAAATAAACTAGAAGATTTGTGACATCCGTTTGGTCTGCGAACCAATTTTATAAGCCGACAAGTTCCCCTGCTTAATATAAAGAAATTAAGCAGGGTTTATATTACCTGGGTTCTTGAAGTTCCCTATAAGGGCAAGCTCGTAAAGTTAATTACATCTTAAATGACGGAAATCATTTAAGAAAATTCTCGATAATGATCAGTGGTTTTGCTCTCAAGAATTTCAAAGTTTAAGGTTTCAAATGAATTGGATTTTGGAAATTTTAAAAGGGATTAGCTCAAATTCGGAACAATTTATTTTAAGAGTCCAAAGGAAGAGAAGTAGGAGAAGTTGAGCATCCAAGAAGAATCTTGGCAACTTCCCAAACTATCCTATTATTTGGCTTCAATTTGAGAATTTACTTAATATTTCAATCCTGTCAATTTTAATTAATTAGGACTTATATTTGTATGACATGATCATACAAATAGCCTCGAAGATGTGAGGGTTTATGTCGTACCAAACGATCACCTCGGAATTCTAGGACTGGTTAGGGCTTAATTTACATAACATGTTTATGGGAATGCCTAACAAAGAGTTGAGAATTTATGTTGCACTAGGCAAACTACCTCGAAATCCTATGGCTTGTTTGTTTAATTCTAAGAAATATTTTGCTGAAGTAGACACAGGTTTTGCTGAAGAAGATGGTCGTGCTGCCCACCGTGCTTCAAGCTCCTTGTCGTTGCAGAGTTTTAGTTTTAGAAGGTGAAAATCAGGGGATGAGAGAAATGTTTTGGTTTAGAAAAGTTTTAAAGTCCAAATGTCTTTAGTAATTTATTAGGGGAATCTTTAAGTTGATTATAACAACACCGGTTAAGATCCCACGGTTCCATCATTCCGACACCGTTATTTTTATCAGATTCACTTAGTCCAGATGAATTTGCTAAACTCAACTGAATGAGTTCCACACTTTCATTTAGACAGTGGGAAATCCCGTTAGCAACACGTAGGTTACATCATCCAAGGTATTCCCGATCATCCAACAAGATGTTTTAATTTAGTTATATTTGCAGTTTTGTTGGTCTGTTTGTGATTAAATTTTGAGTTGTTTTATCTTTTGAAATGTTGTGGCGGTGGATTTTTATCTTGTTGTGACTTTTAATTTAGTTTTGGGTTTCAGTTTTGTGTCTATCCTAAAGGTTTTAGTTTTCATGCAACAATCTTGTTTAACATGCAAGAAAAGTAAAGTGCAGCTTATATAAATAAATTGCAATAAAAGTGTACCTGGAGGGTCTTCTTGTCATTTCCAAGCTGCACTTAAGACACATGTTAAGGCATTTAAATGTTTATAACAAGTACCTAGGTAAAGCTAAGGGAAGGGTTTTGGTTGTCTACCAAATTCCTAATCCTATTGCCAGTCATCTCCTTTGACGTCTGGGTTCTTGTATTTTTGTTTAAGGATGATTTTCTTCTTTAAAGAACAATTAAATTCAATTGTTCTTCTAAAACATCCCATCATATTGAGGAAGTGTTTAGGACGAGTCCTGAACATCTTTTTGATATTTTTGGGATTATTTTGAGTCCAAATGAGTTTTATTGCACACGTGAATTAATCATCCCAAAATTTAGTTTAGTTTCTTGCTCAGTGAATTAGGATGTTTGATTATCCTAAAAGTAAAGTGACATTTCACTTGATGCTTTACTTAAGAGTTATAATAATGAAAACCTTTAGGGGGCAAATCAGTTTATTAAAAATTTCAATGATTTAAAATTAGAATTAATGTTTTAAGGTGATTTAATTTAGTTATAATGTTTTAATAAATTTAAGTTTGGAATAGTGTTCAAGTTGTTTTATTCTTAAGTGCTTTAAACCATTTGAATTGAAAGAGGAGTTTAAATTATTTAATTTAGACCTTAATGATTTAATTTTAATATAATTGCAATATTCTAGATTAAATTTTAATTGGTTTGATTATTCTTTTTTTTTAATTAAGAATTTATTTTTATGAAATTTATTTTGATGTTTCAAGTTTGTTTTAAACTTGCTTTCAAGTGATTTTTGAAATTAATAATTTTTTTTTAATGTTTTAAATTTATTTCAATTTAATTATCAAGTTGTTTAATGTTTTAAGTTTTAATTTAATTAAGGTTCACTTTCCTTTTAATTATTTAATTATTAATTTCAATTATCAGTTTAAATTTAATTAAAAGTTAAATATTATTAAACTGATTCATTTACGAATTTTAGTTTAAGTTATTATAGTCTCTCTAAATTATATCCCCATTTTAATGATCCAAATTTTAACTTATTCTTCCAAAATTCAAATTGTTTAATTAATTAAGGTTTACTTTAAATATTTTCAAGATGATTAATGGGTTTCTACCCCTTAATTCTCTAGGTTTCAATCTTCTAATGAAAATTTTAAAATCAGATATTTTACCCTCCCCTTGATTAAACCTAAATATTAATTAGGGTTAAAATCCTTTAATTACCTTTATGGCCTTTTAGGCTTATTTATTTCATAACTCACTAAATTGAGCTCAAATGAACTTGAAATTTTTATGTCACTTCACTCATATGTCAATTAAGACAATAGAGGAGAATATGTGATTTTTCTTAATTTTAATTTAATTTATATAATTATTTTAATGAAAAATAGGGATTTTCAATGGAAATTCAACAACATGACCAAGGTAAAACTTCCGTCCTTAGTAAAATTATGGGATGTCCCTAATGACCAGTGGACCACTTGGACCAATTTTGGTGATTTTTTGAATTATATTTTATTTATTATAATTATTTTAAATTTTGGAGTGTTAATTAATTATAAAATAAAATAAAGGTTGAAAATTAAGTTTTATATTTTTCTTAAATCTGTCTGACCTCAAGGAGTTTAGAAAAATAAATTTTATAATTTTCTAACTTTTCTTTAATTTATTAGAATTAATTTAGTGAAAAGCTTGAAAAATTCATTTTTTAATTCAAAAATTGTTTTAAGAATTTAAAATTCAATATCTTTACTTTAATACTTGGGAAGAAAATTTTGGTTTGTTCCTAAGTGATTAGGAGTCAAAATATGACATTTTTATGATTTTTAATATTTTTGTGATTTTTATTATTTTTTAATTATTTAAAATATTAAAATATGGTGGAAAATAAAGATTTTTAGAAAATTTTAATTTTAATTTTCTTAGACTCCCCTAATATTAGAGAAGTCCCAAAACCAATTTTGTGAATTTTTAAAGTGTATTTTTGGAGTTATGAAGTTCTAAAGTTTAATTTTGGTCATGTGACTTAATTAATCCATTTAGTGGGGTTAAATATTTCCAATTGATTCCAAATTTTTATGTGAGGTCCCCCTAATCCTAAAGATCAGTGGAGAATTATTTTCAATTTCTTTTGATGTATGGTCAACCCTAATTAATTAAAGTTCAGTTTTGAGTAATTAGGCCAATTAGGGTTATTCTTAGTGAATTAATTCAAAATTTAATTATCCTAGGGTCCTCTGGTCCTAAGAAACTTCTCTAAATTTTTCTAGAAATTTCTAGGCAATATGCTAATTAATGGAATTAAAATACCAAAAATAGTGACATAAACTTGAAAAATACATAACTTACCATAGAGATGGCCTCTGACCTTGAAAACTTCAAGGAATGTTACCAAGATCAGAGGCTTCAAAAGCCCTATGATCTCATGCCATGGTGAACTGTCTATGCAAATGGATAATTAAAATACTCAAATGAGTAAATAATTAATTTAAAATAAAATACTCATCAAAATAACTTGATTTCTTTTCCACATTATTCTCCTCTGTTCACTGAGCAAGTGAGCATTTTTATTTTATTTTTGTGATTTTTCTACACAAAGATATGGATTTTCTAAGTTCTGGGTATTTAAATAAATCAAAAAAATCCATATTTTTCTACTTATCCACGCAGCGCCGACTCATCCTTGACAGCTCTGAAAGCCCACGTGTAGCGCTCCCATTCGACACCGCCATCTGACTCAGCGCTCCGGGGGCCCACGGTTCATGTAATGTACTTCGATCCGGCGCAATCTGGACCATCCACTTGATACACGCTCGATCGGACGGCGCCTAGTCATCGTCTACGACTGGTGTGCACCTGTGACCGTCCACACTAAAACCCTAAGAACTCTCTCATTTCTCAATAGATTTTCGTGTTCTTATGCTCTATAGACGACATACATATGGTTTACATGCTATAGAATTAAGAAAATCAAAATAAAGAATCACTGGAAGCTCGGGAGAAAGGAGAGGTCTATACCTTGGCTCTGAGAAGTGAAGCTTCAATCAGAGAGTTATGGCACCTTCGATTGCATCCAAGGAGGCTCCAGATGAAGTCTCTGGCTCTGGGGAATTGCCTAGGTACAACTTCCACCAAGCCCGATTTCAAAGCTTGGTCGATAGAGAGAATGGCTGGCCTGGTGAGGGGGCTTCCACTGGGGAACTCCTTCTCTTAGTCCTGTGCAGGTGTGGGTGAGTTTAATTTGATTTTGGTGGATGTTTCAGAGTTGTCCTATTTTTTGGGTGGATTTTTGACTGAGAAATTGAGCTATGTTAATGGGGATTAGGGCAAAGGGACACTGGGGATCAATTGCTCTAGGTTAGGAGAGGGTCCTGGAGCAATTTTGGCGAGTTTTGTTAAGCTCCGGTTCATCACCTTGTTTGGCCGAGAAGGTGGTGGGTTTAAATAGGCATGGTTGGAGGGACTCCCGGGGAGTTAGGGCTTGGGATCGCTTGCCTTAGTCAAGGGAAGAACAGCCATGGAGTCCAATTGAGTTGGGACAGCTCAGCTGGTGAGTTTGAATTTTTTGAATCAAATGGGTGCTCTCGGCCATGGTGTTTTCCGGCTACTGTGGTGGCTAGCCGGCCAGGCATGGGTCACCCTCAGGGTTAGTAAGGTCAGGCTTTGAGTTTGGTGCAAGCAATGGAGTTTGGCCATGTGTAAAGAGCTTGGCTTTAAGTGGTATGGTGAGGGGGTCATTTTAGGTTCAATTGGATAAAGTCATGGGTTTGGGTTGAGTGCACCACCCAAGGCTGGTTTGGGCTGAAGAGAAAGTCACTTGAGTCAGCTTAATTAGTTGGGTCAAGTCACAATCTAAGTACAATTAAGTTTAAGCATAGGTTAAGGGAAGCATGGGAATGTTTAATCAACTTTAAGGGAATCATTAAAGGGCTCCCCACTCTTGCCATAAATGGATTGATGACAAGGCCAACCTATCATGGCTTCATATGGCTTGTGAATAACTCCAATGTAGCTTCATTTGGCTTTGGAAAAGTCAAGTCATTTGCATGAAGAAGGATATTGGCATTTTTTATGATTTTAAGGGAGATTATCATGAGGCCAAGATTGGAATAATTTGATGATCAATTAGAACTTTAGGGATTGATATAAATCAAAGGGGTGATGAGAGGAAATTTCATGTGGGCTTTGGAATGGTTTTTGTGCTTTAAGGATTTGGTGGAAGTGGGCTTTTAAATGCTTTAAGGGAGTGGGCTTTTAGATTTGGAAATGAACTTTTGGTTGAAAATTTGGTAAGGTGTTGGGCCAAATAAATGTTGGGTTTAGTTTAGGGATGTGTCATGAACATTTTAGAAAAGATTTGGTATCATTTAGAGTGGAATTGGATTTAATTTGGGCTTTTTTTGGTAAAGGGGCCAAAGTGGGTCAAATTGGGCTAACTTGGGCTAAGGTTGGGCTAAGGTTAGATTTGATGTAAAATTAATGTTGAGAAATGTTTATGGGAGTGTCACAAAGATTTTTCACCTTTGGTTGGGCTTTGATTTTGAGATTTGGGCCCATTTGGGTTAAGTTTAGGTTTAGGCCAATCTAGGGGATTTTAGTTTTGGGCTAGGTTTCGGCGGAGTTTAGGTTCAAATTTGGGGCAAATCTAGTTAGTTTTTTGTTTGTGGGGATATTGGGAAGGTTTTAGAAAAGATTTGGGTCCAATTGGAGTTGAATTGGTTTGGTTTGGGCTAAGTTTAGGTCATGGGCCAAAATTGGGCTTTAAGCTTCAAATTGGAATTGGATCCAAATGTTAATCAAATTAGGCTTGGATTTGGTCTAAATTGATTTTCTGAAATTTTCTGGGAATTTTTGAAATTTATGGATTTTTTGGTTAAGAAGGGCATTTTGGGTATTTGGAGGGTATTGGGGGGTATTTTTGGAAATTTTGGTATATTTGGCTAAGAATGATCAATTTGAGTGGAGAGAAATTTTTAGGACTGATTTTGAGGAATTTTGGATAATTTAGGTGATTTGCAAATTTTGGGTAGCTTCAAGGACATTTGGTAGGTTTGGTGGGTGTAGGGCCCCGGGGGTCAAAAATTAAAATTTTGAAAAAATGAAGATTGATCAAGTTTGAGTATAATGGAATCTCTTTGGTTGAGCCATGAAGCCATATCAAGCCCATAAAATCCATTAGAGGACTCATTTGAGGCATTCACTATGTTGTTCCTAACCCTCTTAGCCAAGGGCCTAGGGGTTAAGGTCCATCCATATGAATTACCTATATGAGTCAGGAAGTCAAGGTGGGTGTGAATGGTTTTAGGATTTGGAATGTGCGTGAAAGTGTAATGTGTGCAGGTCAACCCTCACCAGACCAGGCCACCGAGGGTAGTCCTAAGGCCAAAGAGTCCTATAGGGAACTCATCATTTAAACCTCCACATTTGATCTTAACCCTCCATGTGACTTGGGGGTTTACAATCAAACTTATGGGGTTTGCAGGGAGTTAAGTGGTGTTTAAATTTCTAAGTGGTGGGTTCCATTTCTAATCCTCTAAGATAGTCAAAGGAAAAGCCTAAGGCTAGATCCTAAGTACTAAGGAGAGATAAGAGAAAAGACCTTATAAAAAACGAGGTCAACATTATGTTGATGATTGCCTGAGGATTTCCCTTGAGAATTGTTAGGTCTTCGGTCTTGATTCTGAGCTCCCCCTCTACCAAAAATTCTTACACTTGGCTCTGATCTTCACTATGTACCCCCTAACTCGCTCTGCGTGCTTGTGTTTCCTCATGTTTTTGTTTCATTTTTGTACATCTGCATGCTATGTTTATAATGCTAACCCTTGAGCATTAATGTCGGAGGCCACAAGTTTGCAATGCTATTTTTCTTTTACTAGACATCGTTTTACTGTACTTTATAACTTATTTTTATTTTAACAAAGTTATAAATGCCTCTAGAGCAGAGAACAATAAGCCACCTATTTAAGAGGAACACTACACTAGGCCCTGGGACACAACAGTAATCATATATTTAAACACGATCCCTAAATCGTAAACTACCAGGAGTAAGGAGCTTGACTTTAACTATCTGGGAAGCAAGACGAGGATGCAAACAAATGGAGGATAACTTTGGATGACAATCAACACTCAATAATGGAGTGGATTTACTTCAGCTAAACTTTTTTTATTCTTATATAACACAAATCTTTAAGACTTCGAGATTTTTCAGTCAGTATGACGCAAATATTCACACTATCTTTACGCTTTTGCACAATCATGTTATGGAGTACAAATCCTAACTCTTTTTAGAATTCAGAGGTTGTTCGTTCGGTACAACATAAATCCTCCTATCATTTCAGGCTATTTGCATGATAGTATATTGTGAAAATGTAAGCTCTAAATCTTAAAAAAATTGTAGGAGTAAACATTAAATAACTTCACTCCCAAGATATAAAGCCAAACAATAGAATAGCCTGGAAAGTCACTGAGGTCCTCCTCAGAGTTTCTGACATCCCCTACCTTTCGCTCCTTTGGTCTCAATAATACCTCTTCTCGCTTGGTCCATTACCACTTGACTCCTCTTATAAACAACTATGAAAATTCAACTTTGAAGTCTTGAAGATGAAACGTTTGATCATTATCAAGTGTTTTCTTAAGTGACTTTGGTCATTTAAGATGTAATTAACTATAGGGGTTTGCCCCTTATAGAGAATTAGGCACCCATGTAAGATAAAACATATCTAATCTTTATATTAGATAGGGGAATTTGTTAGTCACACAAATAGTTCGCAGACTAAACGGATGTCATAAAATTTTAGTTTATATGATTGAGTCCACTGCCGAGTAATATGCCTATCTATCAGGATGGTGTATTACTTATGGTGTTATGCTCGATTACTTAAACTATTAAATATACGAGGGTGACCCAATGCTATATATATGCGTACTAAAAATTCAATCCCCGGCAATGGCGCCAAAAACTTGACCCGCAATCCGCTGATGATAAATATAATAATTAATGCTTTCAAATATATGTAATAGATAATAATAACAACTAGTGTATACAAATATAATTTTATTGAAAATATTTTACACACTAGGGGTACTACGCAAGTATACGTATTGTATCAAGTAATATAGGGCTTTGAAACAAAACCCTAGTATCGATCCCACAAGGAGTGAGTTATAGATTTTTAAATATTTTAATTTTATTTTTATGTATTTCTTTTATAGTTTATAAATTTGATATTTTTAATTTACTAGATGCAATAATAAAGCAGTAATGAAAGATGCAATAATAAAGCATTAATGAAATGACTGGTGTAAATAGCAATAAGAACACAACTTTCTTCCTATCAATTAATCCAAGATTTTCTAAGATAATGATACTATTCGTTGAGAATATAAATTTTTGGTATTGTGCCAAATAGAAGCATTCATATTCTTTACCCTTTGATCCAGGTGTAACGAAAATTGGCTAGCCTATAGATCAGGTCTGGATGTATTGTTAGTAGAATGGGTTAATCTAGGCTCACACTACTAGATGTCCAAGGGTGCCTATGGTTGGCCCTACTAGTGACCCTTTCCTTATCTATAAACCAAATCACAAGAATTTAGTTTATCACTCTAAAAACTTATTAATTCTACGCCCATTATATAATATCTTCCTATTTATTTGCACTTCACCTTAAATAACCCGCACAAGGCCTTCGACTACCCAAGGATTCATGTGATATCTACTAGTTAAGAACTCATCTCCTTCTAGGTATCAAAACTCTTCAACAGATTTTAACAATACAAGTGATCAATTTGTAAAGTAAATGAAGATCCGGTATTAATATCATCACAATGTTTTAAAATATAAATAATTTTTAATTCTCCATCGAATTTTATATTATCTTATTTATCTTTTCATAATTGAAAGGAGAAAGTAAACTAACTACTCATAACACATTGAATTTAAACAACAAAACATGATAATAAAACTTTGAATAAAATTACAAATACTTATCTCAAATATTTCTCCTATTGAACCTATGAATTTTTCTGACTCCAAAGCAAATAAACTTCAAAAGCACCAACTCTTTAAACTCTCAATACACACTCTAAATAAACTCATTAATTAATAAAAGTGGCCATAAAGTATTTCTCTAATTCTCCCTCTAGATGGGGCTCTATATAGGGGGATGTATGGGGGGCGTTTTTCTTTGAAGGAGCACTCTCCTATTTATAGGCTTCAAGGGTTGCCTTGAGGCACCTCTTCAAAATGTGTCCACATTCAATGAATCTTCTAGAAGGTGTGTCTGGCGCCTAGGCGCCGGACTCTGCGTCCAGTTCTTCTCACCTCTTCACTTTTGATTGCACCTCTTCGCGATTAAAACCGTTTCCAAGCGTCCAAATACATTGTATCACATGTCCTATAAACCATGAACAATTTTCAGTCTTCTAGAAGATCCAATAATCGCTAACACCAACAAAATAACCGTCCAAAAGCCATAAAAAATCTTAACATATCCCGTATCGACCTGGCGCTTAGGCGCCGGATTCTGGCGCCTAGGTGCCAGACCAATAATTTTGACAATTTTACATTTTGGCTCCATTTTTGCTCTATTTTTGCTCCTTTTTCACTTTTTTTTCTTCTTCAACATTTTTCCATCACCTATATCCAAAAACACAAAAATACCTTTCATTAAAGCATAATATCCTTAAAAATTTGATAAAAATCAAGGCATAAAAATGGGTATTTTTTTCATGGATCAGAGGTCTATGCGGTCTCATATTTTCAAAATTAAAACACTATTTGAAAATTTAAAAAAAAATTGTATATAAATTAAATTTAAAGCAAACGATAAATTCCAAATGGCGACTGACAGGCACCTGTCAGGCCGCACCCTCTTCAGCATACCCATCCTCTAGGTCACTACCTCCTCGGCATACCCATCTTTCGGACCACTGCCTTCATGCCATGTTCATCCCTTTCGGGTCACTGCCTATATGACATACCCATCTATCTAGCCACTGCCTCCTCGGCTTGTTCATTCTTTTAGGTCACTTCCGTCATAGCATACCCACCTGTTAGGCCACTTCTTTCAAGACAAGCCCATCCCCGGGTCAGTGCCTCCTCGACATACCCATATGTAGGGTCATTGCCTCTACGATATGTCTATTTGTTTGGGTCGTTGCCTTCACACATAACCATCCTTCTAGTCATTGCCTCCATGACATACCCATTTATTTGGGTCGTTGCCTTAACATCATGCTCATCCTTCGTGTCACTGCCTCCACGACATACCCATTCTTTTGGTCATCTGCCTTCACGACATGCCCGCTTTTTCTTGAGTCACTACCTCCATGACAAACTCTCTCTCTCAGCCATTTTTTCATGTGACTGATTGCACTAGAATTTGTATGCTTACATGGATAGTGAATCAGACTCGTTATAGGAGTGACTCTGTGTCGGCCGTAATGCCTTAATGAGCATTGCTTTCTAGGTTGATCCTGGTGAGTAATATGAGTTAAGTCATCGATATTGTCATGAGTATGAATATGTTAAGGGTCTAAGAGATCTAACTCATGTTATCTTGCATGTTAAGTGCTTGGATTTAATGACCCTTATTTTAAACTAAAAAAATATATATTTTTTCTATTTATTACATCCACCATAATTTTAAAATTATGCATCTATCAAAATAGGTCATATATAAGGAAAACCCTTTTAAAAATCCATCCTGGGTGAAACCTTTTAGATCCCTTGGATCTTTAGAATGGGGTTGGCGTGGAGAATCCATCAAAGTCATTCATACCCGGGGACTTACCCTGTACTTAGAAGTTGGTTAGGACACTTATTGTTACATGGTGTGCTAGGCTGGTATTTAGGATGCTAGGTAGTATTTTTGATGCCCCTAGATATTGTTCTATGCCGTTTTTCTTTTGTGCTAGCCAAGTGATAATTTTGTCCTTTTAGTATGCTCGTGTGCTTGACATGCATGATAGTATATTAGGCACTCTTCTGCAGAGAGCCGTGTCTACAAATACACACACACACGGTACTACTAAGAGGGAGCGTGTAATGATTTTTATCATTTTATTTACATATGCCATATAAATTTCCCCACGAAATACACAACTCATTACACGTTGCATGTTTGTTGGCTTTCCCCCTAACGATTGTTTTCATGCAAGTAGAGTTTTTATTTTATTTTCAAATGTATTTGATAAAATTCTTAGGCCGAGTTCGTATTGAAAATAAGGTATGGGCATGGGTTTTGAGGCGGATGACGCATCAAACCACATGACAAGGATCATGAGTGGCAGCTTATATCTCGTACCTTAAGTTTGAATTCTATATTTTTATATAGATCTAGGACTGGGAATGCATATATGGATTCTTAACACTTTTCATAGTATTTCCTGGGATATGTTGTCGACCAAACGACAATTGACCTCTTTTATATATTTTGGAGTGTTTTAAATTTAAATGGGTGTCTGCATGCCTGAATTGCTTTTAATGTTTATTTCTGACAGATTCGTGATACTAAGGAAATTATAATCTAGGCTCGTTAAGGACATTAAAATTATAAATTTTCTACTCAAAATCCTGATAATATAAGATTAAAATAATCAAAATTTTAAGATTAAAATATTCAGAATTTCCCAAATATGTCATTTACTTTCTTGCATGGCCTTTAACTCAGTTTTAAAATGGGTTGCATGAAAAGTCATAAACCAATTCACAATATTTAACGAACGCTCTAGACAATCACATTCATGTTTACATGTTCTGAGAAGAGGCCCTCTTGCTTTTCTAAGCTGAGTGGCTCAACATAACTTTTTCTATATAAGAGGTTGCCTAGTGTGCTTAGGTCATTATAAGGCTCCGACCCACACGGGGTTTAATTCCTTTGGTTGTGAGTGTTTCTAGTTTTGTAGCTGAACCACCTTTTTCTCTTTCTTTCTTGAGGCATCCTTCCCAGTTTTACAGGTATAATTCATACCTCTTGGAGCTACAATCGATAGTCAAAGGATAGAGTTAGTTCCTTTGACCTTGAGGCTACCCGGAGTAGGCACATACAACTGAACCTCTGGTTATGGATAGTCTACTTAAGTATTCTTTTGCAGATACTGGTACTAGGTGCCTCTGCCTGATTTTGTTCAGGCAGACATGTTTGACCCATCCTTGTGAGGTACTGCACATAGACTCTCTTCGTTCTCTCTTTTTTAGCGTCTTTGTCGTGTGCTAATAGTTTTTGGTTCCTCCCTTCTCCTGAACATACATGTTATCCAGAAGAAAGATTTACCCAGAAGAGGGAAATATACGACAATCGACATGCTGACAACTTATTTAAAACAAAAGGAGAAAAGGGACAACAATAGTGTGATTGAAGTTTCCTACAGACAACACCAAAATGATGTGTGATAGAAAATTTACAGCATTATAGTAGTAGATTATGATCTTGGCGTGGTACAAAGATTCAACACACTCTTAGAAGAGAGAAAAACGACTATTAATGCATCCCGTAAATGAAAAAATCACTGGGCTTAGCTCAGTTGAAGAGTTCCACTATAAATGATGATGGCAATTACAAACACTTCTCCCATAAGCAGGAAAGAGTTAGAAGATCTCTCAAGTTACAACGTTGGCGCACAAAGGGACTTTTTGCAAGGAATGGGCGGCGATCAATAGTGATCGGTGATTGCTTGCATGTCGTGGTCAGTAGCAGTCGATGGTGGTCAATGAAGCTCGACAGTTGTTGACGGTAGTCGACGATGCTCGATGACGACAAATAGTGCTCGACTACGATCGACCGTGCTTGACTGTGGCTGGCGGTGCTCGATGCGATTGGCAGTGCTAGATGGCTGCGACAGTGCTTGACGACGGTTGGCAGTGGTCGGCGACGATCGACGGTAGTTGACAACGACAGTAGTGCTCGACGACTATCAGTGCGTGGTTGGCGATGGTCGACGGTGATCGCGGTGGTTGATGGTGGCATGAGTGGTGCTGGACCTCAACTCATTGTCAAAGCTTTATGCTCTCTCTTCAGGCTTCAAGCTTTTCTCTAGCTTTAAGTTCTCTTCCCTTCTCATGAGATGGGAGGGACTCTATTTATAAAGTTATGAGTGCAATTAATGCAAGAATATGAATTACTTTGATTAGACGGCTCAGACGGCTTCTCTCGATCGGACAACATATGATGAACATTGAGCACCTTAATAATGTAGGAATCGAGTGATCTTGGGCTTTTTGGATTTGTCTTATCAAGACGCTCGATTTGATTATAAACTCGTCAGAATCGACATTTGTTTGACCTTCCAAATGTGTTCAAAATACTTCCAAAAGCGATTTAGTAGCTTGATCTGGGCTTGATGTGGTTCAGATTGAACCAATTTTGGTACCATTAGGTTCTGCTTGTCGCCTCGGTCAGTTTGACTGTAAGTTTGCTGAAACCGAAGCTCAAGATGATTTTTTATATAGATTTGAATATTTCTTACTCAAAAAATTGCTTTGAGATCCATATCATGCCCCAAGATTCACGTGAGATAATGATTTGTTGGAGTCGTCTTACTCAAAAAGTCATCTCGAGATCCGTATTATGCCTATATATACATAATTTTCTTTTTTCCATAAAAACGGTGGAGACATTTTTTTTCTTAATTTTCAACTCAATATAGGTTGCAATGGAGAAAAAGGATTCATGTAGCTGACCCCACTTAGTGGGATTAAGGCTTTGTTGTTGTTGTTGTTGTTGTTGGTTCAACTCAATATAGATCACATAAAATAGATATATTTCTCAACTTCTGTAATCCGAAACCGTGTCAAACTTCACCAATAAGAGAAAAAATGGCATGAAGGTTGCATTTAATAAGAGGACTCCGGTAGGCATTATTTATCGATGCATTTGGACGATAGATATCCAATGAAGCCATGAAGGTCGGTACCAGCGATAATTTTAAACATTATAATTTAAAATAAAAAAAAATAATTTCTACACTTTAAATTTCCAAAAAAAAATTGATAATTTTTCTTAAAAAATATTTTAATTATTCCCAGTCAACTGAGAACTTATGGATAACTTAAAATTGTATTTATCGAATTAGAAATAAACGTTCCAACATCTGACAACTGATTAGAGATGGCAGCCACAGTTTAAGATGATGAGGCATATTAATTTATTAATTGATACCTTCCATCGAAATTGCCCTCTATTACAGGTTAAATTCTCATAAAGATTTAAAAATTAGGGGTTTACATATATACCACCCAGTTTTTATTTTTCATATCACATCAAAAATGTAATTATTTTAATTTTTATAAAGTAAATAATCTTTTAATGCATAAGTAGTGTTTGCAAAAATTGAAGCCTAAGAGGTATATATGCAAATACATAAAATTTAGTGGTATGTATGTAAATATTCCTTAAAATAATCAGTTTTAAAAAAAAGTTAAAATGTAGATTTTAAAAATGTAAATACATAGGGTGATATGTTTGAAGATTTTTCTAAAAATAAATCTAACAAAATGTCATGTCATGTCATATCATAATTCATGTTTAAATCATTTAACATGTGAATTGATTCAATTTTTTATTTTTTCATACCCAAAATTATGAGAAAATATTATGTTTAGAGTCCGGAAGTAACTTGCATCCGGACAACAGATACGATACAGTAGAGTTGGATTTCTTTCATTTCTTTCACTTATTCCGGTGCATCTTATCTGTTATCCGGATGCAGCTTGCTCGTCTCTGAACGCAATATTTTCTCCAAAAATTACCGCTAAATGGATACTGGTGGGATAAAAATGAAGAATTTCGACGTTGGAATGCTCACCCGGCGCTTATATAATATGTATAATGTCGTTCAAATAACTGCACAATTTGAGCAAGTAAAAAATCAAATTCATACGAACTGGATAAACTATAGATAATGAATGAAAATGTTCATCCCTGCTACTATTAATCGGTGGCTGTGAGCAAAATAAATAAATAAATTTAAAAAAAAAAGAATATTAATCGTTTTCACAATCTTTTATAATTATTATTTTTTTATTTTTTTAGGGGAACCCGTCTAAATTCTGAAGTATACAACTTTCCCTTCTCTTTCCTTATTCCATAAATCCGCACAGTTTCGAGCTGACTTTACCTCGATTTCTCCTATCGGACGGGTTGATCGATCCATAGGATTCTTCTACCCGTCGATAAATCGGGGAGCTTTACTTCAAGCTTAGGATCTGTTTTATGAATCAAAGCAATTTTATGGATTTTGCTCTTCTCTCAATGATGTTGGGAGGTGATTTTGACAAAGCTTGCATCTCTTAGGACTACAGCTCTAGCTTTCATCTTCTTCACCCCGATCTTCCAATCTGTAAGTCATCCCTTTACTTACTTTGTCATCCTTTTTAATTTCCTTTACGTTGAATCCGGATTTCTTTCTGAGCAGATCTTTTTGGGTTTCAAGCTGCTCTTCCTAAATCATCAGATGGCACCGGAAAGCTGCAATCTCGGCAAAGACGAGGCGGAGATCCGTAATCCTTCTTCCCCACAGCCATCAAATACTTCTCTCTCATCTGCATCATCTCAGTCAATACCACAACAATCTCCGTCTTGCCTGTTACTGGAACCTCTTGATGCTGTTCAATCTCAAAGGACTGAGAGACCAGAAAGTTCACCAGCTGTTGCAATTGAGCTAGCTTCCCCGCCTAAGCTCGAGGAAGAATCTCAGCCTCTAGTTCAGTTTGGTAACCGTTGCTCGACTTGCCGGAAAAGGATTGCTCTCTCTGGTTTCCGGTGTCGGTGCGGTGACCTATTTTGCTCCCGCCATCGATACTCCGACAGGCATGATTGTTCTTTTGATTACAAGGCTGCAGGGAGGGAGGAGATCTCTAAGAACAACCCACTGATAAGAGCTGCTAAGATCATCAAGATCTAAGGTATATGTCTCTATTGACTTAGTTTTCTTGTTACATTTACTTGAAAATGGCCAAGATCTAAGGTTTATGTCTCCATTGACTTAGTTTTCTTGTTATATTTACTTGAAATGGTCTTATTTAATTTCAATTTTCTATGAATGTGGCAATATATTGTGGCGATAGTTTCTACATGCATAGTTTTCTTCAGATTGTTCATGTGGTTTGTTTGGATTATTAGCTCTTATGGGCTGTTTGATTGTGGTTTATAGAAGATAGTTTTATTTAGATGATGGCGGTATTAGGATGTCAATATTTTCTGGCAAAGGTGAAGCTGGTTGGTTCATGTTGAAATAGCCTGACATTTAGATGTTGCTCCTTTTGGGCAGCACCTAGATGAAATCAACTTAAACTAAACATCTATTTGGCCTACTATTACTATTATGTAAATCTTGAGAGGATTAAGCTCAGGTGTAACTAAGGATTTTACAACTTGGTTTAACTTAAATGGGATTCAATGAATCTTAAGATTTAGTAAACCTTGACAGTAATTAAAATTGTTTTGCATGAGAATTGTTAAATCTTGTTTAATTCTGAGAAATTGTTTTCCTATTTGATTTAGGATTTATTGTTTGTTAGAGGAGAGTTTCTTAAATCTATTAAATTCAGTGAATGCTCAATGGAGGGATTTAGAGGTCTTTGGTTTGCTGAAAAAAGGGATTTTAATGCAATCTAAAAGTAAGGTATTATTTTTGGAATTCTATGGAGTTGTTTGGTTCAATGTAAAACAAGTGCATTACTTCACAATTTCTTATTTCTTTTCGAGGAAAAATGAAATTCAATATGCCAATGGTAGCAGGGCAAGCGTGCTGCAGGCGGGCAGATGTGCGGCGGTGGCGGAGAGCAAGTGAATTTAATTTAATAATCCTAATAGTATTCAGTTTTTTAGTTTATTTGATTTAATAAAAATTAAAATTGTTTCAAAAATAAAAATATTAATTATTAAATTTTTTAAAATAAAAAACCAAATCGTAATTTGAAAAGCATACCGAATCAACCAAATGAGTTAATTCGATTTAGTTTTTATTTTGAACCAAAAATGCATGCCTCAATTTATACTAATGAACTAACACATAATTTAATAAGAAATATATTTGTATACATAATGAGTAAACTAAATTCAATATAATGTCATCTAGCCTAATATATTAAATAAATTATAAATTATATATGGCTATATATGCGAGTGTGCGCGCGCGCTAACCCGTTAAATTTAGTAACTTGCGTAATTTATTATATTGAAACAAAGATTTACTTCTTCAAACATAGCTATTTTAATATTACTTTGGAAAAAGGCTGTGTTTATGTGAATCTTTAATATATATTATTCATTACAATTTAGAGTCAAATTCGATTAAAGTTATAAAAGGTAAAAACGAATAATTTATTTCAACCCAAAAATTAAATGATTGTGTAAGTTGATTTGTGTTGCGCCTAGAATAAATTAAGTGAATGATTACTTAAAATAATTGTAATTTTTTTATTTTAGTTTGAATTCATGAATCACAAAATCACATGATAAATTGGTCTTTTTTAAGAACCGAACTATTTAGTTTAAAACAATTCCTTATATGTGATTCATTTAGATGAAGATGCTTTAGATGCTTCCTCAATAATTAAAGCTCAGTCAGCATAGTTCCTTGAAAAGTCTACTAGGAGAACAATCCTATTAGTATTTAGGCCTTTTGCTGGAACCAATATTGCTCATTAGTACAAATTTTGTAAGGTTCATAATTTATTCGAGTTATTTACATTATTTTATGTCTATATTCATCACAAAACTTTTGTCATGTAAAAAATGCGAACATGACAATGATTGGGCAAGAAAAATAAACTTGATTACGCAGTTATTGCTTCTCAGTGTGATGCTTTTTTATGTGAGTTTTCTGTGGTTTCCATAGTTTAGCTGGGAAAGCATGGAAATATAATTCTTAGCGGGCATTTGCATACATACCACCTAATTTTTAGGCATTTGCATATCTAACACCTAACTTTCCTTTTCCATTTATACCACCCCAATCTTTACTATCACAGAAAATTACCACTATTTTAACTTTTCAGAAGTGAAATACACCTTTTCATGCATAGGTGAGGTATCATATATTTTATGTAGACACTTAGGAATTGAGTGGTATGTGTGTAAATCTCCCTAATTCTTATCCATTCTATCAGTAGGTGAATAATGCATTCCACGCCCATTTCAGCCATTGGAATACGTTTCTTAAATTTTTGGAGGGCATAACATTTGGCATGCATTATGGTATATGCCTTAAGATAATACAAAGAGCATGTTTGGCTTGGACGGGACTTTCTCCTATTGATTATACAGAATTCCTAAATGTTTGATGGCTTTTCAACTATACCGTATTTAAAAGAAAATGAATTAATGTGTTGTTTTCTTCTTTTTTTATACATAAATACATTTTTTATGGGGTCCGAGATTCTTATATATTTATGCCATTTCTGTGTCATATTTTCATAGCTCAGATATGGTAAATTTGAAGATCAGCCAGGAAGTGAAATTGCATTGTTCAAATCATGTAAAGTTACATTCCAGCTAACGAATAGATGGATGTGCTAAGGAAAGTTTTGAAGCTGCGTCAGGGAAATGCGAATATTTACTGCTTAAATTGAATTCTCTGCCTTACTAGATGCTTGATTGGTCCAATCCATCCATATTAAAGCTATTATATGCATTTCAGATTGTTATTCTTTAGTAATTGTTGTGTCTGAAGTTCCGCTTCATGTCTTCTGTATGGCCTTTCTAATGTTCTCGATCAGATATTGTTATTTATTATGCATATTAATCTATTGTGCTTACTTTCTGAAGTTAATACTTTTTGTAATATATCTTCCAAATTAGATCATGAGACGAGTTTTCTTTTTTTTTTTTTTTTTTTTTTTTTTATTTAAAGTAAAGAAATTTTCCAATATAATCTTACTGATTACAGATAGGGTGCAAAGCTAGTTCTAAACTTATCAATATCACCCAAGGAGCTACTTAAAGCATAATGTACAAGCTAAACAAAGTTTGAATTTGAGATATTTGTTTTGAGAAAGAGGGAGCATTTCATTTGAGCTATAGCTCATTGGTATATAATAAAATGAATTTCAATAGTTATTGTACACAATCAAAAGCCTTTTAGAGTTCAATCTCAGCACATAAGTTTTTATGGGGTTGATTGGTACCAAACCTCTTGAGAATTTCATATACATGCAAGAATAATATTATTGAAAGTATTCATATTACAAAAAATGCAGCCTAGAATAGGTATGTGAGAGATATAGGACTATTTTGAGCCTGTTTGAGATCAGCTTAATGATCTGTTTTTGAGAGGTTCTTTGTCTTCTTGTAATTATACAAGAATAAGAACAATATCAAACTGTTTTAACCATATGAGGTAGTTTGTTGATTTCTGATATGAACGCGAATAATGTTCGCCTTATCCGACCCAGCAAGAACAGAATACCTTCTGCTTTGCTCAATGATTTCTGTAATCAGTTAGATGTTTTTTCCTTATTTGGTATTTTGTGATTTTGCTGATCTTGTAATGGTGTGAGGCTATAAATATTAGAAGAGGTTTTATTTTTTGTGATATGATTGTGATTGTATATTCCTTTGTTCTTCTAGTTCATGAAAGATTGGTCTTTTACAATCATGCAGCTTTTGCATGCTGGGAAATCCATTTACTTCCACTCATTTGATGGATCAAACTAGCTAGTTATTAAACAATACAAGTTATTAATATGTGAATGTGCTCGAAAGACGGGAAATGCCAATATAAACAATAAGTGGGGGCAATAAAAAGAGAGATGTGGTATGATTTTGTGATGTGATCAAGGGAAGGATCAAACTAGCTAGTTTTGAAAATAACTTTGTTAATCCTTGATATTTATAGGGAGTTGGGTTATTTGTTAGCAACAGTAATGAATGCCCAAAAACATAGTTATTAAAGATTAACAACAGAGATATAGTTTTAAGGAGAATAAGGAGAAATTTCTTAGGAGTCAAAGAAATTTATTAGACCATGAATTATCCGAGGCTGAATGAAAATGTTGTGGAATATAATTCCTAAAAAAGTCTCACTTGATCCGGATTCCCCACATTAAACAATAGAGGCCAGGAAATTGAAATAGCTTTCTTCTTTTTTAAATCCTTAAAATTTTCTTTGATAAAGGAGGTGAATTAAACTGTCAAATAGTGGTGCCTTGTTTTTTAGAACTCGTTAAGTGTAAATTTGGTGAACTTCTATCAAACTCTTTTTGTCATGAGTGCTCTCCTCTCCATGGAGGTCCCTCACATGTGAAGAACAACAGACACACAATGAAGGTCAGACAATTAGAGATGAGTGACAACGGTCAAATGATGATGGAGTGGCAGTTGATGTTGGAGAACGACAGACGAGTGACGAAATTGGAAGGATGGTTGAGCGATAACAATCAAGTAACATTGATTATTGATAATAATTGTTGCGGGCTCCAAAAATTCACTATCACCACCCATGAGACTCTTTGCAATTTATTTTTATTTTTGACTTGAAAGAGCTATGGAGGGTTGAATTTTCATATGGCATATTAGATTGTAGTTAAGATATTACCTGGAGATTTCGCCCTCCTTTTACGAGGACCTTTTGATTTAGGATTCGAGGTTCCCCATAGGAGCAAACTCCTATGGTTAAGTACTCCTGATAACTAGAGAGCACTTTCGATTAAGACTGATCATTAAGAATGAAGTATTCAACATATAACAACAACAGACTTTGAATTTAAGTTGTAGAATTCTTCACTTGGAGCTTAAAGCGGATGAAGGGGGAATGAAGCCGAAACCCGATCAAGATCATATGGTTCCGTCATCCAGGGCCGTCGTGGTCTTTGATCTACTTAGTCAGAGGAGGTAGTCAAGCCAACCTGACAGAAAGATCCTTATCAGCAAAAAAAAGTTGCGTTGTCCAAAAAATCTTTGTAGATTTAGGGTGGTTGTTTGTGTAAAGAATAAATTTAGGTCGACCTTTAGCTAACTGAAAACTTTGTGCCAATGAATTATACATTTATTATTCACAACTCAAATGGTAGAAAATCGTTGGGAAGCATACAAGTTGTGGCCATGATCTTAATATAATTGTGTCTTTTGGCGGCAACCACCTGGTCAAAGGGCTCCGGTTCTAACCTTTATTTTGTGGTATCCTTTGGCAACAAAACCATACTAACAGAGGACTTCAGCCACGTCTTTAATGATATGCAATTACTTTGATTGTGAATATAAAAATATATTTAATATGATATTAGCTCTTTATGAGCTGAAGTCCGTCAGAAATTTGTCACCCTCGATAAATTATTGCGAAAAGTGGATGAAATTTGCCTTTAAATTTGCAGTATTGATTTTTAGCCTAAATATTTGGTTGGTTACTTTGAAAAGCCTTATTTTAAAGATTAACTTCTCCAATTTGGCTTCTTCGATCAACACGACAATCCTCAACGTATTAAGCATTTAAAACATTTATATTTTAAGATGGGCATTTAATTTTATCAGTTTAAGCTATTCAAAATATAAGTTATATCGAAGGAGAAAACTAGGTGATTTGGACTTATAAATTTAATATTTTGGATTTGGGCAGTGTTTACTGGGAGGAAAATTGGACAAGTGACGTGGGACTTACAAACCCTATAATACAGATAAGACTGTCCAATTAGGTCATGCAACATTCTCAAACCTCGTATTTAAACTTTTAATATTTTGGTTGGAGCGCATGCGGGCATTTAACTTTTTGTATTTGAGTAATTTAAAGAATTTGGAGGATTTGAAGACTTGCACAACCTTTGAACTATAACTATGATTTACAATTTAACTCAAGATAATTTTGAAATCATGTATATGACTTATCCTTATGAATCTCTTAAAGCATATAACTTTAAGAGTACAATCTGAGTCTCAAAATATGTTCATATATTCTAAATCATTGCATTGGACTTCTGAATAACATAAAGTTTATAAATTTTGAAACCATTTGGAGCTTCAGATGTTTGCAATAGTATTATGATTTTAGGCTTTAAAAAAGAATCGTCTTATGTTAGCTAGCAAGAGTATTGCGAATCCAGTCGTGGGATTTTTTTTAATTTCAAATTATAGGAAGCTACATATTTGAACCGTGCATCACCCCCTAAGAGCCTATGTCTGAATAGCTCGAACTTGAAATATTTTTAGATTTACGAGCTGAAATTTTAAAATCCAATCTTAATATGATAAAGATTTGAAAAGATTTGAAAATTTATATTTTAATAGCCCAAAAATTTTAAAATATTAATATCCCAAGTGCCTAAATATTTAAAAGCCCAAATTTTAAAATAATATCAAGACTAAAGAACCCAAATGTCAAAAGCTCAAAAGTTTAAATATTTTATAAAATCCTAACAACCTATGTTTTAAGAGCTCGAATTTCAAATCTTTGTAAAATTTCAAATGATTTACATTTTATTTTTATTTTAATAAGTAAAAAAATTTCAAATTCTTAAAAAAAAAGTTACAAGTCCTTACAATAGTTCGGCAGCTCCTAACATCAACCCTCATTTTGGACCACCAGAGGATGCCAATCTTGCCAGCTATCTTAAGAGATGAGCTGATCAGTATTGTGAGACACTGCGGTTGAGGAGTAAAAAGTATATACTTAACTTAAAAAAGACTAATAGACCTTCAATGTGCCTTCACAAAATAATTAGCTCGCAAACCAACCTTTTCCGAGTGATACTTTGGTTTTCTCGAACGATACTCAATTCCTCAAGGACGAGTACTCACTTTCCCACGAGCTGGTATTTTAAAGCCCCAATTTTAAAATGTTTTTCAAACGAGTTTGTATTTTTTCCTGAATGGTATTTAATTTCCTTACAAAGAGGTGCTTGCGCTTCATTGAGTAGATATTTTTAAAAATGTCATTGCATTGCCCTAAAAAATATACCTTCCGACGGTATTCACATCGGTCCGATAATAAAGATAAAATAAAAATTGGACGACTACAACATATACTATATATATAAAAACAAACGAATAGTAAAAATAAATAGAGATTGCAGGGCAGAGCGGAGGGTTCAGGAGTTCTAATAAGCTTTATCGTTCCTATCTAACAGGGAAGCATTCGACAGGGATGAAGCCAGGATTAATGAAGGGCTTTGGCTATGTGCGGTAAAAGCAGAGAAGACGCCTGCGACTAATAAGAGGATCGAGCAGTGCGGCTGAAGAGTCGCGACAAAGAGGAAGACGAGCGAGAATGCTTCGGTCAGGAAAATATAATGAAAGTCGTCACAGTATTGAAGGATAGGGCAGGGCGAATCGATCGCTAAGGGAGATGCGGTATCGGTGCGAGGCTTCACTGAAGCAGAGAAAGGTCGCGGCTTAGGATTTCGGTGTTGGGAGGGAGAAGAATGACGCGAAGGGAGGTGCGACAGAGGGTTTCGGCATGGGCTCGGGCGTCACGAGGGAGGATCGCGCAGGGAAGAAGATCGGGCTTCGGTAAAGCCGGGGCAAGGAGGTTTGATTGTGTAGAGAGGATCGCAAGCGGTAGTCACCGGGAAGATCGGCTCGGGCTTCCGGCAGGGAGAAGGCGGCGATCTCTGTGTGCGAGGAGACTTGCGGCAGAGGAGAAGAGCGGCTAGCGATTTAGTCAAAGAAGATTTCGGTGAAATCAATGAAGGACAGAAGCTAGTACAAAGTGAAAACGCAGTCACAGTGGTGGAGGAAGGTTGCGATCGGCTAGTGCATGTCAACTTAACTCAGAAGCCGCCCTTATGGTTGCATGAAGAGGGAGGAAGAAAGATCAGCGTCGATTTCGTGAACGCGGTTAGGAGGGATCTGTTGTGGGGCATGGCTTCGGGTGTTCGGTTCGCATGAACGGAAAGGAGACTTGCGGCTTTGCGAACAGGAGAAAAGAAACAACAAAGAAGAATCAGAAAGGGACTTACTGTTTCGTTGTGCGGACTTTAAATGGGAAGAATGTGACGAGGCTGAGGGAGAATCGCAGGAGAGGAAGTGCTTCGGGCAGCTTGTTGCGATAGAAGCCTAACGAAGAGGATTCCTACGTGAAAGAAGAAAGAAAAACAGTGAAGAAGAAGATCAATTAACGATTTTGTTATGCGGATTGGGAACAGGAGAATGGTAGAGACGAACAGAGCAGAGGATCGAACGAAAACAGTGCGAATGAGGGAGGTTCTCCGATTTGTTTCTGTAACTGGAGCGGGAATATGGGAGCGGTTAGCATATTTGAGCTGGTTCCAAGAGGCCGGATTAGATAAAATTTTAAATTAATTAATTCAATTTTAATTAATATATATATATATATTTTTATTCTCGCTTTTTTATTTCTACAGAAAACGAATGCCCTCCAATAAATATGGTGTGAGCATGAAGTGGATCATATTTGTTGCAAACTAATTGATCATGTGAATTTCAAAAATCTACTTGGATACCACATTGAGGGTTTCATCTTGCAGATCTCCGGGATTGTTAACTGGACGTCGATGCAAAGTATAAATTTGAGCTAAATATGTTATAGACCCATTCTCGTTGACATCACCTCTAACTTGCCGTCACTTATTTAACCCAGAGATTGAATGTATTTTGCACTTCTACTGTTTTGACGACCTCAATGAATTTGACGACCTCAATGATGAAATTAACCTGAATTGACTCTGTAGACTTATCAGGTGAATGGGCATACATTCGATAATAGCTTTGTGTATTGTCGAACTTGTTGAAGCAATTGACATGAATTGTCTCTGTGGACTTGTCAGGTAACTGAGCATATGTTCGATCCTAGCTTTGTGCTTTGTCGTACTTGTTGAAGGATGCTTGCCAGTGACCTGGTCTTCAGACTTTTATTGAGTCAGTGACTAGAAATCGTCAGTTCTATGCATAGCTTTATCGGACTTGTTGACGAGGAGAATTTATCTAGTTGTGCCTTAAGCTTGAGCAGACTATTTAAAAAGATTTAATTGACTTTCAATTTGAACAGAACATCGAGCTCAACTACATGTTTTCTTGAGTGATATTTATTTCTTTTAAATTTCCTTTGACCTTTGATCGATCAATAAAAAAAATTTCATAATCTAGTTCACTTAGACTTCTCAAGTTGAAGAGACTTAAGATTTGATAGTCTGTCATCGAACTGAAAAATGGGAGCTTCTTCACCGCGGCCGTTTATATGGCTTTTTGAGTGAAGAAGGCTATCAGCAACTCTGTCATATTTGAGTTTGTTGAGTCTGACCTTATTGACACATTTGAGTCCTAGATTTGGAATATAACGAACTTGTGATTTTTTATCTTAAGAAGCTCGAGTTTATAGAATTAGGGATTTTCCTTTATTTATTAATTTTTCGAAAAGGCTTCTGGATTTGTAAGACTTGTCTTATCAAATTTGATGACGTTAATAACTCGACAATTCCTGTCATCAGACTAACAAAGTAGGGGCTTTTCTACTACGACCGCTTTTATGGCTTGTTGTGTAGGGAAAGCATGCTGCTCCACTATTGGTCTTGTTGAGTCCGACCTTTTTGACCCTCTTGAGTCTTAGACATGAACTGTGAACTGTAATAGAACTTGCATCCTTCCAACTTGAATCGTCGAGGTTTGCAAATCTCAAAATCTTTTTAATTGAATTTTGAGGCTTTTGATGAAAGGAGATCTTTATCCTTTAAATTTCATTTTGCATCAATTTTTGCCTGGTAATAATTTCCTTGCAAATATTTGGGGATCTCAACATTTAAGCTCAATGTCAACCCTAACATTTGTAGCTTTAAAATTGAGAATTTTGGCATCATATTTGGGAATCTCAGCTTAATGCACAATGTCAACCCAAGCAGAGCCCCCTATTGTAAGTAGAAATTAAAAATACTTTATATACAAATTCTAAAAAATGCTCCCAATCTTGCTGGGGGACTTTTGGGCAGTGCAACATTCTTTGAGAATTTAAACTCAACAACAGCTCGAATGAACTATGAAAATGCCCAACTATCATCCCCTCCTTCCCTTCCTGTTACTTCTTGCTATCAGCTTGCCTAACCTGCAATTTCTATTGCCAGCCTGCCCTACCTATTGTTTCTTGTCACCATCCTTCCATACTTATTATTCCCTACTTCCATCCATCCATACCAGTTGTTCATTTTGTGTACCCAGTTCTCACCCCAGCAGTCCCTATTGCTGCTCCTTGTTGCTGGACTTCCCCTACCCTTTTGCAGCTTTGCTGACAAACTCCTCCTTTCGTGTTGCAGTTCAGTCGCCTCGCGTATCCTGCTGCCTCCTTTATCCAAGCCTTTCACCTTCTTGCAGACTTTCCACCATCATTTAACCCAAGCCATAGTTGGGCATTTGTGTTGTGTATCTTTGTTATTCCTTATTTGGCGTGTATTTGTTGTATCCATATTTGTTTTCAATAGTAAAAATTGCATCTCTTATTATTCGGTTAACTCCGGTATCATTTGGTATCACCGCAAGCTTAATCCTAGTTTTGCTCTAGAGTTTCTACCACTTGTCATACCCAAACTTATCTCCACCCTACCCCCACATTTTCTTTCCCCACTTATCGAACTTTAAACGTTAACTATGTCACAGAGAAAGCAATTGTCTAAACCAAAGTAGGATGTTACCATGGGCAACATTCAATGGATACTACGCCAAGTTCTACAAAGGCTTGAGACCATTGAGGAAAGGATCATGGTCGAGGTTACCGAACGTAACAATGAGATTCAGAGAGGAGAGCCAGAAGAACTACTGAACCCTTTTGTAAAGACGGCTTCAATGAAGAGGAGAATCAACCAAAGTGCTTCATAATTCAGTATTAAAGGAGACCATGAGAGGAAGTATTTATTGGAGGGCACAAAGATATGGAAATTAAGGTGTACCTACTAGACTTTGCTGGAAGGATGAATCTCGATGATTTACTCGAATGGATGCAAGCGATTTTGTAGATCTTCGAGTACAAGGACGTGCTCGATGATAGAAGAGTGAACCTAGCTGCTATCAAGCTTATAAAGAATGCTCCATTGTGGTGGGAGAACTTGAAGAGGGAGAGATAGAGGGAAGGGCGGGACAAAATCACTTTCTTGGGAGAAGATGAAGAAGGCGTTGGTGACAATTCCTACCCCAACATTATCACTAAGATATTTTCATGAAAGTCCATTACCTACAGTAGAAGGAGCTATTAGTGAAGGATTGCATGACATAATTCATGCAGTTCAAGTTGAAATAAGAACTAAAATAGACAAATGAGCATTCCATAATCTAATATTTGTGAGGCATGAAGTCTACGCTCAATAATGTGGTCTAACTACAAACCTACTAAATACTAAGGGGCATGAGTCCATAACACTAAAATTGAAAAGACATCAGAAGTAGCAGAGGTTCCCACCTCAATTCGAAAAAACCCTACAATTGGAGGCCCCACAAAAGCACGCTTAAAGGAGTGGGAAGTACCAACAAAGAACTAACAAGGCGAATCAGTGTGGGAAGAAGCTGGAGAAGAGCAGCACACCAGGTATGATTTCATCCCAAAAATGCTTCTGATACCACATATATGCCCATATCGCCTCCAGCTATCTGACAAGCTGAGTAGTGTCCTTCACCATGCACGGTGCCATGGAGGAAGTTAGAGATGAAAAAATGGCAGAGGATCAAGGTGAAGAATGCTAGCTCCAGGGAGCTAAAGGGGAAATGCTAGTGGTATGCATGAACCACAGAGAGATCACTCGTGGTTGAGGCATAATATATTTTGCATTAGGTTTACACGGAAAGGGAAAGTTTACAGCCTCATTATTGACGGATATCCACTTTCATGGTGAACAAGTTGGATATGACTACACTAAAATACTCTGAGCCCTATTCTCCGACATGGTTGAAGAAATGGAACGAGATACAAGATATCACCCACTCTTTTGGGTCTGACCGATTGTCCCAGATTGGCCAACCCACCCTCTTCGGTTCGACTGGCAGCCACGACTTGGTCGACCATATATTTGCATGTTTGTATGTTTTTGCATCATATTGCATGTTTATTTGCATGTGTATGAAAACCTTATTTTGAATTGATGTCTACAATATCTCATAACAAGTAAAATATTTTTGTCTTGTCTGCTTTTGCATGTGACATGTTTAGATGCCTTTTTTAGCATTTATGCTTGGGGTGTCTCTCTGAGCCCACCCCCACTCGTGATGTCTCTTTGAGTGCCCACACTTTGAAGTGTCTTCCTCACCTACGACGTTAGACTTCTACACACTAGGAGGATTTGGCTCACTTGTAGGCCATCTATCTCACTCTCTACGACACCACATGGAGTATCGTACGTTTTTCACATTATGTTAAGCATGAGTCAAACTTATAGCCATTAAACTAATGCGAGGCACAATGTGTGTCCACCTGGGTGTATGATTCTCACTTGTAAGGATCATATCACTTAATATGTTTTCTACTTAGAATTATTGTTTGATTGCCATTTTTAAACCATATGCTTAACATTTCTCATGTTTGTTAAATTTATGTATACTTGACAGTTCTTATATGAATGTTGTGTATTTTTCATATTTGCATGTGTGCTCAGTGAGTGCCTCTTTGGTAAGGTATAAAACTTTTCTATAAGTATCCTTCTACACGATGCAAATTCATTCACAGCCAGTGTCTGCTTGTCACATGGCACCCTGGTTCCCTCAGGCATGCTTAATTCATTTCCATAGGTAGCTTGTTTTACTGATAAATCCTCTTTGTGTGTGTTATGTTGTATGTAGGCATGCTTGCATTCCTTTGCGTGATGTGTGCTTAGTCTTTTGGCGCTCGTTGTGATTGTTTCATGTTTTGATCGAACAATCACAATATAGGCTTTTTGCATGATTGCATGCTTGTCCAATTGCAGTGATGGCCTGTCCTACTCGTTAGGAGAGTGACCCATTTGTTCGTTGTGATGCTCAAATGAGCTTTTGTCGGCATATTTTTAGGTTGTATTGTATTTTTAAAAGGGGGGTCGCCTAACAGAAGTTGTCGGCGAATTTAAATTTTAAATTTGATTTAAATATATATATAATTTAGAAAGTAGTATTTGGCTTTGAAAATAATTTTTAAATTTGAAAGTTATGAGATTAAACCGATCTCACATCCCAAATAGTTTATATAAACGAGCACCGCACCACAAACCGTGTATCTATCCCTAGGGATAGACACACCGCTTGATGGTGGGGCTCGATCAAATAAACTAGAAGTTTTGTGACATCCGTTTGGTTCGCGAACCAATTTTATAAGCCGACAAATTCCACTCGCTTAATATGAAAGTATTAAACGGGGTTTATATTACTCGGGTTCTTTAAAATTCCCTATAAGGGCAAGCCACTATAGTTAATTACATCTTAAGTGACGGGAATCACTTAAGAAAACTCTCGATAATAATCAATAATTCGCTCTCAAGAATTTCAAAGTTTAAGGTTTTCAAAGATTGAATTTTGGAGTTTCGATAGGGAATGGATCAAATTTTGGAACATTTTGTTTTGTGAATCCAAAGGAAGAAAGGTAGGAGAAATCACCGATTCGAAGTGAACTTCGGTAATTTCCGACTATCCTATCGTTTGGCTTGAATTTAGGAAAGTCCTAATACTTATTTAAATGTTTTGATCTTGCCAATTTTAATTAATTAGGGCTTATATTTGTATGATAAAATCAAACAAATAGCCTAGAAGATATGAGGGTTTATGTCGTATCGGACGACTACCTCGGAATCCTAAGACCGGTTAGGGCTTAATTTGCAATGCAAATGCCTAACGAAGAGTTGAGGGTTTATGTTGCATTAGGCAAGCTACCTCGAAGTCCTATGACCTTGTTGTTTAATTCTAGGAAAGTTTTGCTGAAGTAGGTTCAAGTTTTGCTGACGACGATGGCCGTGCTGCCCACCATGCTCCAAGCTCCTTGTTGTTGCAGAGGTTTAGTTTTAGAAATCATAAATCGAGGGATGAGAAAAGTGTTTTGGTTTAGAGAGGTCTTAATTTCCAAGTGTTTTGTATTTTGATTAAAACAAATCTTAAAGTTGATTATAACGACACCTGGTTAAGATCCCACGGTTCCATCCTTCGGCATCATTATTTTTATCGGATTCACTTAGTCCGGATGAATTTGCTAAACTCAACCGAATGAGTTCCACACTTTCATTTAGACCGTGGGAAATCCCGTTAGCAACACGTAGGTTACATCATCCGAGGTATTCCCGATCATCCAACAGGACGTTTTAATTTAGTTGTAATTGTAGTTTTGTGTTCTGTTTGTGATTAAATTTTGAGTTGTTTTATATTTTAAAATGTTGTGGCGGTGAATTTTATCTTGCAATGACTTTTAACTTAATTTGGTTTCAGTTTTAGGGTCTATCCTAAAGGTGTGGGTTTTCATGCAACGATTGTTTATCATGCATGAAAAAGTAAGTGCAATGCAGTTAAATAAATTGCAATAATGTAAATTGCAAGAAAGTAAATTGCAAGAAAATAAATTGCAATAAAAATAAAAGCGTACCTGGAGGGTCTTCCCGTCATCCCAAGCTGCACTTAAAACATAATTAGAATATTTAAGCAAGTTCCTAGGTAAAACTAAGGGAAAGGTTATGGTTTTCTACCAAATTCATAATCCTATAGCTAGTCATTTCCTATGACGTCTAGGTTCTTTGTGTTTTTGCTTGAGGACGATTTTCTTCATCAAAGAACAATTAAGTCCAATTGTTCTTATAAATATCCTATCATATTGAGGAAGTGCTTAAGAGGAATCTTAAACATCTTTTCAATATTTCTAGGATTGTTTTAAGTCCAAATGAATTTAATTATACAAATGAATTAATCGTCCAAGAATTTCAAGTTTTATTGTTATCTTGCTCAGTGAACTAGGATATTTGAATATCCTATAAGTGAAGTAACATTTCATTTAATGTTCTGTTTAGGAGTTATGATAACTAAAACTTTCAAGGGTAAATTAGTATTCAAATGATTTGATTTAAGTTAAAGGGTTTAAATTTGGAATAGTGTTCAAGTTGTTTTATATTTAATTTAATTTAATTTAATTGAGTTTGATTTAATTTAACATAGTTCAATTTAATTTGATTTGGTATTTAATTAATTTGATTTGATTTAATTTAATTTAATTATTTAATTTGATTTAATTGTTTAATTTAATTTAATTTAATTATTTAATTTAATTCAATTTAATTGTTTAATTTAATTTAATTTAATTATTTAATTTAGTTTAATTTAATTTAATTTGTTTTAATTTAATGTAATTTAATTATTAAATTTAATTTAATTTTAATTTAATTTATCTTTAATTTACTTTATTTTTAATTTTAATTGAAATTTCAAAAGTGTTTAATAATTTAATTAAGTCTTTTAATATTTTGAATTTGAATTATCATTTTAATTAAAAGTTGAACATTAATGAGATGATTAATTTAGGGATTTTTAAATTAAAGAATAAATCTCTTCCTAATAAATATCCCTTATTTTAATAATTCCAATTTTATTACTCTTCCAAATTTAATCTATTATTTGATTAAAGTTTAATCATTTAAAAAAAAAATGTTTAATGAGTTTCTACCCTTTGATTATTTAAATTTCAATCATCCAAACCAGATTAAGATCAAATATTTTACTTGTTGATTTTTTTAAACCTAAAGTTTTAATTAAGGGTTAAAATTTTAATTACCATTTTACCCCTTAAGCTTAATAATTTCATAACTCACTAAATTGAACACAAATGAATTTGAAATTTTTATGTGACTTCACTCATATGTCAATAAAGACATGAGAGGAGAAAATGTGATTTTTCTGTATTTAATTTATTTATATAATTATTTTTGGTGAAAATAGAGATTTTCAAGGAAAATTTGACAACATGACCAAAGGAAAGTTTCTGTCCTTAAGAAAATTAGGGGACATTCCTAATGACCAGAGAAACACTTGGACCAATTTTGGTGATTTTTTGAATTATATTATTTTTATTATAATTATTTTAAGTTTTGGAGTGTTAATTAATTTAAAAATAAAATAAATGTTGAAAAATGGATTTTATATTTTTCAAAAATCTCTCTGATATCAAGGAAACCAGAGAATCAAATTTTGCAATTTTCTGATTTTTCTATGATTTATTATAATTATTTTAGTGAAAATGCTAGAAAATACATTTTTTTTAATTTTAAAATTTCCCTAGGGTTTTAAAATTCAATATCTCACTAAATAGACCTAGGAAAAATGTGGGATTTGTTCCTAAGTGATTAGAATTCAAAATGTGACATTTTGGTGAATTTTATTATTTTTGTGATTTTTATTATTTTTTAATTATTAAAAATATTAAAATATTATTAAAAATCAACTTTTTTAGAAAATTGAAATTTTAATTTTCTTGGGTTCCCCTGATATCAGAGAGGCTCCAAAACCAATTTGGTGAATTTTTGAATAGTATTTTAAAAGTTATGAATTTTTAAAGTTTAAAATGGCTAAGTGACTTAATCAACCCAACTAGTAGGGCTAACCAAGTCCAATTGACCTCAAATTTTTATGGTGGGTTCCTCTGATCCTAAAGGTCAGTGGAGTATTGATTTCAAGTCAATTTGATACCTAGTTAACTCTAATTAATTAAAGACCTATTTTAGGTGTTTAAGTCAATTAGGGTTGTTCCGAATGAACTAAGCCAAGATCTATTTTTCCTAGGGTTCTCTCGGTCATAAGGGACATCACCAAATTTTCCTAGAATTTATTTCACAACATGCTAATTTTTGGAATAAAAATACTCAAAACGAGCAACATGCATTTGAAAAATAAATAACTTTTCACGGAGATGGCCTCCGACCTTGGAAAATTCAGGGAATGTTCCCAAGTTCGGATGCTTCAAAAGCCTTATGGTCTCATGCCATGGTGAATTGTATACATGCATGGAGAATTAAATGTATGCAGAGAGTAAATAAATTATAAAAAATAAAATACTTGATGAAATTAAATGATTTCTTTTCCACATTATTCTCCTCTCGTTCCATCGAGCGAGAGGGTATTTTTATTTTATTTTTGTGATTTTTCTACACAAAGATATGGATTTTTGAAGTTTAGGGAATTAAATAAATAAGAAAATACCCTAATTATTTACTTATCCACGCGGCGCCAACGAAACATCGGCAGCTCCGAAGGGGTACGTGTCGCGCTGTGATTGGGCGCCGCCATCTGAGTCAGCAGCCCGGGCCCCGCGGTTCTCGCACCGTTTTCCGGTCCGACGCCATCCGAGCCGTTCGTCCGCGCGTGTATCGAATGGACGCGCATCCGTTCATCGTCCCCAAGTGTTCTCGCCCGAGAGCCGTCCACACTAAATCCCTAAGATCTTACTCGATTCTCAATGGATTTTTACGTTCTTATACTCCATGGATTCGTCTTGAAGAGACGAACGCATCCATACGGTTAACATGCATTGAAACTAAGGCATTTGAAATGGAGAATCTTCGGAAGCTCGGGATGAAGAGTTAGCTCATACCTTGGCTCGCAGAAGTGTGGCTTCAATCCGAGAGTTGTTGCACCTTCGATTGGGTCCTAGCAAGCTCCGGATGAAGTCTCTCGGTCGCAGTGAATTGTCCGGATATGATTTCGACCAAGCCCGATCACAAAGCTTGGAGGCTGGAGCAACTGGGTGGCCTGGAGATGGGGCTTTTGATGGTGGACACCTTCTCTTGGTCTGGTGAAGGTGTAGAGCCAATCAATTTGGGAATTGGCTCACTGTGGAGAAGTGTCCTGGTTTTTGGGCTAAAGTTTGAGCTCAAAATTGGGCTCGCCTAGAGGGAATCGGGGCCGGAATTCAGTGGGGATCCGGTGCTCTATGTGTGGAGAGTGATCCGGAGTGATTTTGGCGAGTTTCCTTAAGGTTTTTGTTCAGCACCTCCTTTGGCCGAGAGGGTGAGGGGTTTAAATAGGAGAGGGTGGAAGGCCTCCCAGGGGGAGTTAGGGCTTGGGATCAGCTGCTCTGGTGAGGAGAAGATCAGCCATGGTAGCCACTGGGGATGGGGCAGCTCAGCAAGTGAGAATTTCAATGTTGGCTCACATGTGAGCTCTCGGCCATGGTGTTTTCCGGCGGCACTGGTGGCCGGCCGGCCGTGCAATGGTCACCATCTTGGTCGGGTGGGTCGTGGTCGGGGTTTAGTGTAGGCAATTAGCAAATGCCATGTGTAAAGGAGTTGGATTGAAATGGAATGGGGGATGAGCCTATTTTGGGTCCAAATGGGTCAACCCACCTTTTGGGCTTGGTTCACCTCCCCATGGCCTGATTTTGGGCCGAGAGGATCGGTTAGGTCGACCAAGAGAGAGTGGTGTGGTCTCTATCCATGATGAGGTGGCTAAACATGGTTTAGTGTGTGACATGCTTAAGGTAAAAAAGGCTTAATGAAAGATTAGGAAAGGAGCCCCTCCTTTTACCATTAATGGCATGGTCACATGTCAAGCCTCCCATGGCTTCATGTGGCTTGTCAATGGCTTGCATGGTTTGTCTTTGGCTTGGGGAAAGTTGAGTCAATTTCATAAAAATGGGTTTTAAGAAACTTTTGGTAATTTGATGGGAATTTGGATGAAGCTTCATTTGGAATAATTCAATGATGATTTTAGGACTTAGGTAATGGATTTAATTAAATGGATGACAAATGGAGATGTCATGTGGGCTTTAGGGTAGATTTGGGCTTTTGAATTTTGAAGGAAATGGGCTTTTAAAATGGTTTAAGGAATGGGCCCTTAAGTTTAAAAATGAATTTATGGATGGGAATTTTGTAAAGAGGTTGGGCCAAATAATTGTTGGGTTTAGCTCATAGATGTGTCATGAGTGATTTGAAACAAATTGGGGGTGATTTGGATTTGAATTGGGTTGAATTTGGGTTAGGTTTGGGCTTAGGTCAAAAATGGGCCTTTTAACCTTGGGTTGAGTTTGAGTGGGGTTTGGGTCTAAATTTTGGGCAAATCATGTTAGGGTTTTTTTTGTGGGAATGTTAAGGAAGATTTAGAAAAGATTTGAGGTTAATTAGAGTTGAATTGGGTGAGTTTGGGTTAAGTTTGGGTCATGGGTCCAAATTGGGCTTTAAGGCCAAAAGTGAGATTGGATCCAAATGTCAATCAAATTGGACTTAGATTTGGTCTAGATTGGTATTGGGAATGTTGAATTGAAGTTTAGAATTGAATTGGACCAAAATTGGGGCAATTGGGTAGGTTTGGTTTGACATTGGGTTCACTTTGGATTAAAATGGGTCAAATTGGGGGTTTGACAAAAGTAGGGTAAATTGACAAAATTGGCCCATGGTGTAGTTGGACAAAATGAAATTGGGAATATTTGGGATTTTTTGGAATTTTCTGGGAATTTTCTGAATTTTTGGATTTTTGGGTCAAGAAGGGTATTTTGGGTATTTGGAGGGTATTGGGAGGTTTTCTTGGAATTTTTGGTATTTTTGGATATAGATGGTCAATTTGAGTGGTGTAGAAATGTTTGGGAATAATTTTGAAGAATTTTAGGTAATTTGGAAATTTTGCAAAAGTTTGGGTAATTTCAAGGGTTTTGGGTAGGTTTAGTAGGTGTAGGGCCCCGGGGGTCAAAAATTGAAAATTTGGGAAATTGAAGATTGGGTAAATTTTGGTGGAAAGAAGTCATTTTGGTTGAGCCATGAAGCCATTTCAAGCCCATATGAGCCATGAGAGGACTCATTTGAGGCATTCACTATGTTGTTCCTAACCCTCTTAGCAAGGGCTTAGGGGTTAAGGACCATCCATGTGAATCACCTACATGAGTCGGGAGGTTAAGTTGGGTATGGGTGTGGTTTTAGGAAGTGTGTGGAAATGTAGTGTGTAAGTGTAGTGTAAGTCGGCCCTCATCGGACCGGGCCACCTGTGGGCGGTCTTAAGGCCAAAGAGTCCTATAGGAACTCATCCTTTAAACTTCCACATTTGATTTCAACCCTCTAGGTGATTAGGGGTCTATAGTCAAGCTTGTGGAGTTTGCAGGGAGTTTAGAAGTGGTTTGAATTTCTAAAAGGCAGGTCCCAATTCTAGTCCTCTAAGATAGTCAAAGGAAAAGCCTAAGGCTAGATCTTAAATACTAGAGAGAAGAAGGGAAGACCTCATCAAAAATGAGGTCAACAGCTTTGCACATGAGGATGTCTCTGCGAGCAATGCAATTTTCAGTATAATGAACAACAAACAGTATGATTGTGCTAAGGATCCAAGGACTCTAAAGCATGTCATTTTATTGCCTGGATCCTTCATTAGCAGTTAATTATTTTAAAATATAAAAATGATATTTTTGCTATTATAATAAGTATTATCCACTTTAAATTATATTTGCTAGGCCGTATGTGATGTCACCTCTTTTAAATGTCACTCATTTCTTTTTACATGCTTTAGATCCCTTGGATCTTTAGGACAGGGCCAGTATGGTGACCTCGTCAAAATCATATGACAACTGAATACATTATCTTGAGCACTTAGATGCTAGCTAGGAAACTTTTTGTTAAATGATGTGGTAGGCTAGGATTAGGATGCGAGGTGGTATGTTTGACGCATCTGGCTATAGTTTTTTGCTGACTTGTTTGTTCTAGGCAAGCATCTCTTTTGTGCTTTCGGTATGCTAGTGTGTGCCGATTTTTTATATGTGTGGTAGTATGTTAGATCGGTCTTTTGTATGGAGCTATGCCATATATATGCACACACACGTATACAATAAAGATGGGGAGCATGTGATGATTTACATGCTAACTTTTGCTTGCAGGTGCTGCTTAGCTCACCAACCATGCATGAACTAAATATGTGTGCATGTTATAACTTGTGCTAACATTATTCTGCAGGTTGAGTCTTTCACTTTTTTTTGTACTCTTTTGAGTCCTAGGAGAGTCCTATAGTGGAAATAAGATGCGGGAACGAGTTAAAGGGTTTAAGGCATGAAACCGTCGCTGGAGCCCAGGAGCAGATGCTCGTGTCCCTTATCTTATTTTTACATTCTATGTTACTATATAGAATTAGGACAGATGTGTACTTATGCGGTGTTTGACCAACCTTTTTGTTTTTATTAAATGTCACAGACCTAGCAGCACCGACCTTTTATTATTTTATACTTTGCCCATTTTTCTTGATTTCTTGCATGCTTAAATGTTTGAAATGAATTTCACTATTTCTTTTTGTGGTTTATTTGAGTCATAAAAATAAAATAGGTTCTTAAGGATTTAAAATTCTAAAATTGCTACAAAATCCTAATAAAACATTCAAGGTAATGAAGATTTTAGGATTAAAATATTCAAAACATTAAAATCTATACTTGTACTTTCCTGCATGGCCTTCGGGTCGGATTTTAAATGAGTTGCATGGCATTACTCTCACCCAAGTCATATAATAGGGTTTCCATGCTTAGAACTATGGTAGATAAATGCATTCATATTTTCATGTCTCAAGGAGAAGCCCCCGAGATTCTTCAACCCGACTGGCTCATCATCGGTTTTTACTTAGGTGCTTGTCTAGTGCGCATAAGATGTTAGAGGTTGCTCTGACTCATACAAGGTGTAAGTCATAGAGAGTGTTTATAGCTTTGTAGCTGGTCCTCTTCTTTTTTTCTTTCCTGAGGAGACTCCACCATCTTTCTAGTGAGTTTCACCTCTTGAGCTCCACCTTGTAGTTTGTAGAACTAGAGTTTCTTTCTTTTGACCTTAAGTCTACTGAGTTCCCCGTGGACGACGTAATTCATGAATTGCTGACTAAGAATCTCTAAGCTTGGGTTAACTACCTTTATGACCAAGTAGACTTAGGTTCCTAATAGGTTGGGATGACTGATTCATGGTATCCTTACCTGGCTACCTCTATCTTTTAGAATTACTCTACCTTTCTTCTTACTAAACCCCTTTGAGACCTATCACTCTTTTTGATGACCTGATTACCGATTAGCTGTCATCCATTTGGGATATGATGATTCTTCCTCTACTCTATGGAACGATGAGCTCTAACGTATAGGAATGTTCCTGATGAGATGATTTTGGTTATTTTGTAGGTTTTGATGCTGACAAGCCGCCGCTCATTTGGGATGAGAGACTCAGTCTCTGCCCTGTGGCTTAGTGAGGGCTTTAAGAGCATCGGGGTGTTCCCATACAAAATAATAATCCTTTGATGGTCTATTCTCCAGGTTCATGATAATATAAGTGTAACACATTTTATCAAGAGTATTCTTGGGCACCCCTCATGATGTAATTAACAGAAGGGTACGTTCTTCTAGGAGGCCCTTGACCCTAGAACAAAATTGATTTTTTTTTGTTCTCTAGTTACATGTAGCTTATGAAGGATTTTCTTCGTGAATGTTGTGTTTCGAGACACTTCGATCACATCCTGTTTGAATGTATATTCTCAACCCTTCACACGAGGATTGCCCATATATAAGCTTTCACTTTTTCTTTGTATTTATTTTCCTATTTGTTGTTGTCTATCATTCTTTTTTATTTCACTCCTCTTTGAATCGTTGATACAATTCAGGAGGGAGATTTATTCAAATAAGAGAATTATACTATGACATATAAATAATCAAGCTGACGACTCTGAATGCTTTAAAAAGAACAGAGAAAACACCCATCAATGATTATGGAGGAGCAGCTACAATAGTATGGAATAAGTTGAGTTCTGACATGTCACTTTTTTACAGTCAGTTCAAGAGCCCGAGTGGCATTGGCCTTAATCGTCTTAGAGTGAACTGAGGAGGAGGCAAATCCACCTAAGATGTTCTAGCCAATGTTAGCAGAGTTGCAAAAGGTGATGAATGGCATCATGTAAGAGGGTTGACCTCCATTTAAAGATATCCAAAATGCTGTAGATCTTATGTCGGGATCAGTGTTGTCAAACATGCTTGCATAAAAATTGAGACCAATGAATTATAAGGATTTTTAGATGAAAGTGTAGGATTTTATTGTGAGGCCATTTGTGACAGAGAGTAGCAGCTCTTATGTTGTCCTAGTGCTGATGGTTTCTAGGAAGGATGGCTTGTGAAGGATGTGCACCGTTAGTCGGCTATGCATAAGATCACCATCAAATATCGGTTCCTTCTCTCGCACCTGGACTGCATAGTTTATTGGTTACATGGAGCTGCGGTGGTGGATTTTTGTGTCGCCACACATCATAAAACTTTTAGAAGTCTTCTATCTAGAAGATAGGAGCACGACATTTGAAGAATAGTATACCTCAAAATACTATCGTAAAATGAGACTGATCGCCCGGATGATGAAGACCTTTGTTAGTCTACTGAACCAATATTTTTTTGTTTTACCTTACAGGTGTAAGATAAGATTTATTTTATTTTGAGGTCATGTTCCCTACAAGAGTAAACCTCATAGTTAATTACATCTATAGATCTGTGAGTCCTAAGGAAAACTCTCGATTAATATAATGATTTAGGTTATTCAGATTGGACTTTCAAAATTGAAATGTTGGAGGTAAAGAAAGACCTAAATTGAATGGATTAAGCTTGAAAGGATAAGACTTACAGTTCAATGATAGTGTGGGATTTAATAGTCCAGGGAATGGAGATTTACTCGAAAGATGAATATTGAAAGGTTGATAATGAGTTTTGATTGATCAGATAAGATCAAAGGGTTAGCTTTAAATCACTTCATTTGACTGACTGAGATTGTTGAAGCTCCTAAACTAGGGGATATAGTTGCGTAAGAAGGATTTCTAGATATAAGTGAAACCCTAAACTCTGTAAGGACTCCTAATAGATATAAAGATGATTATGGCTTTCCGCCATCCAGTTGTCTCGAGCACGATGATATCCTTCAACTATAATCAACCTCATAACCAGAAGTCTTCCTTGAGTGTCAAGATCATGGCATATGAAGGCTTTCTTTAGCTTTGAGGCAGTTTGAAATACCTTCATTAATAACTATGAGTTACATCATGCTAAGGCATTCCCTCTAGTCTTAGGGGGTATGTTGCTTCTTTTATATGTACTAGGGCACCCATTATACTAACCTATGTTTCTATACTTGGACTAAGATAGGATAGTTGTATGATCATTAATTCTAATGTTTAAGTTGGCTAACCTAGGATTCATTTCATATCTGGCTAGATTTGGTATACATTTTTTATATTGGTAATTTTTAAATGACATTTGATGTTAAATTTTTAATTTGTGTTTTGTTCCAGCTCTTAAGTTTGTTAGCCATGGTGAAAAATCAAGATTTTTTGAATTTTTGAGTTTTTTTTTTTTGAATTTCAGGCGTGTTCCTAGAAATTTGTGGGAAAACCCTTCTTATGAGAGGTTATTTTTGCCTTTTTATTTTATGTATTTTTTATTTATTATTATTATTTTTGAAACAACACAGAGTGAAAGCCATGAAACTAAACATGAAGTCGCATAAAACATAGTTCTATATGAAATATAAATTTAGCCTAGATTAAACTTGGGTTGGAAATGAGCTGAGATAAGCTAGGGTTCCATCAAAGGCCAGTTCAAAGTTGAGCTTGGGTATGATGTAGGGTCGGCTAGTCTAATCCTTGATTGGCATGGGTTGGACTTGGGTTGATCTGGGTTGGACTTGAATTGGTCCTGGGTTGGTCTGGTTTAGCCTGAGTTGATCTAGGTTGGACCTGGTTTGACTTAAGTTGAACCTTGGTTGGACCTAAGTTGAGCTAGTTGGATCAATGCTACACTTGGGCTGGCTCTCATTTGGACCCAATTAGACATGGGCTAGATCTAGGTTGGACCCACTTGGACCCGGGCTAACCGGTGTTAAACCTTGGTTAGATATGAGTTCATCCGAGTTGGACCTGGGTTGATTTAGGTTGGACCTGGGTTAGACCCAATTTAATCTAGATTAAACCTGGATTGGACCTGATTTGGACCTGGGTTGATCTGGATTGACCTTATTTGACCTGGATTTACCCAAGCTAACCTAATTTAGACCTAAGTTGGATCTATATTAACCTAAGTTGGACCTCAGTTGACCTAAATTAGGTTAAGTCAAGCCCAGGTTAGGGTCGAATTAGGTCAGTCACGGTGGGATGAGGTTAGGTCAGGGTCAGGTTAGGTCAGGTTAAGGTCGATATCGAACTAGACCACTGTTCAGTCAGGCTGGGTTCAGATCAACTACGATTTAGGTTAGAGTTAAGTTGGGTTTGGGTCGACTTAGGCCGGACCTAAACCCAAGCCTAATTCAACGCTATTGACTTGGGTTAAAAATAACTAACTTAAGGAAACAATCAAAAAAGAAGATGGGGCTTCATGCACAGGAGGTAGGTCACGATAGTTTGTCATTGGAGAAGGAGACTCTTATTCTTCTTCTTTTTGTGTACTCCTCTCTGTATTGAAGGTTAAATGCTAAAGACATTGGTAAAGCCACATGTGGAGAGGGCTTATTTATAGGCCAGAGAGGAAGTGATAGAAGCCTCGATGACCATCAGTTATGATGGTGAATCGATGGTCGGTATCATTCTTATGGTTGGAATTCTGACAGATTGTCGCTAATGAACCAACATATTGATTCACCTTTGAATTAAAGGACAAAAGAAATGAGTTGCTGGAGTAGTAGAAGGCATGGCCACACCAACGTTGGTCGTGACCATGCACGAGAAAATTTGGGTGTGGCTATGCCCAAATCGCGCAAGACCACTTCCAGGAACTCTTAAGCGTGACTACGCCTTGACCAGGCGTGACCACTTTGGTCTAAGAGCAGGGTGTGTGTGTGTTTGTTGAGTCAAATTTGAGTTGTTTGATTAAGAATGATATCAATAAGCCATGGTTTTTTCAAGATTGATCTATGCAACAGATATCACTAGATTAGAATGAGGTCAGGGGATGACTGAAAGACCACTTCAAGGCTAAAGACGAGTTGTACGAGTAGACCATCATGCTATTTGGATCATCTAATCCACCAAACACCTTTATGAGGCTAATGAATTGGGTGTTGCGAACCGCCCAGCGCACTTTGCATTAATTTAAAATTTATTGTATTTGATAAAGATGTGTATAAAGATATTCAATAATTGCAGAGCTAATCTTTCAACGCAAGTATATGTATCGCTCAAGTAATACAGGGCACTAATGGAGTACTAGATATCGATCCCACAGGGATAGTTCAGAGGCAACGGACTAGGATTATAGAAACTAATTTAGAATCACAACTTTGTAAATCGAATTGTCTATCTGTCACTAATATGCAATCATAAATAAGATAAAGTTTTAATAAATTAATTCTACCAACAGTCAACTTATTCAACTAATAAAGTGAAGTTCAAATATATAACCAAGAATCCTTCTCCTTGTTAAGAAATTTAAGTGAATGGATAATTAAACTTAGTTTAAAAATTGTGTTGTGCCAAATAGGAGCATACCTATTCTTTACCTTTTGGTCTAAGCATAAAGAGCATTAACTAATCCTATGCTTGGTTACTAAATCTGCAGCTAGGCTGAGAGGATACCGGCTCTCACTTCGGAGCTCCCACGTTCCCCTCGTATGAGGGCTAACATCTACACTTCATCACCCAAACAATAGGATCGAATTGAGGATTTTAGTCTGTCACTCTAAAATCTCCATTCTAAGCCCGATAAATATTATTTCCCTATTTACTTGCACCCTATATTCAAGGACTTTGATCTCCCTGAATCTCAGATGCAATCTTCACTATAATTATTAAACTCAACATATTTTAACTAATCAATTGGCCAGATTGAAAGTAAATTAAGATTTAAGTGAAAAGATTATCACAATTTCTTTAAAATTCTCTTAGCACACTAATTTAAATTACCATTTCACAAAAATATCAAAACAAGGAGAAAGACAGAAAAACTACTCAGATTTCATGGAGAAGATACAACAAAACTTGAATTTAATATATAAAAATAAAGTTTTTAAAACTATAATAAGTAAATACAACTTATCTCGAATTCCTCGCCAAGCAAACTCCTTGAAGTTTTTCTGAATCTCTTCCTTTCTTTACAGCACGCTGAATTCTCCTTCAAAACGACAAGGAGGAAGAAATCTCTCACTTCCCTTCCACTCTTACAATCTCGCGAAGAATTCCTTACAAATATCACTAATTGAACTCACTATCTAAAATTATAATGGAAACAAGACACTAACTAACACTCTAGTGACACACTATAGACTCGGTGGACTCACTGACAACAACAGACAGCAACAATGGGCACCATTTTTTGCCCCAAATTATTTCTTTTAAATTAGTTGAAGAGTTTCCAAGAATTTCCCAAGCATCCCTTCAAAAATCATCCACATTCAATGCACCTCGTGAGAGAACCGACTTTCCCGCCGTCGGCGACCTCGAGCGTGCCGTCGGCGGCCTTCTAGAATACTTAGCCTTGGACTCTCTTTCATAAGGCCCACTGTCGGTGGCCTCGATCTCGCCGTCGGCGGGCTTCCTTGTAATATTTTTCTGAACTCTCGGGAAAAATCCGCCGTCGGCGCCGTCGAGCTCGCCGTCGGCGCCCTAGATCAAATTTTCACATTTTTGGTCCTTTTTCTCTAAATTCGGTTCTTTTTGCATTTTTTCACACCATTGTCCATAAATCAACATATCTACAACAAATCATCAAAAATACCCTTCTTTAAAGTGAAATACCATCAAAATCGATATAAAATAGGTATGAAAATCTTAACATATTTTCAGTGGGTCAAAATCCCCAAACTTAACTATTACTTGTCCTCAAGTAATTTTTAGTACTACATAAAAGTTATGATTCATTGTGGTAAAGTTTTAATTCAGAAATACTATAATTTTGATTTAAATAAATATCATAGTAAGCCTTCTTAGAAAGATTTTCAAGTAATTAGATTAACTCTGCAGATATAAGGCTATCTAGTCATCTGTCTAAGAGTTCTAGTCTTCTATTCATTTCAAGAATGACTATATGTAGCAATATTAATTCACTTAGAATATTTAGATGATAGGAAATTCATGAGAACACTACTAGTAAAGAAACTAGTCTATAAATATAAGTTCAGAAATGTATTTAGTTTTCCCTTTAGGTTAATCCAAGTGAAACCAATTTTTTATAAGACATCTCCTCAAGCTTCTCCTCACTTATTTTTTCTTTTCTTTTTATTTGGATTGCTTTTCAATCCTTTATATATTTTTCTTTTCTTTTCAGGGATTGTTATTTAATTCTTTCTTTTTCTTTTTCTTTTTCAAGTGAAGATTACTATATCTGGATAGCCTGTTAATGATTTTGAACTTCACTCTTCTTTTCCTAAATTTGAAACTTATATCATTCCTTCCCCTTATATGTAATTCATAGTTTTTACATCGTTGAGTCTCAATCTTTTCTTTCTCAACTAAATTCCTAAGATTCTTACTATTTCAGAATTTAGTTTTCTTTATGTTAAATAGTTAACTATAGTCTTATCCTCTTATACCAAATATCTTAATCTACAAAATTAATTTTCATTACCAAAAATATTTCTTTGAATCTTCTGCAGTATTTAAATAACATCTAAATATAGTTAACTGAATTAAATTTTATCACAAAAATCATGTTATAAATTTTGAAAATATTTTAATTTAAGAACACATAATAGTTAATATTTTTCTCCCCCCCAAACTTAAAGTTTTCAATAATAGAAATAATATGGGTGGAAAGAAAAAAATTTTAAATATAAAAATCATACCTTTGCACTTTAGGCATTTTCTTATCTCTGAAATTTTTGCAGGTTCTTCTAAAAAATTTTAACTTTAACTGACCTGTAATATTAGGAACTTTGCTACACATATAACAGTTTAGAGAATTTGCTGGGTAATGAAATTTTGAAACAAGTATATAAAACAAAACATTTAACAACAACAATTAACTACACTACACAGGACAGTACGAAATAACATTTGCATTTCACAACACAATAACGAACAGTCTACTAATTAAACTAAGAGTTCACAATTACAACCATAATTATGCATCACAATCCAGAAATGAAATATAAACTACAAACACAATACGAATCTCAGAAAATAAAATAGTTCAAAAAAATAAAAATAACAAATTGAAAATACTACAACAAAACACAAATACATCACAACACAATCACAGATCAAAATCCCATGCTATGTCTTCATCTCCCTGGTCAGCAGGTGGATTGGGCTGATAGCGAGTATACCGGGGGCATTCTAGAAAAGTAACATCAGGCTCACCTCTATAGTATCTAGCCTGAGCATCATAATAAGCAATCTCGAAATCTGAATGCCGCTGAAGATATTCACTATCATGATCATGTCTCCGCTCTAATCCTTCAATCCTTTGATCTATTCTCCCAAGTCTTTCATCAAAAATTTCAAAACTTTTCCGCTGCAGGGTCATCTCATTCATCAAATCATAAAGAGTAGGAGAGCTAGAGGTAGGAGGGTCAAAATTAGTAGAGGGGATATCTCTACTAGTAGAAGGTGCTTTACTCCTACTCCCAGATCTCCATTCTTCATGGGATTCGTAAGTCTTCAAATTGGCTTTACTAATGGGTTTCATAGGATATACCCATTCTTCATCGTCTCTAGCTTCCACTCCAGATAATTGGCAAAGTGCAAAAATTAAGCCAGGATGTCCTAAAAATCAACTTGATTCACTCTTTTCTGTGGCCATAATATTCTTGTAAATAATACTCCCTACATTTATACTTCTATTGCTCTGAATACAGAAATTCAGAACAGCTCTATCTCTTGATACTTCACTATGGTGATAGGTAGGTAGCAGAGTTGTGTGGCTTATTTTTGTAGGTTGTGTGTTGTATTTTGAAAAGGGGTCGCCTAACAGAAATTATCGGCGAATTTTAGGTTTTAAATTTAATTTAAATATGTATAATTTAGAAAGTAGCATTTGATTTTGAAAATGATTTTAAGTTAAAAAATTTTAAGATATGAAATCAAACCGATCTCACATCCCAAATAGTTTATATAAACGAGCACCGCATCACAAACCGTGTATCTATCCCGAAGAATAGACACACTGCTTGATGATGGGGCTCGATTAAACAAACTAGAAGATTTGTGACATCCGTTTGGTCCGCGAACCAATTTTATAAGCCGACAAGTTCCCACGCTTAATATAAAGGAACTAAGCGGGGTTTATATTACTCAGGTTCTTAAAGTTCTTTATAAGGGCAAGCCCCTATAGTTAATTACATCTTAAATGACGGGAATCACTTAAGAAAACTCTCGATAATGATCAGTGGTTTTGCTCTCAAGAATTTCAAAGTTTAAGGTTTTCAAACAATTGGATTTTGAAAACTCCAATAGAGAATGACTCAAATTTGGAACAGTTTATTTTTAGGAATCAATTGGAGGAGAAGTAGGGGATGTCACAGACCTGAAGTGAACTTCGGTGACTTCCCGACTATCCTATTGTTTGATTTCAATTTGAGAATTTATTTAATGTTTTAATCCTGCCGATTTTAATTAATTAGGACTTATATTTGTATGACATAATCATACAAATAACTTCGAGGATGTGAGGGTTTATGTCGTACCAAACGACTTCCTTGGAATCCTAAGACCTGTTAGGGCTTAATTTGTACAATATGATTATGAAAATGCCTAACGAAAAGGTTGAGGATTTATGTTGCACTAGGCAAACTACCTCGAAATCCTATGGCTTAGTTATTTAATTCTAAGAATGGTTTTGCTGAAGTCGACTCAAGTTTTGCTGATGACGATCGCCGCGCTGCCCACTATGCTCCAAACTCCTTATTGTTGCAGAGGTTTAGTTTTAGAAGGTGAAAATCAGAGATGAGAAAAGTGTTTTGGTTTAGAAGAGTCTTAAAGTTTAAATGTCTTTAATGTTTTATTAGGAGAATCTTAAAGTTTATTATAACAACACAGGTTAAGATCCCACGGTTTCATCATTCCGACACCGTTATTTTTATCGGATTCACTTAGTCCAGATGAATTTGCTAAACTCAACTGAATGAGTTCCAACTTTCATTTAGACCATGGAAAATCCCGTTAGCAACACGTAGGTTACATCATCCGAGGCATTCCCGATCATCCAACGAGATGTTTTACTTTAATTACAATTGTAGTTTTGTTGTTCTGTTTGTGATTAAATTTTGAGTTGTTTTATATTTTGAATGTTGTGGCGGTGAATCTTATCTTGTGTTGATTTTTAATTTAGTTTTGGTTTCAAATTTGTGGCTATCCTAAAAGTTTCAGTTTTCATGCAACAATCTTGTTTAACATGCAAGAAGAGTAAAGTGTAGCTCATATAAATAAATTGCAATAAAATAAAAGCGTACCTTGATTTAAATATTTATAACACATGTTAAGGCATTTAAATATTTATAACAAGTACTTAGGTAAAGCTAAGAGATGGTTCTGGTTGTCTAACAAATTCCTAATCCTATTGCTAGTCATTTCCTATGACGACTAGGTTCTTTGTATTTGTTAAGGATGATTTTCTTCATCAGAGAACAATTAAATTCAATTGTTCTTCTAAAACATCTCATCATATTGAGGAAGTGTTTAGAACGAGTCCTAAACATTATTTTTGAGTCCAAATGAGTTTTATTGCACAGGTGAATTAATCATCCAAAAATTTAGTTTAGTTTGTTTCTTGCTCAATGAATTATGATGTTTGATTATCCTATAAGTAAAGTGACATTTCACTTGATGCTCTATTTAAGAGTTATAATGATAAAAAGTCTTTAGGGACAAATCAATTTATTTAGAATTTCAACGACTTAAAATTAGAATTAATGTTTTAAGGTGATCTAATTTAGTTATAAAATTTTAATAAATTTAAGTTTGGAATAGTGTTCAAGTTGTTTTATTCTTAAGTGTTTTAAACTATTTGAATTGAAAGAGGAGTTTAAATTATTTAATTTAGACTTTAATGATTTAATTTTAATTTAATTGCAATATTCTAGATTAACTTTTAATTGGTTTGATTTTTTAATTATGAATTATTTTGAGATTGATTTTTAATGTTTCAAAGTTGTTTTAAGTTTGTTTTCAAGTGATTTTAAGTTGATTTTAATGTTTTAGATTTGATTTAATTTGAGAATTAAATTACTTAATGTTTTAAACTTTAATTGAATTGAGGGTTATTTTCCTTTTAATTATTTAATTATTAATTCCAATTATCATCTTACATTTAATTCAAAGTTAAATATTATTAAAATGATTCATTTAGGGATTTTAAATTAAATAATTGATATCTTCTTAGGTCATATCCCTAACCTTAATAATCCAAATTTTTAATTTATTCTTCCAAAATTTAAATTATTTAAGTAATTAAAGTTCACTTCAAATATTTTCAAGATAATTAGCGGGTTTCTACCCCTTAATTCCCTAGGTTTCAATCATCTATGAGAAAAGTTAAGCTCAGATATTTTACCCCCCATTGATTAGACTTAAATATTAATTAGGGTTAAAATCCTTTAATTACCTTTATGCCCCTTTAGGCTTATTTATTTCATAACTCATCAAATTAAGCTCAAATGAACTTAAAATTTTATGTTACTTCACTCATATGTCAATTAAGACATTAGAGGGTAAAATGTAATTTTTCTGAATTTAATTTAATTTATATAATTATTTTTGTGAAAAATAAGGGTTTTCAATGAAAATTCAACAACATGACCAAGCTAAGGTTTTTGTCCTTAGGAAAATAATGGGATGTTCCTACTGACTAGAGGACCACTTGGACAAATATTGGTGATTTTTTGAATTATATTTTATTTATTATAATTATTTTGAGTTTTTGAGTATTAATTAATTATAAAATAAAATTAAAGTTGAAAAATGAATTTTATATTTTTCATAAATCTCTTTGACCTCAAGAAGTTCAGAGAAATAAATTTTATAATTTTTTTGATTTTTCTTTGATTTATTAGAATTAATTTGGTGAAAAGGTTGGAAAATCTATTTTTAATATTAAAAATTGTCTTAATCATTTAAAATTCAATATCTTAACCAAGAGACTTCGGAAAAAAAAATTGGTTTGTTCCTAAGTGATTAGGAGTCAAAATATGTCATTTTTGTGATTTTTATTATTTTTGTGATTTTTATTATTTTTTAATTATTTAAAATATAAAATAAGGTAGAAATTGAAGATTTTTGAAAAAATCCAATTTTAATTTTCTTAGACTCCTCTAATATCAGAGAGCCCATAAAACTAATTTGGTGAATTTTTGAAATGTATTTTTAGGGTTATGAATTTTTAAAGTTTAATTTTACTCATGTGACCTAATTAATCCATTTAGTGGGGTTAAACATTTCTAATTGATTCCAAATTTTTATGTGAGGTCTCTCTGATCCTAAAGATCAGTGGAGAATTGTTTTCAAGTTCTTTTGATGTGTAGTTAACCTTAATTAATTAAAATTCAGTTTTGAGTAATTAGGCCAATTAGGATTATTCTTAATGAATTAACTCAAAAAATAATTATCCTAGGGTTCTCTGGTCCTAAGAAACTTCCCCAAATTTTTCTAGAATTTTCTAAGCAATATGCTAATTAATGGAATTAAAGTACCAAAAACAGTGACATAAACTTGAAAAATATATAACTTACCATAGAGATAGCCTCTGACCTTGAAAAATTCAGGGAATGTTCCCAAGATCCGAGGTTTCAAAAGTCATATGGTCTCATACCATGGTGAATTGTCTATGCAAATGGAGAATTAAAATACTGAAATGAGTAAATAATTAATTAAAAATAAAATACTCATCAAATTAAATCAATTCTTTTTCCACATTATTCTCCTCTGTTCACTGAGCAAGAGGATATTTTTTTTATTTTTTTGATTTTTATACACAAAGATATGGATTTTCTAAGTTTCAGGCATTTAATTAAATCATAAATTCCATATTTTCCTACTTATCCGACTCAGCGCCATGACAACCCTAGCGTCTCCGAAGCTCCACGCAGTGCAGCCCCATTCGTCGCCGCCATCCAACTCAGCGCCATGCGGCCCGCGGTTCACGTACCGTTCCCTGGTTCGACGCAATCTGAGCCGTCCAGTCGATACACGCTCGATCCAACGGTGGCTGGTCGTCATCTCCGACTGGTGTGCACACGTGACTGTCCACACTCAAACCCTAATATCTCCCTCGTTTCTCAATGGATTTTCATGTTCTTATACTATATGGATTCTTCTTGAAGAGACGAACACATCCATATAGTTTACATGCATTGAAATCAACTCAAAAAAAATGGAGAATCACTGGAAGCTCTCAGGGAGGAGGAGTATCCATACCTTGGTTCAGGAGGTGAAGCCTCAACTGAATGTGCTCGACACGTTCGTTGGAGTTCGAGAAGCCTAGGAATGAAGCCTCTGGCCCTGGTGAAAGGTCTAGGTATGAAAGTGACCAGGCCCGATTTTAGACTTTGGAGGCTAGAGCAATTGGGTGGCCTGGAGAGGGGGCTTTCACTGGGGAACTCCTTCTCTTGGTCCTGTGCAGGTGTGGGTGAGTTTAATTTGATTTTGGTGGAGGTTTGAGAGATGTCCTGTTCTGGCCTGAGAATTGAGCTCCAAAATTGAGCTCAATCAATGGAATTTAGGGCAGGAGAATAGTGGGGATGAATTGCTCTTGGCTAGGGGAATCTCTGTGAGGAGTTTGGAGGGATTCTATGAAGGTTGATTTCAGCTAACCTTTTCACCGAGAGGGGGTGGCTGGTTTAAATAGTCATGTCCAGGGCTTCCCAAAGGCAATTGATGGCTGGGATCAGCTACCTAGGGGAGGAGATGAAGAGCTGTGGTGGCCAATTGGAGTGGGGCAGCTCAGCAGGTGAGAATTTAAAATTTATCTCATTCGAAGCTCCTCGGCCTTGGCGTTTTCCGGTGGCCTAGTGGCTGGCCGACCAGAGTCAGGTCACCATCTGACTCAGCAGAGTCAGGGCTGGGGTTTGGTGCAGACAATTGCCTTTGGACATGTGTAAAGGATTGGATTTAAGTGGCATGGGGAGAGGGGTAATTTTGGGTCCAAATGGGTCAACCTATGGATTTGGGTTAGGTTCCCCACCCATGACCTAATTTGGGCTGAAGGGGATCAGTTGGGTCAGCCTCACATGTGTGGTGATGTCCCCATCAAGGATTATTTGGATTAAATTTAGGTTAAGGGGAATCATGTAATGGGTTAATGACTTTTAGGGAGTGCTTAAGGGATCTCCTCCTTTTGCCATTTAGGGAGTGATGGCAAGTCTATGGCTCCTCATGGCTTACATATGGCTTGGGCATGGCTCCATGGCTTGGCTCATGGCTTGGCTCATTTACATGAAAGTGGGTTAGTTGGAGTTTTGAAAACTTTGGATTCTTTTGATGGGATTGTCATGATGCTACAAATTGGTTGATTTTATGATGATTTAAGACTTTGGTCAAATAGTATTATCAAAGTAATGATGAAGAAAAGGTTTCATGTGGGCTTGGGAATGGATTTTTTTTTGGCTTTTGGATTTGGTGAAAATGGGCTTTTAGAATGGTTTAAGAAAGTGGGCCTTTAGGTTTGAAAACAAATTTGTGGATGGAAATTTTGTGAAGGATTGGGCCAAACAAATGTTGGGTTTAGTTTAGGGATGTATCATGAGTGATTTGAAACAAATTTGTGGTGATTTAGAGTTGAATTGGGTTTGATTTGGGACTTTTTGGTAAAGGGGCCAAAGTGGGTCAAATTGGGCTAACTTGGGCTAAGGTAGGGCTAACTTTGATTATAATGTAAAATTAATGTTGAGAAATGTTTATGGGAGTGTTACAAAGAGTTTTCAATTTTTGTTGGGTTTTGATTTAGGGGTTTGGGCCTATTTGGGTTAGGTTTAGGTTTAGGCCAATTTAGGGGATTTTGGTTTTGGGTTAAATTAACAAAATTGGCTTATAGTGTAGTTGAACAAAATGAAAATGAGAATATTTGGGATTTTCTGGAATTTTTTGGGAATTTTTGGAATTTTTTAGATTTTTGGGCTAAAAGGGTATTATGGGTATTTAGGGGGTATTTTGGGAATTTTTGGAAATTTGGCTAAGGATGATCAATTTGAATTGTGGAAAATTTTTAGGATTGGTTTTAAGGAATTTTGGGTAATTTAGGTGATTTTTGCAAATTTTGGGTAGTTTCAAGGGCATTGGTAGGTTTTGTGGGTGTAGGGTCCCGGAGGTCAAAAATTAAAATTTTGGAAAAAATAAAGATTGATCAATTTTGAGTAGAATGGAATCACTTTGGTTGAGCCATGAAGCCATATCAAGCCCATAATAGCCATGAGAGGACTCATTTGAGGCATTCACTATGTTGTTTCTAACCCTCTTAGCTAAGGGCCTAGGGGTTAAGGTCCATCCATATGAATTATGTACATGAGTCAGGAATTCAAGCTAGGTATGAATGGTTTTAGGATTTGGAACGTGTGTGAAAGTGTAATGTGTGCAGGTCAACCCTCACCAGACCAGGCCACCCAGGGTTGTCCTAAGGCCAAAGAGTCCTATAGGGAACTCATCCTTTAAACCTCCACATTTGATCTTAACCCTCAAAGTGACTTAGGGGTTTACAATCAAACTTATGGGGTTTGCAGGGAGTTAAGAGGTGTTTGAATTTCTAAGTGGTGGGTTCCATTTTTAGTCCTCTAAGATAGTCAAAGGGAAAGCCTAAGGCTAGATCCTAAGTACTAAGGAGAGAGAAGAGAAAATACCTCATCAAAAATGAGGTCAACAAATGGACCCCCAATATGTGTGCTGTGCCAACCAAGCACACCGCGCGTATTGGCGTTGACTGAAGAGATCAACAAAACCAACACAGACATCTAAGTGACACACTTAGAACAGAGTAGAAATAAATTTCCGCTGGGGAGTATCGAGTATATCTCCGAGGCCGGAGATCCCCGAACTCTCGGCGGGAAAAGAAAAGGAGGTGAATTCCAGATCATAAGATCTGAGGAAATTTGATTTAGATTTCATTTCATTTTCTATTCTGAGTTTTTTTTATGTGAGTTTAGATTTCGAATTGTTCTGAGTTTCAATTTCTGTTGAGGTTTAATTTAAAATCAATTCAAGGAAATCTGGATTTGAAATGAGAATTGGAACCTAGGTTCCAACCTCGAGATTGCGAAGAGAACTGGAATTTAGGTACCAACCTCGGAGTGAGAATCAGAGTTTAAGTATCGATTGAAATGGATGAGAATCAGAATTTAGGTACTGATATCGAAATAAGATTTGGAATTTGGTACCAGCTTCAGAATTAGAGAGTTGAAATTAGGTATCAATCTAAGGAAGAGAGTCGGAATTTGGTACCGACCTCGAAAGGAGAGAACTGGAATTTGGTACCAGTCTCGAAGGTTTAAAGAGTTGAAATTTGGTATCAACCTTGAAAGAGAGTTGGAATTTGGTACAGACCTCGAAAAAAGAGAACTGGAATTTAGTACCAGTCTCGAAGGTTTAAAGAGAACCGGAATGCGGTTCCGAGTCTCAAGGGTTTAAAGAGAACTGGAATCGGTTCCGATCTCGAAGGTTTAAAGAGAGCCGAAATCTGGTTCTAGTCTCGAAGGTTTAAAGATAACTGGAATCTGGTTCCAGTCTCGAAGGTTTAAAGAGAACTGGAATCAGGTTCCAGTCTCGAAGGTTTAAAGGGTTGAAATTTGCTGTGGAGATTTGAGTTTAGCGGAAGATTTGGAATGAGACGTGAAAGTGTTTCACGTCCCACAAGGATCAATTAAAGTATGATTATTTGGCGAAGGATATGAATCCATGACATCATAACAAAATCGAAAATTTTCGTGGTTCTGTGTCAGTAGATTCAGTCGACCTTCTCAAAAGAGGGAAGGAAATATGGAGAGTCAAAAATAGATTTGAGAATAGCCGAAGGCTGGGAATTTCAGATTCGGGAATTTGTCTTCATTGCTTGTTGTGATTAGATTTTAGTTTGATTTTCAATTTAGGGTTCACATTTATTTGGGGTTCGTTTTGACATTCAGTATTTTTAAAAGAGTTCTCATTTATTTTTATTTTTCATTTGTTCTTTGTTCGAAGTTCATTTAACTTAATGGCGTTTCCCAGTCAATTTGCACATAAAGAGGTGAAGGCAAAACATGACATGGTCACTTTCATTCCAATCTTGTTGAAAATACATCATACAACTTGATCCAAAACATGATGATATTTTCTTTGAGAATTCAATATCTCATACAATCCATATAAATCCAAAACGGATTGTGTAAGATTCTTGCAAGTTGTTTCTAAAAGCATCTGCGAAAATCCATGTCTGAATAGTGAGATACATGGACAATAACATCACCTTCCAAGCCACCCTTGGCAGGAATGCCGTACGGATGTGCATTGGAGGTGTGCTATCTCTCATGTAATTCACAACTCGTAAGGCCGGAGACTCTCTAACTCTGGATCTGGTTGAAAGTGGAAAGACATTTTTCTGTCATCCATTCTCCTGAAAGTGACGGAGATTGGACCCGGTTTGGAATTCAAAAGGGAGAGAAATTCCCATAAGGCTTCTCAATCCGAAGGACTACTCCTAAGCTAACACCAATTGGGGGTCCACCCCACCTCTTAAGAGGTAAAAGGATTTCAGAACCTCTCTGTTTAGGGGTGTCTAAACAGTGGCTCCTAAATCCAAAAGGGAGTCGATTATACTTGCTCAAGACAGAAAAGAGTGAGGTATGCCAATGGAAGAATGATAGTTTGGTCCACTAGGGATATGGACTCACTATCGATTTATGAAAGCAAAATCATCTGATCAGGATGGAGAGAATAACTCCTCCCCAGCGGAGTCGCCAGAAGTTGTGCAGCTTATTTTTTTAGGTTGTGTGTTGTATTTTGAAAAGGTGTCGCCTAATAAAAATTATCGATGAATTTTAGTTTTTAAATTTAATTTAAACATGTATAATTTAGAAAGTAGCACTTGATTTAGAAAATGATTTTAAATTAAAAAATTTTAAGATATGAAATCAAACCGATCTCACATCCCAAATAGTTTATATAAACGAGCAACGCATCACAAACAGTGTATCTATCCCTAAGAAAAGACACACTGCTTGATGATGGGGCTCGATTAAATAAACTAGAAGATTTGTGACATTCATTTGGTCTGCGAACTAATTTTATAAGCCCACAAGTTCCCCTGCTTAATATAAAGGAATTAAGTAGGGTTTATATTACCTGGGTTCTTAAAGTTCCCTATAAGGGCAAGCCCCTATAGTTAATTACATCTTAAATGACGGGAATTACTTAAGAAAACTCTTGATAATGATCAGTGGTTTTGTTCTCAAGAATTTCAAAGTTTAAGGTTTTCAAACAAATTGGATTTTGGAAACTCCAATAGAGAATGGCTCAAATTTAGGACAGTTTATTTTTAGGAATCCAATGGAGGAGAAGTAGGGGATGTCACAGACCCGAAGTGAACTTCGGTGACTTCCCGACTATCCTATTGTTTGGTTTCAATTTGAGAATTTATTTAATGTTTCAATCCTGTTGATTTTAATTAATTAGGACTTATATTTGTATGACATAATCATACAAATAACCTCGAGGATGTGAGGGTTTATGTCGTACCAAACGACTTCCTCGGAATCCTAAGACCGATTAGGGCTTAATTTGTGCAATATGATTATGCAAATGCCTAACGAAAAGGTTGAGGATTTATGTTGCACTAGGCAAACTACCTCAAAATCCTATGGCTTGGTTATTTAATTCTAAGAATGGTTTTGCTGAAGTAGACTCAGGTTTTGCTGATGACGATGGCCGCGCTGCGCACTATGCTCCAAGCTCCTTGTTGTTGCAGAGGTTTAGTTTTAGAAGGTGAAAATCAGGAGATGAGAAAAGTGTTTTGGTTTAGAAGAGTCTTAAATTTTAAATGTCTTTAATGTTTTATTAGGGGAATCTTAAAGTTTATTATAACAACACCGGTTAAGATCCCACGGTTCCATCATTCCGGCACCGTTATTTTTATCGGATTCACTTAGTCCAGATGAATTTGCTAAACTCAACTGAATGAGTTTCACACTTTCATTTAGACTGTGGGAAATCCCGTTAGCAACACGTAGGTTACATCATCCGAGGCATTCCCGATCATCCAACGAGATGTTTTAATTTAATTGCAATTGTAGTTTTGTTGTTCTGTTTGTGATTAAATTTTGAGTTGTTTTATATTTTGAATGTTGTGGCGGTGAATTTTATCTTGTGTTGATTTTTAATTTAGTTTTGGTTTCAATTTTGTGGCTATCCTAAAAGTTTCAGTTTTCATGCAACAACCTTGTTTAACATGCAAGAAGAGTAAAGTGTAGCTCATATAAATAAATTGCAATAAAGTAAATTGCAATAAAATAAAAGCATACCTGGAGGGTCTTCTCGTCATTCCAAGCTGCACTTAAAACACATGTTAAGGCATTTAAATATTTATAACAAGTACCTAGGTAAAGCTAAGGGATTGTTCTGGTTGTCTACCAAATTCCTAATCCTATTGCTAGTCATTTCCTATGACGTCTAGGTTCTTTGTATTTGTTAAGGATGATTTTCTTCATCAGAGAACAATTAAATTCAATTGTTCTTCTAAAACATCTCATCATATTGAGGAAGTTTTTAGGACGAGTCCTAAACATATTTTCAATATTTTTGGGATTATTTTGAGTCCAAATGAGTTTTATTGCACAGGTGAATTAATCATCCAAAAATTTAGTTTAGTTTATTTCTTGCTCGGTGAATTAGGATGTTTGATTATCCTATAAGTAAAGTGATATTTCACTTGATGCTCTATTTAAGAGTTATAATGATAAAAAGTCTTTAGGGGCAAATCAATTTATTAAGAATTTCAACGATTTAAAATTAGAATTAATGTTTTAAGGTGATCTAATTTTGTTATAAAATTTTAATAAATTTAAGTTTAGAATAGTGTTCAAGTTGTTTTATTCTTAAGTTTTTTAAACTATTTAAATTGAAAGAGGAGTTTAAATTATTTAATTTAGACTTTAATGATTTAATTTTAGTTTAATTGAAATATTCTAGATTAACTTTTAATTGGTTTGATTTTTTAATTATGAATTATTTTGAGATTGATTTTTAATGTTTCAAATTTGTTTTAAGTTTGTTTTCAAGTGATTTCAAGTTTATTTTAATGTTTTAGATTTGATTTAATTTAATAATTAAATTACTTAATGTTTTAAACTTTAATTGAATTGAGGGTTATTTTCCTTTTAATTATTTAATTATTAATTCCAATTATCATCTTACATTTAATTCAAAGTTAAATATTATTAAAATGATTCATTTAGAGATTTTAAATTAAAGAATTGATATCTTCTTAGGTCATATCCCTAACCTTAATAATCCAAATTTTTAATATATTCTTCCAAAATTTAAATTATTTAATTAATTAAAGTTTACTTCAAATATTTTCAAGATAATTAGCGAGTTACTACCCCTTAATTCCCTAGGTTTCAATCATCTATGAGAAAAGTTAAGATCAGATATTTTACCCCCCCCATTGATTAGACCTAAATATTAATTAGGGTAAAAATCCTTTAATTACCTTTATGCCCCTTTAGGCTTATTTATTTCATAACTCATCAAATTAAGCTCAAATGAACTTCAAATTTTTATGTCACTTCACTCATATGTCAATTAATACATTAGAGGGGAAAATGTGATTTTTCTGAATTTAATTTAATTTATATAATTATTTTTGTGAAAAATAAGGGTTTTCAATGAAAACTCAACAACATGACCAAGGTAAGGTTTCTGTCCTTAGGAAAATTATGAGATGTTCCTAATGACTAGAGGACCGCTTGGACCAATTTTGGTAATTTTTTGAATTATATTTTATTTATTATAATTATTTTGAGTTTTGGAGTGTTAATTAATTATAAAATAAAATTAAAGTTGAAAAATGAATTTTATATTTTTCATAAATCTCTCTAACTTCTAGGAGTTTAGAGAAATAAATTTTATAATTTTCTAATTTTTCTTTGATTTATTAGAATTAATTTGGTGAAAAGGTTGAAAAATCCATTTTTAATATTAAAAATTGTCTTAAGCATTTAAAATTCAATATCTTAACCAAGAGACTTGGGAAAAAATTTTGGTTTATTCCTAAGTGATTAGGAGTCAAAATATGACATTTTTGTTATTTTTATTATTTTTGTGATTTTTATTATTTTTTAATTATTTAAAATATTAAAATAAGGTAGAAAATGAAGATTTTTGAAAATTTCCAATTTTAGTTTTCTTAGACTTCTCTGATATCAGAGAGCCCACAAAACCAATTTGGTGAATTTTTGAAATGTATTTTTAGGGTTATGAATTTTTAAAGTTTAATTTTACTCATGTGACCTAATTAATCCATTTAGTGCGGATAAACATTTCCAATTGATTCCAAATTTTTATGTGATGTCCCTCTGATCCTAAAGATCAGTGGAGAGTTATTTTCAAGTTCTTTTTATGTGTGGTTAACCATAATTAATTAAAGTTTAGTTTTGAGTAATTAGGTCAATTAGGGTTATTCTTAATGAACTAACTCAAAAAATAATTATCCTAGGGTCCTCTGGTGCTAAGAAACTTCCCCAAATTTTCATAGAATTTTCTAAGTAATATGCTAATTAATGGAATTAAAATACCAAAAATAGTGACATAAACTTGAAAAATATATAACTTGCCATAGAGATAGCTTCTGATCTTAAAAAATTTAGGGAATGTTCTCAAGATCAGAGGCTTCAAAAGCCCTATGGTCTCATACCATGGTGAATTGTCTATGCAAAGGAAGAATTAAAATACTAAAATGAGTAAATAATTAATTAAAAATAAAATACTCATCAAATTAACTCAATTCTTTTTCCACATTATTCTCCTCTGTTCACTGAGCAAGAGGATATTTTTGTTTTATTTTTGTGATTTTTCTACACAAAGATATGGATTTTCTAAGTTTCAGGCATTTAATTAAATTATAAATTCCATATTTTCCTACTTATCTGACTCAGCGCCACGGCAACCTTAGTGTCTCCGAAGCTAAACGCGGCGCGCCCCCATTCACCGCCGCCATCCGACTCAGCGCCACGCGACCCACGGTTCAAGTACCGTTCCCTAGTCCAACGCAATCTGAGCCGTCCAGTCGATACACGCTCGATCCAACGGCAACTGGTCATCGTCTCTAATTGGTGTGCACCCATGACCGTCCACACTCTAACCCTAATATCTCCTTCGTTTCTCAATGGATTTTCATATTCTTATACTCTATGGATTCGTCTTAAAGAGACGAACACATCCATACAGTTTACATGCATTGAAATCAACTCAAACGAAATGGAGAATCACTGGAAGCTCTCGGGGAGGAGGAGTATCCATACCTTGGTTCAGGAGGTGAAGCCTCAACTGAATGTGCTCGGCACATTCGTTGGAGTTGGAGAAGCCTAGGGATGAAGCCTCTGGCCCTAGTGAAAGGTCTAGGTATGAAAGTGACCAGGCCCAATTTCAGACTTTGGAGGCTAAAGCAATTGGGTGGCCTGAAGAGGGGGCTTTCTCTGGGGAACTCCTTCTCTTGGTCCTGTGCAGGTGTGGGTGAGTTTAATTTGATTTTGGTGGAGGTTTGAGAGATGTCCCTGTTCGGCTCGAGAATTGAGCTCCATAATCGAGCTCGATCAATGGGATTTAGGGTAGCAGAACAGTGGGGATGAATTGCTCTTGGCTAGGGGAAGCTCTGTGAGGAGTTTAGAGGGATTCTATGAAGGTTGATTTCAGCCAACCTTTTGGCTGAGAGGGGGTGGCTGGTTTAAATAGCCATGGCCACGGCTTCCCAGGGGCAATTGATGGTTGGGATCAACTGCCTAGGGGAGGAGATGAAGAGCTGTGGTGGCCAATTGGAGTGGGGCAGCTCAGCAGGTGAGAATTTGAAATTTGGCTCATTCCAAGCTCCTCGGCCATGGCGTTTTCTGGCGGCCTGGTGGCTGGCCGGCCAGAGTCAGGTCACCATCTGACTCAGGGGAGTCAGGGCTGGGGTTTGGTGTAGTCAATTTCCTTTGGACATGTGTAAAGGATTGGATTTAAGTGGCATGGGGAGAGGGGTGATTTTGGGTCCAAATGAGTCAACCTATGGATTTAGGTTAGGTTTTCCCCCCATGACCTGATTTGGGCTGAAGGGGATCAGTTGGGTCAGCCTCACATGTGTGGTGAAGTCCCCATCAAGGATTATTTGGACTAAATTTAGGTTAAGGGGAATCATGTAATGGGTTAATGACTTTTAGGGAGTGCTTAAAGGATCTCCTCCTTTTTCCATTTAGGGAGTGATGACAAGTCTATGGCACCTCATGGCTAACATATGGCTTGGGCATGGCTCCATGTCTTGGCTCATTTACATGAAAGTGGGTTAGTTGGAGTTTTGAAAACATTGGATTCTTTTGATGGGACTTGTCATGATGCTACAAATGGGTCGATTTTATGATGATTTAAGACTTTGGACAAATAGTATTATCAAAGGAACGATGAAGAAAAGGTTTCATGTGGGCTTGGGAATGGATTTTTTTTGGACTTTTGGATTTGGTGAAAATGGGCTTTTAGAATGGTTTAAGAAAGTGGGCCTTTAGGTTTGAAAACAAATTGGTGGATGGAAATTTTGTGAAGGATTAGGCCAAACAAATGTTGGGTTTAGTTTAGGGATGTGTCATGAGTGATTTGAAACAAATTTGAGGTGATTTGGAGTTGAATTGGTTTGATTTGGGACTTTTTGGTAAAGGGGCCAAAGTGGGTCAAGTTGAGCTAACTTGGGCTAAGGTAGGGCTAACTTTGGTTCTAATGTAAAATTAATATTGAGAAATGTTTATGGGAGTGTTACAAAGAGTTTTCAATTTTGGTTGGGTTTTGATTTAGGGGTTTGGGCCTATTTGGGTTAGGTTTGGGTTTAGGCCAATTTAGGGGATTTTGGTTTTGGGTTAAATTGGCAAAATTGGCTTATGATGTAGTTGAACAAAATGAAATTGAGAATATTTCAGATTTTCAGGAATTTTTTGGGAATTTTTGGAATTTTTTGGATTTTTGGGCTAAAGGGGTATTTTGGGTATTTAGGGGGTATTTTGGGAATTTTTGGAAATTTGGCTAAGGATGATCAATATGAATGGTGGGAAATGTTTAGGATTTGTTTTAATGAATTTTGGGTAATTTAGGTGATTTTTACAAATTTTGGATAGTTTCAATGGCATTTTGTAGGTTTGGTGGGTGTATGGTCCCGGAGGTCAAAAATTAAAATTTCGGAAAAAATAAAGATTGATCAAGTTTGAGTAGAATGGAATCACTTTGGTTGAGCCATGAAGCTATATCAAGCCCATAAGAGCCATGAGAGATCTCATTTGAGGCATTCACTATGTTGTTCCTAACCCTCTTAGCCAAGGGCCTAGGGTTAAGGTACATCCATATGAATTACCTACATGAGTCAGGAAGTCAAGCTAGGTATGAATGGTTTTAGGATTTGGAATGTGTGTGAAAGTGTAACGTGTGCAGGTCAACCCTCACCAGACCAGGCCACCCAGGGTAGTCCTAAGGCCAAAGAGTCCTATAGGGAACTCATCCTTAAAACCTCCACATTTGATTTTAACCCTCCAAGTGACTTAGGGGTTTACAATCAAACTTATGGGGTTTGCAGGGAGTTAAGAGGTGTTTGAATTTCTAAGTGGTGGGTTCCATTTCTAGTCCTCTAAGATAGTCAAAGGGAAAGCCTAAGGCTAGATCCAAAGTACTAAGGAGAGAGGAGAAAAGACCTCATCAAAAATGAGGTCAACAAGAGTAGAACAAATGAAATAATGTCATGCCTTAGCTGTGGCATTCATCATAGAAAGAGGAAAGTTAATCTGTTCATGATGCTTAATTATCCAAGTCCCTTTCCCATCAGTGATAAAGTCAATAACATCGTCTAACGAACCTTCCATAGTTCCAAATGTTTCATACTCGCTAGAATAATAATCGTGAAGCTCGTAAAAAGAATTAATGCGGGCAGCATTAAAGTCAACAGAAAATTCTCTTACTTTGATAGGCTCATCCTCAAGTTAAGTCAGATTTGCATAGAACTCTTTTACAACTTCTACAGTAGCCTTGCTAGTAGAGTAACAGAAGTTCTCCCACTTCCTTTCTCTAATAACTCGTTCCACCTCTCCTCCAGGATTATCGAAAACTCGATCTTGAATACACTTCTTTCCTTGGAAGATTGAAGTGTATCTTGATTGGGCTTTAGCATTTATAAACCGAGTCTCATAAAATTCAAGTCGCCTCTTTTGACGTGGAGTCATTTTTCGATCTATCAAAATTACAAAATCTAAACTAAATTCCAAAACAATAATACAATGGCTTCCAAAGGTGACTTAAAGCAATCTAAATCAAGTTCCATGAATTCCTTCTAAGTCTTTTCTCCACATTTTCAATTTTTCCGAAATTCCTCAATGTGGAAGAAATTCATGGTGAAAATCAAAATTTTTTATGTAGGAGGGAAGCTCTTGCCGAGGGAAGATGAAATCGAGTGTTAAAATGGGTTGAAATCGCTCCAAATCCAAGATCTCTCCAGCCCTAGGTCAAAATTTTAGGTAAATAAGGGAAGAAGATGATGAATAGTGGCGGTTGACTGGTCAAAATCATGGTTAAAAGGTAATTTTTGGGATCTTGCTGTTGGCAGGGTCGTTCGAACTGTCGGCGAGCTCAATTGAATTTAATTTCAATAGTCTTGGGAAAAACACACCGTCAGCGGCCTCTAGCGTCGTCGGCGAGATTCTTAAATTTTGATCATTTTTCAAATTTTTGCGATTTCGATCAATTTTAAGCCTCATCGTCATCTGTTCGATCATTTTAAACATAAATTTTAAGTGATTAAGTGTTTTATTAACACAAATAAACATTCACACAACAAAACTTCACAATTATATATTAAATCCAAGTGTTACAATACACATTACATAACAAACAAGACAAGTATTTTCTCAACCTAAATTCATCAATTCAGTGTTACAATCCAAGCCACAATACTCTAAAAGCTGAAAACAAAACATTTCAAACATAATCTCAACTATACTGAAAATAAAAAGCAAATAATCAAAAACAAACAAACAAACATAGTTCAAATCAAGTTCAACATAAAGAAACATATAAAGTAAAGCAATTCTACTACTCTTCTGAATCAGTGCTAGTTTCTCCTCTAATACCACCCATCGCTTGAACATGGATGAACAGGTTATAGAAAGGTCAGAATGGGAATTCTTCAGCTGAATCTTCTTCAATCCATCACATTCTTCTCATTAAGTGCATCAAACTTGCTTCGAAACGTCCAGTATGATCAAAATGCTCTTTCATTCTCCAATCAAGATGATCAAAGAAATCAGAGATATTGTTAACTGAATTCATTAAATTTTATACCTGGTTCTCTGAATTCTTGATTATGTGTAAGATCATCGGTGTCTTGTCCGCTACAAGAGGTTGAATTGGAATAGAGTTTTGTGATGCTTGATCCATAATCACGCCCATATCATTCTCTTCATCATTGACTGGGAACATTCTGGTCGGGTCTAGAGGTTTCCAAGGTAGTAGTACCTTTTTCCCAAATCTCGTATGATACTTGAAACAGTCTACATATTGAGAAAATTGTTAAAGGATGTCCAAGCCCTTGAGATGATCCTTGAACGATCAGGCCAAAAATAGACTTCGCAATAATTGATCCAATATCAATTGGCCATCTCATTTGAATGCAGTAGTTCAATATAGCACTCTCTTTGGTGACTTTACCGATCTTCATTGTCGATAATAATTTTGCAGATATGAAAAAGTGCCAAAGTCTCGAAACGGGATTTAAAAGTGTAGCAGAAAAACTGACATACACGTTTTTACTAACTTCCCAGTCTTCAGTTTCGTCCGTCAAATATTGGTAGATTTCATTCATCTTATCTCTCGTCGGCACGAAATTATAATAATGGCAGACATGTACATTCTTAAGCATCTACAATTAATTAATTCTTCCATAATTAAAAGTCATCCACCTACCTCGCACATATACGTTTCCTTGGTTGATTCCATGCAAATTGGCGTAAAACTCCTTCACCACAGGAATGACTACTGCTGCAGTAGTGTAGCAAAATACTTCACATCTTCGCCGCACTATCATTTCTTTAATTCCTGTCAAATGAATGTTTAATCCTCCGTTCACAAAACCTCTTTCTTTAATTAGCCTCCTCTTTGACATCACTTTGTTGTAAAGTCGTTCTGCCTCGGCACTGACGAACTTTCACCAGTTGAACACTCGAAATCTAGGGTGATCTATGGAATTGGAAGCCATTAGATAAGCATTCAAGGGAGTTTCCATTCATTTTTTAGAAATGTAGAGTTTTGGAACCATCCATAGAAGTTATAGGGGATAAATTCACCTAAAAGCACCAAAAATTGTCGTTTCAAACTCACAAAACTGCCCACTCGCCGATCTCGCTGTCGGCGGTCTCGATGGTGCCGTCGGCAAGCTTTGTGCAATTAAATATCAGGGACCTCGGGAAAAACCTGTCGTCGGCGCCCTAGGCAAAATTTTGTACAAAAATATCGTGGTCAAATACGTTCCAAATTTTCTCCATAGATCCAAATTCTATGATGATCAAAGGGAAATAACAAGTAGTAGAATTTAATATTATTACAAACTAATGATAAATTCAAACAAACACACAACAAATAAAGATAACTATGGGTTGCCTCCTATAGAGCGTTTGGTTTAACGTCGTCAGCCCGACCTATTCAGGTGTTATTCAGGTTGACTGAGCATTAAAACCTCTTTAAAGTTTGGTCTTTTTCCCTCAGAATATGGTTTTAATCTTTGGCCATTTACTTTAAATCTATTCCTAGTCTTCATATCTTCAATTTCAACAGCTCCATAAGTATAAACTTGAGTCACAGTAAAGGGTCCTAACCAACGAGACTTCAATTTCCCAGGTAATAACTTTAACCTTGTATTATAAAGCAAAACTTCTTGTCCTGGTTCAAAGTTCTTCTGGTTAATCTTTTGATCATGTCTTAACTTTAGCTTTTCCTTATAAATTTTATCGTTATTATAAGATTCATTTCTTAATTCTTCTAATTTATTCAATTGTAACAATCTTTTCTCACCAGCATTTTTCAAATTATAGTTGAATTCTTTAATCGCCCAATATGCTTTATGCTCCAATTCTACTGGTAAGTGACAAGTCTTTCCAAAAATGAGTCTGTAAGGAGTCATACCAATAGGAGTTTTATAATCAGTCTTGTATCCCATAATGCAGTATCCAGTCTTGCAGACCAATCTACTCTACTAGGATTTATAGTGTTTTCTAAATTTTGTTTAATCTCACAATTAGAAACTTTAGCTAAACCACTGGTCTGAGGATGATAAGCAGTAGAGAATCTATGAATAATATTAAACTTTTCTGCCAATATTTGAATTTATTTATTCCTAAAATGGGATCCTCAGTCAGTGATAATCACTCTCGTCATTCTGTATCTTGTGAAAATGTTTTTCATTAAGAATCTTGAAACACTTTTAGCATCACAACGAGGTAAAGATTGTGCTTCAATCCACATTGATACATAATCAACTGTAATCAAAATATATAAGTTCCCAAATGAATGAATAAATGGTCCCATGAAATCTAATCCCCAAACATAAAAAATCTCAACTTCTAACATAAAATTCAAAGGTATTTCATTTCTTCTCGATATATTACCTACTCGTTGGCATCTATCACAAGTTTTGATATATCTATAAACACCTCTAAAAAGAGTAGGCCAATAAAATCCAGCTTGTAAAATTTTGTGCGCAGTTTTGTCAATCCTAAAATATCCTCCAAATTCAGAATTATGACATTTTTGAATAATTAGTTCAGTTTCTTCATAAGGAACACATCTCCTAATAATAAGATCGTTACATTGCTTATATAAATATGGTTCATCCCAAAAATATGCTTTTGCATCATGAATGAATTTTTTCTATTGTTGTAGTGTTAGCATCGGTGGCAAAATATTGCTTACTATATAGTTAACTATATCAGCATACCAAGGAATTTTTCACTCATTTATATTATAGAGTTGTTCATCAAGGAAACTTTATGTTATTTCATTATTAGTGTCAAATGATTCATGATATTCTAATCTCGACAAATGATCATCAATTTGATTATCACTTCCTTTTCTATCATTTACCACAAAATCGAATTCTTGCATCAAAAGTATCCATCTAATTAATCTTGGTTTAGTATCCTTCTTTTGCATCAGATAATTAATAGCAGAGTGATCAGTATGCACAATACATTTAGTCCTAATTAAATAAGATCTAAATTTGTCAAAAGCATACACAATAGCCAGTAACTCTTTTTCAGTAACTGTATAGTTAATTTGAACATCATTAAGAGATCTACTAGCATAGTATATAACTTTAAATATCTTATCATATCTTTGACCAAGAACAGCTCCAATAGCATAATCACTAGCATCGCACATTAATTCAAATGGTTTCTCTCAGTCAGGTGAAACTATTACAGGTGTTGTGTGACTTGGGCGAGTTCCACTCCGAGCGGCAGACACTTAGCGTAATTTTAATTCTTATTGTAACAAGTATATAATATATTCTTTAAACGTAGAGTTACTCTTTAACGTAAGTATATGTATCACTCAAGTAATACATGGCTCTAGTGGAGTCTTAGAAATCGATCCCACAGGGAATAATTTAGAGGCTACAGACTAGTATTATAGAAATCAATTCAGAATTAAAAATAAATCGAAATTGCCTATCTGTCACTAATATGCAATTGATAATAATATTAAGTTTTAACTAAACTAGTTCTACTAACAGATAACTAATTATACTAATAAAGTGAAGTTCAAATATATAAGTAAGAATCTTTCTCCTTTGTTAAGATATTTAAGTGAATAGATAATTAGAATTAGTTTAAAACAATGTTGTGCCAAATAGGAGCATACATATTCTTTACCATTTGGTCCAGGCATAAAGAACATTGAATAATCCTATGCTTGGTTACTGAATCTGTGGCTAGGCTGGGAGGATACCGGCTCTCACTTCGGAGCTCCCATGTTCCCCTCGCTTGAGGGCTAATATCTACACTTTAGCACCCAAATGATAGGACCAAATTGAGGAATTTAACCTGTCACTCTAAAATCTCAAATTCTACGCCCGATGAATATTATTTCCCTATTTATTTGCACCCTACTTCCAAGGACTTTAACATCCCTGAATTTCAGATGTAATCTTTACTATAGTTGTTAAACTCAACATATTTTAACTATTCAATTGACTAGATTGAAAGTAAATTAAGATTTTAAGTAAAAGATTATCACAACTTCTTTAAACTTTTATGACACACTAATTTAATTTACCATTTCACAAAAATATCAAAACAAGGAGAAAGACAGAAAAACTACTCAGATTTCATGGAGAGGATACAATAAAACTTGGATTTCATATACAAAAGTAAAGTTCTATAAACTAAAGTAAATAAACACAACTTATCTTAAGTTCCTCCCCAAGCAAACTCCTTGAAGTTCCTCTGGATCTCTTCCTTTCTTTACCGTATGCGGAATTCTCCTTCGAAATGATAATGCAGAAGAGATGTCTCACTTCCCTTCCACTCTTACAATCCTTCGAAGAATTTCTCACTAATATTTCTATCTGAACTCACTAATTAAGACTCACAAATAACAACAATGGAAACTAGTGAACTATCTATTTGACACTAAGTGACTTTTGGAAGACCCCAATAAGGCTTTTTAAGGACTCTTAGTGACTTTTAGAGGACCCAAATAACACACTTTCTCGGCCTAAAATTGTTCTTTTTAAAGTAGTTGAAGAGTGTCCAAGGGTTTTCCAAGCATCCCTTCGAAAATTGTCCACATTCGATGTATTTTTTGAAAGAACTGTCGATCCTGCCATCGGTGGCCTCGAGCTCCGCCGTCGGCGACCTTCTAGAAATACCGCCTTGAACCGGCTCCGGTGTTGGCGGCCTGGACCTCCGCCGTCGGCGGCCTCCCTTGAAATATATTCTGAACTCTTAGGAACATCACGCCGTCGGCACCATCAACCTCGCTTTCGGCGCCCTAGATTAAATTTTCATAATTTGGTCCTTTTTTCCTCCAAATTCGCTCCTTTTTGCATATTTTCGCTCCATTATCCTTAAATCTTCATACCTACAGAAAAATACTAAAAATACCCTTCATTAAAGTGTAATATCATCAAAATCAGTATAAAATAGACATGAAAATCTTAACATTTTTTTCTTGGGTCAAAATCCCCCAAACTTAACTATTACTTGTCCTCAAGTAATCTTTAGTACTATGTAAAAGTTATGTTTCATTGTGGTAAAGTTTTAATTCATAAATACTATAATTTTGATTTAAATAAATATCATAGCAAGAATTCTTAAAAAGATTTTCAAGTAATTAGATTAATTCTGTAGGTATAAGGCTATCTAGTTATCAAGTCTAAGAGTTCTAATCTTCTATTCATTTCAAGAATGACTATATGTTGCAATATCAATTCATTTAGAATGTTCAGAAGATAGGAACTTCATGAGGATAATAATAGTAAAGAAACTAGTCATAAATATAAGTTCATAAACGTTTTTAGTTTTCCCTTTAGGTTAATCCAAGTAAAGCCAATTTTTGATAAGGCATCTCCTCAAGCTTCTCCTCACTTCCTTTTTTTTCTCTTGGATTGTTTTTCAATCATATATATATATATATATATATATATATATATATATATATATATATATATATATATATATATATATACATACATATTCTTTTCAAGGATTGTTTTTTTTAATCATTTTCTTTTTCTTTAATTTTCTTTTTCAAGTGAGGATTACTATATCTGGATAGCCTAGTAATAATTTTGAACTTCACTTTTCTTTTCCTAAATTTGAAACTTTAAAATATTCTTTACCTTATATGTAATTCATAGTTTTTACATCATTGAATCCCAATCTTTTCTTTCTCAACTAAATTCCTAAGATTCTTAATATTTCAAAATATAGTTTTCTTTACTTTAAATAGTTAACTATATTCTTGTCCTCTTATACTAAATATCTTAACCTACAAAATTAATTTTCATTACCAAAAATATTTCTTTGAATCTTCTATAATATTTAGGTAAAATCTAAATATAGTTATCTGAATTAAATTTTATCACAAAAATCATATTATAATTTTTTGAAAATATGTTAATTGACAACACATAATAGTTAATATATTTCTCCTCCCCAACTTAAAATTTTCCATAATAGAAATAATATAAGGTGGAAAGAAAAATTCTAGATAAAAAAATCATATCTTTGAACTTTATGCATTTTTATCTTTTTGAAAATTTGTAGGGTCTTCTCAAAAATGTTTAACTTCAACTGTCCTGTAATATTATAAATCTTTCTATACACATAATAGTTTAGAAAATTTGCTGGGGTAATGAAATTTTAAAACAAGTATATGAAACTAAAAAATTAACAACAATTAACTACACTGCACAAGACATATGCATTTCACAACATAGAACAAAGAATATACTATTTTAGACTTACAGTTTACAATTACAATTGCAATCACAATCCATTATAACTATCCAGAAATGAAAATACAAATTGCAAAACTAAACACATGTCTCAGAAACAAAGCATAGTCCACAGAATACAATTAATAAAAATCAAAGTACTAAAACAAAACTAAAACAAACACATACATCATATCACAACACAACCACAAATATCATTCATCAAAATCCCATGCAATGTCTTCATCACCCTGGCCAGCAGGTGAATTAGGCTGATACTAAGTATAACGAGGGCATTCTAGAAAAATGACATCAGGCTCTCCTCTGCAGTACCTAGCCTGAGCATCATAATAAGCCATCTCAAAATCAGAGTGCCTTTTAAGATACTCACTATCGTGATCATGTCTTCACTCTAATCCTTTAATCATGTAATAAATTCTTTCTAATTTTTCATCTAACTTCTCAAAAATTTTCCCGCTGCAGGGTCATGGCATTCATCAAATCATATAAGGTAGGGGAACTAGATGCAGGAGGGTCATAGGTAGTAGAAGGGATGTCTCTACTAGTAGAAGGTGCATTGCTACTACTCCCAGATCTCCATTCCTCATGGGATTCATATTTTTAAATTTGCTTTATTAATGGGTTTCATCGGATACACCCATTCTTCATCATCTCTTGCTTCAACTCCAGATAATTGACAAAGTGCATAGATTAGGCCAGGATGTCCTAAATATCCACTTGATTCACTCTTTGTAGTGGCTATAATATTCTTGTAAATTATTCTCCCCACATTCATACTTCTGTTGTTCTGAATACAAAAATTCAGAACAGCTCTGTCTCTCGAGACTTCACTATGGTGATAGGTGGGTAGCAGAGTAGAACAAATGAAATAATGCCAAACCTTAGCAGTGGCATTCATCATGGAAAGTGAAAAGTTAATCCGTTCATGATTTTTAATTTTCCAAGTTCCTTTCCCATCAGTGAGAAAGTCAATAACATCGTTTAACGGACCCTCCATTGTTCTAAATGTTTCATACTCGCTAGAAAAGTAATCGTGAAGCTCGTAAAAAGAATTAATGCGGTTAGCATTAAAATCGACAGAAAATCCTCTTACTTGGACAGACTTGTCCTCAAGTTGAGTAAGATTTGAATAGAACTCTCTTACAACTTCAATAGCAGCTTTAATTGTTGTGTAACAGAAGTTCTCCCATCCTCTCTCTCTGATAATTCGTTCCACCTCTCTTTCGGGATTATCGAAAACTCGATCTTGTATGCACTTCTTTCCTTGAAAGATTGAAGTGTATCTCGAATGTGCTTTCACATTTACAAATCGAGTCTTGTCGTATTCGAGTCTTCTCTTTTGTCGTGGAGCCATTGTTTGATATATCAAAACCACAAAAATCTACACTAATCTCCAAAATAATAATATAATGGCTTCTAAAGGTGGTTTAAAGCAATCCAAATCAAGTTCCATGAATTTCTTCCAAGTCTTTTCTCCACATTTTCAAATTTTTCAAATTTTTTTAATGTGGAAGAAATCCATGGTGAAAATCAAAAATTTTTACATATGAGTGAAGCTCTTACCAAGGGAAGATGAAATCCGGTGTTAGAATGTGTTTAAATCTCTTCAAATCTGAGATCAATCAAGCCCTAGGTCAAAATTTTGGGTAAATTGGGGAAGAAGACGATGAATAGTGGCATTTGACCTGTCAAATTGCAGTTAAAAGGTAATTTTCGGGATCTCGCCGTCGGCGGGGTCGTTCGGGTCGTCGGCGGGATCAATTGAATTAAATTCCAATATCCTCGGGAAAATCACGCTGTCGGCGGCCTTGAGCGCGCCATCGGTGAGATTCTCAAATATTGATCATTTTTCAATTTTTTGAGATTTCAATCAATTTTAAGCCTCGTCATCATTCGTTCGATCATTTTAATCATATATTTTAAGTGATTAAGTGATGTATTAACACAAATAAGCATGCACACAACAAAACTTCACAATTATATATTAAATCCAAGTGTTTACAATCCACAATACATAACACACCTAAGTAGGTATTTTCTTAACCTAAATCCATCTAATCAGCGTCGCAATCCAAACCACAACACTCAAAACGCTGAAAATAAACATTTCAATCATAATCTCAACTATACTGAGATTAAAAAGCAAACTAAGAAAGCAAACACACAAACATAGTTCAAATCAAACACAACATAAAGAAACAAATAAAACAAGACGATTCTACTACTCTTCTGAATTAGTACTGGTTTCTCCTCTGATATCACCCATTGCTTGAACATGGACAAATAGGTTATAAAAAGGTCAGAATGGGAATTCTTCAGTTGAATCTTCTTCAATCCATCCCATCTTCTTCATTAAGTGTATCAAACTTGCTTCAAATTGCCAGTATGATCAAAATGTTCTTTCACTCTCCAATCGATATGATCAAAGAAATCAGACATATTGTTAACTGTAGTCATTAAATTTTGTATCTTCTTCTCCAGATTCTTAATTCGGTGTAAAATCATCGGTATCTTGTCCGCTACTAGAGGTTGAATAGGAACATAATTATGTGATGCTTGATCCATAATCACGCCCGTGTCATTCTTGAATAATGGCAGACAGGAACATTCTCAAGCATATATAACTCATTAATCCTTCCAGAATTAAATGTTATCCACCTACCTTGCACATAGATGCTTCCTTGGATGATTCCATGTAAATTGGCGTAGAATTCCTTAACCACTGGAACGACTACTGTGGCAGTAGTATAGCAAAACACTTCCCATCTTCGCCGCACAATCATTTCTTCAATTGGTGAAGAACAATTACTTAATCCTCGATTGAGGAACATCTTTCCTTGATTAGCCTTCTCATGGACATCACCTTGTTGAAATGTCGTTGCGCCTCAGCACTGACGAACTTTCTCCGATTGTTAACTTGAAATCTAGGGTAATCTACTAAATTGAAAGCCATTTGAGAGGAATTGAAAGTAGTTTCCATTTGTTTTTGGGAGTTGGAGTGTTTAGGAACCATCCATGGGAGTTTATAAGGGACGAATTTGCTAAAAACCTCCAAAAACCATCATTTCGAACTCGAAAAATTGCCCACTCGCCAATCCCACTATCGGTGGCCTCAATGGCGCCGTCGGTGAGCCTTGTGCAATTAAATTCTAGGGTTCTCGAGAAAAACCCACCGTCGGTGGAGTCGAGCGCGCCATCGGCGCCCTAGGCAAAAATTTGCACATTTACGTCGTGGTTAAATACGTTCCAAATTTTTTCTATGGATCCAAATTCTTGATAATCAAAGGTCAAATACAATTAGTAGAATTCAATATTACTACAAGCTAATGATAAATTCAAACAAACTCTCAAACAAATAAAGATAACTATGGGTTGCCTCCCATAAAGCGCTTGGTTTAACGTCATCAGCCCGACCTATTTAGGTGTTATTCAGGTTGAGCATTAAAAGCTCTTTAAAATTTGGTCTTTTACCCTCAAAATATGGTTTTAATCTATGTCCATTTACTTTAAATCTATTCCCAGTCTTCTGATCTTCAATTTTAACTGCTCCATAAGTGTAAACTCGAGTCACAAGAAAGGGTCCTAACCAACGAGACTTCAATTTCCCGGAAATAATTTCAACCTTGTATTGTAAAGCAAAATTTCTTGTCCTGGTTCAAAGTTCTTCTGGTTAATCTTTCGATCATGCATTAACTTTAGTTTTTCCTTATAAATTCTACCATTATCGTAAGATTCATTTTTTAATTCTTCTAATTCATTCAATTGCAACAATCTCTTCTCACCAGCATTTTTCAAATTATAATTGAATTCTTTAATTGCCCAATATGCTTTATGCTCCAATTCTACTGGTAAGTGACAAGTTTTCAAATAAATAATTCTGTAAGGAGTCATACCAATAGGAGTTTTATAAGCAGTCCTGTATGTCCATAATGTAGTATCTAGTATCGTAGACCAATCTACTCTACTAGGATTTACAGTCTTTTCTAAAATTTGTTTGAACTCACGATTAGAAACTTCAGCTAAACCACTGCTTTGAGGATGATAAATAGCAGAGAATCTATGAACAATATTAAACGTTTTTGCCAATCTATGAATATTTTTATTTCTAAAATGGGATCCCCCGTCAGTGATAATCACTCTCGGCATACCGTATCTTGTGAAAATGTTTCCTCTGTCAGTGATAATCACTTTTAGCATTACGCATTGGAGTCAGTAGGAATCAGAAGTTCAGTAGGAGAAACATCTAAGATAAGTATTTTTAATTTGATTAAAAGTTTATTTATAATGATTTGTTATTTAATTTCAATGTGTTTTGAGTAGTTACTTTACTTTCTCCTTTCAATAATGAAAAGATAAATAAGATAATACAAAATTTGTCGGAGAATTAAAAATCATATATTTTCAAAACATTGTGATGATATTAATACCGGTTCTTAATTTACTATTTAAATTGGCCATTTAAATTGTTAAAACTTGTTGAAGAGTTTTGAGACCTAGAAGGAGATGAATTCTTAACTTGTAGATATCACATGAATCCTTGGGTAGTTGAAGGCCTTGTGCGGGTTATTCAAGGTAAAATGCAAATAAATAGGAAGATGTTGTATATTAGGCGTAGAATTGATAAGTTTTGAGTGACAGACTAAAATCTTATGATTTGGTTTATAGAAAAGGAAAGGGTCACTAGTAGGGCTGACCATAGCCACCCTTGGACATCTAGTAGTGTAAGCCTAGATTAACCCATTCTACTAACAATACATCTGGACCTAATCTATAGGCTAGCCAATGTTCTTTGCACCTGGATCAAAGGGTAAACAATATGAATGCTTATATTTGGCACAATACCATAAATTTATATTCTCCACAAATATTATCATTATCTTAGAAAATCTTGGATTAATTGAAAGAGAGAAAGTTGCTTTCTTATTGCTATTTACATCAATTATTTTATTTCTTCTTTATTATTTACATCTAGTAAATTAAAGATATTTTATTTTTTATTATAAAAGAAATAATTTAAAATAAAAATATTTAAAGATCTATAACTCTCTCCTCGTGGGAACGATACTGGGGTTGAAGAAATGGCTTACAATAATTTTCAATGGCCTTCTGAAAGAATTAATCCTAAAAGAATGGCAAGTATTAATGATAATGAAGCCTTTTCTATTTTAGCTTCACAAGTAGCAGCAATGTCTAAGAAATTATATAATTTTGCTATTAATATATCACATAATAACTCTGCTAAAATTGAAGATTCTCAAACTATTGAAACTTTACAAGCTATTGCTAGTAAAAATAATCATTATTCAAATTATTATAATCCTGGATGAAAAAATCATCCTGATTTTAACTGGAATAATTCACAACAATGGGGTAATAATCAATCTCATCCCACTGAAAATTGGAATAATCAAGTTAATTCAAATTATAAACCACCTGGATTTAACAATCAACAGAAAAAGTTATCTATAGAAGAATTAATTTTACAATTAAGTAATCAATTACAAAATCAAAACACTGTTATTCGTAATATTGAGATCAAATGGGACAAATTGCTAATTTAATAAATTATAGAGCCCCAAGAACACTTCCTAGTAATGTTGAAATCAATCCAAAAGAAACTAGAAAAGAACATGAACATGTTAAAGTTGTGCAACTTAGAAGTGGAAAGGAATTAAAAGAAAGAATGCAGAATGAAATTGAAAATGAGATTGTGGTTGCAGAGATTGAAAAATCTAAAGAAACTCCTTCTCCTAATAAAGATTAAACTAATATTTCTATTAATATGGAAGTTGAAAAACTACCACCACCTTTTCCTCAAAGACATAAACAGCAGAAGCTTGATCATCAACTTTCTAAGTTCTTTGAAATTTTCAAGAAACTTACTATAAACATACCTTTTGCTGAAGCTTTGGAGCAGATGCCAAATTATGCAAAATTTATGAAGGATATTTTAAGTAATAAATGAAGATTTGAAGCTTTTAAAATTGTTGCATTAAGTGAAGAATGCAGTGCAATAATTCAAAAGAAATTACCTCAAAAACTTAAAGATCCTGGAAGTTTTACTATACCTTGTGCTATTGGAGAAAAGTTTTGTGGAAAAGCTTTATCAATTTAGGAGCAAGTATTAATCTCATGCCATTTTCTATTTTTCAAAGGTTGAATTTAGGAGAGATTACTCCCACCACTGTAACCCTTCAGTTAGCTGATAGATCTATCACTTACCCTAAAGGAGTTATAGAGGATTTTCTTGTTAAAGTAGATAAATTTATCTTCCTCGTAGATTTCATTGTACTTGATATGGAAGAAGATAAAAAAATACCTATTATTTTAGGGAGACCTTTTCTAGCGACCGGACGAGCTATGATTGATGTACAAAAAGGAGAATTAACCATGAGAGTTAATGATCAAGAGATTAAATCTAATGTCCTTTAATAAATGAAGTACCCTGACAAAGAAAAATCTTATCGAATAGATATAATTGATTATTTAATTGAGAAACATTATTAAGAAAAATGTAAAGTCATTTCTGAAGAAAATTTTGAATTATTAACCGATGAAGATGAAGAACTAAAAGAAGAAGAAACTCATTATATTAAAGATAATTGGGAAACTTTGGACATAACTCAAAATGATATACTTTTACCCTCAATTAAAAAAGCCCTCGAACTGGAATTAAAAATGTTACATTCACATTTAAAGTATGAATTTCTGGGAAGTTCATTAACTTTACTCGTTATTATTTCTTCTGAGCTAAGTAAAGATCAAGAAGAAAAATTGATAGGAGTGTTAAAGAATTATAAGAAAGCATTTGGTTGGACAATTGCTGACATAAGAGGAATCAGCCTGTCCATTTGTATGCATAGAATTTTAATGGAATAAAATTTTAAACCTATTATTGAACCGCAAAGAAGACTAAATCCTATCATGAAAGAGGTTGTTAAAAAAGAAATTGTTAAATGGTTAGATGCTGGTATTATTTATCCTATTTCGATAGCCAATGGGTAAGTCCTATTCATTGTGTTCCAAAGAAAGGAGGAGTAACTGTCATTTTCAATGATAAAAATGAACTAATTCCTACAAGACAAGTTACTGGATGGTGAATTTGCATTGATTATAGGAAATTAAATGACGCCACTAGAAAGGATCATTTTCCTTTACCTTTCTTGGATCAAATGCTTGATAAATTAGCTGGAAACTCATATTTCTGTTTTTTGGATGGATATTCTAGTTATCATTAATTACTTGTCGCTCCTGAGGACCAAGAGAAAACAATATTTACAAGTTCTTATGGAACATTTGCCTTTAGAAGAATGTCTTTTGGTTTGTGTAATGCACCTGCAACTTTTCAAAGATGTATGATTTCAATATTTTGTGATTTGATTGACAAAGGAATTGAAATATTCATGGACAATATTTCAGTTTTTGGAACTTCTTTTGAATCTTGTTTGGAAAATATTTCCAAAATTATGAAAAGATATGAAGAAAAAAACTTAGTTCTTAACTGGGAAAAATGTCAATTCATGGTCACAGAAGGCATCGTACTTGGTCACAAGATTTCACAAAAAGGGATGGAAGTAGATCGGGAAAAAGTGAAAATTATTCGTTGAATTACAACCACTTACCACTGTTATTGATGTGAGAAGTTTTCTAGGTCATGCTGGATTATATAGAAGATATATAAAGGATTTTTCTAAAATTGCTAAACCTCTTTGTCATTTATTGGAAAAAGATGCTAAATTTGAATTTAATAAAGACTGTGTTAACGCTTTTACTATTTTAAAAGAAAAATTGATAACTGCACCTATCATTATTGCACCTAATTGGAATAAATCTTTTGAAGTAATGTGAGATGCAAGTGATTTTGCAATTGGATCTGTATTGGGACAAAAATATAAGAAAATTTTCAAAGTTATATATTATGCTAGTAAAACTCTCACTAAAACTCAAAGAAATTACACTACTACTGAGAAAGAGCTTCTAGCTATAGTATATGCCTTTGATAAATTTAGACCTTATCTTCTTGGTACTAAATGCATAGTTCATACTGATCATTCCGCTATTAAATATCTAATGTCAAAAAAGGATGCTAAACCTAGACTAATAAGATGAGTTTTACTTCTACAAGAATTTGATTTTCAAATAGTGGATAGAAAAGGAACGGACAACCAAATTGTCGATCATTTATCTAGAATTAAGAATGATGTTATTACTGAATAAAACATAAATGACAAATTTCCTGATGAACATTTATATGTTATTCAAGGATATCAAACACCTTGGTATGCGGATATAGTTAACTATTTAGTTAGCAATATTCTACCATATGGATTAGATGAAAACTTTATTAAGAAATTTAAAAATGATGCTAAATATTATATTTGGGAAGATCCTCATTTATTTAAATTAGGAAGAGATTTTATAATTCGAATATGTGTACCTTATGAAGAAACTTATGCTATTATTCAAAAATGTCATGATTCCGATTTTGGAGGACACTTTGGAGTAGATAAAACTGCATTTAAAATTTTAAATTCATGATTTTATTGGCCTACTTTATTCAGAGATGTGAGACATTATGTTAAAACATGTGATCGATGTCAAAGGATGGGAAATATATCCATGAAAAATGAAATGCCTTTAAACTATATATTAGAAGTTGAAATTTTTGATATATGGGGTTTAGACTTTATGGGACCATTTGTACCATCATCTGGAAAAATTTATATTTTATTAATAGTTGATTATGTTTCAAAGTGGATTGAAGCTGTAGCTTTGTCTAACTGTGACTCCAAAAGTGTATCTAAATTTTTAAAGAAGATGATTTTTTCAAGATTTGGAATGCCTAAGGTAATTATCACAGATGGTGGAAGTCATTTTAGAAATATAAGAATTCAATCATTGCTGCAAAAATTTGGAATCAAACATAAAATTGCAACTGCATATCACCCACAAATAAGTGGAATGGCTGAAGTAACAAACAGAGAAATTAAAAGAATTTTAGAGAATACTGTTAATCCTAAAAGAACTGATTGTGTTGATAGACTTGATTCTGCATTATGGGCATATAGAACAGCTTATAAGACACCAATCGGAATGTCACCTTACCGGTTAGTTTTTGGAAAACACTGTCACTTACATGTTGAACTTGAACATAAAGCTTATTGGGCGAGAAAGGAGTTTAATTCTGATTTGAATACTGCATGAGAAAAATGATTATTGCAATTAAATGAGATGGATGAAATAAGAAATGAATCATATGATAATGCAAAAATTTATAAGAGAAAATGAAGGTATTACATGATAAAAAGATTTTAGGAAAAATATTTGAGCCTGAACAAGAAGTATTACTATTTAATACTCGTTTAAGACTTTTTCCTGAAAAATTGAGATCAAAATGGATGGACCATATATAATTGCAAAAGTATACCAATATGGAGCTGTGGATATTAAAGACCCCAAAATGGGAAAAATTTTTAAAGTTAATGGATTAAGATTAAAGCCTTATTTGAGAGACATTAAAAAGATTTATAAAGAGGCTTATGAATTAAGTCAACCTGATTAAAGAATTACTTAGGTCGGGCTGACGACGTTAAACCAAGCGCTTAATGGGAGGCAACCCATATATTTTATTTTTAGTGTCTTTTTACATTTTTAATGTATGGTTATGCCTCGGTCTTGACTAATTTTATATAACTTCAGAAAATTAAAAATTATCTTGAAGTATATAAACTTTGGACTTTGGATCACTCCATTTCATATGTAAGTAAAAAGGAGATCAAGTTAACCCTCATTGAAATTATGTATAATTGTGTTATTGAGATTGTTCTGATCTTACTATTATAATTTACCTATTTTTAGAGAACGAAACCTTGAAATTTGACATTAGGCGAAACGGAAGCGAACGTGGTTCCGGCGCCTAGGCGCCAGAATTCGGTGCCTAAGCGCCAGAATAAGTTGTGTGTCGATGGGTTCGGTGCCTAGGCGCCAGATTTGGAGCCTAAGCGCCACGGTTACTGGGTCGTGTAAAAATCGAAAATTTTTCAGTTTTTCACACGATTTTCACCTTTAAATTAACCCATCTTCGTCCCCAATCCATATGCAATCATTATTTCGACCCATACACTCCATTCATGAGAGATTAGAGAGGACTTTTGAAGAAATGGAGAGGAGAAATCTTGGAGAAGAGGCTAGAGACAAAGGTCCAAAAGATCCTCAACCCTACTTCAATGGTTTCATCGATGTAAGTTTGGAGAAAATTTCTAGTCGTCTTGATAAACTTGAAGCAGATTTCAAAAGCATTGGAGATCTCCTCCATGAGATGTATCATCAAATTGAACATCTGGAATGACGGGCGAAACTTTAATTTGATCATCTAACGGCTTATCAAGATGCTCAAGTGGAGATGTATGCGAAGAACAATTGGATCGACGAGAAACCGCCTACAGATTTTCCAAGAGCGTTATTATTTTTCCCTGGTAGGCCAAGCAATCTTCATTGCCAAGATAATGGAAATTAGATAGTGATTTGGTGAGATCGTGATTTATCTAGTGAGTCGTTGTATCGATTTAGAGAATCGGTTGTGTTTGTTTGTGTATTTGCTTTCATGTTCAATGTGTGTTGTATTTGTTTTCAAATTGTGTTTTTTGATTGTGTGTTAGGACTTGAATCATTATATTATACTTATCTGAAGTGTATTGAGCCAATAATGAAGATTATAAATGGAAGTTAGAGGAGTTTGATTTAAACCTTGTGTTTGATTGGTGGATTTAATATTTAATTCTTAAAATTTTTTGAAAATATTTTAGAAGTTAGAAACTGAAGCGCTACTCTAATATGAGTAATTGGAAGTTGAATTTATAAATTTTGGTGGAAAAAAAAATTTTTAGAGTGATTTTTGTGAAAGGCGGGCTTGGCATCTAGGCGCCGAATCTCGCGCCTAAGCGCCTGGCTCGGCACTCGCTTACCCAAAAAACACCATATAAACCCCATTAGCCAAGGATGATGCCTAAGCTTCATCTCCTTCCCCATTTTCACAAAAATACACCTCTTAGATCTATTTTGAGGTCAAAACATCAAGTATTTGGGCGCGAAATCACTTGATTTTTTCTTCTCAAGGTCAGATCTACACTCTAATCCATTTATTTTTGATTTTCACCATAGTTTTTCCTATGTTTTGCTAAAAACCAAAATTTTGAGAAAAATTTTTATTTTTAGGTATTCTATTTAGATTTTTAAACATATTTTAAGTTTCTTAAACTTAAAAAGAGTTTAAATATTTGATTCCTAAATTTGTTCTTGTTTTCTTTCACGTTTAGATGGCACCAAAATCTAAGCGAGGGAAGGGACGAGAAAATTTTGATAGTAGCAAGTTCACAATTGCGGCAGCGCATTTTCGATATCACGAATTTGCGACGTTGAGAAAGTTTATCTTGGAGCGAAGCTTTTATAATCTGGGTGAAATGATCGAGAACTTAATCGTTGCGCACAACTAGCAACGATTCTGTTATTTCACTGTTGTTGTTGTTATTCCAATCGTTCGCGAATTTTATGCTAACTTTTTAGATGCGGAAGATTACGAAGTCTTCGTCAGAGGTTGGAGTAGGATTTACTCCGGAGAGGATCAATGTGTTTTATGGACTGCCACCTACCATCGAGTAACACTATTCTGGATTATCTTCATCTGAGGGAGATCATGAGATGATTATTGCTTATTTGACTGACGGCACTGGATCCTGGAAGATCCGGAATAAAAAATGGGTAAACTTCAAATCTTCTAAGCTAAATGGTGTTTCAAAGGCTTGGCATTATTTTATTTATGCTAGACTTCTACCTTCCAACCACCATAGTGAAGTTACCAGAGAAAGAGCTATCCTGAACTATTGCATTCAGAAGAGGAAGCTGATAAATGTTGGCAGTATTATTTATGATTATTTGGAGTCTACTGCAAGATTCAGCTCTTCTGTGGGACTGGGATTCCCATCTTTGATCTAATCTTTATGTGTTAGCAATGGAGTCACTCCTGATATTTCTGAGGAGAAGCTGAAGTCTACCAAGCCAATTGGGTAGGAGAGTGTTAGTATCTATGATCGTCTTCGAGGGAAGAGATTGACCACTCCTTCTACTTCTGTACCCACTTCAGGTAGACCTTCCACTTCCAGACCTTCTACTTCTACTGCTGAGCCACCATCTAGTTTTTGGGAATCGATGCACGATCAGTTTATAGAGCAACAACATGATTTATTTCAAACTCACTGCAGAGTTGATTCTATTGATAAGAAAATTGATCATACCCAGAGGAAGAGTAGTTACGATGCTGAGTATGATGAAGCTCTCGTTAGATTCCTGAAGGGAGAGCATGATGTTCAGTTTCCTACCTTTCCTAGTTTCTCACCATATGTTGATCCTAAGGATGTTGAGTTTACTTTTGGTGATGATGACGATGATGAGGCTACAAACAGTGATTAGTGGTCTGATTTACCTCTGAGTTGTGCTAAGTCTATTGTTAGTTTAGTTTGTTTGCTAGTATTGATTGTTGTTTGTTGTTTGCTAGTTTAGATTTTTTCATGTACTTTGTGTGGATTGTTGGGTGTTGAACTGTTGTTAAAGTATTTTTAATGTATTGTGTTTAAGATTGAAATTTGGATAAATTTATGTTTATTTGTGTTTCAGCCTACTATTTAGTAGTTAGTATTGTTGTTTTATTTCTGTTATTATAAGTAGTATAGGCATTTAATTTAATTACTAATGAGCCTGCTTACTTTTATACCTGCTTCAATATTTCAGTATTATTCATAAAAGCATATGTAGAAGTAAATTTTTCTTTCTATAATGTTTTTTTTTTTACATAGTTATAAAAATTCCTTTTTAAAATTATATTTTTCTTTCTCTCATACTTTAAAAAAAAATTTCATGATAGACCAAAACTTAAGTTTGGGGGAAAGGGAAAATACATTCAAATTTCAATTTTATTTGTCCTTTAAGAACTAATATTTTCTTAAAATAAAAATTTTTAACATAACATGAGAAATGAAGAATCTATTTAAGATCACTTAAATTTTTGAAATTATAAATAATTTAGTGGACTTAATCAAAAAATTTTATAACTTTGATTGATTTTAAAAATAGAATTATTCAACTTAAAGAAAAACAAGATTAAGAAATTTTTCTATTCATAGTAGAGATAATTGAATTTTAGAAGTATTAAGAAATAAAAAATTATAACTCGAAAAAGAATAGATTGAAATTCTTTTTGAAATCTATGTATGTTATAATAATTAAGTGAAAATGTATAAGTTTGAAAATATAAGTTAAGGATAGTGAAGTTCAAAACCATTAACAGGTTATCCAGATACAGTAATCCTTTCTTTAAAAAAAAAAGAAAAGAAAAAGAGAGGAGAAGCTTGAGGAAATGCCTAATCAAAAATTGGCTTCACTTGAATTAACTTATAAAAAGAAAACTGATTACACATATTACTTAATTTTTATGCATGTATTTTTATTAGAAAAGAATTTCATGAAGATCTTTTTCTTGTGAATAATTTATGTGATCGTAATATAATAAACTACAATTATTTTCGAAATGAATGAAAAATTTTTGAAGTCTTATAATTTGGTAGTTAGAATATTCTTTAAATTCTTAAAATTAAACTTAGTCAGTGAAATTTGGTTAATGATTTACTAAAGCCTTTATAAAATCAAAAATCATAAGGAGTCTTAAATATTTACCTTTTTATTCCAAATTTTATACATTTTACATAGCAAAAAGGGTTACTTGAGGACAAGTAACGTTTAAGTTCGGGAGATTTTGATCTAAGAAAAAAATACCTATTTTTATGCCTTGATTTTTATTAAATTTTAAGGATATTATGCTTTAATGAAAAATATTTTTGTGTTTTTGGATGTAGGTGATACAAGAATATTCAAGAAGGAGAAAAATATGAAAAAGGAGCAAAAAGGAGTAAAAATAGAGCCAAAATGCAAAATTGTCAAAATTACTGGTCTGGCGCCTACGCGCTAGAGTCCAGCGCCTAAGCGCCAGCTTGATACAGAAAACTGTTAAGTTTTTGATGACTTTTGGGTGGTTATTTTGATGGTGTGAGCGGTTATTGGACCTTCTAGAAGACTAGCAGTTGTTCCTGGTTTATAGGACATGTGATACAATGTATTTGGACGCTTCAAAACGGTTTTAATTGCGAAGAGGTGCGATCCAAAGTGAAGAGGTGCGAAGAACTGGACGTGGTGTCCGGCGCCTAGGCGCCAGACACACCTTCTAGAAGATTTAGTGAATGTGGACACATTTTGAAGAGGTGCCTTGAGGCAACCCTTAAAGCCTATAAATAGGAGGGTATTCCTTCAGAGAAAAAGGCCCCATCTACCCCTATCTAGAGTCCGATCTGAGAGAGAATTAGAGAGATCATATTAGGGCCACCTTTTTACTTTCCTTCATAAATTAGTGAGTTTATTTTAGAGTTTGTATTTAGAGTTTGAAAGAGTTGGTGCATCTGTAATTCATTACGCTGTGGAGTCAGTAGGAATCAGAAGTTCAGTAGGAGAAACATCTAAGATAAGTATTTTTATTTTGATTCAAAGTTTATTTATTTTGTTTTATTATTTAATTTCAATGTGTTCTGAGTAGTTACTTTACTTTCTCCTTTCAATTATGAAAAGATAAATAAGATAATACAAAACTCGTCGGAGAATTAAAAATCATATATTTTCAAAACATTGTGATGATATTAATACCGGTTCTTAATTTACTATTTAAATTGTCCATTTAAATTGTTAAAATCTATTGAAGAGTTTTGAGACCTAGAAGGAGATGAATTCTTAACTTGTAGATATCACATGAATCCTTGGGTAGTCGAAGGCCTTGTGCGGGTTATTCAAGGTGAAGTGCAAATAAATAGGAAGATGTTATATATTGGGCGTAGAATTGATAATTTTTTAGAGTGATAGACTAAAATCTTATGATTTGGTTTATAGAAAAGGAAAGGGTCACTAGTAGGGCCGACTATAGCCACCCTTGGACATCTAGTAGTGTGAGCCTAGATTAACCCATTCTACTAACAATACATCCGGACCTGATCAATAGGCTAGCCAATGTTTTTTGCACCTGGATCAAAGGGTAAAGAATATGAATGCTTCTATTTGGCACAATACCATAAATTTATATTCTCCATGAATATTATCATTATCTTAGAAAATCTTGGATTAATTGAAAGGGAGAAAGTTGCTTTCTTATTGCTATTTACATCAATTATTTTATTTCTGCTTTATTATCGCATCTAGTAAATTAAAGATATTTTATTTTTTATTATAAAAGAAATACTTTAAAATAAAAATATTTAAAGATCTATAACTCTCTCCTCGGGGAACGATATCGGGGTCTTTGTTTCAAAGCTCTATATTACTTGAAACGATATGTATACTTGCGTAGAACCATAGTGTGTAAAATATTTTCCATAAAATTATATTTTTATACAATAGCCACTATTATTATTTATAACGTATATTTTTGAAAGCATTAATTAGTACATTGATCTTCTGAGGACTTCTGGTCAAGTTTTTGGCACCGTTGCCGGAGAAGAAGATTTTAGTACGCATATATTTATATTGGGTCAAGTTTTTGGCTCCGTTGCCGGGGAGAGCAGAGGCAAACTTTTAAATTTTAAGTATTCTTATTTTATTCATTTTTCTTTATTATAAAAAAAACAATATATATATATAATAATAATAATATTTATTTTAATTCTTGCTAATTTACTTTTTATGCGTAGTTCGGATCCGAAGGATTATTACCTTTAGATTCCGAATTAGAAAGAACTGTTAGAAGAATTAAAAAAGGAAAACAAATTCAAAAATTTCAAGAAATGACTAATTTGCATAACAATTTACCAAATTCAATTGAAATTAATGATCAAAATATATATAAACCATTAAGGGATTATGCTAACCCTACAGTTGATGAACTTCATAGTAGTATTTAAATGTCCACTGTAGATGCTATTTCTTTTGAGCTTAAACCGTTTATTATTCAAATGGTTTAAAACAATCAATTTACTGGAACACCAAATAAGGATCCAAATTTACACCTTGCTAATTTTTTAGAACTTTGTGCTACCTTTAAATATAACAATGTTTCTAATGATGTTATTAGGCTTAGACTCTTTCTTTTTTCTTTAAGAGATAAATCAAAGATGTGGTTGAACTCATTAGCAACAGGTTCTATTAAAACATGGGCTGAAATGGCACAAAAATTCCTTGTTAAATATTTTTCTCCTTCTAAAACTGCTAAATTAAGAAATGATATTACTTCATTTAGTCAATTTGACGGGGAGATAATTTATGAAACTTTGGAAAGATTTAAAGAACTATTAAGAAAATGTCCTCATCATGCTTTACCTGATTGGTTAATTATTCAAACATTTTATAATGGATTAATTGGATCTTTAAAATCAATTATAGATGCTGCTGTTGAAGGTTCTTTAATGTCTAAATCATTTGAAGAAGCTTACACTTTAATTGAAGAAAAGGCTAACAATAATTTTCAATGGTCTTCTGAAAGAATTAATCCTAAAAGAATGGCAAGTATTCATGATAATGAAGCCTTTTCTATTTTAGCTTCACAAGTAGCAGCAATGTCTAAGAAATTATATAATTTTGCTATTAATATATCACATAATAACTCTGCTAATATTGAAGATTCTCAAACTATTGAAACTTTACAAGCTATTGCTAGTAAAAATAATCCTTATTCAAATTATTATAATCCTGGATGAAAAAATCATCCTTATTTTAACTGGAACAATTCACAACAATGGGGTAATAATCAATCTCATCCCACTGGAAATTGGAATAATCAAGTTAATTCAAACTATAAACCACCTGGATTTAACAATCAACAGAAAAATTTATCTATAGAAGAATTAATTTTACAATTAAGTAATCAATTACAAAATCAAAATATTGAGAATCAAATGGGATAAATCACTAATTTAATTAATTACAGACCCCCAGGAGCACTTCCTAGTAATGTTGAAAGCAATCCAAAAGAAACTGGAAAAGAACATGAACATGTTAAAGCTGTGCAACTTAGAAGTGGAAAGGAATTAAAAGAAAGAATGCAGAATGAAATTGAAAATGAGATTGTGGTTGCATAGATTGAAAAATCTAAAGAAACTCCTTCTCCTAATAAAGATCAAACTGATATTTCTATTAATATGGAAGTTGAAAAACCACCACCACCTTTTCCTCAAAGACTTAAACAGTAGAAGCTTGATCATCAATTTTCTAAGTCCTTTGAAATTTTCAAGAAACTTACTATAGACATACCTTTTGCTGAAGCTTTGGAATAGATGCCAAATTATGCAAAATTTATGAAGGATATTTTAAGTAAGAAATGAAGATTTGAAGCTTTTGAAACTGTTGCATTAAGTGAAGAATGTATTGCAATAATTCAAAAGAAATTACCTCAAAAACTTAAAGATCCTGGAAGTTTTGCTATACCTTGTGCTATTGGAGAAAAGTTTTGTGGAAAAGCTTTATGCGATTTAGGAGCAAGTATTAATCTCATGCCATTTTCTATTTTTCGAAGGTTGAATTTAGGAGAGATTACTCCCACCACTGTAACCCTTCAGTTAGTTGATAGATCTATCACTTACCCTAAAGGAGTTATAGAGGATGTTCTTGTTAAAGTAGATAAATTTATCTTCCCTGTAGATTTCATTGTACTTGAGATGGAAGAAGATTAAAAAATACCTATTATTTTAGGGATACCTTTTCTAGCGACCTGACGAGCTATGATTGATGTGCAAAAAGGAGAATTAACCATGAGAGTTAATGATCAAGAGATTAAATTTAATGTCCTTAAATCAATGAAGTACCCTGACAAAGAAAAATGATATCGAATGGATATAATTGATTATTTAATTGAGAAACATTATCAAGAAAAATGTAAAGTCATTTCTGAAGAAAAATTTGAATTATTAACCGATGAAGATGAAGAACTAAAAGAAGAAGAAACTCATTATATTAAAGTTAATTGGGAAACTTTGGACATAACTCAAAATGATATACTTTTACCCTCAATTAAAAAAGCCCCTGAACTGGAATTAAAAATGTTAGCTTCACATTTAATGTATGCATTTCTGGGAAATTCATTAACTTTACCTGTTATTATTTCTTCTGAGCTAAGTAAATATCAAGAAGAAAAATTGATAGGAGTGTTAAAGAATTATAAGAAAGCATTTGGTTGGACAATTGCTGACATAAGAGGAATAAGTCCGTCCATTTGTATGCATAGAATTTTAATGGAAGAAAATTTTAAACCTATTATTGAACCGCAAAGAAGATTAAATCCTATCATGGAAGAGATTGTTAAAAAAGAAATTGTTAAATGGTTAGATGTTGGTATTATTAAACCTATTTCGAATAGCCAATGGGTAAGTCCTATTCATTGTGTTCCAAAGAAAGGAGGAGTAATTGTCATTGTCAATGATAAAAATGAACTAATTCCTACAAGACAAGTTACTGGATGGCGAATTTGCATTTATTATAGGAAATTAAATGACACCACTAGAAAGGATTATTTTCCTTTACCTTTCTTGGATCAAATGCTTGATAAATTAGTTGGAAACTCATATTTCTGTTTTTTGGATGGATATTCTAGTTATTATCAATTACCTATCGCTCCTGAGGACTAAGAGAAAACAACATTTACAAGTCCTTAAGGAACATTTGCCTTTAGAAAATGTCTTTTGGTTTGTGTAATGCACCTGCAAATTTTCAAAGATGTATGATGTCAATATTTTGTGATTTGATTGACAAAGGAATTGAAATATTCATGGATGATATTTCAGTTTTTGGAACTTCTTTTGAATCTTGTTTGGAAAATATTTCCAAAATTCTGAAAAGATATGAAGAAACAAACTTAGTTCTTAACTGGAAAAAATGTCAATTCATAGTCACAGAAGGCATCGTACTTGGTCACAAGATTTCACAAAAAGGGATGGAAGTAGATCAAGCAAAAGTGAAAATTATCGCTGAATTACAACCACCTACTACTGTTACTGATGTGAGAAGTTTTCTAGGTCATGCTGGATTTTAAAGAAGATATATAACAGATTTTTCTAAAATTGCTAAACCTCTTTGTCATTTATTGGAAAAAGATACAAAATTTGAATTTAACAAACACTGTGTTAATTCTTTTAATATTTTAAAAGAAAAATTAATAACTGCACCTATCATTGTTGCACCTAATTGGAATAAATCTTTTGAATTAATATGCGATGCAAGTGATTTTGCAATTGGAGCTGTATTGGGACAAAAATATGAGAAAATTTTCAAAGTTAAATATTATGCTAGTAAAACTCTCACTGAAACTCAAAGAAATTACATTACTACTGAGAAAGAGCTTCTATCTATAGTATATGCCTTTGATAAATTTAGATCTTATCTTCTTGGTACTAAATGCATAGTTCATACTGATCATTCCGCTATTAAATATCTAATGTCAAAAAAGGATGTTAAACCTAGACTAATAAGATGGGTTTTACTTCTACAAGAATTTGATTTTCAAATAGTTGATAGAAAAGGAACGGACAACCAAATTGTTGATCATTTATTTAGAATTAAGAATGATTTTATTACTGAAGAAAACATAAATGAGAAATTTCCTGATGAACATTTATATGTTATTCAAGGATACCAAACACCTTGGTATGCGGATATAGTTAACTATTTAGTTAGAAATATTCTACCTTATGGATTAGATTAAAATTTTACTAAGAAATTTAAAAATGATGCTAAATATTATATTTGGGAAGATCCTCATTTATTTAAATTAGGAAGAGATTCTATAATTCGAAGATGTGTACCTTATTAAGAAACTTATGCTATTATTCAAAAATGTCATGATTCCGATTTTGGAGGACACTTTGGAGTAGATAAAACTGCATTTAAAATTTTAAATTCAGGATTTTATTGGCCTACTTTATTCAGAGATGTGAGACATTATGTTAAAACATGTGATCGATGTCAAAGGATGGGAAATATATCCAAGAAAGATGAAATGTCTTTAAATTATGTATTGGAAGTTGAAATTTTTTATATATGGGGTTTAGACTTTATGGGGTCATTTGTACCATCATCTGGAAAAATTTATATTTTATTAGCAGTTGATTATGTTTCAAAGTGGATTGAAGCTGTAGCTTTGCCTAACTGTGACTCCAAAAGTGTATCTAAATTTTTAAAGAAGATGATTTTTTCAAGATTTGGAATGCCTAAGGTAATTATCACAAATGGTGGAAGTCATTTTAGAAATATAAGAATTCAATCATTGCTGCAAAAATTTGGAATCAAACATAAAATTGCAACTCCATATCACCCACAAACAAGTGGAATGGCTGAAGTATCAAACAAAGAAATTAAAAGAATTTTAGAGAAGACTGTTAATCCTAAAAGAACTGATTGGGTTAATAGACTTGATTCTGCATTATGGGTTTATAGAACAGCTTATAAGACACCAATCGGAATGTCACCTTACCGGTTAGTTTTTAAAAAACACTGTCACTTACATGTTGAACTTGAACATAAAGCTTATTGGGCGATAAAGGAGTTTAATTCTGATTTGAATACTGCAGGAGAAAAATGATTATTGCAATTAAATGAGATGGATGAAATAAGAAATGGATCATATGATAATGCAAAAATTTATAGAGAGAAAATGAAGGTATTACATGATAAAAAGATTTCAGTGAAAAATATTTGAGCTCGGACAAGAAGTATTACTATTTAATACTCGTTTAAGACTTTTTCTTGAAAAATTGAGATCAAAATGGATAGGACCATATATAATTGAAAAAGTATACCAATATGGAGCTGTGGATATTAAAGACCCCAAAATGGGAAAAAATTTTAAAGTTAATGGATTAAGATTAAAGCCTTATTTGGGAGACATTAAAAAGATTTATAAAGAGGCTTATGAATTAAGTCAACCTGATTAAAGAATTACTTAGGTCGGGCCGACGACGTTAAACCAAGCGCTTAATGGGAGGCAACTCATATATTTTATTTTTAGTGTGTTTTTACATTTTTAATGTATGGTTATGCCTCGGTCTTGACTAATTTTATATAACTTCAGAAAATTAAAAATTATCTTGAAGTATATAAAGTTTGGACTTTGGATCACTCTATTTCATATGTGAGTAAAAAGGAGATCAAGTTAACCCTCATTGAAATTATGTATAATTGTGTTATTGAGATTGTTCTGATCATACCATTATAATTTACCTATTTTTGGAGAACGAAACCTTGAAATTTGACATTAGGAGAAACGGAGTCGAACATGGTTCCATCGCCTAGGCGCCAGAATTCGGTGCCTAAGCGCCAGAATAAGCTGTGTCGATGGGTTCGGCGCCTAGGCGCTAGATTTGGTGCCTAAGCGCCACGGTTACTGGATCGTGTAAAAACCAAAAATTTTTCAGTTTTTCACACGATTTTCACCTTTAAATTAACCCATCTTCGTCCCTATGCAATCATTATTTCGACCCATACACTCCATTCTTGAGAGATTAGAGAGGACTTTTGAAGAAATGGAGAGGAGAAATCTTGGAGAAGAGGCTAGAGACAAAGGTCCAAAAGATCCTCAACCCTACTTCAATGGTTTCACCGCTGTAAGTTTGGAGAAAATTTCTAGTCGTCTTGATAAATTTGAAGCGGATTTCAAAAGCATTGGAGATCGCCTCCATGAGATGTATCATCAAATTGAACATCTGGAATGGCAGGCGAAACTTCAATTTGATCATCTAGCAGCTTATCAAGATGCTCAAGTGGAGATGTATGTGAAGAATAATTGGATCGACGAGAAACCGCCTACGAATTATCCAAGAGCGTTAGTATTTTTCCCCGGTAGGCCAAGCAATCTTCATTGCCAAGATAATGGAAATTAGATAGTGATTTGGTGAGATCGTGATTTATCTAGTGAGTCGTTGTATCGATTTAGTGAATCGATTGTGTTTGTTTCTGTATTTGCGTTCATGTTCAATGTGTGTTGTATTTGTTTCCAAATTGTGTTGTTTGATTGTGTGTTAGGACTTGAATCATTATATTATACTTATCTGAAGTGTATTGAGCCAATATTAAAGATTATAAACGGAAATTAGAGGAGTTTGATTTAAACCTTGTGTTTGATTAGTGGATTTAATATTTAATTTTTAAAATTTATTGAAAATGTTTTGGAAGTTAGAAACAGAAGCCCTACTCTAAATGAGTAATTGGAAGTTGAATTTATGAATTTTGGTGGAAAATAAAACTTTTAGAGTGATTTTTGTGAAAGGCGAGTCTGGCGCCTAGGCGCCAGAATTCGGCGCCTAAGCGCCGGTTCGGCCTGCTTACCCGAAAAACATCATATAAACCCCATTAGCCAAGGATGACGCCTAAGCTTTATCTGCTTCCCCATTTTCACAAAAATACACCTCTTATATCCATTTTGAGGTCAAAACATCAAGTATTTGGGCGTGAAATCACTAGATTTCTTCGTCTCAAGGTCAGATCTACACTCTAATCCATTTATTTTCGATTTTCACCATAGTTTTTCCTATGTTTTGCTAAAAATAGAAATTTTAAGAAAAATTTTGATTTTTAGGTATTTTATTTGGATTTTTAAACTTAGTTGTTAAGTTTCTTAAAATTAAAAAGAGTTTAAATATTTGATTCCTAAATTTGTTCTTGTTTTCTTTCACGTTTAGATGGCACCGAAATCTAAGCGAGGGAAGGGATGAGAAAATTTTAATAGTAGGAAGTTCGCGACTGCGACAGTGCATTTTCGATATCACGAATTTGCGACGTCGAGAAAGTTTATCTCGGAGCAAAGCTTTTACAATCCGGGTGAAATGATCGAGAACATAATCATTGCGCACAACTGGCAACGATTCTGTTATTTCACTACTGTTGTTGTTATTCCAGTTTTTCGTGAATTTTATGCTAACTTTTTAGATGCGGAAGATTATGAAGTCTTCGTCAGAGGTTGGAGTAGGATTTACTCCGGAGAGGATCAATGTGTTTTATGGACTGCCACCTACCATCAAGTGCCACAATTTTGGATTATCTCTATCTGAGGGAGATCTTGAGATGATTATTGCTTACTTGACTGACGGCACTGGAGCCTGGAAGATCCGGGATGAAAAACGGGTAAACTTCAAATCTTCTAAGCTAAATGGTGTTTCGAAGGCTTGGCATTATTTTATTTATGCTAGACTTCTACCTTCCAACCACCTGAGTGAAGTTACCAGAGAAAGAGCTATCCTGAACTATTGCATTCAGAAGAGGAAGCTGATAGATGTTGGCAGTATTATTTATGATTATTTGGAGTCTACTGCTAGATTCAGCACTTCTATGGGACTGGGATTCCCATCTTTGATATATTCTTTATGTGTTAGCAAAGGAGTCACTGCTGATATTTCTGAGGAGAAGCTGAAGTCTACCAAGCCAATTGGGCAGGAGAGTGTTAGTATCTATGATCGTCTCCAAGGGAAGAGATCGACCACTCCTTCTACTTATGTACCCACTTCAGGTAGACCTTCCACTTCCAGACCTTGTACTTCTACTGCTGAGCCACCAACTAGTTTTTGGGAATCGATGCATGATCAGTTTATAGAGCAGCAGCATGATTTATTTCAAACTCACTGCAGAGTTGATTCTATTGATAAGAAAATTGATCATTTATCTGAGTATACCCAGAGGAAGAGTTGTTACGATGCTGAGTATGATGAAGCTCTCGTTAGATTCCTGAAGGGAGAGCATGATGTTCAGTTTCCTACCTTTCCTAGTTTCTCACCATATGTTGATCCTAAGGATGTTGAGTTTTCTTTTGGTGATGATGACGATGATGAGGCTACAAACAGTGATTAGTGGCTTGATTTACCTCTGAGTTGTGCTAATTCTATTGTTAGTTTAGTTTGTTTGCTAGTATTGATTGTTGTTTGTTGTTTGCTAGTTTAGATTTGTTCATGTACTTTGTGTGGATTGTTAGGTGTTGAACTGTTGTTAGAGTATTTTTAATGTATTGTGTTTAAGATTGAAACTTGGATAAATTTATGTTTATTTGTGTTTCAGCCTACTGTTTAGTAGTTAGTATTGTTGTTTTATTTCTGTTATTATAAGTAGTATAGGCATTTAATTTAATTGCTAATGAGCCTGCTTACTTTTATACATGCTTCATTATTTCAGTATTATTCATAAAAGCATGTGTAGAAGTAAATTTTTCTTTCTAGAATGTTTTTTTTTACATAGTTATAAAAATTCCTTGTTAAAATTATGTTTTTCTTTCTCTCATACTTTAAAAAAAAAAATTTCATGATAGACCAAAACTTAAGTTTGTGGGAAAGGGAAAGTACATTCAAATTTAAATTTTATTTGTCCTTTAAGAACTAATATTTTCTTAAAATAAAATTTTTTAACATAACATGAGGAATGAAGAATCTATTTAAGATCACTTAAATTTTTGAAATTATAAATAATTTAGTGGACTTAATCAAAAATTTTAATAACTTTGATTGATTTTAAGAATAGAATTATTCAACTTAAAGAAAAATAAGATTAAGAAATTTTTCTATTCATAGTAGAGATAATTGAATTTTAGAAGTATTAAGAAATAAAAAATTATAACTCGAAAAAGAATAGATTGAAATTCTTTTTGAAATCTATGTATGTTATAATAATTAAGTGAAAATGTATAAGTTTGAAAATATACGTTAAGGATAGTGAAGTTCAAAACCATTAACAGGCTATCCAGATACAGTAATCCTCTCTTTAAAAAAGAAAAGAAAAGAAAAAGAGAGGAGAAGCTTGAGGAAATGCCTAATCAAAAATTTGCTTCACTTGAATTAACTTATAAAAAGAAAACTAATTACATATATTACTTAATTTTTATGCATGTATTTTTATTAGAAAAGAATTTCATGAAGATCTTTTTCTTGTGAATAATTTATGTGATCGCAATATAATAAACTACAATTATTTTCGAAGTGAATGAAAAATTTTTGAAGTCTTATGATTTGGTAGTTAGAATATTCTTTAAATTCTTAAAATTAAACTTAGTTAGTGAAATTTGGTTAATGATTTACTAAAGCCTTTATAAAATCAAAAATCATAAGGAGTCTTAAATATTTACATTTTTATTCTAAATGTTATACATTTTATATAGTAAAAAGGGTTACTTGAGGACAAGTAACGTTTAAGTTTGGAGGATTTTGATCTAAGAAAAAATTCCTATTTTTATGCCTTGATTTTTATTAAATTTTAAGGATATTATGCTTTAATGAAAGGTATTTTTGTGTTTTTTGATGTAGGTGATACAAAAATATTCAAGAAGGAGAAAATTATGAAAAAGGAGAAAAAATAGAGCCAAAATGTAAAATTGTCGAAATTATCGGCTCGGCGCCAGGCGCTGAGCTGGCGCCTAAGCGCCAGCTCGATACAGAAAACTGTTAAGTTTTTGACGACTTTTGGGTGGTTATTTTGACGGTGTGAGCGGTTATTGGACCTTCTAGAAGACTGGCAGTTGTTCCTGGTTTATAGGACATGTGATACAATGTATTTGGACGCTTCAAAACGGTTTTAATCGCGAAGAGGTGCGATCCAAAGTGAAGAGGTGCGAAGAACTGGACGCGGTGTCCGGTGCCTAGGTGCCAGACACACCTTCTAGAAGATTCATTGAATGTGGACACATTTTGAAGAGGTGCCTTGAGGCAACCCTTGAAGCCTATAAATAGGAGGGTATTCCTTCAGAGAAAAAGGCCCCATCTACCCCCCTATCTAGAGTCCAATCTAGAGAGAGAATTAGAGAGATCATATTAGGGCCACCTTTTTACTTTCCTTCATAAATTAGTGAGTTTATTTTAGAGTTTGTATTTAGAGTTTGAAAGAGTTGGTGCATCTGTAATTCATTACGCTAAGTCAGTAGGAATCAGAAGTTCAGTAGGAGAAACATCTAAGATAAGTATTTTTATTTTGATTCAAAGTTTATTTATTATGTTTTATTATTTAATTTCAATGTGTTATGAGTAGTTACTTTACTTTCTCCTTTCAATTATGAAAGGATAAATAAGATAATACAAAATTCGTCGGAGAATTAAAAATGATATATTTTCAAAACATTATGATGATATTAATACCGGTTCTTAATTTACTATTTAAATTAGCCATTTAAATTGTTAAAACCTGTTGAAGAGTTTTGAGACCTAGAAGGAGTTGAATTCTTAACTTGTAGATATCACATGAATCCTTGGGTAGTCGAAGGTCTTGTGCGGGTTATTCAAGGTGAAGTGCAAATAAATAGGAAGATGTTATATATTGGGCGTAGAATTGATAAGTTTCTAGAGTGACAGACTAAAATCTTATGATTTGGTTTATAGAAAAGGAAAGGGTCACTAGTAGGGCCGACCATAGCCACCCTTGGACATCTAGTAGTGTGAGCCTAGATTAACTCTTTCTACTAACAATACATCCATACCTGATCTATAGGCTAGCCAATGTTCTTTGCACCTGGATCAAAGGGTAAAGAAAATGAATGCTTCTATTTGGCACAACACCATAAATTTATATTCTCCACGAATATTATCATTATCTTAGAAAATCTTGGATTAATTGAAAGGGAGAAAGTTGCTTTCTTATTGTTATTTACATCAATTATTTTATTTCTACTTTATTATTGCATCTAGTAAATTAAAGATATTTTATTTTTGATTATAAAAGAAATACTTTAAAATAAAAATATTTAAAGATCTATAACTCTCTCCTCATGGGAACGATATTGGGGTCTTTGTTTCAAAGCCCTATATTACTTGAAACGATACGTATACTTGCGTAGAACCCCTAGTGTGTAAAATATTTTCCATAAAATTATATTTATATACACAAGCCACTATTATTATTTATAACATATATTTTTGAAAGCATTAATTAGTACGTTGATCTTCAGAGGACTTCGGGTCAAGTTTTTGGCACCGTTGCCGGGGAAGAAGATTTTAGTACGCATATATTTATATCGGGTCAAACACACGTCTCCTAATAATAAGATCGTTACATTGCTTATATAAATATGGTTCATCCCAAAAATATACTTTTGCATCATGAATGAATTTTTTCTATTGCTGCAGAGTTAGCATAGGTGGCAAAATATCGCTTACTATATAGTTAATAATATCAGCATACCAAGATAATTTCCACTCATTAATATTATAAAGTTTTTCATCAGGGAAACTATCTGTTATCTCATTGTCGGCATCAGATGATTCATGATATTCTAGTCTCGACAAATGAATAGCAATTTTATCGTCAGTTCCCTTTCTATCAATCACCACAAAATCGAATTCTTGCATTAAAAGTACCCATCTAATTAATCTTGGTTTAGTATCCTTCTTTTGCATCAGATATTTAATAGCAGAATGATCAGTATGCACAATACATTTAGTTCCAATTAAATATGATCTGAATTTATCAAAAGTATACACAATAGCCAGTAACTCTTTTTCAGTAACCGTGTAGTTAATTTGAACATCATTAAGAGTTCTACTAACATAGTATATAACTTCAAATTTTTTATCATATCTTTAACCAAGAATAGCTCCAATAGCATAATCACTAGCATCACACATTAATTCAAATGGTTTCTCCCGGTCAAGTGAAACTATTACAGGTGTTGTGATTAGTTTTTCCTTTAATAACTCAAATGCATTTAAGCAGTCTTCGGTAAATTCAAATTTATTGTCTTTTTCTAAAAGTTGGCCTAAAGGTTCGGTAATTTTTTAAAAATCTTTAATATAACGCCTGTAGAAACCAGCATGTCCAAGAAAACTTCTTACCCCTCTCACTGTAGTAGGAGGTGGTAATTTAGCTATTACTTGAATTTTGCATGGTCTACTTCCATGCCATTTTTTGAAATTTTATACCCTAATACAATTCCTCCTGCAACCATAAATTGATATTTCTCTCAATATAGAACTAAGTTAGTTCTTTCTCATAGCTCCAAAAATTTTTCAAGATGATTTAAGCATGCGTCAAATGATGTTCCAAACACAGAGAAATCATCCATAAATACTTCTATTCCATTATCAATTAACTAACTAAAGATAGACATCATACATCTCTGGAATGTTGCAGGTGCATTACATAGTCCGAAAGGTATTCTTCGAAATGCAAAAGTTCCATAAGGACTAGTAAATGTTGTTTTCTCCTGATCCTTAGGAGCAATAAGTATTTGATGTAACCGATATATCCATCCAGAAAGCAGTAGTACTTGTGTCCAGCAAGTCTATCCAACATTTGGTCTAGAAAAGGAAGAGGAAAGTGATCTTTTCCGGTGGCGGCATTTATTTTTCTATAATCAACAAAAATACACCATCCAGAAACTTTTCTGATAGGTATTAATTCGTTATTTTCATTTACTTCAACAATTACTCCTCCTTTCTTAGAAACACAATGAATTGGACTTACCCAAGTACTATCTGAAATAGGATATATAATTCCAGCATCTAACCATTTTAAAATCCCTTTTTTAACTACATCTTTCATAATAGGGTTCAGTCTCCTTTGTCGATAAATTCTTGGTTTATTTTCATCATTTAATAAAATTTTGTGCATACAAATTGAAGGACTAGTTCCTTTAATATCAGCTAAAGTCCAACCAAAAGCTTTTTTGTATTTTTTAATGTATCCATTAATTTTTGTTCTTGAATTTCATTTAAGTCTGAGGATACAATTATTGGTAATGTTGAAAACTCTCCTAAAAATACATACTTCAAATGGTTTGGAAGAATCTTTAATTCAAGTTCAGGGGGTTTTACAATAGATGAAATTAATATTTCATTTTCTAGTGTTGTTGAATTGAGCGTTTCAAATTTCTTATGAATATAATCAGCTTCTCCGCTATCAATTTCATCATATTTATCTTTTTCCATGTCTTCTTTTTCTTTATAATTTTCTTTGAAATATTCTCTTTTCAGATAATCACATATATCCATTCTGAAACATTCATCATCTTTTTCTATTGAAGGATATTTCATTGACTTTAAGATGTTAAATGGTACTTCTTGATCGTTTACTCTCATAGTCAATTCTCCTTTTTGAACATCTATCATGGATCTTCTTGTAGCTAGGAATGGTCTTCCTAAAATGATTGGAATTTTCTTATCTTCTTCCATATCTAAAATAATAAAGTCCACAGGAAAGATAAATTTATCAACCTTGATCAGAACATTTTCTACAACTCCTTTAGGATGTGTAATAGATCGATCAGCTAACTGTAGAGTTACAGAAGTTGGTGCAATCTCTCTTATTCCTAACCTTTTAAAAGTTGATAGAGGTATCAGATTTAGGCTAGCCCCAAATCACATAATGCTCGACCATAAAATTTTTCACCAATAGCACACGGGATAGTAAAACTACCAGGATCTTTAATTTTTCCAGGAAGCATTTTCTGAATTATAGCACTACGCACTTCACTGAGTGCAACAGTCTCATGATCTAGTAATTTCCTCTTTTTGTTAAGTATAACCTTCATAAATTTAACATTATCAGACATTTGTTCCAAAGCTTCAACAAAAAGAATATTAATCGACAATTTTTTCAAAATGTCTAAGAATTTAGCAAATCTTTTTCCTTTATCTTGTTGCTTTAGTCTTTGAAGAAATGGTGGTGGTGGTCTTTCAACAGTAATTTTCATAGGTTTTAGAGGAAAATAAGGATATAAACTTTCATTTTCTCCTTCAGTTTCATTTTTTCTTTTTCAACTACAGTTTCTTTTTGAACTCTTGTTTCCAACCCTTTTCCACTTCTCAATTAAATAGCTTTAATTTGTTCGTTTCCTTGATCTTTAGGATTTACTTCAACATTGCTAGGTAAAGTTCCAACAGGCCTATCTCTTAGTGCAGTAGCAATTTGCCCTAATTGGTTTTCTATGTTTTTAATAGCAGCTCCTTGACTTTGTAATTGATTGAACATATTCAAAACTAATTCTTCCATACATAATTTCTTCTCCTTAAATTGTGAATTATTATAAAAACCTGGTGGATTAGAAGGTCTATAATTAGAATTACCCTGATTGTTTATATTTCCTAATGGGTTTACAGGATTGTTCCCCCACTGAGGATTAACAGGAATTGCATTACCTTGGTTATTCCAATTAAAGTTTGGATGATTTTTCCAACCTGGATTATAATACTTTTAATAAGGGTTATTTTGTCTATTATTTATTAAATTCATAGTTTCATATGAAGATTGAGCATCTACAATTTGTCCTAATGAATTTTCTTCTAACACTGGAGGTGTTTGAGAACGATTCATTCTGTATTGGTCTATTTTCTTTGAAAGAGCAGCAATTTGAGAAACTATCATAGTTAAAGCATCAGAATCATGAATATTGGCTACTCTCTTAGGATTTACCCTTTCAGCAGGCCATTGAAAATTATTGATAGTCATTTCTTCTATTAACACATAGACTTCTTCAAAAGGTTTAGACATTAGTGATCCACCAGCAGCAGCATCAATAATAGATCTAAGAGATCCTACTAATCCATTATAAAATGTTTGAATAATTAACTAATCTGATAAAGCATGATGTGGACATTTCCTAAGAAGTTCTTTAAATCTTTCCCAAGATTCATATATTGATTCTCCCTCATACTGACTGAAAAATGTGATATCATTTCTAAGCCTAGCAGTCTTAGATGATGGAAAATATTTTGATAAGAATTTTTGTGAAAGTTCTCCCCAAGTTCTAATAGATCCATGTGCTAACAAATTTAACCAAGCCTTAGCCTTATCCCTTAGTAAAAAAGGAAAAAGTCTAAGTCTGACAGCATTATCAGACTATCTTTCGTACTTAAAAAGTAGCACAAAGTTCTAAGAAACTTGTAAGATGTAAATTAGGATCTTCATTTGAAGTTCCACCGAATTGATTGTTTTGTACCATTTGGATAATTGCAGTTTTAAGCTTAAATAAATTAGCAGCTACATCAGGATTTTGGATAGTTAAGTGAATTTCATCTAATATAAGGTTAGCATAATCTCTTAGTGATCTAAATTGATGTTCATTTTATATTCTTTGGTTGTTTACATTGTTTTCCATTGTTTTAGAATTTATAGGTTCTTTTCTCAGTTTTCTAATTCTCCTAACAGTGCGTTCTAATTCCGAATCGTAGGTATAACATTTTCAAAACCAAATTTACGCGTACAATCGAAATCAGTACACAGCAAAATAGTTAACAAAATAAGTTGTAATTCTATTAAAAATTTTTCTAACAGTCCTAAATCGTCTGTTACTCTAATTATGTTATATTCCCCGGCAACGGCGCCAAATTGACTTGGGTGAGTTTCCACTCCGCGCGGCAGACACTTAGCATAATTTTAATTCTTATTGTAACAAGTATATAATATATTATTTAATCGCAGAGTTAATCTTTAACACAAGTATACGTATCGCTCAAGTAATACAGGGCTCTAGTGGAGTCCTGGATATCGATCCCACAGGGAATATTTTAGAGGCTACATACTAGGCTTATAGAAATCAATTCAGAATTACAACTAAATCAAAATTGCCTATCTGTCACTAATACGCAATTAACAATAATATTAAGCTTTAATTAAACTAGTTCTACTAACAGATAACTAATTATACTAATAAAGTTAAGTTCAAATATATAAGCAAGAATCTTTCTCCTTTGTTAAGATATTTAAGTGAATAGATAATTAGAATTAGTTTAAAACAGTGTTATGACAAATAAGAGCATACATATTCTTTACCCTTTGGTCCAGGCATAAAGAACATTGACTAATCCTATGCTTAGTTACTGAATCTGCGGGTAGGCTGGGAGGATACCGGCTCTCACTTCGGAGCTCCCACAATCCCCTCGTTTGAGAGCAAACATCTACACTTCAGCACCCAAACCATAGGACCGAATTGAGGATTTTAGTCTGTCACTCTAAAATCTCCAATTCTACACCCGAGGAATATTATTTCTCTATTTATTTGCACCCTACTTCCAAGGACTTTGACCTCTCTAAATTTTGGATGTAATCTTTACTATAGTTGTTACACTCAACATATTTTAACTATTCAATTGGCCAGATTGAAAGTAAATTAAGATTTTAAGTAAAAGATTATCACAACTTCTTTAAACTTTACGGAACATTAATTCAATTTACCATTTCACAAAAATATCCAAACAAGGAGAAGACAAAAAAACTACTCAGATTTCATGGAGATGATACAATAAAACTTCGATTTCATATATAAAAGTAAAGTTCTACAAACTAAAGTAAATAAACATAACTTATCTTAAATTCCTCCCCAAGCAAACTCCTTGAAGTTCCTCCAAATCTCTTCCTTTCTTTACCGTATGTGGAATTCTCCTTCGAAACGACAATGCAGAAGAGATCTCTCACTTTCCTTCCACTCTTACAATCCTTCGAAGAATTCCTCACCAATATCTCTATCTGAACTCACTAATTAACACTCATAAATAACAACAATGGACACTAGTGGACTCTCTATTTGACACTAAGTGACTTTTGGAAGACCCAAATAGGACTTTTTAAGGACTCTTTGTGACTTTTAGAGGACCCAAATAGGACACTTTTTCAGCCTAAAATTGTTCTTTTTAAAGTAGTTGAAGAGTCTTCAAGGGTTTTCCAAGCATCCCTTGGAAAATCATCCACATTCGATGTATTTTTTGAAAGAACCGTCGATCCCGCCGTCAGCGGCCTCGAGCTCCGCCGTCGGCGGCCTTCTAGAAACACTGCCTTGAACCGGGCATTTAAGCAGTCTTCAATAAATTCAAATTTCTTGTCTTTTTCTAAAAGTTGGCATAGAGGTTTGGTAGTTTTTGAAAAATCTTTAATATAACGCCTGTAGAAACCAGGATGTCCAAGAAAACTTCTTACCCCTCTCACTGTAGTAGGAGGTGGTAGTTTAGCAATTACTTGGATTTTAGCAGGGTCTGCTTCCATACCATTTTTTGAAATTTTATGTCCTAATACAATTCCTCTTGCAACCATAAATTGACATTTCTCCCAATTTAGAACTAAATTAGTTCTTTCACATAACTCCAAAACTTTTTCAAGATGATTTAAGCATGCGTCAAATAATGTTCCAAATACAGAGAAATCATCCATAAATACTTCTATTTCATTATCAATTAACTTACTAATTATAGACATCATACATCTCTGAAATGTTGCAAGTGCATTACATAATCTGAAAGACATTCTTCAAAAAGCAAAAATTCCATAAGGACTAGTAAAAGTTGTTTTCTCTTGATCCTCAGGAGCAATAGGAATTTGATGGTAACCGGTATATCCATTCAGAAAGCAGTAGTACTTGTGTCCAACAAGTCTATCCAATATTTGGTCTAGAAAAGGAAGAGGAAAGTGATCTTTTCGGGTGGCAGCATTTAATTTTCTATAATCAATACAAATGCGTCATCCAGTAACTTGTCTGATAGGTACTAATTTATTATTCTCATTTACTTCAACAGTTACTCCTCCTTCCTTAGGAACACAATGAATTGGACTTACCCAAGTACTATCCGAAATAGGATTAATAATTCCAGCATCTAACTATTTTAAAATTTCTTTTTTAACTACATCTTTCATAATATGGTTCAGTCTCCTTTGTGGATCAATTCTTGGTTTATTTTCATCGTTTAATAAAATTCTGTGCATACAAATTGAAGGACTAATTCCCTTTATATCAGCCAGAGTCCATCTAAAAGCTTTTTTATACTTTTTTAATGTATCCATTAATTTTTGTTCTTAAATTTCATGTAAGTCTAAGGATACAATTACTGGTCATTTTAAAAATTCTCCTAAAAATACATATTTCAAATGATTTGGAAGAGTCTTTAATTCACGTTCAGGGGGTTTTACAATTGATGGAATTAATATTTCATTCTTTGGAGCTGTTGAATCGAGCGTTTCAAATTGTTCCTGAATATAATCAGCTTCTTCGCTATCCATTTCATCATATTTATTGTTTTTCATATCTTCATTTTCTTCAACTTTTTCTTTGAAATATTCTTTTCTTGAATAATCACATATATCCATTCTAAAACATTCATCATCTTTTTCTATTGAAGGATATTTCATTGACTTTGAGATGTTAAAGGTCACTTCTTGATCATTTACTCTCATAGCCAACTCTCCTTTTTGAACATTTATCATGGATCTTCCTACAGCTAGGAATGGTCTTTCTAAAATGATTGGAATTTCCTTATCTTCTTCCATATCTAAAATAATAAAATCTACAGGAAAGATAAATTTATCAACCTTAACCAGAACATCTTCTACAACTCCTTTAGGATGTGTAATAGATCGATCAGCTAACTATAGAGTTACAGAAGTTGGTGCAATCTCTCCTATTCCTAACCATTTAAAAGTTGATAGAGCTATCGGATTTAGGCTAGCTCCCAAATCACATAATGCTCAACCATAAAATTTTTCACCAATAAAACTACCAGGATCTTTAATTTTTCCAGGAAGTTTTTTGTGAATTATAGCACTACGCACTTCACTGAGTGCAACAGTCTCATAATCTAATAACTTCCTCTTTTGTTGAGTATATCCTTCATAAATTTAACATAATTAGGCATTTGTTCCAAAGCTTCAACAAAAGGAATATTTATTGACAATTTGTTAACATGTCTAAGAATTTAGCAAATCTTTTTCCTTTATCTTGTTGCTTTAGTCTTTGAGAAAATGGTGGTGGTGGTCTTTCAACAGTAATGTTCATAGGTTTCAGAGGAAAATTAGGATATAAACTTTCATTTTCTCCTTCAGTTTCCGTTTTTTCCTTTTTAACTACAGTTTCTTTTTGAACTCTTGTTTCCAACTCTTTTCCACTTCTTAATTGAATAGTCTTAATCTGTTCTTTTCCTTGATCTTTAGGATTTACTTCAACATTGTTAGGTAAAGTTCCAACAGGTCTATTGCTCAGTGCAGTAGCAATATACCCCAATTGGTTTTCTATGTTTTTAATAGCAGCTCCTTGACTTTGTAATTGATTTCCCATATTCATGATTAATTCTTCCATAGATAACTTCTTCTCCTTTAATTATAAATTATTATAAAAATCTGATGGATTAGAAGGTCTATAATTGGAATTACCCTGATTGTTTACATTTTCTAATGGGTTTACAGGATTGTTCCCTCACTGAGGATAACAAGATTAACATTACCTTGGTTATTCCAATTAAAGTTTGGATGATTCTTCTAACCTGGATTATAATAGTTCGAATAAGGGTTATTTTGTCTATTATTTATCAGATTTATAGTTTCATATGAAGATTGAGCATCAACAATTTGTCCTAATGAATTTTCCTCTAACACTGGAGGTGTTTGAGAATGATTCATTCTGTATTGATCTATTTTCTTTGAAAGAGCAGCAATTTGAGAAACTATCATAGTTAAAGCATTTGAATCATGAATACTGGCTACTCTCTTAGGATTTACTCTTTCAGCAAGCCATTGAAAATTATTGGTAACCATTTCTTTGATTAAAGCATAAGCTTCTTCAAAATTTTTAGACATTAATGATCCACGAGCAGCAACATCAATAATGGATCTAAGAGATCCTACTAACCCATTATAAAAAGTTTGAATAATTAACCAATCTGGTAAAGCATGATGTGGACATTTCCTAAGAAGTTCTTTAAATCTTTCCCAAGATTCATATATCGATTCTCCCTCATACTGATTGAAAGATGTGATATCATTTCTAAGCTTAGCAGCCTTAGATGGTGGAAAATATTTTGATAAGAATTTTTGTGAAAGTTCCCCCCAAGTTCTAATAGATTCAGATGCTAACGAATTTAACCAAGCCTTAGCCTTGTCCCTTAGTGAAAAAGGAAAAAGTATAACTCTGACCGCATCATCACACACTCCGTCATATTTAAAAGTAGCACAAAGTTCTAAGAAACTTGCAAGATGTAAATTAGGATCTTCATTAGGAGTTCCGCCAAATTGATTGTTTTGTACCATTTAGATAATTGCAGGTTTAAGCACAAATGAATTAGCAGCTACATTTAGATTTTGGATGGTTAAGTGAATTTCATCAAATGTAGGTTAGCGTAATCTCTTAGTGGTCTAGATTGATGTTCATTTTCTATTATTTGGTTGTTTACGTTGTTTTCCATTGTGTTAAGATTATCAGAATTTCTAGGTTCTTTTCTCAGTTTTCTAATTCTTCTAATAGTGCGTTCTAATTCTGAATTGTAGGGTATAAGATTTTCAGATCCAGATTTACGCATACAATCGAAATCAGTACATAGAAAAACAGTTGACTAAATAATAACAAGTTACAAATTCTTTTAAAAAGTTTTCTAATTGTTCTAAATCGTCTGTTACTCTAGTTATGTTATATATCTATCTATCTTTTTTATCCTATCTAACTAATGCTCTAACTATCCCCGGCAACGGCACCAAAAACTTGGACTGCCACGCGCAATTTGCGTTAATTTAAAATTGTTTGTATTTGATAAAGATGTGTATAAACATATTCAATAATCGCAGAGCTAGTCTTTCAACGCAAGTATACGTATCGCTCAAGTAATACAGGGCTCTAATGGAGTCCTGGATATCGATCCCACAGGGATAGTTTAGATGCAACGGACTAGGATTATAGAAACTAATTTAGAATCACAACTTTGTAAATCAAATTGCTTATCTATCACTAATATGCAATCGTAAATAAGATAAAGTTTTAATAAACTAGTTCTACCAACATTTAATTTATTCTACTAATAAAGTGAAGTTCAAATACATAAGCAAGAATCCTTCTCCTTGTTAAGAAATTTAAGTGAATGGATAATTAAAATTAGTTTAAAAACGGTGTTGTGCCAAATAGGAGCATACATATTCTTTACCCTTTGGTCTAGGCATAGAGAACATTGACTAATCCTATGCTTGGTTACTAAATCTGCGGCTATGTTAGGAGCATACCGGCTCTCACTTTGGAGCTCCCACGTTCCCCTAGCCTGAGGGCTAACATCTACACTTCAGCACCCAAACAATAGGAACGAATTGAAGATTTTAGTCTTTCACTCTAAAATCTCCAATTCTACTCCCGATAAATATTATTTCCCTATTTATTTGCACCCTACTTTCAAGGACTTTGACCTCCTTGAATCTCGGATGTAATCTTCACTATAATTGTTAAACTCAACAAATTTTGACTAATTAATTGGCCAGATTGAAAGTAAATTAAGATTTAAGTGAAAAGATTATCACAACTTCTTTAAAATTCTCTTAGCACACTAATTTAAATTACCATTTCACAAAAATATCAAAACAAGGAGAAAGATAGAAAAACTACTCAGATTTCATGGAGAAGATACAACAAAACTTGGATTTCATATATAAAAACAAAGTTTTACAAACTAAAATAAGTAAATACAACTTATCTCGAATTCCTCCCCAAGCAAACTCCTTGAAGTTCTTCTGAATCTCTTCATTTCTTTACAGCACGTTGAATTCTCCTTCGAAACAGTAAAGAGGAAATCTCTCACTTCCCTTCCACTCTTACAATCTCTTGAACAATTCTTCACAAATATCACTAATTGAACTCATTATCTAAAACTATAATGGAAACAAGACACTAACTAACACTCTCGTGACACACTATAGACTCGGTGGACTCACGGACAACAACAGACAACAATAATGGACACCATTTTCGGCCCCAAATTGTTTCTTTTAAAGTAGTTGAAGAGTTTCCAAAGTTTTCCCAAGCATCCCTTCAAAAATTGTCCACATTCGATGCACCTCGTAAGAGAACCAACTTTCCCGTCGTCGGCGGCTTCGAGCGCGCCTTCGGCGGCCTTTTAGAATACTTAGCCTTGGACTCTCTTTCATAAGGCCCGTTGTCGACGGTCTCGATCTCGCCGTAGGCGGGATTCTTTGTAATATTTTTCTGAACTCTCGGAAAAAACCCGCCGTCAGCGCCGTCGAGCTCGTCTTCGGCGCCCTAGATCAAATTTTCATATTTTTGGTCCTTTTTGCTCCAAATTCTCTTCTTTTTGCATTTTTTTGCTCCATTGTCCATAAATTAACATATCTACAACAAATCATCAAAAATACCCTTCTTTAAAGTGCAATACCATCAAAATCAATATAAAATATACATGAAAATCTTAACATATTTTTAGTGGGTTCATGTTGTAGGCATACATTAGAAAGTTTGTGGTTGTTTACTTCAATGGCAACCTTATCTATAATAGTTCTAAGGGGGAGCACTTGCAGGATTTGAGGTAGGGTCAAAGAAGCTTTATGTTGATCCAAAGAAGTGTCAATTTTTACCTACACATGTATTTTAGGGTTACATTATATCTGATGCAAGCATTTGGATGGATCCTATGAAGATAGAGGTGATTATGAGTTGGACACCCCCACAGTTCTTCTCGAACTGAGGCAGTTTTTGTTGCTAACATCATTTTACAAGCAGTTTATGAAGAGCCTCAACACCAGTACAGCTCCCCAAATAAATATTTTGAAGGGAGAGAAGTTTTAGCGGACAGAGACAACCTATTCCAATATTAATAACCTTAAGGAGAAGATGACACAGGCCTCATTGTTAGCTTTACCAGATTTCAACCAATTGTTTGATACGGAGTGTGACACCTCTAATGTGGGCAATGTCGAGCCAGGGGGGATACCCTATAACCTTCATAGAGAAGTTGAATGAGTCTAGGAGAAAGTGCTCGACATACAATAAAAATTTATATGCAATTGTGAGAGTCCTCCACCACCAGAGTCACTACCTGCTGATGAGTGAGTTCACTTTATTCACATATCACAAGCCATTAAGGTTCTTGAGCAGCCAAAGAACGGTGTAGGGTGGGCATACTTTGTGGGTAGTTTCCGGCTTCATTCCAGTTCATGCTTAAGCATAAGGTCAAAAGTAGAAATTGAGTAGCCTGTTGAGCCGCCACAATTTAAGGTCATGAAGAAGTTACATAATAGATGAGGATTTCAAGAAATTTGGGAACATTATAAGGAGAAGCCCACAAGATCATACCATAGAGATGATGGTTACTTGTTGTACCAGAGCAAGTTATGTGTGCCATCATCTAGGACAGTCACAATGTGAGACTAGAATGTCATTTCGATAGAGAGAATACCCTCACGTTAGTGAAGGAATTTTTTTATGGACCTAATTGACAAGAGATGTGGAGTGATATCTCCAACTGTGCAGAGTTTGCCACTTGGCCAAGTCTCAATGACAAAATACATGGCTATACACAAAGTTACGGTAACAGAAGCTCCTTGGGTATACATCACTATGGATATTAAGGTGGGTCTTCCAAGGATGCAACAAAAAAATGATTTAATGATGGTCACAGTTGCCTGATTCTCGAAGATGGCTCATTTTGTGTCGTGCCACAAGAAGTTGGGTGTGTACCATGTCGTTGATTTGTACTTCAGGGAGATCGTGAGGCTACAAAGAATTCTCCAGACCATTTCATTTGATATGGACGTGAAGTTTCTAAGTCACTTCTGTAGAACTTGTTGGGGAAGCTTGGCACTAAAATCCAATTTAGCTCCGCAGTTCATCCGAAGACTGATGGCCAAACAAAAGTGATGAACATGAGTCTGGGAAATCTTCTTGGGTGCTTCATAGAAAAGAACATCAAATAGTTGTACCAGCACCTAACTCATATTGAATTTTCCTACAATCAGTCTGTGAGCTAGACTATGAGGCACACCTTTCCATATTGTATATGGACACAATACACTCAGTTTTGCTTAAGTTAATTGTATTTGGACACAATACACTCAGTTTGTTTGAGCTAGTACCAATTTTGCTCATGTCCGAGATTAGTGTGAATGTTGAGGTAAGGCCATGCGGATTCATGAGATTCCATTGTTCTATGAGGAGGTTGGGGAAGGAAACGCCAGACAGAATCATAAGTGCCACACAAGCTAATAAAACCAAGAAGAATGTGACTTAAGGAGATCTAGTATGGATCAAACTGAAGAAGGAAAGTGTTGAAATCAGATGGATCTTTCAGGATCGTCAATAAGCTTAATGCAAGTCCCTACAAGATTTATCCACCAGGAAAATACAACATTTCTTCCTCCTTCAGCTTAGCAGACTTGACTTCATACTATAAGGACATGGAAGCTTCGACATATGAGCTTGAAGCTCCCCTAAACTCGAGAGACTAACACAGAGGTGAAACTCCTAAACCTCTAGGGATGCATGCCTCCACCTGTAGGATGTTCAACTAGTTCAGTTGAACGAAAAGGATCATTCAACCAGTCCTCCTAGGCGTGTAGGTTGTCTTTCAAGGGGAGTGGGGCCCCCTTTTATTGCCTAGTATTATATACATTGTTTTTTTAGTGTATAGGGTTAGTTTACTTGTGTTTTTAGTAAGGACAGTCATCAACATCTCCAATTCTCCCTTCTATGGATGTATCTAAAGTCAAGAAAGTGCCCCAAATGTAAATCATCCTTAGGTGATGTTTATCACTGTTTCTTCATCTCCAACCATTATCCTCACCTTCCCTACCTGCTACTTCTTGTTGTTAGCCTGCCAAACCTGTTGTTTCTAGTTAGGAGACTGCCCAATCTCTTGTTTCTTACCACTAGCCTTCCATACATGTTGTTCCTTGTCCCTAACCGTCCATACCTATTGTTTTATGTGCCCAGTCCTCACCCCAGCTGTCCCTACTATAGTCGTCAGTCTTCCCCTGCCCTTGCTGTAGCCATGCTGACAACCTCCTCCTTTCAAGTCGCAGCTCAACTGTCAGGTGCCTCATGTATCTTGTTTTTTTGCCTCTCCATCTCAACCTTTTACCTTTCTGCAGCTTCTCCACCACCTTCGACCAAAGCTCCAGTTGAGTTTTTGTGCTGTTTGTCTTTGTTATTCCTTATTTCGCCGTGTGTTTGTTGTAACTCCTATTTGCCTTCCTTAGTAAAGGTCGTGTTTCTCGTTATTGTTTGGTTAACTTTGGTGTCTGGGAGAGGGGGTTTTGGTGAGCCTTTAACAAAGGACTTTTTAGTGCGTAAGAAATTGTCCAACCACCAGGCCATAATATCATCCGCATTTTGTTGATGTGATTTGATTAAATTAAAAAAAACAATAAGTTTAGGTATTTTAGAGAGTTAAAGATAAATTCAGTGTAAATTGTTGATGCATTTGAAACTTATCATTCTGGTCATTTTGAATGTATTTAATAGTCTTTAAACAATATATTGATAATGTTATTCAAGAGAACAACATTAACCCTACCCAGCCTTGTGCCAGGCCACACTCTATGATTCCCTAACCCTATCCAATGATCTTCATTTTTGTAAAGACCAACCTCCCCTCAAACGAGCCTTTATGCAAGTTTCATTGTTGACCTAATCGTCAATCTCCACCTTCCTAATCTACACTTAAAAATCGGTCTTCACATCTTCTCGCCACAGCTTAAACAAGACAAAATCAATTTACTTGCCATGCCTTGCAACCTCAAGATGTGCAATATATTTTTTCAGAAAGATTTACATACACACTACTTAATTGTTATGTATTTCCCTTTCTAACATCTAAATTTTAATTTTACATACCTATCACCTCACATATGCATGAAAAAATGTATTTCATTTTTTTAGGTTAAAATAGTGATATTTTTTATGTAATATAATATTTAGGTAGTACACATGTAAAAATTACACTAAAAATAGTCTCTTAATTTTTTATTTTGTTATATATATTTTACACAATTTTAATTTGTATGACTTGCACGTACATGCAAACATAAACCCTTAAAAATCATTGTATAAATAAAATATTAAATGTACTATTAAATAAAATAAATAAACATCTATTTTTTAGCATTCTAATGCATTATTTTACTAACTCCATACCATCAATTATATTATGCCTGAATTTTTTTTTCAAAACCTATAATAAATTTTTAAATGCTTAACAATTGATTTAAAAATCATTTTATTTGAAAAAAAAAATTTATTATTAGAACTAGCATTATTTTTCATAATAATAATAATAATAATATTTTTACATATCAACTATCTAAACCATTAAATATAATATTTTCACTACTCAAAACTTTACTAAAAAAAAATTATGAATTTGTTTAGGAATGTGATTGTTATGAAAAAAAAATTAAAATATTATATTTATATTTTTGAGTGATTAAAATATCATATTTACTATTTGAGAGAGGTGCATAAAAACCTCTTTATATTGAACCAAACAAGTCCAGGACTATAAATTCAAGTCATCTAAGGACATAAAAGAGTGTACAGAACATAAGCATTAAAAATATAAATCCAAATAATGTGAACATTATAAAGAAACCAAAAGAATAATTAATATTACATTCTAATCATTATTAAAAAGATGTAAAACTTAATTAACAAGCTAACAAGCAGCACTTAAAAAAAAATTATTTACAAACATAAAAGCTAAACAACTTTTACATACAGGTCACCTTATGCAGACAAGAAAAAGGTGTATTTACCTTTTAAAAGTTAAATGCGATATTTTTTATGTGTATAAAAGATTTGATTTCGGTAATATAAATATAGAAAGTAAAACTTTAATGTTAAATATGTAAATATATAATCTAATATGGGCAGTATATACGTTAAATAAAGTTCGACAAGCATTATTTTTACTAGATTTTATAAACAAAAACTCTGGTGGAAGAAACTGTGCAAGTATAACCACGGCAACAGGATACAAAAAAAAAAATATTACGTCTGGAGTCCGAACGTAACTTCCGGAGTCACGCAATGCACAACCCTAACCAATGGCGAATGAAAAGGCGCGCAACAGAATTTTGAAGGAGTATTTTTATGATTTTCTTTTTGAAGCAATGGGTTGATTCGAGCCGGATCCTATGACAAAAAAGCATTTTCGAGCGCCTAAACCAAATTCGGGTCGGGTCAAGCATTAAAAAATGTGTTTTTTATTTGGTGAGATCACAGTTTACATGCGACAATATTTAATTGAAGTCCAGACTCAAAGCTATGTGCGAACTCCGGATGCAATATTTTTTTCCGAGAGAAAATAGTCATTACATTACAACTTTGATAATAAAATAATAGAAAAGGTGCTTGAAAGCTTGTCATTTGCCCAAATTAAAAAAAAAATACAGATTGAATGCCCCTTGCTTATCATTAGTCCAATATAAAATACAACAATATAAAAACAAATTTCCAGCATTTAAAAGCTCCAATAGAATTTAGGCCTCCTGAAAGGAAATTTTTGTGTATGATGATATCTGAAGCACTAGCTTTCAGCAAGAAGAGACTTCAAATTTTCACGAAATTTTGGAACAACATCAGCATTTATGACCATGACTAACCCCATTGCTCTATATTTCTTCAACTGCAACAAACGGCAAAACTGAAATTATTATCATTTTCAAGTACAGAAAACGTCTAAAAGGACCATTTCAGTCCTTAACAGAGAGAATCATCAAAGTATGGGTCCTATTTGGTGCTTTAAAATAGAAAAAATTTACTCATTTGGTTGAATGTGAAAAAATTTTGTACAGAATTAGTTATGTATTTCATTCAATCATTTGCGCTGAATTTATACAGAGCCACTAGTAGTAAATTTTAGGGAATAGAAACTACCAATAGAATTTAGGAAGATTTATTTACATACCACTCAACTTGCATATCTAACACCAAAACTTCAATTTTTACACACAAACACTTACCCATGCATGAAAAAGGAGTATTTCACTTCAAAATTTTTGGGCGGTATAAATATAAAAAGCAAAATTTAGGTATTAGATATGTAAATACATAAGAATTGGGTGGTATGTAAGTAAATACCCCTAGAGTTTAATTATAATAGGATAGCCCAACGACTAGTAAGGTGACAACAATGATGACATGCCTTAGTGGGGAGGTCCTTTACCAAAAGGAGAGGGAATAGATGGCAAGTTTGGTGGTAGCAAGATAAGTGCGAAGCAATTGATGGGGGCTGGCTATCAGGGGTAGAGAGCGAGCTAGGCGGACGGTGGAGGTTGGAATGTAGAGCATGATTGATGGAAGGCATTGAGAAATGCTTAAATGTAATTTCAAGATTGATTTCAACATGCCCTCTCAAACAAATGAATTGATGTTATTCATTCCAAGCTTGGCTAACAATCTTTTAAGACTGTCCTTTACAATCCTTTAGGGATAATGTCTGCAAATTGCTCAGATGTGGTAATGAATACAATAAAAATTTGATTACTATCTAGCTCTTCTTTTATAAAATATTTACCAATTTCAACATGCACAGAAAGATCATGTTACATGGGGTTATGTACGATATTGATGACGGGATTTTTAACATGATCCCTAATAAAACCACTTTCCATTAAATGTTTAAACTTTCCAAAATGATTTTCAGCCATAAATTTTTTCATACTTCAAATATCATAGATCAACATATGACTTATACGCTAGATTTTACTACGATGTTTTATTTTTTTGCTTCTCCATATTAATAAGTTGCCCACTAATAATGTCCAATATATTTAAATTAACCTCTCATCAACCATAGATATTGTATAATCAGCATCTAGGTACGATTCAAGTGTTAGACACTCCCTCTTTTTTAAAAAAATTCTTTCACCCATGATTACATTAAGATATTATAAAATTTATTGCATGGTCATGTTACACGGGGTGTGGTAAGTCAATTTATGCAAAGTAAAAGGTGGTTCTAGTGTAAACTGGATTAGTGAAGGAGAAAATAGTTCTAAAATAGAATTATTGTATAGGATGAGGAAAAAGAAAGGGCCATTAAAAAATATATATATTAATTTGTAGATGGTATTTCCTTATTGGAGTTAAGTAGAATCAGTTGTGACCACTCGAAATAATTCTATTCACATAGGCTTAGGCATTCTAGGTCGAACCAAATGGACTGATGCTAATAGACTGACAAATGAATCTTATGAAAACTCAATCATAAATAATATTCAATCCCCTTAAGATGCATGGTCATTTAACAGATGATATATTAGATCACCCAGTCTCATGTTAATTGCTTACACTGGTCAATCAACATGTAAGTGATTAGAAATTAACTTAAGTATTCCTATTTTCTACAATCATTTGAAAATAATTGTTTTACACAACCCATGAAATTTAACAATTTGTTAAAATAATGTTTATAATATGTGAGAAGCATAAAATTTTTAAAATAGTGTATAAACAAAGTTAAATTGAAAAAAAAAAAAAAAACTTATTTACATCTATAGAAGTCATTTTCTCAATGATCACAATAAACCTAAAATAGAAGTCATATTAACATCTTCACAGGGTTCACATGGTTCATATGAAATTGGTTAGAGCATACAACCAATTGTATCATTAGCAGGCTAACATGTCCAAAATTATTGAACAATAGGCGCCACACCCTTTCTTAAAAAAGTTACAGGTACACAACTAATAGTTCTAACACTGGAAAGCCTCCCAAATATGAAAATCTTAACTAAGTATCCATCTTTAAGCATGCAATCTTTATTTTTCGTAAAACATATATAGATTATTACTTAAGTATTGATAAATCTCTCAAAATTCCTTTAAGCAGTCTTTTATATGATCAAAACTAATCATATTAACATGTATTATATATAGAATGACAAAAAATCTACTTAAAAGTATCAAGTTTATCCTTTATTTTAGTTTAATTTTTACATGCAAAAGAATATTCATGCAAAAACTCAACCCATACTATGTTTGTCACAACCTTTTGGAAATTAAAAATATCAATGCTCAAAGATTGTCATTGTATTATCATACAAGTCCTTCAGGTAGCCAATAATACATAATAACAAAGCTCTTGCATAATTTCATAGAATTCCCAATCATGGGTTGGATATTTCTGTTTAATTTTATTTAATTTTTCACAAAAGAATGCAATAGATTGTCCTTCAGACTTAACACCCCTCCAATATTGACACCAACCAAATCACAAAAAATTTCAAATGCCTTGGGTGAAATCATTTCAAGTGCAAAAATGATAGGATGCCTACGTGGTCTCAACAAAAGCATAATTAACAAATTTAATCCATAAAAATTCCCCGTTCTTTAAATAATTAGTAATCAACACAAAAACAAAGCTAAACATTTTAATGAACTATCTATTAAAAGTAGCAGAACCATATGAATATTATGCATATAAGTATATTTTGATAATTTTTAATTGCTTTAAACTTATCAAAATCAACATACAAGCGATATCCAAATTCCAAACACATCAAATCCTAAGAAAATCATAAATGGAGTCACAATACAGCATTTCTTCATATTCAAAAAGATATTTTATGCTTGGCAAATCTCAAATGTTCTCCTAAGATTGATCTTATCTTTTCTTGTTATAAAATGAAGTATCAACAAAATAAATAACAAGAAATTTTAAAATTAAGGTTACAAGATATGATTCATTTTCTTCATACAAGTGCTAGGTGCATTAGATAGTCTAGAAGGCATACCAATCATTCCTATAATCCATCATTTACCTAAAACTTGACAATATTCACTTCTCAAATCAATTTTAGGAAAAAAATACAATATTATGCATCACATATATCATATCATCCAAATGAGTTATAGAATAAAATTATATTTAATGCTAATTATGTTAATGGCACTATTAATCACATATATATGCCAAATCTCATCTTTTTTTAAATACAAGGACTTATGCATTCCCTTATAAATCTCCAAATAATTTTTTGACATGCTTATTAAGTTTATTGTATTTTTTGGGTTCATCCTACAATGAAGCAAGTTAGGAAAAGATGATCCATGAACTAAATCAAGTATATAGTATATCCCACAATAATGATAATTCATTAGAAAGCTCATCGAGATATCTTTATAATCAACAAAAAATTGATTAACACCAACAGAAAAAACCACAACATCAAGCAGTACATTACTTGGCTCGGGAGCTACAAAGGCATAGATCATACACTCCAACCTACTCTAGTTCTCAAATGCATGTCTACTAAGAATGTGCAAAAACATTTTTTGAAAGCAGTAGATTCTTTTGTAGACTTAAAATTACATTACACTTTTTAGAATTCAAAATAACTCGTATCAGTTTTTAAACATATGGATCAAAACTCATAAAATTGACATGTTAATTAAAAAACCAAGGTCTACCCAAAATAGCATGAGCAACAAGCATAATAAGTATATAACACCAGATTTTATCAATATAGATAGCTAATTGAATAAAACCTAAACACCACTAAACATAGAAATATTAGTTTTATCTACCCATGCCTACTTCCATGTTTGATGATATCGTCCAAATTTCAAATTCAAGTGGTCCAAAATAGACTCATATATGACATTAATGCAACTCCAACAATCAATTAAAAGCTTGCAAAATTTCTCCTGATATTTGAAATTGGTTTGAAAATTAGTAATTTTCCAATCGAACTCAAATTTCCTAAATCTAAATTGGTATCCGATGTAGCAACACTGTGAAGCACGAGTTAAATAGCAAGTATATGTGACGTTCAAGTAATATACAGATTTGAGGAGCTACAAGCTATTGCGGCTATCAAATCTCTTATGCAACCTTGGATGCTTGAGGCTAAAGGGCTTATCATTGAAGGTGAAAGTGCTAGCATCATTAACTACATGAGGAACTTGCATAACCAAGAGACGTAGAAGGATAACACGAAGTTGTGTGATACTTTTGACTTTCTTTTTTCTTTTAGACAGTATGTTTTCCATTTTGTTCCAGGGAGCTCAATCGGGCTCTTATTTTGTGCCCAAACGGCTATTACACGGCCCCCTTTTTTTTTTTTTTTTTGTCCCTGAATCATCAAAGCTTTTTGACATTCTCATGATGATAGGGGCCTCTTCTTTTGCCTAGGTCTTTTGACCTACTTTTGTAAATTTTGTACTTTTCTCCTTTGTTTAATACAATATGCACATTTGAAGGAGTTGCATCCGTGTATCGATCCAACAGGGAACTTATTAAGTTCCAACGGGTAAATTTTTAGTTCACTAATCCTAAGTTTACTTTGAAGTGTCTAAAGTTTTTAAAATTTCTAAATCCTAATTTTGCAAATGAAAATCCATGTTTTCGAGTTTTTTTCTCTTTTTTTTTTAATCTGAAAGCATGCTTCTATGAATTGGATCATGTGAATCCTCAATATTCTTCCCATGAATTCCCTCTACCTAATGTTGACAATCAGGGACAATTACCCCACTTTATTCCTAAATATAAGATGCGTTAGAGTCTCATATTACGATAAAGTTTACTTAAACATGCAAAGACTCCCAGGAATCCTCTAGCCTCCTATCAGATTGCAATATCCTAATGACAAGAATCTTATTTCAATAAGTGACAGAGCATTAACATACTTATTCTTCTAGTAAATAGTCATAAATTTTAGATCACAAGAGTTTTTAAATTTTCAAGCGGCAGATTAGAAAGTTGGGTTTGAAGCATTAACACACCAACGTGAAATAAATCATAAAAAATTCGTAAAGAAATCTCGTGGATTGCGCAAGATTCGTCACACTACCAGATCACAGTAGCAAAAAACACTTAGTTCCTAAATATATTTGAAGAAAAAAAAACCATTAAAAGTCTAAGTAAGAGTTTATACAAACAAAATACAAAATCAAACAAGAAATAATTGAGATTTAATAATTAACTCCTCATTTTACATGTCAATATTCGCCTTGCTAGTTGCAAGAAAAGAAATTCCTAGTATACTTGAGATCTCAGCATCTTCCTTATATATATAAAACAATAAAATTCACTAAGACATTTTTTATAACCCTTCTAGGAAAAGTCAAGGAATAATCAGCTAACTGCATGGTCATAGTGGTATGTTGAAGCTTTCCTATTCCTAGTCTCTAAAATATTGAAAAAGACATGAGGTTGATTCAAGCTCTTAAGTTACATAAATTTTTTTTAGAAAATCTATCCCCATAAAGCAAGAAATGTTAAAGCTATCAACTTTTGAGGGAGTTTCTTTTAAATTATAGGACTACACTCTTCATTTAATGCCACAGTTTCAAAATTTGAGAATTTATATTTCTATTTTATATATTATTTCATAAATTTCATGTAACTGGACATTTGTTCAAAATCATTTGTAAATAGAATGGTAATAGTGGGCTTTTGGAATATTTCCAATTATCTAGAAAATTGTTGGTACACTTTTTGTCCAATTAATCTCCGAGAAAAATGTGGTGCTCAAGTCCCTTCCTCAAAGGTAAATGCATTTTTCTCAAGTTTTGTGAAAATTTTTCAAATGATTTCTCAAACTAGGACTCTTCTACTCTAGATTCTTCCCTTTCTACCTCCTCTAACTCCTTTCTATTTCTAAGTTTAATGGTTTTACACTGCTCACATCTTAGATGAATCCACATCTTAGTTCTTTGGATTCATCTGTCTTGGTAACACTCAATTACTTAGTTAATTGCCCTAATTGTGTTTCAATATTTCTTATGATTGCAGCATGACTCCATATTTGATTTCCTATTTGTAACACTAAATATTCTCAAATTTTCTTTTTCTTTCTTTAAATTGAGAATTTGACATGAATCCAGAAAGATCTAGGTCGAAATTACTATCTTAATTGCTCCAGTTACCTAGGTTGTTTTGTTGGTTGCTAATCCATTGATCGTTTCCTATCCTTTGATTATTATTTCAATTAAAATTAGGATAATTTTTCTAACCAATGTTGTAGGTGTTAGAATAAAGATTATCGGGTATGTTATTGATATCATCCTTGAACATCACATGAGTACTACTAGAATCCACTAACTGTACATAAACATTTTCTTCTATTGCTAGTAATCCTGGTGCTGAATATAAGCCTAGATTATATAGATTCCTCGAAATAACTGCTACTTGGGAAGTCTGAATTACTAATATATCAGTATCATGAACACTAACTACTTTCAGAGTTGACTCTCTTGGAGGGTCATTAAAAATTATTTGTAGTCATCTGTTTTATAAGTGTATAGGCCTCCTCAAATAGTTTGGACATTAACGACCCCCCAATTGCAGCTTCTATTACAGATCTTAAAGATCTGACAAGCTCATTATAGAAGGTTTGTATGATTGGCCAATCAGGTAAGGCATGGCACGTGCATTTCCTAAGCATTTCCTTAGATCTTTCCCAAGTTTTAAATATGAATTTACCATCTAACTGGGTAAAGAATGTGATGTCATTTTTAAGCTTAGTTGTTTTGGATGGAGTAAATACTTAGCTACAAATTTTTGGATGGAGAAAATACCGGAGATAGATTTCCAAGTGCTCCATCTTCTCATGCCTATGACAGGCATCTCGACACCCAAAATTGGTGTAGGGACACCTGAAGTTTTGGCTTTAGGCGCCCAGGACTGGCGCAGGAGTGTTGGTCCAGAACTTAGTCACTCTGTTTTAACTTCTTGCTCCCCATATTATCTTTATCACCCATCAATATAAAACATAAAAATAACATAAATAAAAATAAAAAGCAAATACAATATGCAAAATTGATACACATCAGTATCATAGCTAAACCTAAAGTATGATAACTCCACTTACATTTTATTCCTTAAAACTCACATATATAATTTCTCACCATTTTTCTTTAGTATCATCAACTTGAAACAAGATCCTATTATCTTCTTCTTTCCTTCCTTAATTCTAATTCTATTGCATAAATAATGAAAAACAATAGCTTTTTCTTGCCCAATACAATTTTTCATTCCTCTTTTATCTCAAAATTTATAACTGTGTATGCGGGAGTAATTTACTATCATTGTATGTCTTGTTGTAAATACATAGAAATCTTTTAGTATGTCATGGCACTTTAATATTCTATGTTTAACCTTATGAATATTATAAAAAAAATAATTTTAATACACACGAACACTTTAAGCTTTGAAGATTCATCCTCACTTTGTTTGGGCGTCAAGCAACTTCATTTAGAGAAACTCACAATACACCTCTGACTGACAATATGTGTATCCAATGTTTGTCAAATTCAAACAGCCAACTAAACCAAATTAAAGCAGGCAATCGTGCAGTTAGCAGACAATACAGTATAGTAGCTTTATTAATGTAACATGGAACTAGTGTGTACAAAATAAGCTAACGAGGAAACCATATCAAGAAGAGATAAATGAAATGTCAACTATGCCACATATCAACATTCAGGTGAACAGTCCGAAAAGCTATTCTCAGAATAACATCGACATACTCAAAATTTCATGCAAGAAACGAAGATTGGTTTCATGACCGCATTAAGCCCACCAAATAGCAGGAGAAACAGCACAGAAATGGTGAAATGACTAAAAGGTAAACTGCAATATAAACGTACCTCAGGTGGAACAAACGGTGAAGAATGAAGACGAAAGGTAAAAGAAAACGAACTCAGCTGAAATGAGAAAAGTTTACTGATGAGTATATAAATGAGTGGCAAGAGATGTTATAAGAAATATAATTCATATACCTCATGGAAAACTTCATCTTCCACCTTTAGGTAGATTATTGGATCTTCAGAATTATTCCTTTCATTTGCATTGCGTTGGTTAGTATGTTTATTCTACAATTATAAATGATAGTAGCGTTAGCATAAAAGAGAGACTAGGCTTTTACAAAAAAAAAAGGACAGTAAGCTTTACATAAATACCACTCAATTCTTATGTATTTACATATTTAACACCTAAACTTTAATTTTTACATACATGTCACCTTCCATATGCATGAAAAGATGTATTTCATTTTTTTTTTAAGTTAAAATAATGGTTTTTTTTTTATGTGATAGTGGATGAAATGTAAGTACCTCATAGATTCTAGTAACCAGCAAGTAGAACTTGAAGCAGAATGAGTCTCTAAGTTCCTTCGTCGGCTTCAAAAAAATATATGAGGCAATAGTCATTAAACCAGTTATCAAAGAAAAATTGGCACCAAAATATAAGGAACGGAGCAAGATAGAATATCACCATCCAACCTCATCTTCTATTGCCCAAGAAACCTCGTCAAAGAGGGCATCATAAAGCGGGGGCACCAGCTGGTGCGGGCAGTTCACAAACCTCTGAGAAACTAAAAGACCAACATCATCTGCCTGCTGCTCTAGCAGCACTTTCAGCTTCCTTTTCACGCTCTCATCACCACAAACACCGAAGATAAACTCCTTCAGCTCCCTCATGCATTGATGCTCCTGAAGAAGAATTTATTTTCAGAATACACTAGAAACATAAAGAATAGAATCTGTGTCTCAGTAAAAAGACAGCTTTGTTCATACACCATATCGCCCAAAATTAAGGGCACTAATGACAGCATACAAATCTTCTTCGCCACCTTCTTCTTCAACTTCATCATTTCCATCCAGTTTCACAACAGTCCCGACAGTTGTCTGCCCAAGAATCAGATCAACGAAGCCACTGAGATCCCACACTTTTTCATCAAGGTAATTTTGGAGCAGAAGCTTCACACCATGGAAATCCCCAGGCTTGGGGTCAAAGAAACCGAAATCCGCTTCAACGATTGTTCCCTTTTTACCGAAAATGAGTGGCATAAAAATGAAGCAAATGAAAAATCCACAGAAGCAACAAAAAAACGCAGTATGTCTCTTTAAAGCTCACTTCTTCCAGATGTTCCTCTTTATCGTCATCGTCCAACGAAACGGATGACTGCACCGGTTTGATTTTCGCTGGCCGTTTGAGATCTGCACGTCCGCTCTGTGCTGCAAAGTAGAATGAATCAAAGAAGAATCTTAAGAATATAAACTATAGACAGATGGAATTAAGAAAACATACCTGCCGCTTTAGCTCTGCCTCCGGAGGCCATGTGAGTAAAATAGAGAGCGCGAGAGAAGGAAGAAAAAAAAGGGCGGCTGGGAAGGCGGCAGTGCTTAGCTGATCGCCGGAGCCGTACCATCGCCGTTAATGGCGGGGGCGCGCCGTTAATTGCCTGGCGGGAGTCGGGGTATTTTAAATAATAAAGCAGTTTTGCCTTCCTCCACCAGTTTAACCAATATTTATACAGGATTTGTGCTAAATCCTACCAAAGGGCACAAAACGCATTCGTAAATCTTACAGGTTCTTAAGGGCCTTTATTGTAAGAGATTTAGAACAGGATTTAAGCAGGACTTCTGGACAAAATAAAACCGCAGATTTCATAAATCCGGATTTCAAGGATTTCGGATTTCAAGGATTTCGCGCGAAAAGGAAGATGTGAAGTTACCTTTCGGTAGGAACAGAGCGGAAAGAGGACAAAGATAGGAATTTCGGGTCCCTGTACACCGCGATACCGTCGTTGCCTTCCCAGTTATCTCTAATCGCATGAACCTCATGAGAGTTTGGTCACGAAGGAGACAGCTTTGGGCTGTACCAGGAAGCCGAGGGAGAGGGAGAGGGAGGGGGAGGGGGCTAGGGTTTAGGAAGGGGGAAAGGGTTTCCGGCCAAGACGAGGGGAAAAAATTGCGCATGGAGTGTACACGATTACAATCTGGTTAGAACCTAACTCACTCATAATTTGTACACTCCTATTTCATCTAATTGTAGGATATAGAAGTTACAATATGAGCGTCACGTGTACTAAGTAAGTTACATGGAGAAGTCTGAAAGAGGTTCAGTAACTCGATATGCTGAACTCTACACATAGTGTCATTCCGTTCATGCAGCTTCCTGCGTACGATTTATGTACGTAATTTTTTTCCCAAGAAAGAGAGAGGGAAAGAGGAGATGATTTCATTTTATTTTTTATTTAAGTTAATTCTATTATTTAATTGAGTAAATATTAATAAATTATTAAGTTAATAATAATTAAATATTTTAGATATATTTAATGAGTGTTATGTATATAAATCTTCCAAGATAAAATTGTTTTACCCCCTCTATGGCTATAAATGAACAAATGCATTTGGTTATGGTTTGTTAGTAAATAAATAAGTTCAAAAAATTTTTGACTCGCATTTTAAAACTCACAAATGAACTCTGATATGATAACAAGAAATTTTCATTATCTAGCATGAATCTCGAGGCATAATATGGATATCGAGACGACATTTTGAGCAAGAAAGTTCAAATTTTGATAAACAGTCATCCAGAGCTCTGATTTCAATAAAATTTTAGTCAAATTGACCGGCTCGATGAGAGAAACCTAATGACATCAAAGTTAGACAAATTCGAGTTAACTCAAGACATAATCAAGTCATTTAATTGCTTTTGGAAGATTCTCGGACACATTTGAAAGATCAAACAGATGTTGAATCTGACTGGTTTATAGTCAAATCGAGCGTCTCTAAAAAAAGAATCTAACGAGCCCAAGATCGCTCAATTCAGATATCGTTAAGTCACTCAAATGTGCATGAAATCATGTACTGATAAAAGAAAGCTCTCCGGACTGTTCGATCAAAATGTTTCATATTCCTGCATTAATTGCACCTAGAACACTATAAATAGAGTCTCACCCCTCACATGAGGAGGGGACCTTGAAGCTTCAAAGAGAACCGGAAGCTCTGAGAATGAGCTGAAGTCCATTTTGACTGTCGCCAACCATCGCCGATCGTCGTCGACCACCGCCGGCCACCGTCGACACTCATTGATCGCCGTTGGCCACTGTCAACCGCCACTAACCATACGATCACCGTCGGTCACCGCCGACCGTTGTCGACACCCGTCAATCACCGTCGCCTACCGCCGACCTCCTTTGGCCACTGTCGCCTGCCGCTAACCATGTCGACGCCCACTGGTCACTGTCAGCCACTATCAACCGTCATTGTCGATCACCACCAACCAGACGCCATTAGTCGACTCTTTAACTTGGAAAATACCGTTACCCTTTCTCGTTCGTGGGATAAGGGGTCTTTTAATCATCTGCTAATAGTGAATTTTTACAACTAGACCAGACCCCTTGGTTTTTATCTTTACGGGTTTTCCACGTAAAAACCTCTAATGTCACTAATGGTTATTTTCTTTCATCTGAGTGTGTGTTGAGTTCTCGTGCAATGCTAAGACGATAATCCATTACTCTATCGCTACAAATTTTCTAGCACGCATCAGTTTAGCGTCGTCTGTGGGAAACGAAATCTAATTAAAATAGTTATAATAATTAAAATATAAATAAAAAAATTATGAAATTGGTTTTGAGAGCTCCTATTAACCAGAGGAACTTAAGAAAAAATATAATTAAAATTACAAAAAATATTTCACTTTTAAGCCTACTTTAATATTTAATAAATTAAAAATAAATAAAATAATAATAAAAGTTACAAAAATATTAAAACTCACTAAATTGTCACATTTGGTCTCCTGATCCTTTGGGAACCATTAAAATAATTTTCCTAATTTTCTAAGTAAAGATATCAATTTTTAAAGGCTTAAAAATAATTTTTAAAGGCTAAAAATGGATTTTCTCTAATTTTTCACTAAAAATAATTTTAATAATTAAAATATAATTCATAAAAATATGAAAATTATTTCTCTGGGTCCCCTAGACACGGGAAGATTTAATAAAAATATAAAACTTAATTTTTCAATTAAATAATATTATATATTAAATTAATACTCCAGAAATTAAAATAATTATAATGATTAAACTAAAATTCAAAAAATAATAAAAATTAGTCCAAGTGGTCCACTAGTCTAGGTGAATCTCGACTAATTTTCTTAAGGATAGAAGTTTTGTTTTGATTGAGTTATAGAATTATCTTTGAAAATCCCAATTTTTGCATGTAAATAATTATATAAATTAAATTAAATTCAGAAAAATCACATTTTCTCCTCTAATATTTTAATTGACCCATAAGTGTGGTGATATAAACATTTCAAAGTCATTTGAGTTGAATTTATTAAATTATGAAGTGATAAGGACTTAAAGGGCAAAATGGTAATTAAAGAATTTAAACCTTAATTAATATTTAGGCATAATCAAAGGGTAAATAGGCAATTAATGATCATAATCAACTTGTCTAGATGGTTGAAACACATAGGGCTAAGTGGTAGAAACCAACTTCACTTTTGTCTCATTAAGGGTATAATGATAATTTCCTTAATTATGGTAATTTGGAAGCTAATTAAATTAAATGATCATAAGGTGAGGGGTTTGATTTTGGAAGATAATGATTTACCAATTAGAACCTCTAGTCAATGGCTTCATAACAATTCAATGTTTTAATAAGGATCACATACATTACATAACTCAACATTTCCTAAAATTACAAGCTTACCCACTAAGTCTTAAGGGCTTAGTAGTGAATTAGGTTTAATGAAAATTTGATTTAAGAAGGTTTAGAAAAAATGAAACATAATCAACATTAAAAATTTTAAAAAAAGCTACAAGCCCAACTTTGAAAGTGAAATTGGTTAAATCTTTTAATTAAGTCAAATTGCCTCTGAGGGACTTCACTCACATAATTTATAAAGTAAAATATCAAACCCCACTTAAAGGGATAATGAAAATATCAATGTTCATTGAGCATAAGGGTATACATTGGATGAATTATTTGATAACATAATAAGATCAAATGAACTCGAGATAATTCGAGGGGTCGTGAAATGTTCAGGGTATTGCCTCGGACCCTTTCATAATCATTTGGACGTCTTGGAGGACAATTGGACTTACTATGTTTTGCCTAATAAAGTCATCCTCAACTAAGTCAATAGGAACCCACCAAGTTATGACATAAGATTCGGTATGTACACCTTAGCCCCTTTTTTCCTATCTTCTGGCATGCAATTTCAATTCTCGCAAAATTACATATGTTTATTGCAAATATTAAACTTTCAGCTGTAATACGAGAAGAAATGTCAGGTTCGCTTTTATTTTATTGCATAGCAATTTATTTCCATTTACTTTCTCATACTCTACTTTTGCTGCTTGTGAAATTGCATGTTAAACAATAAGATCACCCTACATGTCAAAAATAAAACTTTTAGGATAGCCACAAAACCAAAACTAAAAGTAAAATTAAAACAAAAGAAAGATAAAATTCACCGCCATAACAGTCAAAATATAAGACAACTCAAAATTTAATCACAAACAAAACAAAACCACAATTGCAATTAAATTAAAACGTCTCTATTGGATGATGGGGAATCCCTCGATGAAGCAAACTACGGCCGCTAACGGGATTTACCACTGTCTGAATGAAAGTGCTAAATTCATTTAGTTGAATTTGGTAAATTCATCTAGACTAAGTGAATCCAAAGAAAATAGTGGTGCCGGAATGAGGGAACCGTGGGATCCTAACCGGTGTTGCTATAATCAACTTAAATATTCTTCTAATAAGACACTAAGACACCTCAATTTAAACATTTATAAAACATGACATTTTTCTCTTCTCTTCAATTTGATACTTCTAAAATTAAACCTGCTACGACGAGGAGCTTGGAGCAAACATTATGGGCAGCACGACCATCTTCAACAGTAAAACTCCTTAGAAATTAACAACAAGCCATATGAGTCCGAGGTAGTTTTCCTAGTGCAAATATAAACCCTCACTTTATCTTTTAGGTCATTGCACCTCGTGCAATATAAACCCTAAACTCGTCTTAGAACTCCGAGGTTGTCATCTAATATGACATAAATCCTTCCATCTTCTAGACTATTCACATGATCAGTATCAAGTGAATGTAAGTCCTAATTAATTAAAATTGGCAAGATGAAACATCAAATAATTACCTCGAATTGAAGCAAAACCATAGGATAGTTGGAAAGTCAGCAAGATTCTTCTTGGATCCATGACTTCCCCTAGTTTTCATTCCTTTGGATCTCTATAATAACTGTTCTGAAACTTGAGCCACTTACCTATTGGAATTCCTACTACCACACACTCTTTTGGAAAATCCTACCTTTGGAAGTCATGAAAATATTATTTCCTAATCTAAATTGAGACTTTTCTTAGGTGACTTCACTTATCTAGAATGTAATTAACTAGAGGCTTGCCCTTATAGGAAACTTAAACTCCATATTAATATAAACATTATCTAATTTTTTGTATTAGATAGGGAAATTTGTCAGTCAATATAAACGGTTCGCAGACCAAATGGATGTCATGGATTCTTTGGTTTATTTGATCAAGCCACACCGCTAAGCAATGTATTTATTCTTCGGGATAAATACATGACTTGTGGTGTAGTGCTTGATTATTTAAATTATTGCATATATGAGATCAGTTTGATTTTAAATTTTAAAAATTAAAATGATATTTTCTAAATTCTATATATATATATATATTATATTAAAACCTAAGCACATTCCGACGACCGACAAATTCCTAACCTCAATCAAAGTGATTAACAAGTAGACTTTTATAGAATTTCATCAAAAATTCTTCAATTTTTCAAACATGTAGAGTTTACTTAGTAGTCAAAAGTAGTAGTGTCATGAGAAAAGTATATGTATTTTTTTTGGTTAAATGTAAGTATTTTTGCAAATTAAATAGTCTATGAGTTATTTACCTCAGCCGGGCTAGAACTGTCAACAACCTAAGAAAGCTAAGAGGAACTTCTCACCAAGGGTTGATGAATAGTATCACCCATCCTGCCCTCCCCTTTTCGTAGGTCATCAAGGTAAGAGACACTATTCTCATATCACACTCAGCATACATGAGCATTCTTATCTTCGCCCTTAAACCCCGAACCGTCCATCTTATAACTCTGTCTGATGATTCACCTATCTCTATCATATATGCGCTTATATTAGAATATAATCACATAAACTAAGTCATCAAGTAATGAAAAGAAAAGAGAACAAAATAAAGAAAAGAGAAGAGACCGACCGATAAAAAATTTCACATTTTCAAAAAAATAATCATGCTCCAAAAGCTTCTAAACCTTCACAAATACAAACCATTGCAATTTCAAACTTAATCAAAAGAAACAATGTTTTAACCTTCCCCAAATGGTGATAGAATTAGCTTAAAAGTGGTGTGAAATCATATCATAAATCAACATTTAACCCATTTAAATTTGTGGACACATCGTTTCAAAAGATCGACATTTAAACCCTTCTAAATAGTAAGTAGAACAACACCCAAAATGTAATGTTTAAATCCACCAAACAATAAGTAAAACAACCCTCAAACATGACCCAAATAGTGGGAATATGGGTTAAATACAGCTCCCAAATAGCATCCAAACAGTGAGACTATTGGGTAAAGACCCAAACAGTGGGAATATTGGGTTAAAAAACAACACTCAAATAACCTTAAAACAACACCAAATACCAATAAAATAGCACCCAAATAGCCTTAAAACAGCACCCAAACAACATCCAACTTGTGGCAATATTGGGTAAAGAACAACACCCAAAAATCACCCACAATACCCAAATAGCCTTAAAACAACACCCAAACAGCATTAAAACCACCTAAACAACCTTAAAACAGCATCCAAATAGTATTAAAACAGCACCCAAACAGCCTTAATACATCACCCAAACTGCTTTGAAACAACATCCAAACAACATCAAAACAACACCAAAATAGCATTAAACACCCAAATAGTGCAAATATTAAGTCAAAAGCATCAGGAATACTGGGCTAAAACAGTAAGTGACGCAAGTCAAATTTATGTAATAGCTTCATTTTTGCTTAACATCGACATATATACATTTCAAATTCCATGCATCCAACTCATGTGACCTTTAAATTCGCATAAAACCGGCTTATATCATTTAAGAATTTCATAAAACCACTCGATACGAACTTCCAACTTGCATAAAACTAGCTCATGTAAATTTCAAGCTTGCATAAATTTCAGGTTTGTATAAAGCTAAGTTTCTTTCTCGTTCTGTTAGATATCATAAATGAAAGCACAGGCTACCACAAAGTTTGGCATACAATGCAAACTTATGTGTTAGGTATGTGAATATATAGACAACGAATAGGCATAGATGTGAAGGAATATAAAGTTTATAAATTAGAGATGAATATCAATTTGTTACCATGATTACAACGCTTTGAATCGACACTATACAAGATTTCAGGTTTCTAAAATAAACAAGAACCTTCATATATATATATATATATATATATATATATATATATATATATATATATATATATATATATATATATATATATATATATATATATATATATATATATATATACTTTCATGCACATCAGCTAATTCTTTATGTATTCACATACCTAACACAAGAGTTTAACATTTACCTTACACATGCATAAAAAAAGATGCATTTCACATCGTAAATGTTAAATTGTCGTACAACCAAAAAGTTCCTCTCAATAACAGAGGCTAGGCTTCGGATTTGGATGAAGAATGATTTTTTCTTCTTACCTAATCCACTAGATGAATGACTCACTCCAAATGTCCTGGTCAATTCCATGACGAATTGCTACTTCCAATCTTTTTTTTTATTATTATTTTCAAGGCTAACCAAGTGAAACATCCTGGTCGACCCAGAAACCACAAAACCTTTATTGTCCACTCGGAAGGAATACATGTAAGAGAATAACTCCCACGGTCATGAAATCTCCATCAGACAGCAATAGACCACATAGGTCATGACGATCGTGATGGAGTTGGGTTTTATCTGAGCTGGGAATACTCCGTAGTGGTTTAAGACCAACCAAAGCTTGGTACACAAGCCAGTCGCAACTCTAGGAGGAACTGATTCTTATATAAAACCAACTCATTGCATAAAGGTTAGAAATCTGAACGTTATGACAAACTACCTTTATATTGTTATCGTCAAATGCATACACATTGTGAATCACCGCAAAATTAGTTGGACCAACAGTTGAGTCCCCTTTCATTGTAAATGAGTCGAAGCACTTCAGGGAATATTTGTTCGTCATACTCTAAGAACCAAACTAAACTCTTGGAGAAACAAGATAACAATACCGACAGAAGGATAGGGGAATAGTCAAATGCACTAAAATTTCCCTGGCAACCCATTATATAGGGTGCCAACAAGATTTCGAGTGCCAGAACGACACCTCGGTTCCAAAAAAAATCAAATCGACTTAAGTTCCAAGAAAGAGGTCAACAATTTAACTTTAATTCACTAAAAAAAAAAACTTTGTTTTATTCAAATACAAAATATTTTACAAGCAAGTTGTTAGTCGCTTCGGGAGAGACAAGTCCCTATCGAACCAACTTCTGATACAAAACATGATCATCAAACCTAAATCTGTCCACACTGTTAGCTTGGGCTTGGACTTGGATGAAGGTAGAAGTCGTCTAAAGGTCGATCATCTCTGCCTTTAGAGCTGCCAAATCCACCGAGTGTTCCATCCTTAGGGTTGCCAGCTTTGCCTCTTGCTCCTTCACGCAACTTCTACTGGTGAACCACTTAGCCTTGTTGTGGGTGCTCCCTCAGGGACAGTCGGAGGACCCATAGTCACTCCACCCTACAACCAAATCGAGGTTCGTCCAACTGCCTCGAGGACAGAAGCTTAAACGATACCTATCATTGGAGAATCAACACCCATTAACATTTCACATATGGGATTAAAAAAACATCAAAATAGCAAAAGAAGTTAATAAAAGGGACCATTTCTATATATCCAAGTATCAGTCTGATTTTGATCATCGGATGGAAGGGAAACTCTCACCAGGGCCAAATGCGACACCTACAAGCTCTCTCATGAACTCCAACCCAGGAGGCACAACTGACGTAGTTTTCATAGCGGATCTCAGTGGTGGATCGACAACCTGCCCTAATGGAACTCCAAGGGCCTCACTCTGATGCAACTTTTGGTGTGGGCTCCGCTCAGCCGAGGGACCACGAGCCATCGTCGGAGGTACTGTCGAAACTTCCTTGGGCGCCCATCCTTGCCCCTTTATGGTCTAAGAGTCAGCAATTTAGAGGATACAACCTCATCACTATCCACCATTTGCCTTTTCTTAAAAGCAAGTTGCTTCTTTCGCATTACCCCCTCTGGGCGGGCCTTTAATTTTGGCTTCCTAGTCATAGAGGGCTTCTTTGCACTCCCAAACCAACTCTTTCCAAAGGCTTCTCTTAGCACGCCTTTAGCAAGGGCATCTAACATAGACTTCGTACTGCTTGCTATTGCTACCACCCAGATTTGACTGATTGAACCAACACACTCACAAGAAATATGAATGATAATGAAATCCTCCGTGCCCTCTTTCTAGAAGGTCACAGACAAGAAAATTCAGAGATTTCTGCAATTAAAGCAGTGATTTTGATATAAATGAATCTAATTTTCTATTAAATTATTTTGTTCTTATCGTAGTATGACTTTTAAGAAGCACCAAAATATGGGGAATAAATATGTACACCCATAATGTGTCAGCACAAATCTCAAAGGAATCTTATGGCCCTAAGAGACGATCAAAGATGCTCACTAGAAGTCAACGACCACATCAACATGAATCCATGAAATCCGCTACCTAACCAATGATACTCCAAGAAAGTGTACGGAACCTGTTGAACAAGCCTTTCAGGAAAGGACCAAGGAACCTCCTCCAAGACAAAACCATCGAGCCCCTCGACAACACTACTGATCATCTCGAAGAAAAACCTCAAAAGCTCTCCATAAATGCTAGCACCTAATACCACACCCACACCACTCACATGCAATTTTCCTATCGAAGATGCGAAGCTGCCTAATAGATTACGGTAAAGTACCCTCTAACCTATTGCCTTGCCTCATCTTATTAACAAGAGTTGTCCAAAGGAGATGATAATTGGCAATCAGATCAATAAATTGGCTGGCTAAAGGACCACATCTTGACTGACCTAAGCACCACAACTTGGCTGACCAAAGGACCATAGCTTGATCAAACAAAGGCCCCAAGCCGTGACCAAAGGTCCATGGTTGTACTGAACGAAGATCTATACTGTGGGTGACCAAAGAACTGCAGCATAGTCGATTAAAGATCCTCGAATCGACTGACCAAAAGCTCATAGTTCGATCGACTGAAAGCCCATAATCCGACCTTTTTTTATTTTATTTTATTCATGTACACTACAAGAATTTAGCTTAATAGCAATGGTCAAATACTGTTAGTAATAATGGATAAATCATAGATAATATATTTACTAACGGTTTAGAGCAAAAAAGATTATCGATAATAAAATTACCGATAGATTTAGCGACGGCTTACATTAACCGACGTGTATCCAATGTGTCATAACTGCCACTCTAGATCCAAAAACATGTAATACTTAACCGTAGCTTAATTATCGGTTACATAGGCGACCCAAGAATCAGTATAAGTGTTGCACTGTCGTCAGAAAAGTGTCGCAGTTCTGTCAATAAATTGTCACTCAACCGTTGGTTAACCGCGAGAATTTACTGATGGTTTTGTTCGTAGCAAAAGTGTGGTACTTTGTCCCGATGTCACTTGTTTGATAGACCATCGACATAACAAGGTGTCATACAACTATCAAAAAGCCATCGAAAACCTATAATATTAGAAAAAAATTTAAAGCCCTCTTTCAATACTATCTACACACATGTAATCGTAACAGTACAATTAAACACAACACGACACATTAAAAAACTAATTAACACATAAATCACATACAGAAATAAAATAAAAACAATTGAATTAAATCAACAAAATGTACAACTGCACAATAAAAATAACATTCGCTAATAATAAAATATTTAATACACAAACAAACAAGAAAACTAACCCCTTACTCATCCTCCTCATCCTTTTGTGTCCTCTCCTCATCAACATCATCCCCACCCTCATCCTACACTGGCTCCTTCCATTTCTATAGTTCACAACACTGCATCGCTTTGATCTCTGCTCTCATCTCCAATCTCAGAGAGGCTACCTGGGCAGCAACCTCAGCATCAACCTGGCGACGCATCTCCTCCTATGAAGTGAAAGTGGATGCATTGAATGTAAAGGTCGGACAGGCATGATAGGCTGGCGCCTAGAATCCCCCAACCCGTAGAACCTGCCTTTCTTCTTCCCGACGTCAGCCTCCTTTCAGAGGTCGTACTCAGAAGGATCGCGAGATGTGCCAGAACCATAGCTCGATTGCTGAAATCAGCTCTCCTTGATCCTTTGGAAGGCATCCTACAAAATATATGATTAATGAAAATGACGGAATAAATAAATTTTGATAGTTATTTAAATTTTATATTCATTAATCTTGTGAATTATCTGGGTCACCTACGATCTGTTTTCCACCCAGGACTGATCAAACTGCAGCTTATGGGTGCGCTCGTGCCATTCTGCAATAGTATGCTCCAGTCCTTTCTCTAGTGTCTGTCAGTGTAATAGAATAATTAAAATACAGTTAATGTAAAATAATATTTAATGTAAAAAAAAGTACTACCAGCCTTCTCTTGTACTCTGTATGTGGGAACACTCCACCGATGTGCTTCGAGGCTCCTATGCCTCTGCAGTCAGAGCGTCAATTCAGCTTTTCCCGCTCCATCTTTTTCTGATAATCAGGAGAGTCTCAGGTCCTGAGTAGTGCGAAAAACATATCATCACCCAGCCAAAAGGGGTGCTCACGTGTTCGACATATATCGCTGAACTGGTCGAATAGACGATCGGTTGCCTTGTGCTTGAAGTTTCTAAGGATGTGTGCGTCCTCCTCGGTGGGCCACGACCATTATTTCTATAAATTGAATTAGAAATTGTTAGATTCATAAAAATAAATATATAATTGTAATTATTGTGTCCAGGGTTAAATCTTAAACTCCCCAAATCACATATCTCGAACTGTTATCGGGGTATTTTAGAATAAGTACGGGTGGACATACTTGCTCTGAATTATATCTTTGATGGAATGGATGGCTTTTTTGGGGGGCCTAAATCTAAAAAAACATATGATTGATTCTTTATTAAATTAAAAAATTAGGCAGCAATGTCAATATTAAATTAAAACTTACGTGTTCCCCACTGTTTGGAGCTGATGATGTCTGCTCGTGCTGCTCGAACTAGACAGTGCATCAATAGCAGCTGATGTTAATGGTGTTGGTGGTGTCATGGTCGTATCTGGTTGCTATCGTGGTGTCATGGTCGTGACAACTAGTAGTGGTGTGTCATGGCCATGATTGGTGGCAATGGCGGTGTTATGGATGTTGAATGTTGTGATGTTGTGGCTGGTGGCGGTGGTGGTGCTAGTGTGGTAGCTGGGACTGAAGGTAGTGTCGGTGTGGTGATATCTGTACCACCACATCCACGCCTCGTCGGCCGATGAACCCCTCCCTCCAGAAAGTCATCTGCAAGAAGGAACGTAAATTTAATTAGTGCATTTACATACTACTAAAGATTAAATTACAATAATGCATAGTAAAATAAAAGAGCAACACTAAATTGCATGTAATCTACAGACTACTAAAACTAAAAAAATAAAGAGTGCATAGTAAACGAAAGAGAAACTACAAAGTGCAATCTGCAAACTACAGAAACTGAAAACACAAAAGTACAAAGTACAAACAAAATAACACTTACACATCTTCATTAACCTCGTCTAATGAGTCACTTGATGATGTGGTTAAAATTGTTAGTCGAATTTTTTTTCTTCTTTTGAAAATATATTTAATTTAATATGTACACATTTTGAAAATAATATTTTAATTTTGAAAGATGAGCCGAACATATCATTTATCTAATAGTTTAGATACTTAAGCACTTTACCAAGTGATATATCATTTCGAAAAATAAATGTATCACTTATTAGTAAGATTAACTATTATATTAAGAAATTTATGATTTTATTTTGGTCCACGGATTTATGACGGACAATTCTCCTATCTAATATAAGGGCTGAATAGGATTTAGATTATTTGTATTATTAATTCTTCTATAGAGGCAAGTCCTTATGGTTAATTACATTTTAAGTAATCGAAACCATCTAAGAAAACATTTAATTAAGATCAAGATTTCTCCTTCAAGAATTCAAAGTTTACTTTCCACAATTACTTGTGGGAAAGTCAAATGGAAATGACTCAAATAGGAATAATTATTTTTGAAACAAAAAAAAAAATTAAAAGTAGGAGATGTCGAAGATGCTGAGGAAACCTCAGTGACAGCTCAAACTAGTCTATGGTTTGGGATTACGTCTATGAAAGGGAAATTATTTGATGTTTCAATCCTGTAATTTATTAGAATTTTAGGACTCATATTTGCACGACATATGATTATGCAAACGACACAAGAAGATAGAAGGATGTATGTCATACTGAACTAACAACCTCGGAATTTTAAAAAGAGTTAGGGCTTAGATTGCACGAATACGGTTGTACAAATGCTTAAAGGATAATGTGGGGATTTATGTCGTGTTAAACGAACAACCTCGAAGTTCTAAAGTCTTATGTCATTTAAGACTATGAATTTGAGAATCATCATTCGCTTCATATTTCGGTCTTGATCGTCGTCTGAAGTTATCCTCCACTCACATGATCGCGTCGTTCCCTCGTATTGCTTCCCAGAAAGCTCGCGCAGAACTCCTTACTGGTATGGTTTTGGGTTTTAAGTAGTATGCTTGAATTGACAAAAATTGGTTGTTGTTGGGTCGTTGATTCTGTTGCAGGGTTTCCTCCTAAACATGTGGCCTACAGTCTTCTACCCTAGGGGTCTTTTACAGGTATAGTAAGTAACAAAATAATAATGTTGCATGTGCAAACAAACAAATATATATATAGTAAAGTGCAGTAAAAGAGAAAATGCAGTAAAAATAAAGTGTGATGTCGTTGCTAAAGTGTTAAAACTACAGGAAAAACACATATTACAAAAGATTAAACAAAAACAAAAAACATGAGCATATGTATATATAAAAAAAATTCAAGCAGCACATGTATGAAAGATCGGAGTTAGCTTTAAGAGTTCAAGCTAGGGGTGGGGTGGGCTCAAACTCAAGACCCGTGGCTCTGTTAATTCTCGAGGGACATCTGTATGCAATCATAAGCAAATTGTGTGCTTATAAAGTCCAACATTGGGTAGAAGCTACTAGCAGGATAATCGAAGAAGGGTAACTCTTAAGCCGATCAAGTTGACTAACGAGTAGACTCATAGGGGGTAACACCCAAAATCCTTAGTTTGTCAGGTATATAAGTTCAACATTCACTTAATAGTCAAAAAATATCAGTGCCACGAGAAGAGATTTTATTATATTGTATATGTATTTTGTAAAACATATGGTCCACGAGTTAATCATGTGGTTGAGCTAGAGCTACCAGCAGCTTAGGAAAGCACAGGCAGCTTCTTGCCAATTTTTGGCGAATAGTAGGGTCGATCCTGCACTCTTCTGAAGTCATCAGGCCAGGAGATACTATATTATTATACTATTTTTAGCACCAGAAGCGTTTCGCATCATCGCCCTTTATCTTCGTCACCCCTTGCTTATACACCAACTCGATGATCCATATAACACCGCGACAGTTTGAATATTTCCATATCAAATTTGAACAATTCCACAACTGATATTAAGGCGAACACGTAAAAAGGTTAGGTAGATTTGCATGCATGTTACGTAATCCCCATGTATTTACATATATAACTCCTAAACTTTGTTTGCTTTATTTTGTATATTCCCATAACTGAAAATAGAATAAACGTATGCAGATATACATACTACTCAATCCTTATGCATTTACATATCCTACACCTCAACTTTCACATTTAAATACACATGCCACCAAAAACTTGAATCCTTAGTGCTTCTAAAAAAACAATGCTTAAAGGTACCAAAAAATAGCACAACAACAATCAACAAATACATTAGGAGGACCAATTTTGAAGCCCAGTAGATAATATTGTTCATTAAATTTCAGGTCATGCATGAAAAGTCAAATTCTTCTGTTATAGTTCATACTTTTCTGCTACAAGTATTCGTCTTTTGACGACAATCAGCTCCTTAAGCATGCATAAATGAGATGATAAACTCTTGTTATAAAACAGTAGTAACTTATAAAGATATCTTTGCTACATAAGAAAACAAAAATTAGACAAGGACATATTAAAAATAAATGTAGCATGATATAACCTGTACCATAAGCACTTAACATCCCCTATTAACAATTTTTTTTATTTTTTTTATTTTTTTGCCTTTTAAGAATTTGAACATAAGAACAACTTTTTTGCCTCGTAAGAAGAACTTTCTCTAGCTCATCAGGTATATCTTCATCCATTTGGATTCTTGATTCTGGAGCCTCTCATCATGTCATCTGATCTTACATTATATGTATCCTTACATCCTGCATCATCTGTCTCGGTCATGACAGCTGATGGAACTCCTATGCCACTAGACGAGCCTTGGTCTATATGCACACCACATTTATCCATTTCAAATGTTTATTATATTCCAATCTTACTTTGAACACTAGTTTACGTTAGTCGATTGTGTGATTCTCGGTTTCGTCGGTTTACTTTCTTGGCACTCTTGTTATGTGCGGGATCCGCAATCCAGGAGTGATTAGGACGGCCCGTAGGCAAGGGGGACTTTATATTCTGGATGAGCTAAGAGTTCCAGATGTTGCAGCTTCCAGTGTTGACCTGTCATCATTTCGTTTGAGTTCGTCATCTACTAAATTTTATCTATGGCATTCTCGTCTTGGACATTTCTCCTCTTCTCGTCTAAAATACTTAGTTTCTACAGGAGTTTTGGGCGAGTTAAAAACTCATGACATTTCTGATATTTGTGATTATAAAGCTTGCTTCAAATTTTTGCTTTTACGCTTTTAAAAAGTGTTTCACTTTCTGTATGCACCTTTTAACTTGGTTCATTTGGATGTATGGGGTCCATCACCGGTTCTTATCGAAGGTGGATCGAGATATTATGTCTCATTCGTTGATGATTATACTTTCGTTATTGTTGGATTTATCTTATGAAAAATCGTTACGAATTTTTTGGTGTTTATCATATGTTTCGTACATTTATCGAAACTCAACATAATCGTTATTATTAAGTGTTTTCGATGTGATCGCAGGAGGTGAATATACTTCTACTACGTTCTGCGAATTACTTGCTTATGATGGGACAACTTCTTCAAACTTAGCATCGACACTCCTTATACAAAATGGAGTTCTCTGAAAGGAAACATCGTCACATTGTTGAAACGATTTCGTCCCTTCTTTTGTCCGTTCCGTTCCAAGTGAATTTTGGGAAAGCTATATCTTCTTGCGATGCATATTATTAACAGAATTCCATTTTCTGTTATTTCAGGTTTGTCTCCCTTTGAAAAATTATATGGTCACGCTCCTGATTACTCAGCTTTGAGAGTTTTTCGTTCTACTTGCTTTGTTCTTCTTCCTCATGCACAACGTAAAATTGTTTTCACGTTCAGCAATCTGTATATTTCTTGGTTATAGTGATGGTCAGAAAGGATATCGCTGTTATGATCCTGTCACTCAAAAACTTTTTGTCTCGCGTCATGTTATATTTCTTGAGCATATACCATTTTACTCCATTCCTCCTCATCAAAGCTTTACAAAATCTGATCTTATCACAATTGATCCTTTTTACAGAGATACAGATATTGAACCTTATCATGTGTGTCATCATCCAAATAATGTTGATAATGAACTTTGCAGGGTTGACACTGGTAGTTCTACAGATCTTGATGCTCGCCTATCCATCTCTATCGCTCCCTAAGAACCTTCGTACGTATGGATCCTCCTATTCTTCGTTACCTCGACGTGATCGTAAATTCTACTAAATTGTCGATTTTGTTTACTCCACTTATTGAACTTCTTTTGCTTCCTTTTAACCTCCATTCACAATTTGTCCGAGTCTTCTTCCTATCGAGAGGTTGTTCTTGATCCTCTTTGTGCAGCTTATGGCGAAGAACTTTCTGCTTTGCACAAGACGGATACTCGGGACCTTACCTCTCTTACTCCGGGAAAACGTGCAATTGTTTCTCGTTGGGTGTATAAGATCAAAACCAGAGTCGGATGGATACGTTGAGCGATATAAAGCTCGTTTGGTTCGTTGAGGACTTTCTCGACGAGTATGGTCTCAATTATGAAGAAACATTTGCTACTGTTGCTAAAATGACTACTATTCGTACTCTTATTGCAGTTGCATCTATTCATCAGTGGCATATCTCTCAAATGGATGTTAAAAATGTTTTTTTAAATGGTGATCTTCAAGAGAAAGTTTATATGGTGCCTCCACCAGGTGTCTCTCATAATCGTGGTGAAGTTTGTAAATTAAAGAAAGGTCTCTACGGACTTAAACAAGCTCCTCGAGCTTGGTTTGAAAATTTCTTTATTGTGATTGCATCTCTTGATTTTCATTCTAGCTCACATGACACTGCATTGTTTCTCGAGAATCACTCTATGGTCGTATCATACTCTTTTTATATGTTGATGACATGATTATTACTGGGGATGATGATAATGGGATTGCAGAGTTAAAATTACAATTAGCTCAACAGTTTGAGATGAAAGATTTGGGTACTCTTTGAAATTTTTTGGGGATTGAAGTGGCTCATTCTCCTAGAGGTTATCTTCTTTCCCAATCTAAGTATATTGGCACCATCCTTGAAAAAGCTCGTCTCTTTGATACTCGGACAACTGCTACTCCCCTTGAACTTAATGTTCACTATACCTCTTCTGATGGTGTTCCTTTGACCGATCTCACTTTGTATCGTACAATTGTTGACAACTTGGTATATCTTACCATCACTAGATTTGATATTGCTTATGCAGTACATGTTATTAGTCGGTTTGTTGTCTCTCTTACTACAGTTCATTGGGTCGTTGTTCTTCGCATTCTTTGTTATCTTCAGGGCACTCAATTTCAGAGTCTTCGCTTTCCTACATCTTCTTCCTTGAACTTACGTGCCTACTCAGATGCTGATTGGGGTGGTGATTCCACTAGTCGTAAATCTACTAAAGGATTTTATATTTTTCTAGGAGATTCTCTCATTTCTTGGAAGAGTAAGAAGCAAGCAGTTGTTTCTCGCTCTTCTACCGAACCTGAGTATCGTGCCATGACATCCACCGCTCGCCGAGATTGTTTGGTTGCGTCAGTTATTTCTTGATATGGGTATCTCTTTCTCTAGTCGAAGCTCCAATGTATTGTGATAATAAAGAGTCGTTATACTAGTGCTCACAATCCGGTCTTCCATGAGCGCACTAAACATATTGAGATTGATTGTCATTTCACTCGCCATCACTATCAATAGGGCACCATCATCTTACCCTATATTTCTTCCTCTATGCAACTTGTTGATGTATTTACGAAATTGCATTCTACTCAACGTTTTGCTTTTGATTAGTAAACTCTCGATGATTACATAAGCATCGTCGTGAGTTTGAGGAGATGTTAGATATTATAGTGTTTACATTTTTATTATTTTACCCTACTTAAGGGTAGTTTAGTCTCCTTGCCTACTAAAGGTAGTTTAGTCTTCCTACCTATTGTATATATATTTATTTTTTACTCTTGTAATGCATGGTTGATGTAATTTGAAACCCTAGCCACTTTGTGTTCTCTCTTCTTCTTCTCCTTCTCCTCTCTTCTTCTCTTTCAATTCTTCTTCTTTTGTTTCTATTGCACTTCTTAACACATATGAAATTGGCGGTATATATATAAATCCTCCATAAAATTCATATAAAACGAAAAGAATTGTTACAAATTCAATTCCATACCTTCTGCTCTAAGAGATATCATTATATCAACATATATTAATCAACTTAGCATCTCACAACCTTTTCCAAATTTCCTCTTTCTCCAGTATAACATTAAAAACAAATTTAGTGACTAGTCCGACACGTGCAAGAATGAAGATTTAACTTTTACAAGCTTGTGAACATCATAGGACCATAGGCAAGGTTGCACATATATAAGGACTAAAGTTTACGTGATAGATACGTAATTACATTGAAATTAAGTGGTATGTAGATAAATAAGCTCAAATCCACATTAAAATTGATGTGGGTGGTTATCATGTTGTGTATTTATAGCCCTTTTTTCTATGACATAAAACCATCATCTAATGTTGGAAGGCAAACTGCTCCATAAGTCAGTCCATATGCTCAAGTCATAGAGAATGTACAAATGTAATGTGATAACTTTCTAATAACTTTTCTGACATAAATCAAAGTATTCCTTGAGAAATTAAATGCAAGAAAAGAAAAGCTAACCAAAGCCTATGCATTGAGTCCTCGTATGGCACATCACACATCACTACAAATTTTTAACAAAGAATCTCTAACTAAAATAAAAAATGAAATATTGATTCAGTAACATAACAGCAGGTATTCACTCAGAAGTTTGAGCAAGGATAGATTTATAGACCTCATCATATCACTAAGGAAATTGCGCGTATATGTTCTAAATTTAGATATAATGTGAGTAAATACATAAGAAATTAAAAAAAAAAGAACCATATATAAGCATACGAAATTTAAGTATCATATGTGTAAAAATGAAGGAAAATCAAGAAGTCTGTATGTATATATATTTATATATATATATACATGTACACACAAATAATGAACCATTTGAGTATATATTGTAAGGAATGAGGTGTTATATATGCATTTCAAAGGTCTGATTTGATAACAGAAATGGAGTACAATTTCATCAAAGCTCCAACAGGTTTTGAGGGTCGTTTGGTTGCTGAATTGAGCAAAATTTTCACAGATTTTGATGTTGTTTATATGCTGAATTCGAATGAGGTTTATCCAGCATTTGGAAGTGTGATCCAAATTTCCCCAAAGCCCAGTTGCCAATGTTTTAAAATTTCCTGCATATGCAAATAACAACTACCTAAAAAAAATCATGTCCTTTTAAACTTTCATAAACAATCAAACAAAACTTTTTGTTTTTTTTTTTTCTTTTCTTTTCCTTTTTTTTTTTGGTAAAGCCAAAAGTGGAAGTTTCCATCGTAACAAAAGATTTTCCAAAGCCTCTCAGTAAGGCATTCAAGTACTTTTTCTTTTGAAACCATGAATGTTATTACTAATGCATAACTTTCATTAGCAAATGCCTGGTAACCATTGAGAAAACTGATCAAAGAGTAAGATAAGAAACATAATAGGAAGCGACTGTACAAAGTAGCACACGTATGGATGTAAATGAGACAGGTCTCCAAGAAGATGAGATTAATGCCTTTGTTGAATTGGAAGGAGTTATACGAGAGATATGCAAGCACCTTAAACTTTGAAACCTTCCATATGCCAAGAAAAAGAACATAAAACCTTCAGATTTTATACATGTGCACACAACACTTTCATAAATATTTTCTATGTGATCTCACAGGTTTGCACGTTCAACACAAAAATAAGCTTTCGCAAGCAATTATTCCACATTCTTGGGCACATAAACCAGCTCATCTCTAAGGAATGTTCTACTTTTCATGCGTGAACAATAATCATATAACCGAAACTACTTCTGAGATTTGTTTAAAGCTGGAAAGATGAGCCACTTGCCACGAAACCTTAACGGGGGTGAAGAGAGGGTGATAGGAACCCGGGAAGTGACGACCAGAGAAAGCAATAGGGGTCGGGGGAAGTGGCGACATCGGTCTGGCTACACGAGTGGGGAACGACCTGAATCCTCTGCAAAAGGATTCTCCCACATTAGAGGGGGAGAGGGGAGAGGCTAGGGCACAAAGGGGACCTCGGCCCGAAGACAAGGACACCCAGGAGTTTCGTGCGTGAGTTATGGCTTTGTGTGAGGAATTGTGTTATTTATTTATTTAATATTATTTTACAATACCTATTATTTAAAAGTTTCTGTGTGTTTTTTTGGCCGCCCATAAAATTATAGTGAAATGAATATCCTCGTAAAATTGATATTCCGGACAAACTCAGGTGGTCTGTTTTATTATTTAGGGTTATTCAAACAGATTTTTCGATGATCGTTCAACTCTAATTCGCTTGCACCGTGATGGATGAAATTTTTTAGCTCGATCAGAGAAGTTCAATGAGCAAAACGCTGATCGATCCATTCCTAAATAATAACTAGAGACAAGCAAACCGCTTTCGGTAGTACATCGCTGGTCGCACGTCAAAATGTGTTCTTATGGCGTCCCCGATTCTATGAGAACTCGACTTGAATTTCAATATCTCGGTTTTAATCAACTCAATCAAATGCTGAGGATTTGAAACCTCGCATATGAGACTACAAAAAATGAAGAAATAGCTTAAATTTCTAAATAGTGTGAGTCTCGATAATAGTCCTCTAGGAGAGTCAAATAAAAAATCCTAAGGCTAGATCCTAGGCTCTAAGGAGAGGGAAGGGAAAATCTTATAAAAATTAGGTTAAAAAATTACTTCATCCAAACCATCGCCAAATTCATGTCTCATCGATATCGATTTCTTCGAATTTGTCATCAGCAACCCCTAAATTTTGCCCCTTCACTGCTAGTATTAAGTGGAATCTATAACCCTATCATTTCTCCTTATGAGCTGGTTCAATTGAATTCTAAATATCAATAGTCGATGTCGATTTACTGGCTATGTCTATCGCCCACTCTACCTTGTCTCTTATTCTATAGAGATGTGGAAGATCAAATACCTGACTTGATTATCTTGCTAAAATGACTGAATCAAATTTATCATACCTTTTGTTCACTTTTACTTCTTCGATATTATACAGTTGGATAACTCTTGTTCTGTGATTAGGAACAAGATTGAACCTATCACTGTTGAACAAGAATACAATTCCACCAATAGAGTCAGGATAAGATAGTTCACTAATTTCTTCGAGTATCCCTTAGTAATCTATCTCTTCGTTTGATTTATTATTTGCTTTAACACAAACGCCGGAATAATAAGTTTTTTTTTTTCTTTTGACCAGGACCTCATATAAAACTTGTAGCCATTCTTATCATTTAGCTGGAAACAAAATATGAAACAAATATGGCCGAGATAGGGTTGGAGTAGCTACAGTTGCACGCAATATTAGAAAAAGAAGCTTAATAGATTTAACGATCTTCGACATAGCTAACATCAATATGATGTTAAACGATCCGATTTTGATTCGACAGGAGGTCGGTTCGAAAGTAATTTGATTCAATATTAATTTTTCGAGTGATTGTCGGTGTTCTCACTAAATTCACAGACATATCCAACGTTTGAAATCAAATTGTGGATCATTCCTACTAAATTTTGATTCAAAATGGCTTGGAAGACACCTAAAGTGACCGAACATCTAAGTCGACACTCTCCAATCCAGATAAGAGTCTATTCATGATGTTATGATTGTCAAAAATTGATAAGCGACGAACATTGATATAAATTTTACCTCTGATCTTGTCTTCCACTCTAGCTACACCAATACTTTCACAAATATATTTCTTTCATATTTTCTCTTTAACTATAAAGTCACTGATAAACCAAAGTATTCTCATCTCTACAACTTTTAACTAGTTTATTTGGTTACCTCTAAACTTATTTTGATTAAATTTAAGTCATTAGAATTTAGTAAGTCTTGTGAGTTCGGATTTACTAAATCCTGAATGATTTAAATCCATAGAACTGTTTGACATATCAAGCACCGAAACTATAATTTTTTACATACAAACCACAGTTCTTATGTATCGAGTATCTATCACCTATACTGTAATTTCTATATGTAAACCACTCATTTCTTATGATTGCTTATATAACACCTATATTTCAATTTTTACATAAAGGGGATATTTGGCGAAACGAAGGGACGGATTTACCTGATCACTTTTTTTTTACCATTTGGTAGGATTTAACGTAAATTCTACTTAAAAACAGCTACCAATAGCCTCAAACACTTAAATTTCTTTTATGCTTCTCTTTTATAGGCCAACATTTCGAGCCATAGAACATCGAGGATCTCATCATTGTCTTATAACACAATAGGTCGGATACATTCTTCCATTTCAATCAACCAATTTAAAATCGCATCTCCAACTATATCACCATCACTTTGAAGAAGAGACCTGAGCTATCTAAAACGTTCACACCTTTTAATGATTTGATCAACTGTAGTTACAACTCTGCCATTAGAACTACTACTACTAAAATTACATTTCATGTATTTAGTTCCAAATCTGTTCAAACGACGGCCTTTAGACTCTATTGTCGACCACCATAAATTGGGTGTTTGGTATTACCTTTGTAATAGAATTTAAGTTAGATTTAACTAAAATCCAACCAAATACTAAATATAAGTTAGATAAATCTACCGTTACGTTAAATCCAATTTTGATTGTTTTGTTTATTAAATATGGATTTACTAAATCAACTTATTAGTTGGATTTAACTGAGTTAGCGTGGGAATAAATATTTCAAATATATTTATGTCAAACAACTCAAATGAATTTAACTAGATTTAACATTAACTGAACCAAACACCTCAAATAGATTATGCCAAACACCTTAATTTATCCCACAAGCTTCAACTTCTCTAAATCTCGTAAATCCTGCTTCTTACTAAAATTGGTAAATCCCGGATTTAAGGCAAAATGGTGCAAAAATAGTATTTAAGAACCTGTAGCATTTACAGAGGCATTTTTTGTCTTTTGGCAGGATTTAGCTTAAATCCTATGTAAATCCTATACCAAATAGCCCCTAATTAAACGATTCTCTAGTCTCATCTACAAGAAGGATATCAACGATAGAAGCATATAACAAGATACATTCTCATGTAAATGTCTAGTAGGAGCATCCATAACTAAAGCGAAAGGATGGTTGGCCATACCTGTGAGCGTCGGAGCAGTGGAGTCATCGAAGAGGGAGTAGCCAGAGCTAGGGCAGTCGGAGCTGCGATTGCTGGGGTACTGGAGTCACTGGGAGATGGGAGGGGAGGAATAGGCATAAGGGAGAGATCGAGACCGAGAGGGAGAGGATCAGGGCAAGACTGAGGCATTGTGATTTTGGCGGTATAAAGTATTATTTCCTATGATGTACAAATAGCTTAAAATCAGTCAATTATTAACATTAATACCGACGGCATTCATCGTCGCATGATAAAAAACCTCGTCGGTTAACATCCCGTCAAATGGTAGATTCGTACATAACCAACGACGTAAGATCATGGGTTATTATTTGCTTATAACCGACGGTATAATGCATCGATAATAATAAAAATCTTCGAAAAAAAATTTACTATTGATAAATGATGGTATGCCATATTGTTATGCCGTAAAAAATAGCTCATCACATAATCGTCGCAAAACCAACGGAAAACAAGACATTTTTACTGACGTAAGTTTAGACCATTGGTTTTGCCATGGGTTTTAACGCATTTTCATATAGTGGTATTTATTTATGACAAAAAATACCTCGTGGTGGTTCTTATTTCATATGAGGGTAGGCAAGTAATTGTACCCTTATATCTGCCTAGTCTACAAATAAGGGATCATTTCTACGACAAAAGGCTAATGAAATATTCAAGCTAATCTAGACTCTTTTCTATCTCTCTCTCTCACATTCTCCTGCGCTTTATTTCTAGGTCTTGCTTTATGGAACATTCTCGGATTCAACAGAACATGTGTTAGTTTGAGATTGACGTTCGGATGCAACTCTACGTCCGATCTCCATATGTAATATTTTCTCCGGTGGAAAGAGGTATTTAAACATGTGTGACTAATTATTTATGTTTCCATTCCATATATGCTCACATATATATAATTAATTTTATCAAAGAATATCTGAAACTTCAATGGTAAACACCAAATATTAAAACTTCAATGAATTCCAATAAATTGTGAAATGCTATCATAACATTTGGCTCATCTGTGAGAAAATTTCGGTATGTGGCTTCGCCTGTTGTTCTTGTTTACAAACTTTTAACCAGAATAAAACTGAACACCCAATATAAATCACAAGACTATACCCTCTGAGACCTTGCTATAGTAACACCATCGTATCATCTAAAGCTAAATGACGGTTTCCTTCATCCTTAGGCTGCACATCCTTCAGGATATCCTGTATTGCATCTTCCTCACTATGTACAAAGAGCTCTTTTCTTCCTCACAGCCTCACCTTCTCAATGTCTTTAAAAGCATAGCATACATTAGCTCATTCCATGCATCAGGGACCCCTGGAAGACACCAGTGGCTGCAATCCTGGCTCACTCCCAGCCTCCGCTTCTCCTCTTTGAAGCGGTACTTGGAAGGATGCGCTTCCTTCCTGTAATCTGTCATTCTTGTTATGTTGAGATAGAGAACTGGAGTCTTCATTTCTGTTATAACCAGCTCGACTATTTTCAAGAGGTTTGGGTATTTTGCCAGATGCCTGTCCTCAAGGATCGGTGAAGTCTCTCCATCACAGCTGCCACCGGAGTTCCACTGTCCACCTCTGGAAGACGAAAGAGCACCAGTGAGCTCCATTCTAGTTTACTTCTCTGTTAAATGCATCAGCTTTCTTAGTAAAATTACCTGAAATGAGACCATGAGTAACCCCTGAAGAAGACAATGGTGCGTCTAGCGTCAATATGCTCATCCACCCACCGAGCCCATGTAATCAGAGCTTTGTGATAAGCTCTATCAGCACTGAGCTTCTTATGAACATAGTCACCTTCCTGGTAGAAGTCCACCCTGCAGCAATTCTGAAGATTCAACAAATGAAATTTTTTAGGGGGAAAACAGGGAAGAGATTTAGATTCACTAAAGGTTCACCCTTTAGAAGTCTTCTCATGCGTCCACCAGTGAGCTGTGTTGAATATAATCACTTCTGCTGTTTTATAGAACGAAGAGGTGTTGTCCATCATGTCCAGCCGAAGGGTCTCCTTTCGGCTGCCATTTGAGCTCTGTGTCTCCCATTCCTGAACTAGGAATGGTGCTCGAAAGAATTCGATTGTACAATTGTATTCCTGTGAGAAAGTTGGCATATAAAGTTAAATTTTTTATTGTCGGAAGAGCTAAAAAAAGGAGGTTTGAGAGCTGACAGTAAATCTGTAGGCATAGAAGTTCTCGTTTCTGAAGCCATTCTTGCCCGTTATGTCACGAACTCCATTTTTGTTGTTTAATGAATTTCTAAGGATGCAGACTAGTGATTCCCACATGTTTCGATTCAGCGAATCGCCAACAAAGGCCAGTCTCTTCCCTCTCAATATCTCGAGCAGGCTTCTTCCTTCTAGCCTGAGAGGCATATAAGATCCAAGGAATTAAAAAAGGAGTATTTACAAACATACCACCAAATTCCTATGTATTTACTTCTACAATAATATCACACAGACCTTTCATATATAAAAAAATACAGCCATTTTAACTAAAAAAAGTGAAGTACACATTTTCATGGGTGGCATGTATGTAAAAATTGAAGTTAAGGCGTTAAATATGTAAATGCATTGAAATTGAGTGGTATCTATGACAATCTTATAAAACATAAGAAACTGTAAGGATACAAAATTGTGTTCTAGAGATTAATTTTAGCAGTGTCTGACGAGAGCTGATGAATGTGGAGAGAAAAAGAGAGCAGCCCGAATATATATATATATATATATATATATATATATATATATATATATATATATATGTGAATCTCGATGTAAATTTTATTTGGAAGCTTCAAAAATAAGATTCAGAAGTATCCCGCTTTCTATTTTATGATCAAATGAAGCATCTTAAATAGATCAACTGGATGGCATCAACAATTGTTCGATTTGACTCGAAGTCAGTGTGCAACATGCACTGAAAGCATAGCAAGAAGCTTTGAGATATATTTTGGAATCAAATGGTCTTCAAATCTGACTAGTTTATATTTAAAGTGAGCATTTGAAAGAACGTAAGATCATTTATTTCTGACATTATTGACGCACCTGAATGCTTATAAAACTACATCTAACAGGGGGAATCACTCTAGGCGATCTCATGGGGTGGTCTGATGTCATGCAATATTTAAGAGAGTGCTACTCACAAACTCTATAAATAGATCCCCCACCATCTTCATGAGGGGGAACCTAGAACTGGACAAGAAGGCTGAAGGAGCTTTAAACTCATGAGGGTTCCCGAGCTTCACTACCGTCAAATGGTTGCCACTGCCACTGTCGGACACCCCCTTCTGGCCACCATCGCTATAATCATCCAGCAGTCTCCACCACCATGCCACTATAGCCTGGCACCAGTCATCGTTCCCATCGAACCACCACCAACTTGCTGCTGTCGTCGTCTTCATCCTCGTCGGATCACCACGGTCTAGCAACAACCGTCGTCGCAGTTCTCGAACCACTACCGTTTGGCTGCCGCAGCCGCCAGAACATCGTTGCCCAGTTGCCACTATCAATGCCACCGGACCATCGTCGCTAGTCATCATCGTCGAATCACAATCGCCTGACCACCACAATGGCCACAGTCGGACCACCATCGTCTAGTTGTCACTGCTATCGGCAGACCGCTGCCTTCTGACCACCTTCACTATGTCTGGTCATTGCCGACATCGGACCATCACCATCTTGTAGTCGATGCTCGACCACCATTGTCCAATAGAAGTCACCGTTGTCACTGCCGAACCACTAACATTTGGTTGTAGCGGCCTCCAGATAACCACTGCCAGTCACCGCTATCAAGGCCACCGGAACTCCACTGTTTGGTCGTCCTCTTCATTGAGCCACTGTTGCCACCGTCAGACTACCATCATCTAGCTGCTACCACAGGACCACAAATTGCACGGCCACCATTATTATCTTCATCAGCTGCCCCCACTACTGGATCATCGTTCTCCAACACAACTGTTCTCGCCATTGGAACATCACCATATGGCCATGTGTCGTCACCGCGGAACCACGTTGCTCGACTACCACTGTCATTATTGCCGGACCACGTTGTCCAGCCTTCACCGCCTCCAAACCATCGTTGTCAGGCCACCACTATCGCCACCACAAAACCATCATTGTCTAACCTCCGTTGGTGCCTGATCACCATTGCACGGCCACCACCATCACCACCACTATATTGCCGACATCTAGCTGCCACCACTACGGGACCACCGCTGCTTGGCCTCCACTCTTGCTATGATCGAACCACCACCATCAAGACATTACCCGCCATTGGACTTTTGCTACACGAACAACATCATCACCGCCACCAAATCATCGTCCGACCACCTCCGCAACCGACGACACTAACATCAATTTTTTTACCACACGACCTCTATGGTCAACCATCATTGTCGGCAGTCCCCTAATGTATTCAGACACCCCGTAGAGGATGCCATGTCTACAATCTTCACTTGTATAATATTGCTTCGCGTAGCTAGACATTGAATAAGTCTTACAATCTACATCGGTATAGAGAAATAATTTTAACTGAACTAGGCCCCATAATATTAACCCTTTTAGATTTGCCACATAAAATCAAGTTGTGCCCATTATCAACTCTTTTCTTCCTTTATAAATGTGTTGGAATGTAAAATTAAAATACTAATATGTTACTCGACTGCTACAAATTCTCCTACACACTACAAAAACTTAAGACGGATTTTATATTTCTAGAGATTCTTAATTTTTGAACCCTTCAAACTTGAAGGTTTGTTTCTTGCTTCACTTCCACTTATCAATTCATCATTATGAGATTAAATATATAAATATTAATTTTTACGGATATGGGACATTTCACGCTGATATTAACTTCGCATTGCAAAAAGTACGACTTACTGTTGGCAAAAGATAGTACGCAGTAATGACAGAATTAAAGCTGTACTTTTGAAATTCTGCCCATTAATTATATCGTTGATGATGCCTACAAGTTAGAACTAAATGAGCTAAGACTGCTTAATCTATAAGGCATAAGACATTTGATATGGCAAAAATAAAACAATATATTTATATATAACAAAAAAAAAATATGTCATTTACCTAATAAAAAATACTACAATAACTTTTGAGCCATAATATCTTTACCTAATTTTATTCTCCTATTTGAGTTAGGATATCTGGCCTAAATTTGTTAAGAATAAGCTTTTCACCAGTTAGATCTGCTTTGAAATGCGAGCAAAATAATATTTGAATGATTAGTGATATGATAGGCTTATTTATCACGATTAAATTAGGATAAGAGCCAATTTATGACAGACAAATGAATTCAGCTTATAGAAATAAGAAACTCGCACAAATGTCATCAATTATTATCATTTATTTTTAAGTTTATTTCTATATTTAGAAAACTTCATCACTTTTACATAGCTACAATTAGACCAAAATTTTAATTTTAATAAAGTAACTTGTGGAATTCTCCATAAGATTTCTGCTCAGTCGGCAGTGCCTAACTCGGGTAGAAGCAAACAACAATCAGAAATGCAGAATTGAGGAAATATTAAGTTTGGAGGTGTGAACAATGAAAATATATTGCTCTGCATTCGGCCGCGATGCACGGATCTCGAGCGATTTTTATTTTTTTGCTCCGTCGTTGTCAGTGCATTGCGTTTGTTGTCCGGATCCAACCTGCGTCTGGATTCCAAACGTAATATTTTTTTTGTAAACAAGAACGTACAGTATGATGTGATTCATGCCGTTATCTGCATGTCTATCATACTTACGAAATGCAATGGGAAAACTGATGAGATTTTGTTTTTCTTACAACAAATTTATAACTTCTATAGTGATCAATATCCATTAAACATCAAAGAGAAGAGAGGGGATAAACTTGTAGAACCTGGGCATGGAACAAGCCTTAGGCTGCCACCGCAGCCTAGTATAATTCAAATCCGGTCGGCCATTGTTGAAGCAGTTAAAAGCTTCTTCAACAAAAGGGCAAGACCCAGCCTCATACAAAGGCCTCATCTCTCCGCCCTCCACCCACCTTCCATCAAACAGATCACAATTATCTTTATCATAACTCGATCCACTTCTCCTCCTCCTCCTCTCCTTATTCTTCAAAACTGCAAATCGAAGCTTGTCGTCGACGTGGTCGACTGGCGAAGTTGATGAGATCATGAGTTTATCAGTGGTGCAAGAAGAAGAGGAGAAGTTGGTGAGAGGAAGAGGTGTGTGTTGGAGGACGATGATCTTGGTGTGAGGGTAAGGGATGGGGAAGATGAAGAAGAAGGTGGTGAGGACTGTGATGAACGTTAGAGCGATTTGGAAGCGGGAGACTCCTTGGAGGAGGTTCTTGAGCAGTTTCTTGGCTTCTTTGGAAGACGCCATGAGAGTGAAGGAGAGAGGAGGGGGACTGCGGGAACCGCTTCTATTTGAACACAGAAGTGAAAGGTTTAAACTTCTTTTATTTTAGAAGTCTGAAGCATAATTGACATTTAAATATGATTTGGGATTAAAATGGCCCAAATGACTGTTTTGGCACTTCATTCGTTTAGATGAATTGGCTTATTCGCATACATTGTATATATTTTAAATAATAAGTATCATTTAATAGGGATGATAATTAGAGCTAAAATTTAAATTGCGTTTTTGATAGATGTTTATATTTTAATTGATTTACGATTTAAATAGATTTTAAGATAGCTGCGTAGATATTATTTTGAATTTAATTTGATACGCCATCAACAAATTTTATTATTTGAAATGAATTTTGATCTGTTTGACATGGATATCAAGATAGTTATTGCCGCAAAGAACATTTAAACTCGATTTAAAAATCATCTAAAACTTCTGTCTCAACAAACTTACAGTCAAACTGATCAGTTTGAGGAGACAAACCCAATGATATCATAATTGGTCCAATGCAAGCTAAATTAAGCCCAAATCATGCTATTAAACCATTTTTGGTTAATTGCAAAGTCAAATGGACTCTAAATTTGACGAGCTTATAGTTAAATTGATCATCTCGACAAGATGGATCTAACGAGCCCAAGATTGCTCAATTCTGATATCATTAAGGTGCTTAAATGTTCATAAGCATCTTTTGATTAGGGGAATAAATTTGGGTCGTGTCATGGAGTGGTACAAATTATTGTAATATTTACAGATGGTGCCGCTCCCAAAAACTATAAATAGAGTCCACTCACTTCATGAAGTGGTGAAAAAAGAGACCATAACCTAGAGGAGAAGAAGTAGAATCCGAGAGTCATTCAAGATTCGAAGACTTGATGATAACTTCGCCTTCATGTATCCACCGATCGCCATTAGTCATCGTTGATCGCCGTCGGTTGCTCTCTAGTCTTCACCATTGGTGAAACATGTGGTGTAGCAAAGCACCTAAATACGGTGCAACAAACCTCAAATATGGTTTGACGACACACCCTGAATACAATGTAACAATACAATCTAGATACGGTGTAACGATTGACCCTAACTACAGTGAAACTACATACCCCTAATACGGGATAATAAATATAATTGTATCGAAGGTCAAACCATAACTCATTGCAACAACTGCTTATAGAAAAGTGAATTATTAGGGGCATGTCGTTTAGTGGGACAATTTAGAATACGATGACTTTCTCTGGACTCCTAAAAATTATTTTCTTACGTCGTATATAGGCTAGTGACATCTCTATTGCAACCACCTACAATTTTAGCATTAATTATGGCCCCCCTTGACCTATTGATGATATTGTAACTCCTCACAACAACCACAGTCAACTACGACCTTTGTGGCTCATTGCACATGAAGCTTCTAGCTTTGACCTTGTTGGCTAACCAACGCTATTGTAATTCCACACCGCAACCTACGTGATCAACTATAACCTACATGGCTAATTGCTACTACAGTTTTCAACTACGACCTCTGTAGCCAACTAATGCTACTATAGCTCTTTACTACAGCCTTGGTACCCAACAGATGTTGCTGCAGCTTTGCATTATGGCCTTTGTGACTCATTGCTACAACTTCCAATTAAAACATTTGCGGCCCATTGACGTTCCTAAAATTATCAACTACGACCTATGTGTCCAATTACAACTATGACTTTCAACTACCACCTCTATGATATGTTGACGTTATTACAGCCACCAGCCACCAGCCACCATCTACAATATTTGTGGCAATAAGCTACAACCTTTACAGCTCACTATCAACGTTATCAACAAGAACTGCATCTTAATTGTAGCTATTATTGCTGAACTATTTTATACAACTGTGATTATCAACTTTATAATTCTATCTTCAAAAATTCAACGGAAGGTGGACTTATGTACCTACAATCAAAAAATGACCTACTTTAGTTGGTCAAGTCCCCATGACTTTTCCCATTTCTAGGGGTTTTTAAGTAAAAAATTGTCATATCTTCACCAACTATATCTATTTTATTTATGTGTATGTGTTGGACCTTCATACAACACTAAGTCATTAAATTATTACTCTACAGCTGTAAATTTTGCAACAGTTTGACACCATATGTAGGAAATGAAGTTTCGTTCGACATAGTTCTAAAGTTCGAAATGTCATGCCTCTACTTCATTTCTTAATAATATGAATTTACATATTGACAAACATACATCTTTTGTGCCTTTAGAAAGAGTGTGTATGAAGAATAGAGGAATCTCGTAATAATATCCTCTGACCTTTATGCAAGGTGTGACAACTAGCAGTATTATATATTAGAGGGGTGTAGCTACCTCAAAATCTAAGGATTAGACGTACACGATTAGCACCCCCTCTATATTATTATTTTCTACTTAAAAATGAGGACATCGCTTTCACTGTTGGTTCTACCCACCCATCCAATGGAGTCAAGCTTAATAGAAAATTTCCAATATAAGTGGAGATCTTAGCTCAACCTTGATGAAATTCATAATAACAGGGGTCAGTTGGTGCCAGAAGAAGTCATTTCTCTGTCAATGTAATTCTCAAGTCTTCTCCATTGGCTGGGATTATTTTTCAACACCCTAATCCAGTAGAGTTCAAGCTCCCTAACATCAATTCCAATATTGGCATGCAAGAACCATCATATATGTCTGATATGAACCAAATGCAGTGAAACACTAATGACTCATGTACGTTTACATGCCGTCCAATTCATATACGAAACATAGTCCGTGTATTGATCCCACAATGAATGAGTGAAGTTACAAAGTGTGAAAATATTTAGCTTGCTGGTTTTGTTTATATCCTGAAAGTTTGATTATTGGATGTTTTTTAAAGCTTCTAACTTATTTTTTTCAAGCCTAAAATATTAATTTAACTATGAGAGATAAATCTAATAAGAGAAATATCCTCCTCTAATCAGAATCTAAAAATTTATGGTTGGCAAAGTGATACCTCGGAAGGTGAATATTAGGAACAAAATTTTTCTTCAACCTCTTTTGGTGGAAATAAGAATGCTAGGGTTATAAAACAGTTTAATTCCTTAATTCTAATAAAATCCCTAAAGAATAATATTTCATCAAATGATAACACTAAACTACAAGCAATATTCCTATTCTCCTAGTTAATGAGCATTATCCTAGTTATTGCACTACGAATTACTCCCAATCTCAAAGATCACAATGTATTTTAACTCTTCAATTAGCAAGATCAAAGGTAAATTAAGATTAAAAGAATAAAATACGACCGTAAACATTCAATAAGCAAATCATATATCAAAATAAAAAAATTCTAGATTTTTTTTTTCCACATCGGGACAAAAAAGGGATTTAGTGACCACTCATGCCTTGAAACAACAAAATGAACAATTTATTTATCAAAGAAAATAAATACATAGAGTTTAAGAATGTAGAATCATATTACAACCCTGAGATTCGAAATTTTGTTCCTCTTCCACTAACCGTTAGTTTTTCTCTCGAACAATCTTATCTTCTTCATAAAAATCTTGTTCTCTCATCTATCTTTCTTACATAATCTTCACTCAAACATAAAGGAAAACGAAAATCAAAGATAAGTCTAAACCCAAATACCTAAGAGATCACCTTATTCACAATGTATTTGGTCTTTAGTAGCACCAGTAGACTCCAAGCTAGCAGAAACCACCGTACGTAGTTTCCTTTGTTGTTTTATCAACATTGAGATTTCTACTTGGAGCGTCAGAGTGTAGCTCACTCTATAAAGAAGGAGGTGCTTAGGCGCTCCATACTCGTTGTCTTGCCGTCAGTGGGTCTATTACAAGGCACCTATGTGGCACTAGCAGATGGTGTCTATATGTCGAGCTGGTGCCTATGCACCCATAAGGTGGTGCCTAGGTTCCACTCAAGGTAAATTAGCCTTGATGGCTTGGGTGTTCCATTAGGCTTGTGTTGACACAATTTCCTCCTACTTCACTGTAATATTTAGTGACCTCCAGTGGTACAAAAGGACCTCAAAAAATATAAATATGAACAAGTTAAAAAATTGAAAGGAAATTTATACAGTTTTTATCATACAATTCATTCATATTAAAATACCCCAAACCTACAAATTACTTATCCTCAAGTAATTTTAAAACTTAAGTTTAGAATTTAATAAAAATTAGAGAAGACTATAGATTAAAAATTTTAGTGATTTTTAATAATTCAACAATTATTTAAATTAAATTGCCCGGGTCCATTCCTACAAATGGAATTCTAATAGGAGCTCTCTAACACCTTAATATAATTCATATTAATACTAGATATATACTATTCTTCTTAAATAACTTAAGTGTGGTATGCATTTCATGAAATTAATACTTCACACCTAGAATTTTGTTAGCTATCCACTTAAATAATATTAATTCTCTTATTATCAAGTTAACAAAAAAATGTCAAGGTTAAGTTAGGATGTTTTTAGTCTTTTAAATTATTAGAAAGGTGTATGGGTACCAGGTTTTAAATTGAGCTTATCTTCAAGCTTCTCCTCCGAAGTTCCTAAATTTTTATCATTTTAAGCATGAACCTTTTTTATTTTTATTGTGATTTTGTTGGCTTTTATTTTTTAAGAGAATTGCTATATCTAGTTAAACTTACTTCTTTTATGATTTTGAATACTTACTTGATCTTAAGTCAGATTTTCAATTATTTTTTTTAAATTTGTAATTAAACTGATACTAACTCAAAATTAAAGTATTTAAATGAGTAGTGACCAATTTTTATAATGCTGAGGTCTTAATTTTATAAAGATTCATTACCACATTTAAAATTTAGAAAAATTTTGATATAAATTAGATATTAAAAGAGTTATACTTTAGCCGATAGTGAATTGTTATCTTTTTCCATAAAATTAAAGTTTACGCTCTTTTCTTTTTATTAAAATTCACCTCTGTTGTTACCTTTTTCCATCCTAGAATTAATATAAACTCTAAGTTAGATCTTGGTTTTAACCTAAAATGCAAGGTAACACATCTAATCCCTTCACTAAACTTATTCAAAACATTATGCATGCAAGTACAACACATCATGGAAAATGAGCATAACGGGGTAATAAAACTTACATTTGAGCTAAACACTATGTAAATGTAAGATAACAACATAGTATAACAATGAAGAAAATATCATATTACATATAATTTAACAAGGACATGTGCAAAAAAATTATTAGTAATCATAACCAAAAATGTAAGCTACAAGTAAAATCCAAAGGAGTCCTAAGTACAATCAAAATGATAAACATAAGGTCTACTAAACCAAAAAATCAAGAATCCCCCTCCCTCTCTCTCGTATTCATCATTATCCTCTGTAGAATCATCTTTTTTGTATAACTTGTATCGTGGGGCCTCTGGGAATTGCATTAGATCATACATGATTTTCCATCCAAATCGGCGATATAACTGCATTTGAGCAGCATTGAACTATGTCAAATACTCAAACTGTTGATGTTGCTGGACTACAAAATGTTACAACTATTGATATATTTGATGCTGCTCCCACTACATGATGTGTGAGTTCTTAGTCAATGCACCTAGGCATTTGTATATGGCAATGAATGCACCAACTATCTTGGGTCGAGGCTAGGAAGTACTAGGCTAAGACGAGCTGAGCTGAGATGAAATGGGGTAGTTAAGATTCATAAATTTACAAAAAGTTTTCTTACTATATCTACGTATGATTTATTCATTATCGACCTCAAATGGTGTAGTTGCTCCTCCCAGTTCTCATACTTGACCCCGTCTCCCACAAATAAAGCAAATATTAACGTCGGGTGCCAAAATTTTATTGTAGAACGACCCTTAAGAGTATTACAGATTGATGCGTAGATGAGTTCTCCTAAATCAATGAGCTTTTGTAGTCGAATACAATAATTTAATACCACTCTTTGTCTCGTGACTTCACTCAAATTTGTGGTATGTCAAAATTTACAGAGATGAAGTAATTCCGTGCTCTAGTTTTTATATTTAGAGTAGCAATGATGAACTTTACCCTCTTTTCTTCTCTCATCCCCAACTCCATTTGCCTCTCAGTAAAATGTTTGATGATTTCAAACAAGACAAACTAAAAAACAAAAGTAAAAAATCTAAAGGGGATATCAGAATGATTGAAAAGAAAATTAATAATAGAAGAACAAAATTCAACCTATTTTCACTCAAAAAAAACTTTTTCCTCTCTTTGTTATTTTAAATTGGCATAAAACTACCTCACCGCAGGAATTGCTGCATCCCTTCTCTCACAAAAAAGTTATATTCCACCATCTCCTGGTGATAACAACCTCAACTCTCCCACCACCCCACTGCCCTACCTTGGCTCACCCTTAGGCAAACCAAAATCTCCCATAAATCCCAAGAAGAACCTCAATCACCTTGATTTCTAAAAGAAAAATAAATCAAAGTAAGAATAAGAAAGGAAAGGTTTTATGTTTCTTATTGGATGATGGAATTCATAATCCTAATGAGGGCAATTTAAGAGAATGGAGAGCGCTCAATTGATTTGAGAAAGGAATTTTGGATGGAAGAAAAATGCTTGTGCTTCTTTCTCAATAATTCAATGATATTTATAGCATGGATCAGTTGTAGGTAGGCATTTATCGGTGGTAGGTAAAAAATAAAAGAGGGTAGGTAAGAAAGAAGGGGCGCCTAAGCGCCCCATACCTGGCCTCAAGGTGCACTCAGTAAGCTAGGCACTTATGCGACACCTAGGTGTCAATAATTGGTCGCCTATATGCCCAAACAAGCAAGTGCATGTGTTCCAATATGTGGTGCAGGAGAGTCACAAATGTGCCTAAAAATTACCTATTTTTCTATAAATATTTCATGCTTATATTTAATGATATTGCACTTTAAAGGAAGGTATTTTGCGTGTTTTTGGATTCAGGTACAAGAAATAGATTTTTGGAAAAAACTAAGCAAAAATGATGCAATTTGGAGTAAAATTGAGCAAGGAAGAAAATTCTAGTGTGACACATTTTGATATGTCTTTCTATTCTTGATCTCCTTTACAATTATCATGTCTTTTTGAATGAAATTTGACTTTAAAGAAATGCTATTTTCAACCTGAAACAGGGTGAAACAGATTGAACAAGGCAAAAATGTGGTGTTGCTTGTAGTTTTCCGCCTACACACCAGAAAGCGGCACCTAAGCGCAAGTTTTACAGAGTTCTGGTGTCATGGCACCACATTCTAGCGCTTAGGCTCCAGAAACAGGTTTTAGGCAATTTTGACAGATTTCGAGCTATTATGGACTGTTCTGGAAGATTTCGGGTGGTTACAAACGCCCAAAAGAGTTAAGTAATGAATCTAGACATTTGAAATGTGAAGAGGTGTGTCTCTTGGAAGAAGGAGGCACTTGGCTTCTCTTTAAAAAGGGGGCTTTGCGTCTCTTGTGGGGGATGATTAGAAGGAATATTTAGAGAGTTTTAGAGAGAGTTTGGGCGCGCCTCTTCTAGGAGATGTGTGTGTGTGAGGAGATTTAGATTTCTATATTTTTTGGAGAAATTGGTGAGGGATTTGAGAGATATGAGTAAGGAAGTATGAGCGGTGCATTGATCGACATGAGACTTTGTTGAAGAGATTTGCACATTTCTTTCAGAAGGAAAAAGCTAAATATTGTGTTTTTCATTATTTTATAATTATTTTAAACACTTTCTAGTGAATTTACTTTGATTTAATAAAGTTTTATGTTGTGTTTTATCCATGCTTTGTGAGTAATTATATTTACTCTTTTCTTTTAATATGAAATAGTTGTAGGTGTTAAAAAATTATTTTATGATAGAATAATTCGTATTTTCTTGTGATGATTAATAAATCCTTTGCATCATTGACATAACTTAAGTGACAATAAATTATATTAAAATCTGTTGTAAGTTAAATTAAGACTCGAGAGAGTGGTAATCCTGCAACTTGAGTGCACTTACATTGACCAGTTGGCTAGTGAAATAGTTTAGGCAACAATGCAACTTTTAAGGAAATTTAATTTAATGATCTGTTTCTATTAGGAGCTTCGAAGTGAGAGATAGTTCCATAAAACTAATATAATACTAAGCGTATCTATACACTCGGAGGAGGGCAAGTAGCATATGTTCCTTGTTGGCACATCAATTATTACATAATTCTATTAATTCTTTTACTGCTTATGTCATTATCTTCATTTTACTTTTCTTTTGCAATGAAATAGATGCATGTTTAGGAATCTAGAATTACTTAGATCTACTCTTATTTCATTAATGTGATAGTATTTTCACCTGCCCTTAATTTACTTTGTAAACTGATCACTTGTGAGTTTAAAATTGGTTGGGTAACATAATGGCCTAGGAGGGCTATGATTTCACCCAACTAGTGAATACCACATTAACTTTTAGGATGGGAGGTCGACTTAGTTCACTGGTTAGCACAAATAGATAGGGAGGTAATTTTTGATGTGCATAGAATTAGTTTTTTAGGGTGACGGGCTAGATCCTTTACCAATTTGGTCTAATGGTGGAACCAAAGGTCACTGGTAGGTTCTATAGAGAAGGCATAGTGGGTAATCTAGAACTGAGAGGTTAGAATATGCTAAACAGTGCCACACAAGTTGGAACTATCTTTAGATTAGATAATGTTCTTTATGCTCGGAAGGAGTAAAGAAGCAGGTATGCTCCTATTTGTCACTAACAATATTAAATTCTAAGCATTTCATTCCTAGACATTATCTTGGATGCTGCATATGAATAGTAGTTTTTAATTTCTCAAAATTCTCCAAACCAATTTCCCTAGTTAGATTTTTTTTAGATTTAGGTTTGTGTTTAGGAATCATTCTTAGAAAAACCTTAATTGTCATTCCAAACTTAAGCCTGAAAGTAATAAACTAGAATTAACCTAAGGGAATTCTTACTTCGCTTCTCCGTGGGATTGACACTCTGGTCTTAAAAGAAAACCCTATACTACTTGAAATGATACGTACACTTGCGTAGAACCCATAGCGTGTGAACTATAAATTAAATTCTAAAATTTTTCAATATACCTGTTATGCATACTGGTCACCATAATAAAACTGGGTCAAGTCTTTTGCCATGAAATTAAATAACTGGTCGGATCAAGTATTTAGTGTCGCCGAAGAAGATTGAATTTGAAGTAAATATACATTAAAAAAATGCGCACATTTAAGTGTGATCGGTCACTCATACAATGTAGTGTATGAGTGCTAAAAATATAAAAATATAAGTCAAATAGGTTATGCAAATTAATTTTTTTGAAGGATCGAGTAGCATCACAAGAAACACAACTTCACAATCACTAAGAAACAACCTCAACTTGCAACATAAGAAAATAAAAACTAACACAAAATAAATATACTAAAATCTTTAAGAAAATACTAGACTTTCAAAGCAAAACAGACAAATGATAACACTTGGGTTGCCTTCCAAGAAGCACGAGTTTTACGTACTCAGCCAAACAATATGAGATCCTACTCATTAGGCTGACCCAACATTAGTGTCTCTCTAAGGCCAGTTATTTCACCTTCTAAGTATAATTCCAATATTAACTTTAAACACCCTAAGAATTTTTTCTATCCTCGATATCAACAGCTCATAATGAGTAAACCTTAACCACGGTGAATGGACCTAATTGCTTAGATTTCAATTTTCTTACAAACAATTTCAACAGATAATTATAAAAAAATGTCTTTTTTCAGGTTCAAAATATTTTCTAATTAGCTTCTGATCCTGCCACTTGTTTATCTGTTCATTATAGATTTTGGAACTTTTATAGGTTTTCTCTTTTATTTCCTCTAACTCAATCAACAATAGTAATCATTTTTCTACTGAATATTTCAGATCATACTTAAATTCTTTTACTACCCAAAATGCTTTATGCTTTAACCCTACTAGTAAATGTCAAGTCTTTTCAAAAATCAGCATGCACAGAGACATTCCTTTGGGTGTCTTATAGGTAATCCATAAGCCTATAAGCCATCATCCAATCTCAGTGACCAATCTTTTCTACTAGGATTAACTGTCTTCTCTAAAATTCCTTTTATTTATTTATTAGACACATCTGCTAAGCCACTAGTCTGACGATGATATGTAGTGAAAATCATATGTTTAATCTCATATTTGGATGCTGATATCTCTATTCTTTTATTTTTATTGTGCCTCACTCAATCACTAATAATAACACTAGGCATCCTAAATCTACTGAAAATATTTTTCATCAAAATGTTTGTAATGCTCTGGGCACCACGATTGGGGAGAGATATTGCTTAAATCCACTTTGGAAAATAGTCCATTGCTACCATGATCTACAAATTTTCTAATGATAACACCAAAGATCCCATAAAGTCTAATTCCCGAACATCAAACATCTCCACTTATAAAAAGTCATTTAAGAGCATTCATCTCTTTTAGAAGTATTGCTTAGTCTTGACACCTATCATAACTTTTCATATATTTACTAACATCCTTAAATGGTGTAGGATAATAGGATCAAGATTGTAAAGTCTTATAGTTGTTCTAAACCTCCAAAATGCCCTCCAAATTTAGAATCATGTCACATTCTTATTATATCATTAACTTCTTCCAAAGGGACACTTCTCCTAATAATCTGGTATTTATGCTTGTAGAATTCATCCCAATAGTAAACATTGGCGTCATAAATGAATTTTTTTGGGGATATGTTAGATCATAGGGTATGATGTTACTAATGAAGTTTACTATATTGGCATACCAAAGATTGTTTTCTTCAAGAATGGCAAGGAGTTGCTTGTCAAAAAAATATCATTTATTTTAATAAGAAACTCATTAGAATTCTCCTGCTTGATCCTAGATAAGTGGTATGCCACTTGATTTTCAATACCCCTCCAACCCACAATGTTGATATTAAATTCTTATAACAAAAGAACCTATCAGATCAAATGGGATTTGATATCCTTCATAGTTGCAAGGTATCAGATCGCAGTGTGGTTATCAAAAATATTGCTTTTAGTGTCAATTAGGTATGAGCTAATTTATTGAAGCCATATACTATGGTCAATAGCTCCGTTTTAGTGGTGTCATAGTTCACTTGAACTTCATTTAAGAACATAATAACATAGTATATGACTTGAAAGACCTATCTTTCATTTGTGCCAAAACCACTTGTTGACCTCATTTTTTATGATGTCTTCTCTTCTCTCTTTAGTACTTAGGATCTAGCCTTAGGCTTTTCCTTTGACTATCTTAGAGGATTAGATTTGGGACCCACCACCTAGAAATTCAAACCACTTCTTAGCTCCCTGCAAACTCCACAAACTTGATTGTAGACCCCTAATCACTTAGAGGGTTGAAATCAAATGTGGAAGTTTAAAGGATGGGTTCCTATAGGACTCTTTGGCCTTAGGACTGCCTACAGGTGGCACGGTGCGGTGAGGGCTGACTTACACACACTTTACACTTGTACACTACACTTTCACACACCTCCTAAAACCACACCCATACCCAACTTGACTTCCTGACTCATAGAGTTGATTCACATGGATGGTCCTTAACCCCTAAGCCCTTGGCTAAGAGGGTTAGGAACAACATAGTGAATGCCTCAAATGAGTCCCTTCATGGATCATGTGGGCTTGATATGGCTTCATGGCTCAACCAAAATGATTTCATTCCACTTACATTCACCCAATCTTCAATTTTCCAAATTTTTAATTTTTGACCCCCGGGACCCCGGACCAGCCTAGCCTACCCAAAACCCTTGAAATTATCCAAAATTTCCAAAAATCTCCAAATCACCCAAAATTCCTCAAGACCAATCCCAAACATTCCCACATCACTCAAATTGACCATCCATAGCCAAAAAATCCAAAAATACCTCTCAATACCCTCCAAATACCCAAAATGTCTCTCTTGACCCAAAAATCCAAAAATTCAGAAAATTCCCAGAAAATTTCAAATATTCCCAATTTCATTTTGTTCAACTACACCATGGGCCAATTTTGTCAATTTACCCCACTTTTGTCAAAACCCCTAATTTGACCCATTTTAACCCAAAATGAGCCCAATGTTAAACCAAACCTACCCAATTGACCCAAATTCTGGTCCAATTCAATTCTAAACTTCAATTCAACATTCCCAACACCAATCTAGACCAAATTCAAGCCCAATTTTATTGACATTTGAATCCAATTTCACTTTTGGCCTTAAAGCCCAATTTGGACCCATGACCCAAACCTAACCCAAACCAAACCAATTCAACTCCAATTAACCCCAAATCTTTTCTAAACCTTCCCTAACATCCCCAAAAACAAAATACTAACATTATTTGCCCAAAATTTGGATCCAAACCCCACTCAAATTCAACCTAAAACCAAAAGGCCCAATTTTGACCTAAATCCACCCCTAACCCAAATGAGCCCAAATCCCAAAATCAAAATCCAACCAAAATTGGAACCTCTTTCAAATACTCCCATAAACATTTTCCAACATCAATTTAACATCAATTTCAACCCTAGCCCAACATTGGCCCAAGTTAGCCCAATTTGACTTACATAGGCCCATTTATCAAATCAACCCAATTCAAACCCAAATCACTCCAAACTTGTTTCAAATCAATCATGACACATCCTTAAGACAAACCCAACAATTATTTGGCCCAAGCCTTTACCAAACTTTCATCCTAAAATCCATTTTAAAATCCAAAAGCCCACTTCCCTAAACCATTTTAAAAGCCCATCTTCACTAAATTTCAAAAGGCCCGAAGCCCACATGACAATCCTATATCATCATCCATTTGATAAAACCATCTCCTAAGTTCTAAATCCATGATAAAATAAATCAAATCAAGCCATATGCCAAATCCCATCAAATCACCCCTAAATTACCAAAATTTTTAAAACCTTTTTCATGAAATTGACAAAACTTTTCCCCAAGCCAAAGGTGAGCCATGAAGCCATGCATGAGCCCTATGGGAGCCATGAGAGCCATGGAATCTACTTTCCACCTCACCAAGCCATTAATGTCAAGAGAGGGGATATCTTTCTTAAACCCTTTTAAACCCTTTTTTACCTTAAGCATGTCACACACTAAACCATGCTTAGCCACCTCACCTTGGATGGAGACTTCACCACTCCTTCTAAGCTGACCTAAATGATTCCCTCAGCTCAAAATCAGGTCTTGGGGAGGTGCACCAAGCCTATTTCCATGGGTTGACCCAAACCAAGCCAAAATGAGCCTTCTCCCATTCCATTTAAATCAAACTCCTTTACACATGTCCATAGCCGATTGATTGCAATAAACCCTGACTACGACCCACCGAACAAGATGGTGACCGGTGCACGGCCGGCCGGCCACCGAGGCCGTCGGAAAACACCATGGCCGAGACCTTGGGAGGAGCCAAACTTTGGAATTCCACCTTCGTCGAGTTGCCCCATGCCCGAGTGGCCATTGCAGTTGTTCTTCTCTTGCCAAGAGCAGTTGATCCCAAGCCCTAATTCCCCCTGGGAGAGCCTCCAGCCATGCCTATTTATACCTCACCCCTCTCGGCCATGGAAGAGGTGCTAAATGAACCTTAAGGAAACTCTGCCAAAATCACTCCAGACTCTCCCCACACCTAGAGCACTTGATCCCCACTGTCCTCCTGCCTAGTCCCCACTAATTAAGCTCAATTTTGGAGCTCAATTCTCATGCCAGAACAGGACATTCCTAAATCCTCCACCAAAGTCAAATTAAACTCACCTACACCTGCACAAGGTCAAGAGGAGAAGTTCCCAAGTGAAAGCCCCCACTCCAGACCACCCATCTGTTCCATACTCCAAAGGTTGGAATCGGGCTTGGTCAAAATCATACCTAGATAATTCACCAGGCCAAGAGACTTTATCTGGAGCTTGCTTGGACTCAATCGAAGGTGACACAACCCTCAGATCGAAGCCACACTTCTCTAAGCAAAGGTATGGTCTCACTCTTCTTCCCGAGCTTCTGAACATTCTCCATTTTTATTGAGTCAATTTCATGCCACATAAACTGTATTGATGCGTTCGTCTTCTCGAGACGAATCCATAGAGCATAAGAACATTTAATTTGGTCAAGTATCGAGTGAGATCTTAAGCCTCAGAAGATGGACGGTTCTCGAGTTAGGAGGCTTGGGGACGATGAACGGATGCCGTTCATTCAATACACGTGCGGCTGGACGGCTCAGATCAGGTCGGATCAGCGGATGATACGCGGAAGGCGGGACCCGGGCTGCTGACTCAAGTGGCGGCGTCGAATGGGAGCGCGCCGTGTGGCCGTTCGGAGATGCCGAGGATGACAGGGCGCCGCGCTGGATAAGTAGGAAATTAGGGTATTTTTGATTTATTTAATTCCCTAAACTTCAAAAATGCATAACTTTGTGTAGGAAAATCAGAAAAATAAAATAAAAATACCATCTTGCTCAGTGAACAGAGGAGAATAATGTGGAAAAGAAATCATTCAATTTCATTGAGTATTTGATTTTTAATAGTTTATTTACTCTCTGCACTATTTCAATTCTCCATGTATGTATACAATTTACCATGGCATGAGACCATAGGGCTTTTGAAGCCTCTGAATTTGGGAACATTCCCTGAATTTTCCAAAGTCAGAGGCCATCCCTATGAAGAGTTATTGATTTTTCAATTCTAGGTCACTATTCTGAATATTTTAATTCCAATAATTAGCATATTATGAAATAAATTCTAGAAAAAATTGGTGATGTTTCTTATGACCAGAGGACTCTAGGAAAAATAGGTTTTGAATTAATCCACTTGGAATAACCCTAATTGGCTTAAACACCCAAAATAGGTCCTTAATTAATTAGAGCTAATCATACATCAAATTGACTTGAAATTAATTCTCCACTGACCTTTAGGATCAGAGGAACCCACCATAAAAATTTGTTGGACTTGGTTAGCCCTACCAAATGGGTTGATTAAGCTATTTAGCCAACTTAAACTTTAAAAATTCATAACTTTCAGAATACTTTTCAAAAATTCACCAAATTGGTTCTGGAGCTTCTCTGATATCAGGGGAATTTAAAAAAATTAAAATTGCAATTTTCTAAAAAAGTTGATTTTTTGTATTATTTTAATATTTTTAATAATTAAAAAATAATAAAAATCACAAAAATAATAAAATTCACCAAAATGTCATATTTGAATTTTAATTACTTAAAAACAAACCCCATATTTTTCTTAGGTCTCTATGATGAGATATTAAATTTTAAAGCCCAGGGTAATTTTAAAATTAAAAAATATTTTCTAGCATTTCCACTTAAAATAATTCTAATAAATCAAAGAAAAATCAGAAAATTATAAAATTGGTTCTTTGGTTTCCTTGATATCAGAGAGATTTTTGAAAAATATAAAATTCATTTTTCAATCTTTATTTTATTTTAAATTAATTAATACTCCAAAACTTAAAATAATTATAATAAAAATAATATAATTTAAAAAAATCACCAAAATTGGTCCAAATGGTCCTCTGGTCATTAGGAATGTCCCATAATTTTCTTAAGGACAGAAACTTTCCCTTGGTCATGTTGTTGAATTTTCCTTGAAAATCCTTATTTTCCACAAAAAATAATTATATAAATGAATTAAACACAGAAAAATTACATTTTCTCCTCTAATGTCTTTATTGACATATGAGTGAAGTCACATAAAAATTTCAAATTCATTTAAGCTCAATTTAGTGAGTTATGAAATTAGTAAGTTAAAGGGCAAAATAGTAATTAAAATTTTAACCTATAATTAAAATTTTAGGTTTAATTAAAAGGGTGGGTAAAATATTTGATACTAAGTTGATTTTGGATGTTTGAAACTTAGGTATTAAAGGGTAGAAATCTACCAAACAATTTAAAAACAATTAAAATAAACCTTAATTAAATAATTAATTAAATTTGGAAGAATAATAAAAAAATTGGAATTATTAAAATAGGGATATTATTAGGAATAAATTTATTCTTTAATCTAAGAATCCCTAAATTAATCACCTCAATAATATTCAATTCCTAATTAAAATGATAATCCAAATTCAAAATTTAAAATGCTAAAAACTTAATCATTAAATTAAATTAAATTAAATCCTTTTAAAATTTCAATTAAATTAATACTTTAACAATTAAAATTAAATCTTTTTTAAAAAAAAAAAACATAAAAAAATAAAAAATAAAATATTAAATTAAAATTAAAAATAAAATTAAGTTAAAATTTAAATTAAATTAAAATCTAAAATAAAATTAAATTAAAATTTAATTAAATTAAAGTTTAAAATTAAATTAAATTAAATTAAATTAAAATTTAAATTAATTTAATTTAAATTAAATTAAATCACATTAAATTAAATTAAATTAAATTAAAACATATTAAATTAAATTAAATTAAATAAAAAATATGTATATAATAATATAATAATAAAAAAAAGTTAAAATTAAATTAAATAAATAAAATTAAAACTGAAACTAAATCAAATTAAATTAAATTAAAGTTAAATTAAAATTAAGTTGAATTAAATATAACATCACTTAAGACATAAAAGAATTCAAAAATAAATTTAAAACAACTCGAACACTATTCCAAACTTAAACCGATTGATTGAAATTAAGTTAAAACACAAATTATTTGAACATTAATTTGCCTCGAAAGCTCATGATGTCATAACTCTTAAACGGAGTGTTAAGTGAAATGTTATTTCACTCATAGGATATTCAAATGTCCTAGTTCGATGAGGCGAGATAACAAAGCTTGAACTCCTGGATAATTGATTCATTATATAATTAAATTCTCTTGGACTTAAAATAATCCTAAAATTATTGAAAAGATGTTTAAGATTCGTCTTAAGCACTTCCTCAGTACGATAGGATGTTTATAAGAACAACTGAACTTAATTATTCTTTGATGAAGAAAATCGTCCTCAAACTAAAACACAAGAACCTAGACGTCATAGGAAATGACTAGCTATAGGATTAGGAACTTGGTAGAAAACCATAACCCTTCCCTTAGCTTTACCTAGGAATTTTCTTTAAATGCTTAAATATTCTAAATTGTGTTTAAGTGCAGCCTGGGATGACTGGAAGACCCTCCAGGTAAGCTTTTATTTTATTGCAATTTACCTTCTTGCAATTTACTTTATTGCAAATGCACTTTACTTCTTTTGCATGATAAACAACTGTTGCATGAAAACCCACACCTTTAGGATAGTCCCTAAAAGCTGAAACCAAAACTAAATTAAAAGTCATTACAAGATAAAATTCACCGCCACAACATTTCAAAATATAAAACAACTTAAAATTTAATCACAAACAGAATACAAAACTACAATTACAACTAAATTAAAACATCTTGTTGGATGATCGGGAATACCTCGGATGATGTAACCTACGTGTTACTAACGGGATTTCTCACGGTGTAAATGAAAGTGTGAAACTCATTCAGTTGAGTTTAGCAAATTCATCTGGACTAAGTGAATCCGATAAAAATAACGACGCCGGAAGGATGGAACCGTGGGATCTTAACCGGTGTTGTTATAATCAACTTTAAGATTTGTTTTAATTGAAACATAAAAAACACTTGGATTTTAAAACTTCTCTAAACCAGAACACTTTCCTCATCTCTTGATTTTTAATCTTCTAAAACTAAAACTCTACAACAACAAGGAGCTCAGAGCATGGTGGGCAGCACGGCCATCGTCGTCAATGAAAACACGAGTTTACTTCACAGAAACTTTCTTAGAATTAAATAACTAAGCCATAGGACTTCGAGGTAGTTTGCCTAGTGCAACATAAATCCTCAACCTTTTGTTAGGCATTTGCATTGCAAATTAAGCCCTAACCAGTCTTAGGATTACGAGGTAGTCGTCCGATACGACATAAACCCTCACATCTTCGAGGCTATTTGTATGATCATGTCATACGAATATAAGTCCTAACTAATTAAAATTGGCAAGATCAAAACATTAAATAAATATTAGGACTTTCCTAAATTCAAGCCAAACAATAGGATAGTCGGGAAATTACCGAAGTTCGCTTCAAATCCGTAATTTCTCCTACCTTTCTTCCTTTTGGATTCCCGAAAATAAAATGTTCCAAACTCGATTCATTCCCTATTGAAATTCAAAAATTCAATCCCTTGAAAACTTAAACTTTAAGATTCTTGAGAGCAGAATTATTGATTATTATCGAGAGTTTTCTTAAGTGATTCCCGTCATTTAAGATGTAATTAACTATAGGGGCTTGCCCTTATAGGGAATTTTAAGAACCCAGGTAATATAAACCCTGCTTAATTCATTTATATTAAGTAGGGGAATTTATCGGCTTATAAAATTAGTTCGCAGACCAAACGAATGTCACAAATCTTCTAGTTTATTTAATCGAGCCCCCATCATCAAGTATTGTGTCTATTCTTCGGGATAGATACATAGCTTGTGATGTGGCGCTCATTTATATAAACTATTTGGGATGTGAGATTAGTTTGATTTCATATCTTAAAACTTTCAAACTTAAAATTATTTTTAGAATCAAATGCTACTTTCTAAATTATATATATACATATATATATTTAAACCAAATTTAAAACCTAAAAAAAAAATAAGCCGTACACCACTCCTACTACACTGTCACTAGCTTGCACATCAGGTCAAAAGAACACTCCCAATCCTGTGTAACTATGACAGGTGTTGTAACTAACTTAGTTTTCAAAGTCACAAAGGTAGTGAGGCAATGTTTGTCAAAGTGAAAGGAGACATCCTTCTTTAATATATGGCATGTAGGTTAGGCAACCTTTGAAAAATCCTTAATGTGGCGTAGGTAGAATCCCATGTGTTCTTAAAAAGTCATAATTCCTCTCATATACATGGGTGATGGAAGTTTCACTATCACTTGAATCTTCATTCGTTCTACCTCCATACCCTTCTAAGAAATTCTATGTCTTAACACAATAATTTCTATCATCATAAATTGACATTTTTTTCCAGTTCAAAACTAAGTGGGTCTCCACACACCTCTGCAATATTTGGCAAGATGCTCCAGGATTGAGTCAAAGAAGGGACTAAACACAAAAAATATTTCATGGAAATCTCTATCCATTTCACAATCAAATAAGAAAAAAAATAATATGCAACATTAAAAGGTAGTTGGCGTGTTACGTAGTCTAAAGGGCATACTTATAAAGATATATGTCCCATAAGGGCTTGTGAAAGTGATTTTATACTTAGTGGCTATGGGAGTCTAGTGATATCCTAAGCAGCCATCTAAGAAATAAAGAAAGGCTGGTCGGTTAATCTGTTCACCATCTGATCAAGAAAAGGCATGCAAAAGTGATATTTTCTAGATCTTTTCTAGAACAGTTTTTAGTCCCTTATAATTAATGTAAATTTGCCACTCAATGACACTTGTTGTGGGTAACTGTGTGTTCTTCTTATTTTTCACAATAGTTACTTCTCCCTTCTTGGGGACACAGTGAGTTAGACTTAATTACCCAAGTATCTAAGATGGGATATATGATGTATGCATGCAAGCAATTCCCTATCTCCTTCTTAACTATATTTTCATCACAAGGATAAGTTTTCTCTACACATCAGTCTTAGGTTTGTGGTTCTATTCCTTCAAAATCATATGCATGAACAGGAAATACTAATACCTTTAATGTCTACTATGGTCCATCCAAAACATTATAATTAAGTTTCAGGGTTTTAATCAAGTTACGAAGTCACCATTGAATTGGACCTAGTAATTTAACCCTATCTAAGTGACTCTAATATTGCTGATAATTAAGAAAAACAATATTTTTTAATCCCTTTTGATGGTATTATGAAATATTGTTGTTTTATATTACATTTAGTTTTCTAACCATACAAAAACTTATATGTTTCCATGTTTCCCTATGCAGTTGCACTAATCTGTTAATAATATTCCTATTTTTTTAAAAAAAAGTGTATGTTAATCTAATTTTTCTACTACTCTAGTACAATAGTATTAGATTAAAACCTATTTTAATATACTAAGTGGCCAATTTAAGATTAAATTACAAATATAATATTAATATTTCAACATTCTACAATCAATAAATTAATCACACTACAAGGATAGTTCTGACATGTATAGGTTATAAATTCAAGGCAATGAGTAATTTAGTTACTAATCATTTGAAAAAAAAAATAATGAGAAATTCATTTTAAAACCAAAAAAAGTACAAATTTGAATAATCTCACTAAGATGATCCACTGGGTTATAAAAGTATACAATAAATCCACTATGATTTGACTTTTCTGAGTCCATAACATGTTCAATCTCCCTCACCAACATTCAATCCCACTCAAAAGAACACTCGTCCACACTCACAAAACTCTCACAAATTCCTACTATAATGTGTTTTGACTACTCCTGAATATTCCAATGACACCCTTCGTTGTGCTTAGTCTCTCCTATTCTATTTCAATCTCTTCCCATCCAAAAGCATCCTTCACTTTTTATTAGCATAATTTAACTCCTCAAACATGAAATGATGCAAATTAAGATGATTGAATAATAGGCCCATGTATATTGGTGCCTAGGTGGCCATAATTGGCACATGGATGCTTGTTGCTCTGATTTTAGTCGCTTTGGTACCCAAAACATGCTCCTAGGTGTATTTTCCCCTAATTTGGGTGCCTAGGCACCCAATCTTCTAGTTTCAAGTGCATGGGAGACAAAGTTTGGAGCTTCAATACCGATTTAGCCTATTTTGTGTTAGTTTCATCTTCTTTGCTTCTCGAGTTGCCTAATCATCTATACACTAGATATACGATCACAAATATTATAGAAATATTAAAAAATAACACACGTAATATAAAAATAACATAGAAATATCATTCACATTTGATACAGATCAAATACACTAGAACTTACATAATGCTTGGCCTCAAGTAATTTAATATTTAAAGAATAAATTGATACCTAAAATGATGTGAAGTGCTAACAGCCACGCAAATATATGTGTCAATCAAATTGTATACAAATTTGAGTCTGTATATCAATCCCACTAAAAACTTGTTTAATTTTTAAATTTAAAAAGTTCTAGTCTGACGGTTTTAAGTCTAGCTTGAAGTGTTCAAATTTTAGATATTTTAAATTTATTATTCATAATTTTTTGCAAAAATATGAAACCTACAAACTAAATTTAGGATTTTAATAAAGTGAGGGACCTAGCAATTTAGCCCTTTCCATGTGACTCTAATGTTTTTGATAACTAGAAAGAATAGTATTTCTTAGCCCCTCCTAGTGGCCTTATTAAACTTTCTTGTTTCATATTATAGTTAGTTCTCTAACCATGTAAAACTCTCGTGTTTTTGTGTTTCCCTACGTGGTTGCACTACTCTAGCATCAATATTACTATTCTCCTAAAACATAGTACATTAACTTAATCATTCCACTTGTCAACTTTTATAGTACTTAATCACTATCTTTTTTGACATCTTAAGTGGATAGTTTACATGTACATTACAAGCAAACGGTTGAAATTTTAACATTCTAAAATCACTAAATCAATCATAGTACAAGGATAGCTCTGACATGCATAGGTTACCAACTAAAGCGAGTGAGAAATTTAGCTACTACTCATTTGAAAGAATAACAACTAGAAATTCATCAAATAATCAAATAAAATATAAGTTAGAACAATCTCACCAAGATGCTCTACTGAATTATAAGATTTTACAATGAATCCACTGTGGCGTCCTCTGCCTACACAATAAGCTCAATCTCACTCATCAATCTCACTCATGAGAACACTCGCTCAACCTCACAACACTCCAACTGATTCTTCCTTTGAAGTACTCAGACTACTTCTGAGTATTCTCCAACGACACCCTTCATTGCGGCTTGCCATTTTGGTCCCTTCTCCTCTACAAGCCACCTCGTCCTTTCATATTCTACCAATTTAAGTCATTGCCCATGAAATAATACGAACTGAGATGTCTAGGCTATAATATCGTGCATATGGGCGCTTGGGCACCCAAAAGTGGTGCTTGAGTGCCTTTTGCTTTAGGTATGGGCAATTGGGCACTCAGGGCTGGCTCCTGGGTGCCCGATCCTCTGGTTCTGGGCGCTTGGACTTCAATATAGGTTATTTTGAGTATGTTTCATCTCATTTGCTGCCCAAGTTTCCTAATCACTTCTACACTGTATATACAATCATAAATACCATGGAGAAACATAAAATGGCTCAAATAATATAAAAAAAACATATACATTTGATACACTTAAAATATCCCAAACTTACATATTACTTGTCGTCAAGTAATTCAATATATGAAGTTAGACTTTATAAAAATTAATAGTAATTTAAGTTTAGGATTCCAGTGTTTCCTAGTAATAAAGTAAATCAATCCTTTAGATTATTTAAATCTCCTCCTAAGATTGAATTTTTATAGAAATCCCTAATTTTCCAATCTAACTTGTATTAATTAACTTTTTATATAATTAATTAATTTTTTATATAATCACCCCCTAAATCACTTAAAAATGATTGATATAAGTAAAATTTCTCTCAAATATATATCATTTAATTAGACCAATCAATTAAATAATGTTATTAGGTGACTATCTTTTTGAAAATCAATATTTTGAATCTAAAGTTGGGGAGGTTCTTGATTCTCTAAGTTTTAGGAAGATAGTTTGTACCTATTTTTAGATTAAGTCGAACCTCAAACTTCTCCTCTAGGACTTCTAAAAGTTCTTTTTATTTTTTCACTAGAGCTTTCTCAAATTATTTTCTTTGATTTTTTTTTTCTTATTTGCAAAGAGGTTTATTATATTTGGTTAAGTTTTTTTAAACAATTTTGAATACCACCTCTTTCGCGGGCTAAATTCTCAAATTCTTTTATTTAAATTCTAAATATTGAGATTGAAAATATTCTAATAAGTTATAGGCAACTAGTTTTAAGTCTAGCCTGAAATGTTTGAACTCTAAAGATTTTAAAATTTAATATTCTTAATTTTTGTAAAAATTTAAAACCTATGAACTAATTTATATGTTTTTAATTACGTGAGGAAACCTCTCTTGAATTGGACTTAACAATTTAGCCATATCCATATGACTCTAATATTATTGATAACCAGGAATAATATTATTACATAGCCCCTTTCAGTGGCCTTATGAAATGTTTGCATTTCGTATTAAAGTTAGTTCCCTAACCATGCAAAAACTCCTATGTTTGTATGCTTCCTTATGTGGTTGTACTACTTTAGTAGTAGTAATCTTATTCTCCTAAAGAAGTGTACGGTAACCTAATCATTCAACTAGCCTACTTTTGTAGTACTATATCACAATATCATCCTAATTGTCTAGTTTAGGAGTAAATTACAAGCAAAAAGTAACATATTAAGATTCTACAATTAATACAAGGATAGTTCTGACAGTACTACGATACTAATTAAAGGGAGTGAGAAATTTTGCTACTACTCATGTCAAAAGAAAAGGAACCAAAGAAAATACAAGTTAGAACAATCTAATCAAGATACTGCACTAAACTACAAGAGTTTGCAACAAATCCACTGTGATTTCTCCCTTTGAGTACACAATATGCTCGATCTCAATAACCAACATTCAATCTCACTTAAGAGAACACTCGCTCACACTCACAACACTCCCACTGTTTGAAATGCTCTGACTACTCATGAGTATTCTCCAATGACACCTTTCACTAAGGCTTGCCCTCTTCTTTTCCCTTTCAATCCCTTCTCCTCAAAAAGCTTCCATGTCTCCTTCGTATTTCACCAATTTAAATCATTGTCACAAAACGATGCAAATTTAGAGGTTAGAATCGTAATCATCTGCATACAGGTTCTTGGGAGCCCATGACTAGTGTCTGCGTGTTGTTTCAACTAGTTATGAGTCTGCTTCATCTTCTTTGCACCCTAAGTTGCCCAATTACATATACACTATACATACAACCACAAATTTCATAGAAAAGTATAAAAAATGAATCAAATAATATAAAAATAATACACAAATAACATGCATATTTGTTACACATCAATAACTCTCTACAACAACTAGTTACAACCATCATATTTATAATACGATGACTTTAATTATATAGGTTATTTTTATATTGTGGACCTATGTACCTACAATCACATAGTCAGTTACTTTAGTTGGTCTAAGCCCTATTGTTTCTTCCTCTCTATAATTATCGTTATATTGAGGCCGTCAAAATATAGAGTGAATACTATAGTCACACTTGCATTTTTCAAATAAAATTATTTAAGGAGGAAAAAACATGGGCTTTTTATTATGTAACTTATTAGCTAATTAGAAATAAATTCATATGGCATGTCTCTTTTTATTTCTAAAAAACTAGCTCAAAACTTTAATATGACATAAAGACATAATGCATACTTTTTAAAAGTGAAATACAATTTTTCATGTATAAGTTTATCACCCTGAAGAACTATAAGTGTAAATATGAAAGTCTAGTTGTTAGACATATAAATACACAAAAGCTGTTGTGGTATGAGTGCCTCAAGATTTACATACATACAAATCTTTTCCTATGTATTTACACATCTAACACCTAAACTTCAATTTTTACATATATACCATGAAAATATACATTTCACTTTTTGAGACTTAAAAGACTTATATTTGTGATGTGGTATATAAGATTTTAGCGTTACAAATGTAAAAAGAAAAATTTAGATATTAGATATGGAATTTTATAGGAATTAGGTGGTACGTATGTAAATGCACTTAAATATACATGTACCATTCATTCAGCATTACATTCCCCTCGTACTGATCAACCCTATCTACTCGTACCACTTTATTTGCCCTTCCAACTGCATTTTTTATTAATCATTTTTGCAAGAAGTTTAGACTTTGGATAGGTAAATAAATGTAAATGCCTCTTAACATAAAACCAAGAATTGGCATTATTCCTGAAGACTTCCTAAACCCCCAATGTCATGGTTCCTTTTTGAACTTTCTAAGCCTCATTAAAGGATCAATAAATGACCGTTTAACATTGTTTGGGGGCTTGCCATGATTTACCGTTAAGATGACAACCATAAAAAGAACAAGACAAGTGACGTTTCCCGATATTGAAGACTCCAACCCACGTGTATATCGCTTTCTTTTCCTTCATATTTATGCCCTGTAAGGAAGCAAAATATTCTACAAATCAGAAAATTAATTATGGGCTCATATAACTTAAAAAAAATGATATATCTTTAAATTTGGAAGAATTGCATGTTTATCCCTCAAAACTTACATATTTAGAAAACTAACAGCTGTGTAGGGACGAAAAAAATTTCATTTTTGAATGTTTTATTTTCCAAAATATTGGACAAAAAATTTATTGAGGGAAGATAAATTTACAAGGTTTCTTAAATTAAATAGAAAAAAATTAGTAAGGTTTCTATGTTTAATAGGAAAATCTCTAATTATTGCCCACTCTAAACATAACTTAGTTCCGCCAATCCATTCATGTCATGTTTTTTGAGATACAGTAAATTTATGTATTTTAGGTATGCAATGATAATTGCATTAAAATATAACATCGGTAAAAAAGTATAGGTGTCGATCATATAAATTTTGCTCATGTCACATAATTATTGTATTAGTAACAAAAAGTTAAACCCACTAAATAATGACTAAAAATGTATCATAACAAAATAACTTCGAGGTAATATTGGCTTTTGCATGGCTTAATTGATCGCTTCAAAAATATGAATGGCGTAAAAATATCCAATAGCCAGTAAAAAAACATAAATTACATATAAGCTGCAAATCTCGATAGTCCTCTCATCTGATATGATTTCATATTATTTTCATAACGCATGGTTAGAACTACAACTACATTACTGCGTCATCAAAAAAATGTTTTTGTTATTTGGAACGAATCTCAAGGTATTTTTGAATAAGAAACATTCCAATTTTAATTAAACATCATCTAGGGCCTTAATTTCAGAGCTTATAATATAAATGGTCATCTTGACAAAAAAAAAAAAAACTCAATGAAACCTAAATTTGTTTAATCTAGATCCAATAAAGTTCATATCAAACTATTAAAGCATATTTGGAGGCCTCGGATGTTAATTGAATGATTAAATGAAATTTGGCATATTTATAGTCAAATTGAGTGTCTCGACGAGAGTATCTAACAAGCATAATATCACGGACATTTAGTCCTACATCGGCTAGGTGTAGAGCCGAAAAGCAGTATATAAGTTCTGGGCTGCCCACCTCTTTAAAGAGCTCTTTTGGGAGCGTGACAAGTGGTATCAGAGAGGGTTACTGCCTGCCGGGTGTGAGGATTCTCCACGGTGTAGGGCCCTCGGTAGAGCCGATCCGTGACGAGGGCGTCACGTGATTGGGTGGAGGAGAATCTCACGGACATTTAGTCCCACATAGGCTAGGTGTAGAGCCGAAAAGCAGTATATAAGTTCTGGGCTACCCACCTCTTTAAAGAGCTCTTTTGGGAGCGTGACAAGTGGTATCAGAGCGGGTTACTGCCTGCCGGGTGTGAGGATTCTCCACGGTGTAGGGCCCTCGGTAGAGCCGATCCGTAACGAGGGCGTCACGTGATTGGGTGGAGGAGAATCTCACGGACATTTAGTCCCACATAGGCTAGGTGTAGAGCCGAAAAGCAGTATATAAGTTCTGGGCCGCCCACCTCTTTAAAGAGCTCTTTTGGGAGCATGACAATAAGCTCACTTAATTATGGGGACATTAATCATATAAAAAAACTCTATGATCAAGAGGATCAATATAGGTCGCCTGATCAGGTGATAATGGGAGTTACTCGTCAAATAACCACAGTACTACTCCCCCAAAGGCTATAAATAAACCCACTCTTCATTTGGGGTTGGGTGGAATTCTAGAGTTGTTCAAAACTAAAGACTTGACGATAACTTTCGGTCTCCGTAGCTGCCAATCATCATTGACTATCACTCACCGTCGTCGGCCACCCCTATTTGTGTAACTTTGTATTTGAAATACGATTGCAACATATAACGTCGTATTAAAGATCCAACGATAACTTTGGGTGACCTTTTTCGGACTCCTGATATTTTCCGTAAGTTGTATACATACAAGTAATGTAACTAGTCCAAAATTGTAAATCTGTTCCAGTTAAGAGAAATATGTGTATATTTGTAAATTCACATTTATAGTAAATTACTTTTGCAGGGCTAAGCCCCGTGATTTTATTTTACTTTTCAGGCTTTTCCATATAAAAAATCTTGATGTCTTCACCCACTACTCTATAATTATTTGTGTGTATTATCGCTCTACTGTCATGAATTTTCCAACACGCAACAATCATCATGATTATTAATACATCTAATAAAAAAATCAACACCCTTAATGATTGATTTTAGTAGAAATATTGAACGATGATGCATTTGTTAAACCTTAAATGAGGATTTTAAAAAAAGAAATCTAAGATTCACATTTTTATAATGTCTAGATTGATATGATCTCACTCCACTTTTAAATAGTGTATCATGCATAGGTCTAAATATAGGACCTTCCACTTAAGTAAGTTGAATCTTATTGCATTTCTTTACTTGCATTTATTTCTATCAAAAGAAAAATATCTTCCCAAAGTAAATAGGTTGCCAAACATATGATATAATTAAAACATTTAATTGACTTTGATGTAACCTTGAACTCACATGAACTTCATCTATAGCTAATAAAATTTGATTTGTGGACATCAACATATCCTATTGTCACTAACAAAAACGTGATATTAATCTTCATTTAAGTTGTAGATCTCGTTAGTCATCCTAATTGGCCTATATTCACATCATTTTCATAGTATATTGCAACAACTATAACATCATCATTACCAATGAATAGATTTATAAAAGGTTTAGCCCTTTTAGTGATAATTTTATTGGAAAATATTCAAAAGATGTCATGAGCTATTCAAGCTCTATAGGAATTTCCACAATTTTGCATTGCAATGATTTTTACATTGATATCTCCTATGTCTTCACTTCTAATGGCTACAGGCGAAGATGATCTTTTCACTAAAATGCTAAATTTGTTGAGTTTAGCTCTATTATTTATGATGAAAAATTTAAAATGGCAATAACCATATTATCGTACGGGCTGATAAAAAAAATACATATATTTGAAGAAAAAATTCCATCTCCACAACATGGTGGGCAATCTATTGAACAACTTCTAAACTTTAGGGGCAAAATGCATTAATGTGGTGAAATACTTCAATAATTTTGCAGACATACACCGAATGCGTTGTTAGAAAAATTATGAATTAATGCATTCACATCCATTTACAATTATAGTGAAGACATCAAGAAAGAAATAAGACTTTATCATCACGATAGAATAAATGAGGCATACACTAAATTATCAAAATTAAACCGGATTCTACATGCATACCACTCAATTCCTATACCTAAACTTTCATATATGCCACCTTACCGATGCATGAGAAGGTCTATTTCACTTTTCAAAAGTTAGAACAACAATATTTTTTATGTGATATGAAAGATTTGAATGTTATAACCGTAAAAAGCAATGTTATGTGTTAGATGTGTGAATAAAGAAAAAGTAGGTGATATGTATGTAAATGCCCCAAATTTACATTATAACTTAAATATACTACTGCTGCTTCTACTGATATATTCCTTGATTACAATATAATAGAATCTGCTTAATGCAACAATACCAATATGACAAAGGGAAGTAACACTTGTGAAAACCCTCTTATTTTACACTAGACTTTTATCTAGCCGAAAACCGCATGCTGTCATGCATTTTATCAGCACTAAAAATGTTAGTTCTCTTAGAATTTCAGGCTAAGCATAATTTCTAGTCAACAAGCCATTATTTTAGTTCATGCTTCATTTGTACCTCTTTTTTATTACCTGATATATTTTAAGGAGCATGTTAAACTACAATAGCAACTAACTAATCTACGACAACTAAAATATGTACATAAATGCTCTTTAAGAAAATAATTTACTTTCCTTTCATGACCTTGAAAAGCACAATTCAGAAAACTAAATTTATTTATTTGCCTGCAAATGAGTTTACTTCCACTAGGTCCATCACTAAGCAAGATTGTAGATCTCATTTTGACATGATTAATAGCCTGGTAACTAGAAACTTAACGGGTTTTACTCCATGTTACGAATGCATCAGATATTATTGAATGATCTTTGATTATATACAATAGTACAGTTTGATTACATTAAAAGAAGTGTCATAGAAAATGAAAGTTTGTATGCCATGATTATTCATAGCACTGCTTGGGGTTAAAATAAAGGATATCACATCTTTGTTTGCATGCCATGACTGTTTGCTAAGGGTGTCAAAAATTGATCCCACAAACCAGCTCGACTCAAAAAATCCGGGTTCAGGTTGACCCGAATAATTCATCGCACAATTTAGGGCTGAAATAAATGAATCCTCGACCGTTTAATCCTTCAAGCCAGGTTCGAATTGATCCGCCAACCCGAAAATGACCCCAAGAAACTAAAAGGACGCAAAATTAACTAGTCAACCTGAAAATGATCCAAGATTGACTCAAAATTGACCCAAATTTAACTCGAATAATTATTATACTTTATGTTAATCGTGTTATAAAAGTCAGATTCAAGTTAACAGGTTGAAGTCAGGCAAGTTTGGGTTGAACTTTCTAACCCATTTAATATTTGAGTTGGGTTCAGATCAAGCAAATTTGGGTCGGGTCAATTTCAAGACAGACCCAAACCTGACCCGTGAACCCAATTTAACACCCCTAATGAAAGCCTATTTTGAGCAATATTATACTATTAGAAAGTTAGAAACTCATATATTTATATGTATATATATGCCTATTTTGTTCATTGACATGATCTTTTAACTTTTAATTACCAAACTAAGTTTAATTTCAAGGTGACAGACATCAAAGAGTTCTTGGCTAAAAAATGTGCAATAGGATTGGCAATCATCCTCTATATTATATAAAATGTACTGAATATTTGGTATGTGATATTTATCTGAAACCAAAGAACCATCCTGTTTAAGGCAATTCACATGATAAATCTCAACAACTAAAATACACTATTTTGTTTACCCATATCAAAAGATGGCATCTGTGCACTTCAAAAAGCCCAGTGATTAAGATAGCTGTGTTATTTAAAGATAATGAACAGTAGCAGGCTAAATAGGCTAAAATAATATAATAAAACTTATCCTTTAATGTTTAAGACTTCGAGCATTCAACTCCAACCTTCAAATCCACTTCACTCTTTCGAACTTATTGGCTTTGCATTTTAGTTGAAAGAACATATATTATGTCTTTTCGATGTGGGACAAAACGAGCTTCCACCTTCCAGGCTTCCACGGGAAAGCTACCTACCGAGGAAAAATTATTCCATCCGGAGTATGTACGTAGCGTTGGGTGCGGATTTTTTTAGGTACTGATGGGTACTGGATGAGTATAGAGGGGTATGGATGGGTATGAATGTGTATGGATGTGTATTGGATGTTGGGTATTGGGCTATTAGGTGAGTATTGGTGGGTATTGGAGGGTGCTTGGATGGGTATTAGGAGGAGATGTGTGATGGGTACTGGATGGGTATAGATGAGTATGGATGGGTATGAATGTGTATGGATGTGTATTGGATGTTGGGTATTGGCTATTAGGTGAGTATTGGTGGGTATTGGTGGGTATTGGAGGGTACTGGATGGGTATTAGGAGGAGATGCGTGCGTTCTCCGTATGGAATAAGCGTTCCCGAGGGGCATTTGCATACATACCACCTAATCCCATGCATTTACATATCTAACCCCCATGTATCTAGTATTTACAATAAACAAACAACAAACTCTACTAGCTTAACAGTTTTGTATATTTTTTTAATGCTTTCTTTTGCTTTCTCCCATAATATATTTGTATTTAATTAAAAGGAAAATTTTTTGGAGAAATTTGAAAAATTTTATTATTTTAAAATTTTTTTTTGAACTTATTTTATTTAAACTAAATTATATTTTAATCATAATTTATATTAAATTTTAAATTAACATCGAGCTTTAAATCAAGCACTTACCGAGTGAATCAAAAGCTTCTTAGTTTTGTGCTTAAGTTTGTATTTTTTTTTAAATTTCGAGGATCTGTTTCGTTAAATTTTGTTTGAATTAGAAGTTGATTATGCTTGATTTATCTTTGAGGATCCGATCCAGTACATTTTTTTTGACTTAGAAGCTTGATTATGCTTAAGATTTATCATTAGAGATTTGTTGTAAAATTATTAGTTCAAGTAAAAGAGATTATTCGATGTGGACATTAATGCTCCAGATTGAATTTTTTTGTTCTATTTTTTTCACCCAATCGCATAGGAAATTTTATTCCACACAACAAGGAGTATTACAAAAGAATGGCTAATTCTTCTACACATCTCGAAACAAAGAAATACAACGCACACAATAAAGAAAAAAAAACCCTAAGAATCGTTGGCCACTAATACAACTCATACAAAAAACGATTAAAAATAATGATTAGACCAGATAAAAAATTGTCACCAATAAGCAAACGAGAAAATTTCACCGGAACAATATTAGAAACCATAATGCTTTGAGACTTCAAACTCCATCTAGCTGCCCAATTAGTTGTTTTATTCTCTTCACGATGGATGAAAGACCAATCAACCTGCATAAAGCTTTGAAGAAAAAAGATCTTTTTCATTTGAATTATCAACTCCAAATCATACTCCATCTGTCAATTACAAATTTTCCAGAGAAGTAGACAATACATCTCAATAACGATCCTAGTCCAACCTCACTTTATAGCAATAACCAAAGCATAAATCACAACCTTAGCTTCAGCAACAATCTGAGAAAGAGATAAAACATGTACAGAGAATCAAACAGCACAACAGCCAAAGCAATTCCTACAAACCCCACATGTACCTGTCAGATTACAAATCCAGTTCCCATCCACATTGAACTTCAACAACACAAGTTCAGGTTTTTTTTTCCCAAAAGCAAGTTTACAACTTGGTCTAAGCTTTCCAGGAACAGATATTTTAAATTTATAGAACAATCTCAAAGTATGCATAGTAATAGGTTTTCTAAACTTACTAAACAAGAACATTTTAAACACTGTTTCTGATGTAAATAAAACCATCAGAAATAGTAATCAACTTTCCATTATGTTTAGCTTCATTCCTTAAAAATCATGAAAACCAAAACACCACAATAGGAATAGAAGAAAAAAAATCTGACCTCCATAGTTTCTCCAGCAGTTAATGCAATCTGCAATAGAATTCATCTATATATCATTCATCCCTTTATCACTGAGCATAAAAACCTTGGACCAAACCACCTTAGCAAAAGAGCAGTTGATAAACATATGTTCCACATCTTCCTCATTCTGTTTACATAGAAAATATCTCGAAGATGGGAATAATAAGACGTAATAATCTCCAAAAGAAAAAGGATTGAGAAGGCTTTACTAAAGAATTCCAAGCCCATTTTAAATCAATCCCATTAGTATAGTGTAAAGACTAGGCAAAAGTTTTAGAGATAGAGCTACCATATTGACCTTTGATCTTGATTTTATCCATACAAGCAATAATAGGTATCTTAGCAATCAAAACAATATCCTCCATACTAATCAGATTTCTCAGTATATTCAAATCCCAAGCTTCATTGTTCCAACAATCTTTAACCGCCCATATTAAATCAATCCCATTAGCACAATGTAAAGACTTGGCAAAAGTTTTAGAGATAGAGCTACTATTTTGACCTTTGATCTTGATTTTATCCATACCAACAGTAATAGGTATACTAGCAATCAGAACAATATCCTCCATACAAATCAGATTTCTCAGTTTATTCAAATCCCAAGATTCATTATTCCAACAATATTTAACAGCAAAATTCACCTCAAAGGGACCCATATAAGAATTAGCCAAAAGAGCATCCCCTAACCAATTATCATACCAAAAGCTACAATTCTCATTACCAACATCCCAACAGAAAAACTCTTCTATATTGCACACAAAATGAAAACTTTGAGAATTAATTTTGAATAAAGTATTATTCATTTAGTTCAAATAGAAGTCTTTATTTTGAATAATTTCCTATTCACTTTATTTTTGTGTGAAATTGACTTATTTATATAAATAATTAATTTTCCCACTCTAAAAAAAATGAATCGGTTCTATCCCTACGTAACTGACCTTCCCAAATATGAAATAAATTTGCAAAAAAATAAAATAATGCTTCCTATATGAGTCAAGATTATAGCATGCATAATATATGCTATTTGCTTTTTTGTACCATGCAATACCAATAATGCAATAGATGTGCCTCTTTGCTCTATGGGTTATTATGCACACTATCATGCAGTATTGACAAATATGACCAACCTTCAATTTAAGGCCCTGTCTCAAACATTGATCACAATGCGGTTAGTGATGTCAACTTCAAAGTTTGGTAATCAAAAGTATAAAATGTTTTCATTATGATGCTCAAAATATAAATCTTTTACAAAGTTAAATTTGAAGTGAAAATTTATTTTCTTTAATTTGTTGTATTTTGAATAGGACCACATACGTCCATGTCAAGATGTTTCATGTCATTAAGATGAAAGTCTGATGTGTAATATTGGGTATTTAGGTTACATTCATTGGTTATCATTGTTGATCTTCACCTAATGGTTGTTAATTCAGTGGAACTTTACTCTTCTTGACCCACAACTTCTTGATAATGATTCATGGATCCCCTCCAACCATTGCAATCCACAACTATTATTGTTGCTACTATTTGTTTTATTAATGTTGCTACTAGTTTTCAAATCCTTTTTTTTATTGATCTACAATTCCTCTTAAATCGCATATTACTAATCTATGATTCTCAGGTTCTCTGGCGGTTCATGATGCACATATTCTAAATGATTGATCCATAAATTCCTCCATTTTGAACAACTCTCTTTCAATAGTCTTCTAAATATTGTGGAATTGTAGTAGTGGATGGTAGAAATATTTATAGACTCAAACAATTCTTATGTAAACCTAAATCCATTAAATCTAAATTCTAATTACATTTGTATTTATAAATAGAAGTTTTAGGCATTTACAAAACCAATTGGATGTTGGATAAATTTCATGAAGGAAGTGCAATTCTTTCTTCATGGTCACAGAGCAAGTGAGACACTTCAATTATTTCATAAAAAAAAAATTTTCTTAGTTCACATATTAAGTTTGCTTTTCTGGCTTCTTTCATTATTCTCTCATCTTTCTTATTTTACCTCTTTTTTTCACTATCAGTTTGAGAGAAAGATTATGTTTAGCCAGATTTTTTATGATGTTAGTTTCAATCAAAATGCATGAATTTCAATTGCCGTGTCTTTTCATGTCCTTGTTTAAACCGTTTTCAGTAGAGACTCAAAATTTTTTCGCCTAAATTTATTTCCATCATGTTATAGATTTTCATTTGTGTGGTATTAAGAAAAGTGCCAAAATGATCCCCCAACTTTAAGGGAGGTCATTTTAGTCCCTGACTTTTAAAAGTGCAAAAATAGTCTCAAACTATTGAAAAAGAAAATTGAAATAGTCCCAACGTTAAAACAAATCTATGAGTGGTGTTCATGGAGTTAAAAATAGAAGTATTTTTTGAATTATGTTTTCGGCAGGTCATAAGCCAAAATCAAAAAATATAAGTGTTAGATATGTATCAAATAATTATGAATCTTTAAACATAACCAGCATGTAAAGATTTATCAAATTTAGTTGTGTTATATATATATGTGTGTGTGTGTGTGTGCGTGTCGCATTCCTTGTCCAGTTAGTGGCGGGGTCACTGTAAGTCCCCTCTGACAAGGGTTCGATCCCCGTCATAGTGTGTGGGAGTCGAATTACAAGCACATGGCTCGGGGTTCTCATCATAAGCCCCGAGCTCATGGGAAATCGATATTTGGGCCTCTGCCAAATATCGATTTCCTTTTAAAAAAATTAAAATTAATATATATATATAAGAATGGTCGGAGGTTATTATACAAGCCTGACCACCACGTGTCTTATACTTATTCGAGGATCGCCTCACTACAGGCAAATTAGCTGGAGTGGGATTTGAACCCGTGACCTGAGAGGAATTAAGACCTTCAAATAAGCTGCTCACTGCTAACAAGTCACGTAGTGGCATCATATATATATATCTATTATTTATTATACTTTAAATCTAAAAAATTACAAAGATCTCTTAATGGTTCGTTTAGTTGTGCTAATTGATTGAAGTTATAATATTTTTTAATATATATTTTTTCTTAACTCTATCATTTTTGTAGTTGTAGCTAGAAAGCAGGGGTTTAAACTCTTCAAATTTATTGAAATTTTCTTTAAAACATATTTTTTAAAACTTAAAATAATCATTATTTAAAATATGTTATTTGCATGGTATTAAATAAGACCTAAAGCACAACTCACTTTATATTCATTCGAGCATGCAAATTATTTATGCATAATTTTAAATAATCAGCTAGCAGTAATATGAAGTAAAAATGTCTTTAGTTTCATCAGTAGTATATTGTCACTCAAAAGTTGTCATAATTACAACAATTATTAATAAAATTACATTAATGTTCTTTGAAAAAAACCGGTACAAATCATTAATGTTCTTAAGTATTTGATACTTCCTAAATAATCATAATAAAACAAATCCACTCTGAACCACAATTTCATTTTTTTTTAATGGTGGGACTATTTCAATTTTTTTTTTTTCAATAGCTTGGGACTAATTTGGCACTTTTTAAAAGGCAAGGACTAAAATGGCATCCTTTAAATAATAAGGGGACAATTTTGGCACTTTCTCTATAGTCATTAGTTAGTTTAGATTTGTGTCATGTGAATTTCTTATGTTTGTTGCATGACTTTTACATCTTATTTTAGATCAATATTAGAAACACCTAAGATATTTTTCTTCAACAAGCCCAATAATTTGAAGAGATGAAGTCAATAGTGCAATAGAGAAAAATGGTTTCTCACAAGAACATATTAAACCTTCATTATATAAATATGTTTTAGAAATTTATAATTTACATCTGTTTATTTTGGGTAAAACTATGTTATCTATGATTCTTTATAACAAATGGGCTAGCCATATTTAAAATTCGCCATTATGTTTCTTATTATTCCATAAGAAATAATAATTAATCAAAAGATGTTTTTATCTCTTAGTTTTCTTAGACTTAAATAGATTATCTGCAAATGTTCCTTTTTTATTCACCATGCTCTACATTTCTACCCCATCATTTTGAAAGAAAATATTATCACATTTCTTATGAGCACTATTCACGTCTACTAAGCAATATATATGATTTATAAGAAGAGTTGTGCTTTTATATTAACAAGCTCGGCCAAGTAAAATTAAACCTTCTCAAGAAATTATAGAACAAAATGTCCATGTACGCTAGAACGAATTCATCCCTCTATTTGACTAACAACAACTCTTGTTGTAGCAATGGTTGACCGTAAGAAAGCAAGAGTGAATGACAACGACTGAGCGCCGATTCAGAGCCTGAAGAAGTGAAATGGTAAAAACCAGATAACTATTTTTTCTTCCCCTCAAAGAGAGAACAAAATATAATGACTTTTCTTTTACACGATAAAACATATATGGCAAGTCACGGGAGTATTGAAGAATAAAAAGTACATCCAAGCCCTAAAAAACTAGGAATAGAAACTACAAAACCGAAATGTGAAAATAATAAAGGAAGAGGATAATGTGGCATAGCAGTTGCTTGAGATTTTAACACAAATATGGTGCGTAGGAATTAGGATATGCTTCACTTTAGTTTATCACCAGTTGAGGCGGAACCCATTACGGTAATCAAACTTATTATATAAATAAGGGGTTTTTACATACCTACCACTTAAAACATGAGAATTTACATCTCAACCGCTTAAACTGTAATACTTGGATCTTAATCACCCAAAATCTACACCTCACTCGTATTTTTCACACTCTCGTCTCCGTCATCTCGCTCTCACTGGTAGATAGGCCTTTGTATTGATTTTTTCATCTCTGAGTGTTTTGAGTGAGAAGAAAGATACCTAGATGTGATTTCTTTGGTTCAAAGTCACCGAGAGATTGTAGCATTGTCATATCAGAAGGCATTAACGATGGGCACGATGAAATCAATGGTAGAATCAGGCCTGAGAAGGGTTTACAGAAAACTCGAAGGCTGAAACAACCATGGCCTCCGGTGGGATCTCCGCTCCTACACGAACGACTTGACTTGATACCACATTTTCTTGGACTTCATCGTTGCAACAGTAAGGAAAAAATTTATAGCACTGTAATTAAAAATATAATTTAATTTAAATAAAATATGATTAAAAATTAATCATGAATGAAATTACTTTTTTATATTATAAACTAAAAGCAATTAAAAAACACATCTCCATTTAAAGGTAGCGAACAAGCTTGTTAAGGTACTCCATTAAAATTCGATATTGACTTTAGATCCAATATAAATTATAACAAAAAATATTTTTAATTTTAAATTTAATAATATAAAAATTAATTTAAAATTAAAATAATTTTTATATTAACTTAAAAGTAATTAAATTCGCTCAAATTTCTCAAAAGAATATACAAACATGTTTCGAGGAAAAACTAAAGTATTAAAAAAAATAAAAATAAATAAAAATACAAATACAAATAGGATGATTTACACACATAACACTAGATTCTTATGTATTTATCGCATCACATTAAAAATACCACTATTTTATTTTTTCATATAGAGTTTCGGTATTAGATATGTAATTACATAGGTGTGAAACTTCCATGTGAAAGCACACCCTTTAGTCCCAAATTGGTTAAAAAAAGGATTCTTAGTGCCTCTTAAATTGAGAAGCATGGCTATTTATCCTAATAACTACAGCATTACATGGCCATGAATATTAAAAGGGTGTTGAGCTTCAAATATTTTCAATAGCAGAAAATAATTTATGATTTTAAAATATACTGTTCAGATTTGTTTAGGTCTAATAAATTGTTATTTATTTACATTTAAATAAGCTTAAAAACATCCTAATATAAAAGTGATATATATATACACACAACAACAACAACAAGCCTTTATCCCAATAAGTGAGGTCGACTACATGAATCATTTTCCTCCATTGTGTTTCATTACATGTCATATTTCTATTTAATTCTAATTCATTAAGATTATTTTTAATACAATATGCCCAAATTATTTTAGGTCTATCTTTGCCTATCTTAGCATAAGTGGAACTAAAACATCTACACTCCTAATCGAATCATCAGATGGTCGACATTTAATGCGATCAAACCATCTAAGGCGACTCATTCTAATCTTGCCTATAACTGAAGCTACACCAACCCTTTCATAGATAGATTTGTTTCCAATTGTCTTTAAGTGTCAAGCCGCTAATCCAACTAAGTATTCTCATCTCAGGAACACTTAACTTTGTTTTATGCTTCACTTTTAAAGGCCAACATTGTGCTCCATAAAGCATTGCAAGTCTCACAACCATCTTATAAATTTTTCCTTTCAAGTCTAAGAGGTACTTTTCTATGACACTAGGCTTGATGCATTCCTCCATTTCAACCAACCAACCTAAATTCTACTAATAACATCCCCATCTATATCATCATCACTTTGAATAATAGATCTGAGATATCTGAAACTTTCACACCTTTAATCGCCCATATTTACAACTCTATCACTAGAGCTACTGCTACTAAAATTATATTCCATGTATTCAATTTTAGATCTACTCAAACGAAGGCCTTTAAACGCCAATGTAAACTTCCATAATTCAGGTTTTTCAAGGATATCATCAACACAATGCATTAAACAAGTTACATGCTTTTGTAGATGTCCAGTAAGAGCATCCATAACTAAAGCAAAAAGAAATGGACTTAAAGTCGATCCCTAATGTAATCCAACTGAAATAAGAAAATACTTGGTTAATCCTCCTTCCGCTCGAACACATGTAACAACACTAGTATACATATCTTTAATGAATTGAATATAAGACATATCAACACCTCTCTTTTCTAGAACTCTACAAAGAACTTCTCTTGGACCTTATTGTAAGTTTTTTCAAAATCAATAAAAATAGTAATTAGATCCTCCTTACTATCTCTATACTTCTCCATCAAACCTCTCAATAAATGTATCCCTTCCATAGAAGACTTGTCCAGCATAAATTCAAACTGATTATGAGAAATCTTTATATCATGTTTTAACCTATGTTCAATTACCCTCTCCCATGATTTTAAAGTTTGATACACTAACTAAATTCCTTTATAATTTGCAAAATATTGTTCATCCTCTTTATTCTTATAAATGGGATCCAAAATACTCTTTCTCTACTGCTCGGGCATCGTTTTAATTTTTAAAATAATATTGAAGTATTTAGTAAGCAAGAAACTTCCAAATCTCCTAGATATTTCCACACTTCAATAGGAATATCATCAGGTCCAATTGATTTCTACCATTAGTTATCTTTAAAATCTCATCAACTTCCTTTTTACTAAGGTGAAGATAAAAGTAAAAAACATTATAATTATTAACGATATTAAGATCGCTAAGGTCAATTGTATTTAAGAAACTTCATTTAAAAGCTCATCAAAATAGCTCACCATCATTCTATAAGAAAAGTACTTTTAATTTTCATTTTAATACACTTTATTTGAATTAAATCTTCACTTTTATTTCTTTTTGTTTGTTTAGTTTATACAAATATGTTCACCCATTTTAGTATCTAATCTAATATAAAAACCACTATAAGCAGAATTCTCAGTGTCGCAAATTGTTCTCTTAGACAGCTTACTAGCCCCATTATATTTTTCCTAGTTCTATAAGTTTTTTACATTTAAACTAATTATTATAACACAACTTCTTTTATATATATATATATTCAACCACCAACTATTTTTATTTATTTATTTTTCTTTTGATTCGTCAAGTACATCTATATATCTATGTGTGTGTGTGTGTGTGTGTGTGTGTTGGGTTGGGTAATGATAGATTGTGAGGTATATTTTTTAGATTCAATTAGTTGTTATTTTTTTACATTTAAATAAGCTTCATAGCATCCTGATACTAAAGTGGTATGACTAGATCAGGGTGTTGTAGCTCCACCCATGGCGGCGGAGAAAGCAACGTCCTGTAGGTTATAGGTATAGGGTTTATGGGGCAAATTAACTCATGCAGTATATAATTTTTTGTTAATTGAGATGCTTGTTGCTTAAAGATCGATATGTAAAATGAACTATAATCGTATGAGATAGTATTCACAATATTGTAAGCTCAACAATTTGCCTCAGGATAGAATATACAACATGACACCTTCAAATGAGAATAACACTGATACTTTCATGCACGCATCCGTGTTTTCCTAAAAAATATCGTAGTTTGGCTAGCAAAGTCGTGCTAAGCTTATCTTTTAGAATCATGAAACTCGCATCTTGCTAGAGGCCCCAATTAAACTTCCCTTTCTGAGCAATTAGTACTTGTGGAGCAAATTAATTGAAATTAATGATGATGTCTTGATAGAAAGTGGTGTGACCTACGAAGCCACAAACATCATGTATGGTGGAAAGAGATGGCCAACCCTAGAAGTGTTTCACCTTCTCATAAAAAAAATTAATGCCTTTTCGCTAATCACAAATCAAAGGAGCAAAACATGGTTTGTGGCAAACTTTCATTTCTAAAAATTAAGCAATAATTTATTTTGTCACAATACCTTTAAGATTTCCTTAAATTAACCAAAACTTTCTCCATGATTTGCTAATTGCTACAGATTAGAATGCCATAGAAGTACACGATGCAAATTTTTCGATGAAAGGCTTCATGAATCCACACAAAAGTTCTTGGAGCATTACATAAACTGAAGGGCATAACTTTCTATTTAAAGAGCCCCTCTCAAGCCTTGAAGCCTGGCTTCCACACATCATCAGGCCAGATGAAAACTAGATGGTATCCACATTTGATATATCGAATGGAAAAAATGCTTTAACCTTGCATTTGTCTAGCAAATCCTCAAGACACAGAATATGGATATAGTATATGATTGCAATTCTTCGTTGGCCTGACTGTCCAAGCATACAAGCTAGCTTCCATTCTACTTTGGGAATAATAATGTTATATATACAATGGGCTAAGACAAGAATTAGTTGCTTTGGTGCTTGGTGTGCATGCATGTTAGGCATGCCAACGGTATTGGGCCTTGCCAACCAAAGTGCACACGACCAGTTTACGGTGTAACCAAATTGCACATGACCAGTTTACGGTGTAATTTTTATTCAACATATGAGATTTCTTATGAATGTCTAGACCATGGAGTGTTAAATGAGCATGGTATATGGCCAAGAATGATCTCCAAAGTGTTGCATGTGAGTTTCAAATGTACTTCAAATATGTCTCACTAGTATAAAAAATGATATGAAAACAAACATACTCAAATAAATTTGAAGCTTAGATTGATATCAAAGGTTTTAAAATAATTCTTCAAAAGAATCCACATTATTTCAACAGCACAAATACAAGTTTAACCCAATTTTTTTTATTTGCAAAATATTATAAAACGTGATATTAGTTATAATGATATTTCAATCAAATTTGAACTATAGTTTTTTTTTTAAACGGAAATTGGATTTGTTTTGAGTTAACTTAAATCTATTTGAATTTACCTCAATCTTAACCAAAATTGGTCAAAACATAGACTTAAACTCAATACTAAAAAACAAAATACAAACTAGAAAAGAACTTAACTAAAACTTGAAATATAACTTAAACCTAAACATGGAACTAAAACCTAAACCAAATATAACCTAAGGCTAATCCAAACCTAACCTTAAATCTAAATTTTAACAGAAATTTAAACCAAACTATAAATAAGCTAAACCCAATCTAAACATATTCAAACATACATATAATTAAATTCAACATCAAAACCTAAACTAACTTAAAGATAAATTAAACCCAACCAACTCAACCCAAAATTAAACCAATACGGCGCATCCGAAGCTTGCTCAAGTACAACAAACTAACCCATCCAGAGGATTCATTAAGGAGCTATATACATTGGAATTTCCAAATTATAGAAAATTGAGACAAAGCATAGCTTGCCTTAACCTCGGCCATAAATTAGATTAATGTAGTTTTGTATAACATGCAAGGGAGGTAGTTCATAGAGCATGCTAGTAGGTTGCAGACTAGATAATTCACCTAGCAATTGCTCGACCTCAATGGGGTATGCAAACAGATTGTTTGGGAGACCTTGGCTAGCAATAAAACAATCACTTCACTATGTGCAATCCCCTCCAAGAATTTTTCCTCTAGTATAATACAAATTTAGTTCTCAGCTAGGCTTGATCTTTAGTAGTAATAGAGTTGTGTTTTATCCACTCACTAGGAATAGATAGCTATTATTCCTTCCTCTATGTGTGTTGTTGGCATCATATTGCCACGGTCGGCCAACTATATGAATGTACGCATATCTACAACAACACATGTCTCAACATAATAAAATTTGCCAGTAGACTATGGTACTCGGCATACCTTATTGACTTGTGCTTCTAACCCTTCTTTTATCCATCTAATCAAATATGATCACGGATAATTTTCAATGGACAGATTTAAAGTACAAACTCATACATGAGGAATGCAAAGATGTTGAGTAATCTCCAGTATTGTAGGAAAAGTGCAGATACAACATATATAATATCCTTTCCAGTTCAACGATTGAGAGGACTCTTTAGCAAAGCAATAACTCGAATGAATTGCATTCCACCTCATCCGAGATACAAATGCAGCATTGCTCAACGAACATAAGAATAACACGTACAAAAATTGAAGCCAAGAAACTATATTCCATGAAAATTAGAATAAACAAAAGAAGTGCCACATTCACCTACCTTTAATATATGGATGACAACCAAACCCTTTCAATCATCTCCATAGGCGCGGAAGCGGTACCGCTCCTCGTAGGGGCCGTTGAAGTAGAGGTCGGCCTCGAACCATTTAGGGTAGCGTATAAGATCGCCGGCAACGAAACGCATGTAGCGTTCGCCGGACTTTTCTCCCTCCGGCACCACCCGTACCTCTCCGGAGACGACGTAGACCTGCTGATCGACGTGCCAATTCCATGGAACCTGGCACTTTCCGGTCTTCCACGTTGACCACCGCTCCACGCTCAGTTCACTCAGCCGCTCTTTCGACACTCCGCGCTCAACTCGTACGTTGTAGATCTCCTCCAGTGGCCGCTCGAACCTTGCAACGATTCCTGCCCCACGGGATGAGGGGATTGTCGATCCGGACTGCGGATTTGACGGCCGGAATGCGATGGATGATGCCCTGAGGAAGGAGGCGAAGCCAAGAGATCCTATGGCTGATGCCATTGAGCCCTCTTTCAGTTCAGCACTCGATGGATGATGCCCTTCTCTTGCCCAACGAATCAAATAAAGGGGATAAAAAAAAAATCAAAAATATATATATAATCACCCTTCTTATATTCATTATCTATTTTTTGAAACTTATATCGCTAATTGTCTGTTTGGTTCAGCTGTGTGAAAACAGCTATCGGACAATTTTTCCTGCATAAATGACCAAACTGTCCATGACTATTTAAAAATTTTAATATATTTATGTGTATGAAAGTTTAATATTCATAAAAATTTTAAAAATACTATGTATTAAATTTTCATATGATTTAAACTTAAGTTTTATATACGTGTTTACATATATTTTTTAAATTCCTATAAAAGATATTTAAAATAATGATATTTTGTGTTTATAAAAAATATTTAAAATAAAAATACGTTGTGTTTATAAAAAATATTTAAAATAATGATATTTTTTAAATTTAAATATTTGATTGATTTACTATAAAAATAAATTTGTAAACATATATATTTTTAAGAATAATTTTAAATTTTGTAAACATATAAACATATATTTTTACTTACATAAATAAACATATATAAAGACATCTCAAACCAAATTCACTAGAGCTTTTATAGATAAATATATCTCAAGACATACAGTTTTGGCATTCCAAAATAGTCCAATGTACATGAAGACAACACTAGCTAGTAGGAGTAGACTGAAAAAAATTGTAAAACTATTACAACGACGAGTAAGATAATAATAATGTTATTTTTAACAAAGACATGTTATAGCTCCCGTGCCAACCCGTCCTCAACTGAAGCTCGCCACTCCCTACTATCGTCATCCTGAGAATCCGCCAAACTGTCCTCCCACCGGAAGAATCTGCACTGCTCGACAATGTTCCGTGGGCAGCTACAAAACTTACGGCATAACTTTGTGGCTGTCGTGATGTTAGAAGCGGTGTTTGCAGGCCACAATGACATAGCACTCGTCAAAAGATAGCTGACATCATAGAGCTCATATTTTCCTAAAATGCAAGTCAAGATAAAACATATTTAGTGACATATTTGCTAATAAAAAAAGGAATGTTCATTAACCCATATAAAAACATGATTCAGAAAAGGCAGTTACTGCTAACAACAATACTAAATTCAACAAAATGAAAATCTTTTTTTCAAAAGAAATATTATTCTAAATTTTAATATCATTACAGCAAATCAGAACGAAGGCAATCACTATCCAACTAATATGTTGGTTATCTGGTCTCGAATGGCTGCTATTTTATTTGCACCCTCCCATCCTTTGTGCAAATGGTGTCATTGTCGTTCTCCTCCCGTGACAGAGATTGTCTAATGCGGTATTCAAATGCTTCTACGGGCACTTCCTCTGCATTCTCCTTGGCACACTAGAAATCAACATCACCTCGAGCTGGATGTCACGTAATATAGTTATGGAGCGCCATCGTGGCTAACACTATGTGCACTTGTTTCGGAAACGGATAAGGTGGCATATCTCGAAGTATGAACCATTTCTTCTTCCAAACTCTAAATATCCTCTCAATGACTCCTCGTAAGGATGAATGTGTTTTGTTGAAGACCTCATTTCTGCTTCGTATAACATTGCTAGCTCTTTTAAAATCTGGTATATGATATCTGGTGTCAGGGTAGGGTTTCAGATACCCTCGCTACAATGGGTAGCCAGCATCCACCAAATAATACTTTCCTGAAATATGACCAACCTTCAGTTAAGCATACCAAAAAAATTTGGAGTGATCTTGGGTATGCAACGTATCTTGCAGAGGGTGGGGGAAGTTATACTCTGGATTCCTCATTGCACTTTTAAAAATTCTACTACCGTAAGTGACAGCGATTTTTAATATACTTAAAAATATAAGAATTCAACACCACTACTAGAATATCTAAATCCTCAGCAATAGCGCCAAAAATTTGATTTGGAGCGGAATTTAATTTTAGTAACAATTATATATTATAATCTTTTAATCGCAGAGTTACCTTTAAACACATGTATACTTATTGCTCAAGTAATATAGAGTTTTCTTTAAAAACCCCAGTATCGATCTCACAGGGAATATTTTAGAGGCTACAGACTAAGATTATAGAAATCAATTCAGAATCACAACTAAATCAAAATTATCTATTTTTCACTAATAAGCAATCGACAATAATATGAGGTTTAAATTAAACTAGTTATACTAACAATTAACTAATACTACTAAAGTTAAGTTCAAATATATAAGCATGAATTTTTCTCCTTTGTTATGATATTTAAGTGATTAGATAATTAGAATTAGTTTTAAAATGGTGTTGTGCCAAATAGGAGCATACATATTCTTTACCCTTTGGTCCAGACATAAAGAACATTGACTAATCCTATGCTTGATTAATGAATTTGCAGCTAGGTTGGGAGGATACTGGCTCTCACTTCGGAGCTCCCACGTTTCCCTCATCTGAGGGCTAACAATCTACACTTCAGCACCCAAACGATAGGACCGAATTGAGGATTTTATCCTGTCACTCTAAAATCTCCAATTCTACGCCCGATTAATATTATTTTCATTGTTATTTGCACCTCCAAGGACTTTAACCTCCTTTAATATCGGATGTAATCTTTAATATAGTTATTAAACTCAATAGATTTTAACTATTCAATTGGCCATATTGAAAGTAATTTAAGATCTAAGTTAAAGATTATCACAACTTGTTTAAAATCTTTTATGGCACATTAATTCTATTTATCATATCACAAAAATATTAAAACAAGGAGAAAGATAGAACAACTACTCAGAATTCATGGAGAGGATGCAAGAAAACTTGGATTTCATATATAAAAGTAAAATAATACAAACTAAAATAAATAAACACTACTTATCTCAAATTCCTCCTCAAGCAACTTGTCGGCATATTTTTAGGTTATTATGTTTTGAAAAGGGGTCACCTACATAAGTTGTCGTCGAGTTTTAAATCTTAAATTTAATTTAAAATATATAATTTGAAAAGTAACATTTAGTTTTTTTTTTTAAATAATTTTAAGTTTGAAAATTTTAAGATATGAAATCAAACTGATCTCACATCCCAAATAGTTTATATAAACGAGCACCGCATCACAAACCGTGTATCTATCCCGAGGAATAGACACACTGCTTGATGATGGGGCTCGATTAAATAAACTAGAAGATTTGTAACATTCGTTTGGTATGTGAACCAATTTTATAAGCCGACAAGACCTGGGTTCTTAAAGTTCCCTATAAGGGCAAGCCCCTATAGTTAATTACATCTTAAATGACGGGAATCATTTAAGAAAACTCTCGATAATAATCAATAGTTTTTGCTCTAAAGAATTTCAAAGTTTAAGGTTTCAAACAAATCGAATTTTGGATATTTCAATAGGGGATAACTCAAATTTGGAAAAGTTTATTTTTAGGAATCCAAAGGAAGAGAAGTAGGGGATGTCACAGACCCGAAGTGAACTTTGGTGACTTCCCGACTATCCTATTGTTTGGCTTCAATTTGAGATTTTATTTAATGTTTCAATCTTGTCAATTTTATTTAATTAAGACTTATATTCATATGACATAATCATATAAATAGCCTCGAAGATGTGAGGGTTTATTTCGTACCAAACGATTACCTCGGAGTCCTAAGACCGGTTAGGGCTTAATTTGCATAACATGATTATGAAAATGCCTAATGAAAAGTTGAGGATTTATGTTGCACTAGGCAACCCACCTCGAAATCCTATGGCTTTGTTATTTAATTCTAAGAAAGGTTTTGCTGAAGTAGACTCGGGTTTTGCTAATGAAGATGGTCGTACTGCCCACTGTGCTCCAAGTTTCTTGTTTTTACAGAGGTTTAGTCTTAGAAAGTGGCAATCGGGAGATGAGAGAAGTGTTTTGTTTTTAGAAGAGTCTTAAGGTTCATGTCTTAATGTTTTAATTAAAACAAATCTTAAAGTTGGTTAAACAGAACTGATTAAGATCTCACGATTCGGTCATTTCGGCACCGTTATTTTCATCGGATTCACTTAGTCCAGATGAATTTGCTAAACTCAACTGAATGAGTTCTAAACTTTCATTTAGACCGTGAGAAATCTCGTTAGCAACACGTGGGTTACATCATCCGAGGGATTCCCGATCATCCAACAAGACGTTTTAATTTAGTTATAGTTGTAGTTTTGTTGTTCTGTTTGTAATTGAATTTTGAGTTGTTTTATATTTTGAATGTTGTGGCGGTGAAATTTATCTTGTGCTAATTTTAATTTAGTTTTGGGTTTCAGTTTTGTGGCTATCCTAAAAGTTTCAGTTTTCATGCAGGGTGACAATGTTGTTTATCATGCAAGAGAAGTAAAGTACAGTGTAGGTAAATAAATTACAATAAAGTAAAAGCGTACCTGGAGGGTCTTCTCGTCATTTCCAGCTACACTTAAAACACATTTCAGAGCATTTATATATTTGCAGGAAATACTTAGGTAAAGCTAAGGGAAGGTTCTGGTTGTCTACCAAAATCCTAATCCTATTGCTAGTCACTTCCTATGTTGTCTAGGTTTTGTGTTTTGTTAAGGATGATTTTCTTCACCAAAGAATAATTAAATTCAATTGTTCTTCTAAAACATCCCATCATATTGAGAAAGTGCTTAGGACGGGTCCTAAATATCTTTTCAATGTTTCTGAGAATATTTCGAGTCCAAATGAACTTCATTGTACAGGTGATTTGGCTATCCAAGAATTTAGTTAAGTTTTGTTTCTTGCTCAGTGAACTTGGACATTTGATTGTCCGATGAGTTAAGTGGCATTTCACTTGACACTCCATTTGAGCGTTATAAATGTAAAAGCCTTCAGGGGCAGATTAGTTAAAGGATTTAGCCATTCTTAATTGAAATTTGAGTTGGAGATTTAAAGTCGTTTTAATTTAATTATAAAGTTTTATTTTATCTTTTTAGGTGTTTTAAACCATTTTAAGTTGGAATAGTATTCAAGTTGTTTAATTCAATTAAATCTTTATATTTTAAATGATCTTAATGTTTTAAATTAATTTTAATGTCTTAAACTGATTTAATTTTTAATTTATGATGTTCTAGTCATGAATTGTTCTAGGTTAATCTTTGATGTTTCAAATTATCTAAGTTGAAATAGGTGTTTAAATTATTTACTTTCATTAAATTTTAATGATTCATATTTGATTTAAATTAATCATAGTATTTTAGGTTAATTTTAATTGGTTTGATTTTCACATTTTTTTTTTATGAATTGTTTTGAGATTAATTTTTTATGTTTCAAATTTGTTTTAAGTTTGTTTCCAAGTGATTTCAAATTAATTTTAATGTTTTAAACTTATTTTAATTTGATAAATAAATCATTTAATGTTTTAAGCATTAACTTAATTAAGGATTATTTCTCTTTTTTTATTATTATTAATTTCAATCATCACTCTTTAGAATTAATTAAGAATTGAGTATTATTGAATTGATCCATTTAGGGATTTTAGATTAAAGAAATGATACCTTCTTAAGTCATATCCCTAATCTTAATAATCCAGATTTTAATTATTCTCCCAAAATTTAAATAATTTAATTAATTAAGATTCCATTTTGATGTATTAAAAGTGATTAATGGGTTTCTACCTTTTTAATTCCCTAAGTTTCAATCATCCAAGAGAGAATTAAGATCAGATATTTTACCCTCCCTTTGATTAAGCTTAAAGTATAAATTAGGGTTAAAAAACCTTAATTACTTTTATGCCCTTTTAAGCATGTTCATTTCATAACTCACCAAATTGAGCTCAAATGAACTTGAAATTTTTATGTCACCTTACTCACATGTCAATTAAGACATTAGAGGAGAAAATATGATTTTTCCATTTTTTTATTTAATTTATATAATTAATTTTTGAAAAATAAGGGTTTTCAATGAAAATTCAACAACATGACCAAGGTAAAGTTTCTGTCGTTAAGAAAATAATGAGATATTACTACTGACCAGAGGTCCACTTTGACTAATTTTAGTGATTTTTTGGATTATATTTTATTTATAATAATTATTTTGAGTTTTGGGGTATTAATTAATTATAAAATAAAATTAAAGTTTAAAAATGGATTTTATATTTTTCTTAAGTCCCTCTGACCTCAAGAAACTTAGAAAAACAAATTTTATATTTTCCTGATTTTTTGTTGATTTATTAGAACTATTTTAGTTGAAAAGTTTGAAAATTCATTTTTTAACATTAAAAATTACGTTGAGCTTTTAAAATTCAATATCTTTACCTAGAGACTTAGGAAAAATATTTGATTAGTTCCTAAGTGATTAGGGAATAAAATATGATATTTTTGTGATTTTTAATATTTTTGTAATTTTTTTAAATTTTTAATTATTAAAATATTAAAAATAGGGTTAAAAATGAAAATTTTTAGAAAATTACAATTTTAGTTTTTTTAGACTCTTCTGATACCAGAGAGCCCACAAAACAAGTTTGGTGAATTTTTGAAATGTATTTTGGGTTTTATAAATTTTTTAATTTTCAAAATAGCTATGTCACTTAATTAATTGATTTAATGGGTTAAATTATTGCCAATTGACTTGAAATTTTTATGTGAGGTTTTTTGTATTCTAAGTGACAATAGAGAATTATTTTTAAGTGATTTTGTTGTGTGGTTATTCCTAATTAATTAAAGTTTAATTTTAAGTGTTTAGGCTAATTAGAGTTATTTTTAAGCAATTAAATTAAATTATAATTTTCCAGGGTTCTCTGGTCTAGAGATACCTCTCCTAATTTTTCTACAATTTTATAAGTAATATGCTAATTATTATAATTAAATTACCAAAACAGACACATAAACTTGAAAATTAGATAACTTTTCATAGAGATGGCCTCCGGCCTCAGAAAATTTTGGGAATGTTGCCAAGAACAGAGGCTACAAAAACCCTATGGTCTCATGCCATGATGAATTGTGTATACAAATGGATAATTAAAACTTCACATAGGGTATTTAAATCATTAAAAATCATAGACTCGACAAATTAACTTAATTATTTTTCCACATTATTCTCCTTTGTTCACTGAGCAAGTGGGTATCTTTCTTTTATTTTTATGATTTTTCTATGCAAAGATATGAATTTTTGAAGTTCTGGCTATTTAATAAATTCAGAAAAAATATATTTATCTACTTAAACCAGTCAGCGCTGCATCATCCTCGTCCGGGTCGAAAACACACGTGGCGCAAATTGATTCGGCGTCGCCATCCGACTCAGCAGACACGCGTCCCGCGATTCCATTCCGTGCCTCCGTCCGATGCGATCCTAGCCGTCCATCCAATACACGCGCGAATGGACGACATCCGTTCATCGTCCCCAGACGTCTTAACCCGAGAACCGTCCACCTTCTATTCCTAAGATCTCACTCGATACTCAACCAAATCATGCATGGTTGGTCTCTATCGACGCGTCTAGACTAAACGAACATATCCATACAGCTATGATGCATTGAAATCAATCCAAATAAAATGGAGAATTCATAGAAGCTCGGGAGGAAGAAGAGGTCCATACCTTGGCTCTGAGAAGTGAAGTTTCAATTAGAGGGGCTTGGCACGTTCGTTGGAGTCCAGGGAAGCTAGGGATGAAGCCTGGAGTTGTTGTGAAATGCCTAGGTATGACTTCCACCAAGCCCGATTTCAAGCTTTGGTCTCCAGGACAAATGGGTGACCTGGTGAGGGGGCTTCCACTGGGAAACTTCTTCCCTTGATCTGGTGAAGGTGTGGGTGAATCTAATTTGATTTTGGTGGAGGTTTCAGGGATGTCCTAGTTTCAGGCCTGAGATTGAGCTCTGAAATTGGGCTCAACTAGTGGGAATTAGGGCAGGAAAACAGTGGGGTTCAACTTCTCTAGGCTAGGAGAAGAGTGTGGAGTAATTTTGGCAGAGTTTTGGCAATATTTTTTTGTTCATCATCACTTTTGGTCGTGGGGTGGTGGTGTTTAAATAACCATGGCTGGAGGGCTTATCAGGGCAAGCCAGGGGCTGGAATCAGCTACTTAGGTCAAGGGAAGAAGGGTCATGGTGTCCACTAGTCATGGGACAACTCAGCATGGGAGTTTTGAATTTTTTGGCTCACATGGAGCTCTCGGGTGTGGTGTTTTTTCGGCGACCTAGGTGGCTGGCCGGCAGGCATGGGTCACCATCTTGACCAGTGAGGTCCGGGTTGGGGTTTGATGAGTTCAATTGGCTTTGGACATGTGTAAAGGAGTTGATTTAAATGGAATGGGGGAGGGCTAATTTTGGGTTCAAATGGGTCCAAGTCATGGATTAGGGTTTGGTGCACCCACCAAGGGGACCTTGGGTGCTGTGGAGGTCAGGTAAGTCAGCTAGCTTAGTGGGGAGAAGTCACCATCTAAGTACATTTAGGTTTAATTAAGATTTAGAAGAGTCATGAAAAGGCTTAATCACCCTTAAGGGAATCAATAAAGGACTTCCTACTTTTGCAATAAATGACATGGTGATGTGTAAAGTGACTCCCATTGTGTGCATATAGCTTGCCTATGGCTTCATGGCTCCATGTGGCTTGGGAATGGCTTGGTCAATTTCATGAAAAAGGGTTTTTTGAATTTTTAGGTATTTTGATGGAAAATTTTCATGAGGCCATATTTGGTTTGATTAAATGATGAAATAAAACTTAGGGGATAATTTTATTAAATGGATGATGAGAAGAAATTGTCATGTGGCCTTTAGAGCCAATTTTGGGCTTTTTTTAAATTTAGTGAAAATGGGCTTTTAAAATGCTTTAAGGAGGTGGGTTTTTAAGTTTTAGAATAAATTTTTGGATGAAAATTTTGTAAAATATTATGTCAAATAAATATTGCATTTAATTTAGGAATGTGTTATGAATGATTTGGAAAATTTGTTGGGTAATTTGGAGTTAAATTGGGTTTAATTTGGGTCTTTTAATAATAGGGTCAAAGTGGGTCAAATTGGGCTAACTTGGGCTAAGGTTGGGCTAAGGTTGGGCTAAGCTTGGGCTAATGTTGATTTTGATGTGAAATCCATGTTGAAAAAGGTTTATGAGAGTGTTAGAAAGAGTTTCCAATTTTAGTTGGATCTTGATTTTGGGATTTGGGCTTGTTTGGGTTCATGGTTGGTTTAAACCAATTTGGGGAATTTTGGTTTGAGTTAGGCTTAGGTGAAGTTTGGGTCCAAATATTGGGTAAATTAAGTTAGATTTTTGTTTGTGGGGATGTAAGGAAAATTTTAAAACAAATTTGGGGAAAATTGGGTGATATTTGGGTTGAATTTGGGATGGATTGGGTCACTTGGTCAATTTTGGGCCTTAAGGGCTAGTTTGGGACTTTTGATCAAATTGGGTTAAATTGACAAAATTGTGGTATATGGCAGTTGAACAAAATGAAATTGGGAATATTTTTAATCTTCTGGAATTTTTTGAGAATTTTTGGATTTTTGAGCCAAAAATGGTATTTTGGGTATTTGGAGGTTATTGGGGGGTATTTTTGGAAATTTTGGTATATTTGGCCATGGACGATCAATTTAAGTGGTGGGGAGTGTTTAGGATTGATTTTGAGGGAATTTGGTGATTTGGGCAACCTTTGAGAATTTTGGGCAATTTCAAGGGTATTTTGTAGGTTTGGTGGGTTTAAGGCCCCGGGGGTCAAAAATTGAAATTTTGAGAAAAAAGAAGATTGATTAAATGTGAGTAAAGTGAAACTATTTTGGTTGAGCCATGAAGCCATATTAAGCTCACAAGAGCCATGAGATGACTCATTTTAAGCACTCAATATGTTGTTCCTAACCCTCTTAGCCAGGGGCTTAGGGGTTGAGGTTCATCCATATGAGTTTCCTACATGAGTCAGGAAGCCAAGTTGGGTAAAAGTGGTCTTAGGGTTTGGAATGTGTGTAGGAGTGTGGTGTGTGCAAGTTGAACCTCACCAGGACCAGGCCACCCAGGGTTGTCCTAAGGCTTGACCATCCTATAGGAACCCATCCTTGAACCTCCATATTTGACTTTTAACCTTCCAAAGAGGCTTGGAGGTTTATGATCATCTGTGGGGTTCAAGAAGAGTTAAGAGGTGTTTGAATTTCTAAGTGGTGGGTTCTATCTCTAGGCCTCTAGGATAGTCAAAAGTAAAACATATGGCTAGATCCTAAGCACTAAGGAGATGAAAGACCTCACAAAAAATGAGGTCAACACAACTCCTTGAAGTTCCTCTGAATATTTTCCTTCTTTACAGTACACGCAATCCTCCTTCGAAACGGCAATACAGAAGAGATCTCTCACTTCCCTTCTACTCTTACTATCCTTTGAAGAATTCCTCACAATCTTTATTTGAACTCACTAATTAACACTTACTAATAACAATGGACACTAGTGGACTCTCTATAGGACACTAAGTAACTATTAGAAATCTCTAATAGTATTTTTTACATACTTTTAATGAATTTTAGAGGACTCCAAAAGGACAATTTTTCGGCCTAAAACAATTCTTTTTAAAGTTATTGAAGAGTCTCTAAGGGTTTTTCAGGCATCCCTTCGAAAATCGTCTAGATTTGACGTATATTGTTAAAGAACTGCCGATCCCGCCGTCAGCGGCCTCAGCGCGCCGTCCGCGGCCTTTTAGAAACAGAGCTTTAAACTGACCTCACCATCGGCGGCCTCGACCTCCGCCGTCGGCGGCCTTCCTTGGAATATATTCTGAACTCTCAGGAAAATCACCCCGTCGGCACCATCGACCTCGCCGTCGGCACCCTAGGTCAATTCTTTATATTTTAGTCTTTTTTTGCTCCAAATTCGCTTCTTTTTGCATATTTTCGCTCCTTTGTCCTCAAATCTTCATACCTGTAGAAAATACCAAAAATATCATTCTTTAAAGTGCAATATCATCAAAATCAGTATAAAATAGACATGAAAATCTTAACCTTTTTTCCTTGGGTCAGTAAGCGCTACCCTCCCAACCAGGCATTACAAAAGTGAAACACAAGTTGAAATCACAAACTGCCATGATATTTTGTATTGGCGTTCCAGAACGACAGATAAATGTAATTTTCTCATTGTTTGGAATCCTTGCATCAACGTGTGTTCCATCAATTGCGCTGATACAATCCTAAACAAATAATACCATTCATTTCATTACTGATTTCATATAGAAGGATATATCATGCAAGAATTAATCTGTACCTTGAAAAATGGCATATAAGGACAATCGTGTCGAATCTCCTTTGGCGTTCATACAAAAGTTCGATCTGTGGGTTGTATGATGTGCTGTGATAAACTCACAAGAGCAGCCAAACCTACTGAAAAATACCTACTAATTGTCTCGGACGAGTGATGGAAGGTTCCATCGCCTCACAATGAACTCGTTCTGTGATAATATATATAGTGTGATGGCTAACACCTCACAATCATTGTCCTAGATGACCCATGGAGTCTATGAGATGTTTTAGTTCTGCTAAAAGGTCATTGAAAACATCCTGCGACATACGGAAGATGTTTCTAAATCTCTTTGGGTGGCTTGTAAGCATTTCTCCCATTTATTTGTCCCCAATATGAGATGATGTATGACAGGGCATGCAATCTATGTATGTGTTATAGTAATCGACAAGTAAATTTATAGTAACATTTTTCCTTCTGCGCCGTGCTACCTCAGGGTCCATGACGATATAAACTGTACATGGTCAAACAAAAGCATTTAGAATCAATATAAGAAAATGTGTAATCACTAAAATCACTCTAGTAAATACTGGGTTACAAATGTTAGACACAACCACATCAGTAGCAAATATAAATGTCCAATATGAAATAACGTATAATAGCAATTCCAAATCATAAGTTTCGTCGATAATAAGAATATCATATATATGCCACCCTTCGCTCTGTACTAAGTGCTTCAAAGAATTCTCTATGGACCGAATCACGGAGGGGGTCGAGAGCAAAGTAGAAAAGGTCAGATTCCCCTGAAAATTTTGGATCTGCTTGAAGAAGTTGAACTATCTCAACTATGGAAGTATTTTGAACTCTGTGGGGGGCATCATTTGATGATTCAACAAGGTATGACAACTGGTTTCTTATAGAAGGAGCTCCACTCTTTCTCTTGCTTTCAGAACGAGGTCGCTTTGTACGGTTGGTGGACTGAATTTCAGTTGGATCCAGGTCGTGGAATTCTGCTAAATCATTTGATAAAGTAACTGCCACATTCTCTGGGGTTTGACCAAATCTGGTCTGGCTAGGCACACATGCACATTTTCCTGTAGCAACAACCCCACCAAACATCCAGTCTAATTTCTCCTCAAATTCAGGTTCTATTCCCGTAAGTTTAAACTTCTTTGCAGTCGGCACAAACTGTAGGAGGAAATCAGAGATATTTCAGCTAGAATGAATATACTGAATGACATCATACATATTGAATGAAAAATATGTTATCGTAAGTATTTCTTGCCACCACTCCTCTGGAGCATCAATCGTTCGCTTGACTGGATCCCATCCCAATCCGGTCCAGCCTCGCTTCAAATCATTCTAAATTTTCCAGTCCTTTTTAAGCTGGTCCCATTTATTCTTAAGCTGCATAATGAGCTGTTTTTTATACAAATATCCTGGCAGATTCATAATGAAATGCTAGTGAAACAAACAAAAATGGGAGGATGGCAATATTGATGGCTGGGAAACAACTCTATTACATAGTGTGCCTACAGTGAATTCATCTATTATCCTTTCATTCTATGCAATCTACAAGATGGGACTGTTTTCATCTATCAAATTAAAATGTGATACAATCTTGATCTGTCAATGATACCTATAGATTCTGGTAGATTCATTGTGAATGCTAAAGAAATATAAAAACTGGAAGGATGACAAAGTTAATGGGTGAAAAACATCTATTTTACATAATGTCCATACAATGAATTGCTCTCCTCTCTTTTCTTTCTATGCACCCCACCAAATAAGGCTTTTTCATGTATGAAATTATAGTGTGCTACATAATGCTCTGTAAATGATATACATATCATGGAAATTTCATAGTGAAATGTAAGTGAAATGTAAAAACTGGGAGGATGGCAATATTCATGGTTCTTTTGATTCATCTTTCACTAGTTTCCAGTGATAGAGGTTGGTGCTGGAAAACAACTCTTTTTACATAGTGTGCCTACAGTGAAATTCATCTCCTCTCCTTTCTTTCTATGCACCCTACGAAATGGGGCTTTTTCATGTATGAAATTATAGTGTGCTACATATTGATGGCTGGATAACAACAATATGTAGCAGTTTTCTTTTATATGCACCCTTATTTAATAAAAACTGAGATTTCTCAAACCTGCAAAAACAAAATTTTTCATGTTGTCGCTACATCACAATTTTGGTGCAACCCAACAACCGAGCATGTTTCCTCTCAAACCGTTTAACCAGCTGCTCTAATGCTTACATCACAATTTTAGTGCAACCCAACAACTGTGCATATTTCATCTATCACAATATCTTGTGGTAGAGGTTGTTGTTGGAAGACATAATTTTTTGTGGATAATAATCTGCTATTGATACAAATATCCTGGCAAATTCATAGTGAAATGCGAGTGAAACAAAGAAAACTGGAAGGATGACAATATTGATGGTTGGGAAACAACATTGTTACATAGTGTGCCTACAGTGCATTTATCTGTTATCCTTTCTTTCTATGCAGTCCACCAGATGGGACTGTTTAAAATGTGATACAATCTTGATCTGTCAGTGATACCTATAGATTCTGGCATATTCATGGTGAAATGCAAGAGAAATATAAAAACTGGGAGGATGGCAAAGTTGATGGGTAAAAAACATCTATTTTACATATTGTCCATACAATGAATTTCTCTCCTCTCCTTTCTTTCTATGCACCCCACCAAATGGGGTTTTTTCATGTATGAAATTATAGTGTGCTACATAATACTCTACAAATGATATACATATCATGGCAATTTTATGGTGAAATGTAAGTAAAATATAAAAACTGGGAGAATGACAATATTCATGGTTCTTTTAATTTATTTGTCACGTGTTTCCAGCGATAGAGGTTGGTGCTGGAAAATAACTCTTTTTACATAGTGTGCCTATAGTGAAATTCATCTCATCTCATTTCTTTCTATGCACCCCACCTAATGGGGGGTTTTTTCATGTATGAAATTATAGTGTGCTACATAATGATCTGCAAGTGATACAAATATTCTGACAAGTTCATAGTGAAATGTGAGTAAACCTAAAACCTGAGAGGATAGCAATATTGATGGTTGGATAACAAGAATATGTAGCACCTTTCTTTTATATGCACCCCACCAAATGGGACTATTTCATGTATGAAATTATAGTGTGCTACATAATGATTTGCAAATGATATACATATCATGGAAATTTCATAGTGAACTGCATGTGAAACATAAAAACGAGGATGATGACGAGTATTCATGGTTGTTTTTATTCATCTGTCACTTGTTTCCAGCGATAGAGATTGGTGCTGGAAAACAACTCTTTTTACATAGTGTGTCTACAATGAAATTCATCTCCTATCCTTTCTTTCTATGCACCCCACCAAATGGGGCTTCTTTATGTGTGAAATTATAGTGTGAAACATAATGCTCTGCAAATGATGTACATATCATGACAAATTCATAGTGAAATGAAAGTTAAACATAAAAACTGTGAAACAATATTGCAAGTGATACAAATGTCTTGTCAGATTCTTCATGAAAAATAATTGATACATAAAAACTGAGAGAAAAAGAGAGGAGAAGAGATATTCATGCAGGGAAGGAGAGGAGAAAAAGAGATCATCTAAACATGCGAGGAATAAGAGGGAAATTACGCTTTTACATTAAAAGAACTGTGCTTGGTCGAGAAAGGGGATAGAAATTCTAAGGCAGAAGATGAGAGGACGAGTTCAGGCTGGCGGAAGGTCGAGGGCAGCGTGATCCACTGAAAATTTGATAGTTTTTTAATGTTCATTTCATAATTGTTTTTTATGATATGCACTTTAAATAAAGCTATTTTTCATGATTTCATGCAGGTACAATGATTTTAGGCTTTTTGAGCAAAATGAAGTGAAAAAGAGCAAATTTGGAGCAAAATGGGGCAAAAGTACATTTTATTGAACTAGCACTGAACGGCACTGTCAGTAGCACCGGAACGCGCCAATTTACAGAGACTTTAGACCAGAAGGCGGAAAATAGAGTCGAACTGCGCCCTATCCCGAATTCAAACTAGATTCAATGTATTTGGCCGGATTTTGGAGGGATGCTTGAAGAAACTCTTGGGAAATCAGTTATGGTCAGATTTAAACTACTTTGGAGCCAAATTTAGAGAGGGTGAGAGAGTTTAGAGTGTGAGGGAGTGAAGAGTGAGTGTGTCTTTTCATTTTGTTTAGGAAATCTAGAGTTTGTATGTTCTCTTTTAAGGAGTGTAGGAGGAGATGAAAAGTGAGAGATTTCTTCTTTCTTACTTATCTAAAGAGAGAAGTGTGTGCTATTATGAAGAAAGAAGAGGAGTCACATGAATTCCTTGAGGTTCTCTTGGGGAAGAGTTTGAGATAACTTGTCTTTTCTTTACTCTGTTTGTATGATATTGCTTATATATATATGATTCATGTTTTGTCATCTTTTCCTAATGAGCCTTGAGTAGATTTCTTTATCTTCCTTCTTTTCATTTGATTTGTTGATGTTGCGACATAGAAATGATGTGCCGATTTATTATGGAGAATTTGTGATGACATTTTCACTTCGTACTTCATTTACTTTTGGACCTGACCAATTATATTGTTAAAACTTGTTGAGAAACATATTTTCCGAAAGGATTATGAGTTCCACAACAAAAGTAAAGGTCACATTCAATATTCATGAATGAGTGACGTAGTTCATGGGGGTTGAGTGCAAATAAATAGGGAAATATACTTTGAAGGGCGTAGAATTGGAGATTTCAGAGTGACAGGCTGAAATCCTCAATTTGGTCCTAGGGTTTGGAAACCAAAGCTAGAGTTAGCCTTCAGGGGAACGGGAGTGGGAGATCTAGAATGAGAGCCAGTATCATCCCAGTCTAACCACAGATTTGAGGACTGAACTTATGATTAGCCAATGTTCTTTATGCGCTTGGAAAAGAGTAAAAAATATGAATGCTCCTATTTGGCACAATATATTTGCATCACTGATCTATGTCACAAAAATCATTATATTATAATTGGAGAGGAGGAAGATTCTTTTTTACAACTGAATTTTGTTATAAATTTAGTCTTGTGTTAGTTTAACTTACTAGAAGGTTAAAGCGTACTTTGGTAGAATTAGTAACTACAACTGTTTGTCTCTATTTTAAGAATTGTAATTACTTACAATTGTGTTGTGATTCGAGAAGTGATTTATGTGCTACACCATAAAATTAATTGCCTCCCTGTGGGATTAATATCCAGGACTCCACTAGAGCCCTATATTACTTGAGTGATACGTATACTTGCATTTAATTGTGTGACTCAACAGAAAACTAAATCAATATATATATATATCTATATATATATATATATATATATATCTAATTTCATAAATTTTGACAAATTAAAACAGTCGAACCACAGCGCAAAAAATTCTAGCCAAAAAGAGCAGAGAAAGTCTGGGCCGCCGGTAACTCCCGCGGCCCCCTTTCTCCCAAACTTCACGGCACCTTATCGCGAAGTCGAACCCCAAACAAGAACTGCGAATAAATTTCGCGGTAGAAGGCCGCGTCGCACTCAAAAAAGTGCAACCAAACAGGCCCTTATTCTAATTGATATTAATTGATTTTTTAAGTTAGAATCTTGGTTTAGGAAGCTCGCTTGAGAGAGCATTGTGGGTTTGCTACATAAGATTATGTAATGGGATCTTGTTGAGGCTTCATGACAAGTGGAGCTTGAGTGTAAACTGGTCTGGGATGAGTGACCTAAGGCTCCGTTCTTGTTCGAATATTCCAAATCCCTACTTTCAGATGTAAAGATTCTCTTTTGAAAGGATGCTCTTTGTGTTGATAATCTTTCAAAATGTCCTAAAGTATCCCCTCATTTTGATAATTATATTATCTCTACTTTCATAAGTAGAAATAATAAGAGTAATTATAATAATAATTTTGGGATCCATATGAGTAGGTATGTTAATGCTCCAAGGCTCTTTCTTAGTTTTAGGGTAACTGAAAACATTTCTAACAACTTTAAGGCTAATAATGTCATTATTCTTGATCTTAGTATTCACATTAAGGTTGTCTATATTAGTAATGAGTCATCTGTTGAGATTAATAATTCTGTGCCAACTGTTGTTAATAATGAAGTTACTTATGTTCTTATTAATAATTGTGTTATTGTTACTGATAATAGGAAAGCTAATCATTTTGATGATAAGATTTTATATGTTAAGGATAATAATAATAGTGTTATTATTAATACTATTGTTGAATATCATTCTAAAGTTTCGCCTTTACGGACTGTGGGTACCGATGCTTTATTGACTAGCATTGCCACCTTTTATGGAAATAATAATCAAAGCAATAAAAACAACACTCATTCATTTCTTTTAGGTTCTTCGAGTGCAGAGAATATAAAACATAAATAGTTATGTTGTTTCTTCTGTTTTTATTTCTTTTTTCTTTTTTTTATTGTTTTTTAAAATAATTTTCTAACATAATTGCTTGGAATTTTAGAGGGCTTAATGATCTTGCATGTATTATTGATTGCAAAAACCTTTTTAAAGCTCATAAATTTGACATTTTATATCTTTTAGAAACTAAAATCTCTGATACTTTTTTTATATCTCATTGCTTCTAAGCAGTTTATTTTTTTCTCAATGAAGACATTATTAATAATTTTAGTTTGGTAGATGATGATAGATCCTTGATAAAGTTGGATATGAATGTTTTACATTTCATTTATATTAATATTATCCTCAATTTATTCATGGGAAAATCATTTATTCTTCTTATATAATTCTTTTATGACTATTATTAAGGATGACAATATTGTTTTGGACCCTTTAGAATTCTATCATTGATATTACTGGTAATATGGGTGATCTCTGCCCCCTTCTTAGTAATTTAAAATTTATTCTTCAAATCACTAAAAAAGTGGGCATTTTACCCCCCTCTACCTAGTAAGTTGTGTGCTTTTAATAATTGTATTAATATGTTTGGTCTTATTAAGCTCCAAAAGTTAGGCTATTCTTATATTTGATTTAACAATCAACTAAATAATCCTATTAGATGTCTTCTTGATAGAGCTTTTTTTAATTTTAGTTGGATTAATGAATTCCAACTCTTTTTTTTGTTCTTCATGCTTACTCCTCTAATCATTATCTTATTTAAAATTTTTGGGGTAATTATACTAATTTGCATCGTCATTTATATATAAGAACATTTGGAGCCTTTGCCCTAATTTCATATACATTGTTTTTATGACTTGGAATATTCCTGACAATGGTGATCTATTTTTAATGTTTGTAAAAAAAAATTAAGAAATGTTAAACATGCCTTAAATGTTAGAATGAGAATCCTTCTAATGATATTTCTAAACATATTTCGCAGCTTAAAGAGAAGCACATTATAATATGAATATTCTTAAACATCATCCTTTTTCTAAAGATCTTATTTGCCAAGCCTTTAATATTTAAAATAATATTGCTAATGCTTCAGTTTTTGACTTTAAATGAGCTAAAGAAAGAACTAAATGCTCTTGGATCACTAAGGGAGATGATGATACTAAAAATTTGTATCAAAAGCCTAAGATATGCATAATTTTAATTTCATTAAAAAGATTTTTATCAGTAATGATTATATTTATAATCAGAAAGAATAAATGTTATCATAACTAATAAATGTTATCCCAATGATAGCAAACTTGAAAAGTTTTGCTAGGACGATAAAAAAAATTGTCATTGGAAATGCTTTTATCGAGAAGCAAATGAGAGAAGACATTCAAAGAAAAGATGCTTATGAGAATCCACACCATAAAGGCATGAAACACAAATAGAATTAACAATAATTCCCCATGGGAAAGAATGTTACAAGTCTTTAGAACTTTACAAATAACCTTCCAAATGTGATAGACAAATTTAATTAAAAAACATTTAAACTAAATTATTTTAAATCAATCCACACTAGGAAAAGAATCATATAAAGAGAAGTAAACAACATTATGTGAATAAATGTTCATATTGTTCTTCAGACAAGTACACCGTTTGTAATAGAAATAAATAAATGTGATTAATATAAAAAACACAAGCATTTTTATTTTAAGGAAGTAACCAAGTTTCATTAATAGTCAACTCATTAAGCCTAATATTCTTAGAAAAATTAAACTGATAAAAATAATATCTTCAAAGTGTTCCTTTAAATATAAATCATGATTCCAAGATTCATAAGAAAAAAATAATTAACTATTAATATTTTCTTGAAAAATAAATAACTTCTAATCTTTCTAGCAACTTCACTAGTACCTTTCCAAAGAAGATAGGGTTATTATAATTACCCATATTGAGCCATAATAAGATAAAAAAATACCTGAAAAAATGGGACTTAGCATTATAAAAGTTTCAAATCCTTTTAGATTTACACATAAATTAATATTATCCAAAAAAGGAAGCCCAAGGTCACCATTATATCCTGATAAACCAAAATTTATTCCAAGCTACATTATGCATCTTACTATCTTCATTATTATGATGAAAAAATTAGAAATCATAAAATTAATCCTTCTTCTCAGGCCTTTAAGTAAAGTGGTAAGCCAAAAACAATAATATAAATAACTTCAAATGATAAATTTAATAAGATGAAATCTACCTGTAGTAGACAACAACTTCAATTTCCAACTATCAAACTAGCACCAGAGTTCAATCAAATTATAACAGTCAATCGCCATCAATTTAGATGGTTTAATGGTAACCCCAAAATATTCCAAAGGTAATGATTTAATATTAAAGCCACAAAGATTAGCAATATGATACTAAGTAGAGAGATCCACATACTTAGAATGAACAAAATTAGTTTTATTAAGATTAACGTAAAGATTAGTACGAATACTAAAAACATTCAAAATAATTCAAGTAATCAAGATATAGCCTTGGCGGGTGGAAATTTAAAACTTACATTTCTGATTTGGTCAAGAGTTCTTATAATAACTAATTTTAAATTATTTTGTGAGCTTTGTTGTTTGCCTTCATCCTATTAAAATTCCATCGATTAGACTACAATTTTTTCTTATCTGTTTTTTTGCTTTATTTTTATTCTTTGAATTGAGTTTTTTTATGATTTTTCTCATAAATGCTCAACAATTACATAAACCTCTCTCATCATCTATTATTGATGGGTTTTTTTTCCAGTTTTTTTTTTTGAATGGTAGTTCAATTTTTTTAAAAATTTTATTGTTCTTAATTTCATATCAGGTCGTCTCTTTTTATTCATACTTGTTGTGGGGTTTTATTATGAGATCTTTAATGGTTGTTTTTGGCTCTGTTGCTGAAAATGTATTATTACTTTCAGTTAGTTTTTTTTATTTATAGTTCTCTATTTTTTCGTCTTTCACAAACTTTTTTTTATACCTTTCCTTTAAGAGGTGTATTGAAATTCTTTTTCTTTCTTTCCTGATTTAATCAAAAGTTCTTTTAATTTCTTATTTGGAGTTATCATGTTTGTCAACATTCTTTTAAACTCAACTAATTAAACTAAATTTTTTTAATTTTATCTCTACTCTTTGGATGGAGTTTTTCTATGTTTTTTCTCATAAATGCTCAACAATTATAGAAATTTCTATGTCAAGTTTTCAGATGATTTCTTTTTTCAGTCTATTTGGACAATTTTTCAATTTTCTTTTTTAGATAAGTCGTTGAGCTCTTTTAGGAGTTTTCTCTTTTATTTATTTTATTTAATCTTTTATATTAGTTTTGTGAGCTCCTCTCTACTTCACTAATTGGTTGTTGGTCTCTTTTCGTAGGTTTTTAGCTTTTTGCTATTCTGAATTCATATTAACATGTCTTTTTTTCTTTCTTAAATTTCATTTGGGTTCCCTTGTGGGAACTTTTACTATTGTTCCTCATTTTTTGTTCAAGATAAATTTTTTATTTGAGTTATTTGTCTTTTTTTCCTGACTCCAAGTTGGTTAAATGGAAGCTTCTACCAAATTGTTGGCTTTTATGTTGTTGATGGAATCATATTTAGATGTATCATCTCATTTCACTTCTTCCTGTGTGATTCTTTTGTGGAATCTCTGATGGTTGGCTTTTGCAATTTTGTTGAAGATGATTTGAATCATTTAAAAATCCTCTCTTGTTGTTTCATCTGTACCTTGCATTTAGTGGTGGTTTTAGTTCTTCTTTTTGTTTTTGCTTCGTGGTTGTTTTTTTTGTAATGTCTTCTTCTAATGTTACTTTATCTTGTCTAGTATTCATATGCTTTTTCGTTATAGTAATTTCTATATAATCTTTCTGATAATTTCTTGTTTTAGTCTATATGAATAATTTTTCAATTTTCTTTTTATGTCTCTGAGCCCTTTTTAATGTTTCCCTTTTTTATTTTATTTAATCTTTTAGATTTGTTTTGGGAGCTCCTCTCTTCTCCTCTTATTGGTTGTTGGTTTCTTTTCATAGGTTTTTAGCTTTTTACTATTTTGAATCTATATTATGATGTCTTTTTTTCTTGTTTAAATTTTGTTGAGGTTCTCTTGTGGAATCTTTTATGATTGTTCCTCACTTATTAGCTCAAGATAAATTTTTGCATCGAGTTGTTTTACTTTTTTCATGACTAAAATTTGGTTAAATGGAAGCTTCTACCTAATTGTTGCTTTCTATGTTTTTGATAGAATAATGTTTAGATAACTGTCTCATTTCACTTCTTCTTGCAAGGTTCATTTGTGAAATCTCTAATAACTAATTTTTGTAACAATGTTGAAAGTGATTTGAATCTTTTAAAGGCCATTCTCTTGTTATTTCATCTGTACATTCCTTTTGCTAATGATTTCAAAATATTCTCCTTTTCTTTTAATGAGTTTTTTTTTTTCAATGTTTACTTCAGATATTATTTTCTTTTACCCCACAAAAATATTGTAGTCATAATTTCCAAATATTTAATAAGCTGGTTCAAATATTTTAAAACAAACGAAGGAGCTGCTCACCTTTTTAAAATTTTTAATTCCCAACGAAAATAACCCGGTCTCAAAAAGAGCCAAAAAATATACCTCCAAATAAGAATGAAAATTTAAAATATTTTTAAGAACAACAAAAAATTTAAAATAAAAAAAAGATCATTAATATACATTTTTTAAAAATTTATTGTCTTTATATATTTCATTATCCACATCACAAAACTTTCATATTTACATTTATGACAAATTTACAATATTTTATATAGATTTAAAAACCTATTTTACGTTTAATTTTTTATAATTTTTAAATACTAATCATCTAAAACATTAAATATAATATTTTAATTACTTAAACTTTAAATACAACATTTTAAATATTTTTTTCATTACAACCACCCTTCTTTACCCACCACTAAAGTTATGAATAAAAATTTTAAAAGATTAAAATATTATATTTAAAATTTTAAGCTGTTAAAATATTATATTTAAATTTTAGGTAGATAAAATATTATATTCAATATTATAAACGATTGTTAAATAAAATCCCCTTAACTTCTTATAATTTATTTCATATTTAATTGCTAAAGAGAAATAGATAAAAATAATATTAATACTTTTATAACATTTGGATTATATGCGAACAACATTATATGTCAAAATTAACAAGAAGCATAATTAGAAGCGATAGGTATATATTTAAGGAAGATTTACAAAAAACCATTAAATTCCTATATATTTACATCTTCAAAACCTAAACTTAAATTTTTACAAATACGCCACCTTAGAAACACATGAAAAAGGCATATTTCAGATTTCAAAAATTAAAATAATGATATTTCTGACGTGATACGAAAACTGTGGTATAAATATATAAAAATAAAGCTAAAGTGATAGATATGTAAATACGCAGGAATGGGTGGTATGTACGTAAATAAATGCCCTTGCATTTAATTATTTTCCTTTTCCGGCATTAACCTTAAACCAGCGATGCTTTTAGCTTCCTAACCTACCAAACAATATTATGCCAAAAACCTGTAAATGTATTTACAAAGCTCCCCTTCATCAATGTTAGCTCCAACATAACTTATAATTTTTTTAAAAAAATAATAATAAAATATTCAATTACTTCTGGATGTTCTCGCATATCTTATCAATCTATTATGGTAAACATACAGCCATAGAGATCCTCCATTGCTACGAAATAAACGGCATCATTGCAGTGGTATCTCAGGTCAGATCCCAAGCAGCAGCACAGGCCTACAGAAACAAATGGAAGCTGCTAAGGTTTTAAGAAGGAAGATCTACATACATACAACTCAATTCCTGTGCATTTACATATAACACCAATTTTTTACATATATGCCACCTTACCTATGCTTAAAAAAAATGTACAGTAGTGCTATTTAGGACGTGATATGAGAGATTTGGGTGGCGTAAATGTAAGAAAATAAAGTCTAGGTGTTAATTAAGTGGTATGTATGTAAATGCCCCAAGAAGATGAGAGCCAAGATGTTGAAGAGGAGAGAGATTTCTGAACCTTTTTTTTGGGTATCAGAATGTGGAAGTGCCAATGGAGGTTGAGCGTCCTGAAGCTTGTAGCTCCTTGAGTGTACTTGCTAACCAGTCCAAACCTTCATATAGGCCATCTCCTTTAAGAGCACAGGTGCCTTGAATATGCCATATTCGGTTCTTAAGGTCATAAAGACCAAGCCCCTCGCAGACCTCCATTGGAGTCATTGCTCCTTTCTGAAGAGAATAAAAACGAGAGTTTTCAGCATATAAGATATTAATAATATTACTCTCTTTTTTTATAATTTTAATAAGGCGGATAATTGCTGGATTTTAGTTTCTTCAGTGAATGAAGGACATGCCACATAATTCCTATGTATTCAGATTTCTAACACCTATTCGATATCTAGATACCTATGCATAACAAGGTGTATTTCACTTTTAAAAATTTAATAATGGTATTATTTTTTTTTTGTAATATTAAAGATTTGAGTGTTATGTAATTATGAAAGTTTAGATGCTAATATGTAAATACACAAAAATTGTGCAATATGTATGTATTTACCATGAAGAAACTGATTTAATCAGACACTTCAATAGGTTATGGTAGCATTGTAAGCATATTGCAAACAGGGGTAAAGAAGATCAAATATTTCTTAAAATGAATATTTTTTCTCCAAAGCCTGTTATAAAACCAGTTAACTTTCAACTTAACCTAAACAGATCAGCCAAAATAAAAATTAAAAAAACAGCACCTAGTTGAAGAATTAAATGTGTTATGGCATTAAAGGAAAGGATCAACATAACTTACCATGTCCTGCTTGTTAGCAAATACTAGTATGACACTATTGAGCATGAAAGGATCATTGATGATGGCCTGATAACAAAAGATTTGGTAGTATATCAGTGCAGCAAAAAATATTTGGGAATTTTACATACATTCCACACAATTCTCATGTATTTTACACATCTAACACCTAACATTCATATTTAAATTTATAACACTTTGGTGTCATATATAAGCTTATACATGAAAAAGTGAATTTCACTTTTAAAAAGTAGGAGATAATAGTATTTTTATGTGGTATTAAAGATTTGAGTGCTATGTAAATGTTAAAATTTGGCTGTTAGATATGTCAATACAAAGAATTGTGTGGTATGTATGTAAAAGCCCCAAAACACTATGGGGCAAATAAAGTGAAAAATATGCCTACACACCTCCAACAAGTAAATAGACAAACGACTAACTGAAACAAACCTGAAACTCTGCTTTTGCTTTTCCAATTCTTTCTCTGTCCAAGGAATCAACAACATAGATCTGCAGTCAACAATAAAAAATTAGTTCCAAGTTCTGTCAATTCATAAAAATGTAATTTGATGTCTCAAAACTTAACAGCAAATGCAACGGCCTTTTCTTAGGTGCATTCGGTGTTGATATGACTTGTTAAGTCATTAGAGATATGTATACTACAGCTGTTACATGTGTTCCAACAGAACGAGGATTGACCAAGTGTTTTCCTATTTCAGTTGAATTACATCATGGATGGACTTCAAGCCCATCTCTTTTTATTTTAGTTATGGATGCTCTTACTAGACATTTACAGGAAGATGTCCCTTGGAGTATGCTTTTCGCTAATGATATCCTTCTTGTGCATAAGACTAGAGAAAGAGTTTAAGAAAAACTTAAATTATGGAGGTCTAAATTGGAGTTTAAAGGTCTTCATTTGAGTAGATCTAAAACTAAATACATGGAATGTAATTTTAGTAGTAGTAGCTCTAGTGACAGAGTTATAACAATAAATGATCAAATCATTAAAGGATGTTGACGTTTTAGATATCTCAGGCTTATTGTTTAAAGTGATGGCGATATAGATGGGGATGTTATTAGTAGAATTCAAGTTGGTTGTTTGAAGTGGAGGAATGCATCGGGCATACTGTTTGATAGAAAAGTACTGCTTAGACTTCAAGGAAAACTTTATAAGATGGTGTTGAAACCTGCAATGCTTTATGGCACAAAATGTTGGCCTTTAAAAGAGAAGCATAAAACAAAGTTAAGTGTCGTTGATATGGCAATGCTTAGGTGGATGAGTGGCTTGGTACTAAGAGTGTGTTTGCGAGGGGGTTTCGACTAATTTTTGGTTTCAAAAACACTTCAGCACCCATTTGGGGGGCACTTTTCGTGTGCTTTTCAGCAACATGCGGGTTCCGAACTGCGAAACAGAGAATGTGCCCTTAGCCCTCCAGGCCACGGTTGTTACTCTATTTCAGGTACGAAAGTACCAATGTACCCCTTAACAATTCGGGAAATGACTCAAGAAGTCCCAGATAATACCCTTCTTCGGCCCTATCTCCCTCCATTTGTCCTCGCTGTGGCTTCAAGGCATAATCCCAGTTCTTTCGCCCCTTCTCCCCTCCGTTCATCTTCACTACAACTGCCTCTCACCGCTTCTCTTTATACATATATTCTTCTCTTTTCTTTCTCGACTGTCCTCTATAGTGGTGGTTAGATTTTTTCTGTTTTACCTTATTTTCCTTGTTGAGCTTTTCGGTTTACTTGTTCGTGGTTTGGTGCTAGAGGTGGTATGTGGCTTTCCTAGTTGAGCTTCTTTGTTTATTCGTTGATGGTTTGGTGCTTTAGTGCTTGAGTTGGTATGTGGCTTTCTCTGTTGAGCTTTTCGGTTTACCTAATTATTTTTCCTATTGAGTTTTTAAGTTTTCCTCTTTGTATGTGGTCAAAAAGCAGTTGTGAAAAAAAGCAGCTTCACAACTACTTTTTCAAAAAATAGCAGCCACCCCAAATGCACCCTTAGAGATAAAATGTGAAATGAATCTATCCGTGAAAGGGTTAGTGTAGCTCCTGTGACAGACACGATTAGAGAGAGACGTTTTAGATGGTTTGGTCACATTAAACGTCAATCATGTAATGATCTAGTTAGATAATTATATGTTTTAGATTCGACTTAGCTTAAGAAAGGAAGAGGTAAACTTAAAAAGACTTAGCTATATTGTATAAAAATGATCTTAATCTATTATAATTAAATGAAAATATGACAATCAATAGGACAAAATGTAGAAAAAGAATTCATGCAGCCAACCCCACATAGTGGGATAAAAGTTTGTTGTTGTTGTTGTTGTATTTACATTATACCACCCAATTTCTATGTATTTACAAATTTTACTTTTTTATAATTAAACCACTCAAATCTTTCATATCACATAAAAAATACCACCATTTAACTTTTGAAAAAGTGAAATACGATACATAGGCAAGGTGGCATGCATGTAATAATTGAAGTTTAGAACTTAGATATGTAAATACATAGGAATTGACTGGTATGTATGTAAACCTTCCTTTTTCTTAATACAATGTTGGCTCACAACTATCAATGCTTTTTCGACAATCTATGGTTCAGCGAATGGAATTGAGACCCTCCTCCCTTCTTTATGCCCAGATTACGAAAGCCAAGTTTTGTGGTTTATAATTCTTTTTATCAAAAATGCCCACATTGCATCAACAGAATTATCAAGGGATATAAAACAATGCGATGCTTTTGCTGTCATTTCCATTCTTTTGTAAGTCGGCTGCAGTGGGAAAAGGAGAATTTTGCCAAAGGTTTGCTCATATTTCTTATACTAGTTTGAGCATTCCTCACTAGATTCTGGATTTTGGTTTTCTGATTTGCTTCTCATCCCGCATCTACCAAGTTCTACCATTCAATTCTTATGTATTTACATATCTAGCACCTAAACTTTGCTTATTGCATTTATACCACCCAAATCTGTCATATCACATCAAAACTACCACTTATTTAACTTTTAAAAGGTAATATACACATTTTTTTTGCATAGAAAAGGTGGCATATATGTAAAAATTGAAATTTGGGTGTTAGATATGTAGATACACAGGACTTGAGTGGTATGTATGTAAATCTTCTTTTGTTTACACATCCAAGGAGGATAATATGTTAAAGCAGCAAGAGCTCTTCCAGTCTCGCAAGATGTAAACTTCAGGTAGCAACAACGAATGCTTTGAAAGATAAAAAAAAGCCTGCATTGTTGTATGAATTGCATTGTCCTGGACAATATAAAGCGGAATTATGCTCTGAATTTCTGGCATGGTTTCCTCGATTCAGACACTTTAGAGATGAAATGAATGGGAACTTGTGAGATTTTACATAAATAATGCACCAGAAACACCATTTGTTGATTGCATTCAACAGCATTTTCATTCACGAACAATTAGTATCTCTTTGGGATCACTTTCTTTTTTTTTCCCCATTATTTTTTAAAACAAGTTTGTAGTGAAATTATTTACATGTTTTAAATTTTTGTCCTTAAAAAGAAATTTATTTATTTTTATAAATATTAAATCACTTTTAGGTGTTTTGAATGTATTTAAAAAATAATCATATCCTACTTAAATATAATAAACATGTTTTATTTTAAAACAAAATAAAAATAAAATATAAAATAGAGAAATAAAAAATGAAAGTGATCCCAAATAGTCCCTTTGTAATTGGTAAAGCTGCCTTTCTGCTATGACATTATACTTAAAATGGATATGCATAAGTGGTCATATATGAAACAATATAGTTTGGGATAGATTTTATGGACGCTTCTTCTTTTGAAATTTCTCTGCTTGGTGGAGATAACATTTTGCCAAATTTCGTCATTTGGTCTAAATTTGTTCGCTTATTAGTTTGATTGTGTTCAAACCGACAGTTTATGCATAAATTCAAACGTATAAATTTTTCCTATCGGCAGGAATTCAAATGGTTTTTAACTTCTTTAGAATTCATTGATATCTTTACTAGTGGATTTCTATTGGACTATCCGCCGACAATTACTAGTTTCCGGCAAGCAATCCATTAAAAAAAATTATTACAAGCGAATAAAATCTACATTAAACTGACAGCCGTAGCTCATTTTATATTTCTACGCCAACATCCCTTCTATGAAGCATAGACATGGACACTTCACAATATGAATGCAACAGCACAGCATAATCATAAGGTAGGACAAAATGCACCATAAATACATTATATATTTAATAAATTAATAATTATATATATATATATATATATATATATATATATATATATATATATATATTCTATTGAATACAGAATAAAACACAAATTTATTCTTTTTTTATGGGAAAAAAAAGGTCGTTGATATTGATAAGGTTATAAGATCGTTCCAACTAAATATTTAATTACTCAATATCTATTATTAATTTTGAAGTTTAAGATCAATAGTTGAAAGATGAAAAATACAATGAAATATTGTCATAAAATTAGATAAGAACACTTAAAAAACATAAAGAAAATTTTCTTTGTGAGTAAACTTCAAGATCTTAAGATTTGGGAAGTTCATAAAGAAGCTAATGTGATGGGGGATAAAATAACAAACACTATTAAGTAAGTTGCAAAAGACATACATAGAGAGAAAAAAAACTCTTAAATAAAAATAGTAGGATGGAATAATAATCTATAAGAAAAGATAAAATATAAGAAATTTTGTGATAAAAATTGGTTTAAAAGTAAAACTTAGAAAATTTTAAAAAATATATAAATTGGCCAGTAGGACAAGTTAAGAATTCTGCTTTTAATGATCTTTATAATAGATTAAATACTAAAAATGATGAAAGATATATGCATAAACTAATCAAACAAAGAGATAAGAAAAGTATAGATTTAGCCCAAGTAAAGTGTAATAAGAATAAAAATCAAAAAGTATTTTTCTAAGACAATGATATTCAACAAAGGTGGGTGAGATATTTTAATAATCATTTCCATGAAGATTTTGAAAATATGATCTACTTTAGTGATCTTAATATGGCTAACAAACAATTTTTTTTGTATTTTTATTGTCGCATTAGTAAAACAGAAGTTGATGAGGTTTTAAAGAAAAAGAAGTGTGCAATCAATATGAAAATATTTAGGAGATTTGAGAATTATTTGGCTTACTAAACTTCTAATATTATTTTAAAAACTGAAAAAGATGTCTAAGAAGTGGAGGAAGATTATTTTGATCCCTATTTTTAAGATTAAAGTGAATGTACAAGAGAGTGCAAATTATAAAGGAATTAAGTTAATGTGTCATACATTAAAATTATAGGAGGATGTAATTGTACATAGATTAAGACGTGATACAAAAATTTTTAAAAATCATTTTGAATTTATGTTGGGCAAGTCCACTATGAAAGATAATCATTTATTGAGAGTTTTGTTGGAGAAGTATAGAGAGAAATGAGGATCAACATATCATTTTTTCCGATTTAAAAAAGCTTATGATAAAGTTCCAAGAAAAATTCATTGGAAAATTCTAGAAAAGAAACGTGTTGATACGACTTATTTTCAAGTCAATAAAGATATGTATATTAGACTTATTTACTTGTGTTTGAAAGAAGGGAATTGACCAAATATTTTCCTATTTCAGTTGAATTACATCAGGGGTCAACTTTAAGCCCAAATCCTTTTGCTTTAGTTATGGATGTTCTTACAGGACATTTACAAGAAGATGTACCTTGGTGTATGCTTTTCGCTGATGATATCATTCTCGTGGATAAGCTAAAAAAAGTTTAAAAAAAAACTTGAAATATTGAGGTCAACTTTAGATTAGATCTAAAACTGAATACATGATATGTAATTTTAATAGTAGTAGATCTAATGATGGGGTTGTAACAATGGGTGATCAAGCCATTAAAAGGAGTGAATGTTTTAAATATCTCGGGTCTATTATTCAAAGTGATGGTGATATAGATGGGTATGTTATTAGTATAATTAAAGTTAGATGGTTGAAATGGAGGAATGCATCGGGCCTATTATTTGATGAAAAAGTACCGCATAGACCTAAAGGAAAATTTTATAAGAGCTTGGTGAGACCTGTAAAGCTTTATAGCACAGAATGTTGGTCTACAAAAGAGAAGAATGAAACTAAGTTAAGTGTTGCTGAGATAAAAATTTTTAGGTAGATGAGTGGCTTTACATTTAGAAACAAACATGTGAAACGAATATATCCGTGAAAAGGTTGGTGTAGCTCCAATGACAAGTAAAACTAGAGCGAGTCATCTTAGATGGTTTGGTCACATTGAACGTTAACCATCTGATGGTCCCACTAAGAGAGTAGAGATTTTAGATTCGACTTATGTTAAAAAAGGTAGGTAGGTCTAAAAAGACTTGGACATGAGTACAAATGATCTTAATTTTTTTTAAATTAAATAAAATATGACACTCAATATGACACAATAGAGAAAAAGGATTCATGTAGCAAATCTCACTTAGTGGGATCAATGCGTGTTGTTGTTATGAATACATCACGGAAGATATTATAATATTATAAAGGAAATTTTCTAAAAATAAAAAATAGACATTAATAATAATAATAAATGTTTTACTGAACAAGAACATATCATGATTTCTTTGATAAGTTTTACGTTGGTTGTCGACTACCTAACGTAACCCTCCACTTTTCACATCCGTGCTTGGGACCGGCTACGGCAGTATTATTTTCACTGAACAATAACATTTATTAATTATTTTAAGTTGTCATATATTTTCTCTATATCAATATTACTTTTAAAATACAGAAAAAAAACTCCAAATAGAACTTCTTTGAAACTTTTTTCATTTGGTAAGATCTTATATGCTTCAGCTTACCTGCACAAGCAACAACTTTGAATGTATTGGACTCCTTAGATGCACACAATGCCAAAATTAACATTTTAGTGTCCCACCTTGGAAACAATCAAGACTTTGAGAGAGCTTCAAATGAGCTTCATATCTTTGATATCATTCGACTTGTTGTATCCCTCCATCAAAATAATTGCAGCTTCAAACAAGCTTCACATCTTTGTTGTCTTGATGTGAAAAAAAGAGAAATGAATTAGGTTAAGGCAACGACACTTTTATTTTTTGTATTGTTTTTTTAACTTTTGGCTCGGTGAGTGACTACCAATGTTCTGCATGCCCCAAATGAGCCATAATCTTATTTTACAGTACGAAAATTCCGACAAATATTTAGCCATGTCAAACACATGTTAGGGCATGTTAGAGCCATGTCAGTGTCCAACATGAACATGGACGCCATTCATAAGTGTCTATGCTCCATAACATCCATTCATTTGATTTCATGTGTGAGTCAATCCATTTTAATATATATACAATCAAGTTTGAATGAATTAAAATTTAGCCTTTCAACAGAAAGGAAATAGAAGAAAAAGAACAAGATATAAAGAAGTCGAGAGATGAAACAAGAGAGGTAGAGAAAGAGCTCCAAAAAGTCAAATCGAGTGAACATAAAAAAAAAAATCTAACAAGAGCGGTAAAGAGAAAGAGATCCACTGGATGACATGAAGAGCTAGAGTGCAAGAAGTAGGTCCAGTGAGGGGAAGAGAGCAAGAGTGTCGTTCATCAAGGCAAGTTCGCATAGAGCAACTACTTGTGTCAAAGGTTTCATGTGATGGTACAGATTTTGAGCATAAAGGCAGTTTAAGGTAAAAAAGTTAAGCTCTTCCTCCTTGCTCTAAATATGAAAACAAAAAAAGCCGACCAAGAATTTTTATTGCTTTAAATTTATAAGCCCAAGATTTAGCCTTTAAATGTAAAAATTTTTTGTTAGGGTTTTTGAGTGTAGAAGAAGAGCAACTTAAGAGGTGGTAGTTATAGATTGCATAAAAGGAAGAAATAGGGGAAATATTTGACGTATGCATTTAAATCAAAATAAGTCACAATTTATTTTGTGATGATGAAAACTGAATTTTTTTAGTTAAATTAAGAATGATTTGAGACCAAGTATGATCAAAATGACCAAGTATGACGAAAATGACAGGTTGTCGACACATGCGTGATTTGAGTCCTAATTGACTTGATCATCGACAAATTTGTACAACAACCTCTGATTGCAAAAATGGACTATGTGAGCACATCCAAAACACTGACTTTGCCTAGAAAAGATACCTATAACATCAAGTTTATGCATATTAACCAGCAACACAAACCGAGGCACATATATTATAATTTTTTTGAATTACCCTCAATTCCTTCTCTTTGAAGCCTTAGCCACCGCCTATCACTCCCATACGCTTGTCGCCACTCCTTCCAATCAAGGATTGCCATCTCATTTAAAATAATAATAAAAAAATTAAAATTACAATCTAATAACCTAATCTACATGCACACCAGCTCCCTCGCCCCTTTTAAACCAAAAAAATAATACTAAAATTAAATAACATGTTTGTGGACAGCTGGAAGAGCAGTAAAACAACAAAGGAAAGGAGTTGTGAGGCTGTGGCAACGATGTCGGATGGCTGGATAGCGGTAGAATAGTAAGAGAAATTGCAGAGCTACGACAACGATGCATGGTAGCTGGACGACAGGAAATCAACAAGTTTGTTGTTTTTGAGGTGGTGGCAGTGAGGAACGACGATGGGAAGTGATGTGGGAAGGTTGTGGAAGGGTGTAGGTGGTTTTGTTGGGTGCCATCAAAACTAGGAAGGGAGGGAGACTACTAGAAATGTGGGAACTACAAGAAAAATAACAATAATTGTTGTTTTGATGGCGGCTGCAGTAGGGAAGGACAATATTGCGTGGCAGGGAGCGATGGGGGAAAGATAAATCATCTCGGGAGAGAGATACAGCTGGAGCACCACTCGACCATTGGATATAGTCACCATCTTGAGAGCAAGATACAATCGATCTTTGGATACAACCCTTAAAGGAAAAATCTGAGACATCGACAGCCGTCTTGATAGATAGCACACCGAAATTCAAAAACTTAAAAGATGAAAAATAAATTTAAAAACCTTAGATAACTAGGATTGGGTCCCTTTGTGGAAAGAAGGCACCAAACCATCGTGAAAGAGACAATCAGCTCTTGCAGAACTGGAACAATTCGGTCCAGACATCTTGAACGAGGAAGACTCTAACGCCCTCATGCAAAGATGCGACCCGCATCCCTTTTGAATCCCACACAGTCTCCGAAGATTTGGGAGCTTTGACCTTTTCTATCGAAGTTTCTAGCTCCTCATAGTAAAGTGTTAGGCCGGCTATGTTGAAGGCGGTGGAGCTACTATAACTTCCTGACAAGTTATGCTTACAGCGTTGTCATTCCAAAGCACATCCTGATAGAATAAACATCCATCCTCCTTTGACACAACCTGAGTTAGAGCTACATATATTTGTAGATTCTTGCAAAGTAACTCTCGAGCTCGTAAGTCTGTAAACTTTTTCTTTCACTTCTCATGATCAGCTGAATGTATATGATAAATAAGTCTGTAAGGAAGAATCAACTCTGGAAAGAGATATATGACGGGTTGGACTAGACTGAAGTATAAACACTCAAAATAGGCATCTTCTTCTTCTCTGGAAGAACTTGGATCCTAGTCATCCTACTGCAGAATATTCTTTCCCCCAAAGAACCTAAGGCAATTTTCAACTTTGTGGTTAATCCATCTTGTCTGGTCATCTGTCGGTGGGTACACTGTTGAACTATATTTAAAACCCAAATGTCTCCATAGTCTTCTAAGAGGGGCACAAAAAAGTCTCATACCTGACATGTTGCGCCTCCCTCAGTAAGGACAACTTAGGAAGTAGATTATACATTAAAAAAGTTAGAAATTATCTTATTCGAAGTTGTTATGTGTCTAGTGTTGGTTACTCAAATTTAGGATTGTCTTAGACCACCAATGTTAATTACGTTGGAGTCACTTTCATGGGCCCAGCTTGAACTGTATGCTTTTGGCGCTAATCAGTTGAAATCTATTACTCCTTTGTGTCCTCGCATTCTTCAGTGTCTCGTGTGTCATTGCCCACTTCTTTAATTACTCCATGATTAGTGAAAGAGATCATTCTCCTGGTTAGGCAATCCAATTCAATATGCCCAAACCTGTGGCACTTGAAACACTTTCTGGCTAGGACAGGTGTGGGAATGCGAATTGGTTCCACCTCCACTCTGAACTAATGTCTCCTCACACAAGTTTGGCTTGGATGTTCCGCTAGGTGGACTCTTGTTCTTTGATCCTGAGGTTAAACTATGTCAATAAAATAAGACTGTCACCCAGGGATGTTGTAACTGGTGAGGCCTTACGCACATATCCTGTCTATACTGTGTGGGTAGGTACTAGCGTTGCATTTCGTTTTTCATCTTGAAACAAATATTAACATTTACTCTTCCCTTCTTAATCTTCAAGCCCTCCAACCATAGCAATGTGCTCTTCTTTAACTTATTGGCAGCTAGTTTCACCATTCCATCTGGTTGAACGTCCTGGTTCTCAAAAGCATATTCCAATGTCCATAATCACTTGATGAACTCGTCTGAATCGATTTGTCCATCAAAATATGACAAATACAAATTTACTTAAAATCCTAGCTTCCCCAATATTTTATACCAAACCTTAGGGATAGTGCTTTGTCATCTGCGGGATCAAATGAAATTTGTGTGACCCCACTGGATGGTCTCCTCTCGAAGACGATGAGCCTCTGTTGCAGTTTAAAGATTTCATGACGTATATTTTCCAAAAAAAGTTTCTGAACATCTCTTCATGGATTTTTCATAAGCGGTATTGTATAATTTCCTCCCTATTAGTTCTCCGACAATTATTTCTTTGGTGGTGTGGCCAAGGTTTCAGTTTGGAAGGTGAAAGAGAGTATATGAAGTGGATTTAGGATAGGAAAGGAAAATTTTTGGGAGCTAATTTAGAAAATCAGCAGAGGGAAGAATCTTTGTATGGAGATTGGGTTAGTTAGTGGGGGATTTCGGTAACCCTATGATAGGGCTATGGTTAGACTAACTCTGATACCAAAAAATATAGAAGCTGAGTTAAACAACACGAAAAAGCAAGATATCACAATGAAACAGGAAATAACAACAAACTTGACACATAAACTCAACTAAAGGTCGACCTAAGGGTAAGGAAGGTCGGCTAGGCGAGCTAGAATAAGTAGATTGGGTTGTTTTTTCTCTCTCTTTTTTTCATTTTTTTGAAAGAATGTATACTGGGTTGTTGGAGGGTGGTGGTTACAATAAGGTTTCTGAGAGGTGGATGAGGTGTGGTAAGGCTTGTGGGCGGCTGGAAGAACTATAAAACAACAAAGGGAAAGAGTCACGAGACTGTGACAAGACATTGGATGGCTGGACAGCGTTAGAATAACAAGAGAAAGAGTTGTGAGGCCGTGGGAATGAAGTCAGATGACTAGATAGTAGGAAAACAATTGCTTTGTTGTTTTCCGAATGACGACAGCGAGTAACTGCGACGAAAAGTGATATGGGAAGGTTGTGACGAGGTGGTGGCTGTGTTGGGTGGCAGGAAGGTTGTGAAGGGAGGGATACGGCTGGAAATGGGGGAACTGCAGTGAAAAACATCAAGTAACTGTTGTTCTAGGGGGAAAGGGTACTACAACATTGAAGGGCAACATTGAGCAAGAGCAATGGGGGAAGGATAAATCACCACCTCAAGAGCGAAATACAGCCGGAGCACCATTGACCCTTAGATACAGTCACTACCTCAAGAATGAGATACAGTTGGAGCACCACTCGACCCTTGGATACAGTCGCCACCTCAGGAGCGAGATACAGTTGGAGCACCACTCGACCCTTGGATACAACACTTGAAGGAAAAATATGAGATGTCAACAGCTGTCCCGACAGAAAACACACCCAAACTGAAAATCTAAAACATGATAATCAAATATACAAACCATAGATAACTAGAATTGGGTCCCTCTATGGAAAGGAGATGTCAAACCATGGTGGAAGAGCCGGTTGGGACCAAATTGATCTAGTTGTCTGGAGCGTGCAAGACTCCCACGCACGCATGTGGGGACACGATCCCTCGTTCCTTTTGACGATCGTAGCAAACCCACAATTTTCCCTTCGTCTCTCTCCCGTCTTCCTCTTTTATCTCGTGCAGCCCAACCTGCTCTCCCTACTCTAGAGCCCAGAAAACTACCTGCTGCTCCATTTCTTCATCCCCATCCCAAACACCTCCTGCTCCCATAATCGCTACCTTCTCCCCATATTCATTTCTCATGCCACTACACAAACCGCACAGCGACAACCACAACCCTCCGACTTTTCTTGTTTGACCCGAAGTCCACCACAACAACCTCTTACTCAAACTCGCTCCCCTGTTGCTGATATGACTATCCCAACCCAAAAATCGAGATCCCACCTCATCTCTCAACTATACAAAACCTAATGCAAGCTTCTCCCGCTTGGAAGGAGAAACGAGAAGCCCCGCGGGTGAGTGGTCCAAGTGTTGCTCCCCCGGAACGGTTTTGTCTAGGCTTTCTTGTGTTGTGGAGTGGTAGGTTGGCCCTTGGCCCACTCCAATTTATCAAATTATTATATATTTGTGTTTGAGAGAGTCTAAGGTTAGTTTTTTGTCATGTTTCTGTTCTAAACAGTCATCGACATCTTAGTTTCTCTCTTCTAGGGTTGTATCCAAAGGCAGGTGGTGCTCTGGCTATAGCTCATCTGAGGTGGGATATTCTTCCAAGTCGAGTGGTGCTATAGCTCATCTGAGGTTAGATATTCTTCCAAGTCGAGTGGTGCTCCGGCTCTAACTTATCCCATAGGGAGTATTTATCCTCGACTTCCTATCCCACGCAAACACCGCCTTGCTGTCACCGCTGCCTTTCCTCACTGTCGGAACCACCAAACAACCCTCCTGTTGACTTCCTGTAATTCCAGCCGCCAGCCACAACCACCTCCAACTGCTGCCATTCCCTCCAGCCGCCAGCCACCTTGTCGACGCTCATTCCAGCCTCCTATCTTCACTGCTTAAACATCGCCCCTCGTTGCAGCAGCCCCGGGATAGCCCTCCCTTTGTTGTCCCGTAGTCAAACGCATTATCCACCGCTGTCTCCATCATTCCCGCTCGCTGTCGCCACCCCAAATAGTTGTTCCCGACTGTTTGCTGATGTTCCAGCCTCCAACCAGCCCCAATTTGCTGTCTTTCAGCCGGCCAACCTCCACCTTTCTCCACCGCAGCCCACCGCAACTTCACCTTCCGTCTCCTACAGCCATCCACCACCTTGTCACCATCTTTCTGTTGTCCACTCACCAAACCAACCACCATCTTTTGATACATCTACCTATGTTTGCTTATGTTTCCTTTTCAAGTGTATGTGGTTGTAATCGCATATTTGCTTTCAATAATAATATTTATGTTCCAATTATTGTTTGAGTTAACTATGTATAAAAAACCCTCTAGGCGAGCTTCCTCTGCACTTCTCACTGTTTTGCATAACAGAGACTGTCCTATTTATGTGCTGCTCCCAGCTCCCACTGGCAGCCCTTGCCTCATTATCCATTTTACCCTAGCTTATGCAACACTCATACGCACACATCAGGTCTCCACATTGCAACCCCCTTGAAGGCGTACTACATCAAGGCAAGCCAAGCTCATCCAGATAAAAATCAAAGTGACCCTCTTGAAACACAAAATTTTCAGGTCTATGGCCTTATTTAACATATTTACTGTAGAGGAGCAAGTAGATGCTAGAAAACTGCAAGACGAAATGAAAGTGGTTCGGAAGGAAAACGAGGACAAACTTGCAGAGATGCTCGAAGCCAATTGCACTGAATTTTATGGGTAACAAGGAAGCCACTGCTAGGAAAGCTTACTAAAGCAACTTAGAGCTGATGTGTTAAACGCGATTGGCTGCATATATTAAAGGCAAGGAGTAAAACAGATTGTACAAAAAAAGGGTACATTGCCGCGTTGAAAGATGTAAGCACTCGGTGTTTCATCTCGAGGAAAAGATTGTATTATGTTTTGTTCTTATATAGGCACCTAAAACCCCATATATGCTCTTCTAAATATGGTGGGTTACAGAATTGTTTGTGCCGTATTGACGCCACGGGAGAAGTCATGCGCGTGTTGTTTTCCTATGCGGCTACACAAAGTCCCATGAACGTTGTTTTTAAGCGAGGTGAATTTTGAAGACCCCAAGGCCATAATAAAAACATTGATCATACACGCTTTTCTAAGCATGACAGAAAGGTCTTAGCTCTTAGATGCAGCCCTCAAACAGGAATGACGTTGAGAGACTGCTAAAATTTTGTTTGAACACGCTTACAATGAATAATGAAAATGAATTTATTTGGGCTAAAATGTAATTAAAATAAAGTTTCTAGATTACAAATTAAGGATATAATTCATACTTAAACTATTATATAATTTATTAAATAAAGAAGATGAAATTAAATATAAATAGAACCTGCTCAACATACAGGAAACTTAACGACCCAACAAGCTCTAATGAATAGGGCTATAAACGAGCCGAGCTTGTTCGGCTAGTTCGAAATTAGCTCGGCTCGAAATCGGCTCGTGTTCGAATGGCTCGTGAAATGTGTGTTCGTGTTCGGCTCGAATTAAATATTCTTGTTCGTGTTCGGCTCGTGTTCGGCTTGAAATTGGCTCGTTAAAATTAATTGGAAAAATATATGTCTAGCGTCGGATTCGAACCTGGACCAAATGAATGGAAACAAGAAGCATAACCACGCTACCACACAAGTAATTATGATTTAAACTTAAATATAAATATATATAATATATTAATATATAAATAATATATATAATAAATTATTATATAAATAATTATATGATTATTTTTTTATTTCGAGCCGATTCGAGTTGAACACGAGCGAACAAACAGTTGTTCGTTTTCGGCTCGTTAACATTTCGAGCTTAAAAATTTGTTCGTGTTCGGCTCGTTCTTAACGAGCCGTACACGAGTTGTTCGCAAACAACGAGACAAATTGCCAGCCCTACTAATGAAACATGTGGTGAACGCACTAGCTCCCTTATAAATACAAATGAGACATTCTATCGACTAATCAAAATGTTTAAAATCATGCAATATAATTATGGGCACTCAAGTGAAAGCTAATTGTATGAGAAATGCATAAATTCAAATATAAAATCGAAATCAAGAATTTTTTACTTTTCACCAGCTTTGCAACACAAGCACTAGTGAACAAAAGACAAAATTAAATGCTTTAATAAAATATTTGCATAAATTTCAAAGATAGCATATTTGAGCAAAGAAAAAAAAATCACCTAAAAATCATTCCAAATTAACAAATTTAAATTCATGCATATGCTTAAACTTAGGCGTTTGAGAATGCTTCGTAGTCTTGCTCGAAATTTTTTTTTAAATATATAGCTCTGAAAAGCATGCACATCTTAAATTTCACACCCAGACATGTTCCAACTACAATGTTGAATGCTCGATCATGCGAGCGAAGAATTACTATGTGAGCTGAGATAAGATTATTTTTGAAATAATTTAATTCAAATAATAAGCATGTTAATCAACTTTAATACACCCACATGTGCTCTGATATTATCTTGAATGGCTACATTTGAATGTCCAAGAATGATGCGCTGACTAACTGCGTACAACAACAACAACAAAGCCTTAATCCAACTAAGTGGGGTCGGCTACATGAATCCTTTTTCTCCATTGCATCCTATTTAGTGTCGAATTTTCGTTTAATTCTAATAAATTAAGATCATTGTTTATGCAATAAGCCTAAGTTTTCCTAGGTCTACCTCTGTCTTTCTTAACATAAGCTGTATCTAAAACATCTACTCTACTAATCGAATCATCTGGTGGTAGACATTTAATGTGACCAAACCATCTAAGGCGACTCTAAAATTTTATCTGTCACTGATGCAACACTAACCCTATTACGGATATATTCATTTCGCATTTTATCTCTAAGTGTGAAGTTACTCATCCACCTAATCATTCTCATCTCGGCAACACTTGAGCTTAGCATTATGCTTCTCTTTTAAAGGCCAACATTCAGCACCATAGAGCATTGATAAAATTTTCCTTTCAGTCAAAGCGGTACTTTTCTATCACACAATAGGTCAGACGCATTCCTCCACTTCAACCAACCAACCAACCTAAATTCTACTATTAATATCCCCATCTATATCACCATCGTTTTGAACAATGGACCCGAGATATCTAAATCGTTCACACCTTTTAATAATTTGATAACCCAAAGTTACACTTCTGTCACTAGAGCTACTATTACTAAAATTACATTCCATGTATTCAGTTTTAGTTCTACTCAAATGAAGACCTTTAGACTCCAATGTAGACCTCCATAATTCAAGTTTTTCCTGGGCTTTTTCTCTCGTCTTATCCACGAGGAGGATATCATCAGCAAAAAAGCATACATGAACGTACATTCTCTTGTAAATGCCCAGTAAGACCATCCATAAATAAAGCAAAAAGATATGGGCTTAAAGCCGATCCCTGATGTAAACCAACAAAAATAGTAAAATATTTGGTCAATCCTCCTTCAATTCGAACACATGTAACAACTATAGTATACATATCTTTAATGACTTGAATATAAGTCATATCAGCACCTTTCTTCTCAAGGACTCTCCAAAGAAAATCTCTAGGAACCTTATCGTAAGCTTTTTCTAAATCAATAAAAATCAAATGTAGATCCTCCTTATTATCTCTGTACTTCTCCATCAAACCTCTCAATAAAAGTATAGCTTCCATAGTAGACCCGTCCGGCATAAATCCAAATTGATTATGAAAAACCTTTGTAAGACGTCTTAACCTATGTTCAATTACCCTCTCTCATAATTTTAAAGTATGACATCAATTTAATTCCTCTATAATTTGCACACTCTTATGCATCTCCTTTATTCTTAAAAATGGGGACCAAATACTCTCCCTCCACACCTCAAGCATCTTTTTAGTTTTTAAAATAATATTAAAAAGTTTAGTAAGCCAAGAAACCCCCAAATCACCGAAACATTTCCACACTTCAATTGGAATATCATCAGGTCCTACAGACTTTCCACTCTTGGTTTTCTTTAAAGCCTCCTCAACTTCTTTTCTATTAATGCAACGGTAAAAATGAAAAGTTTTGTTATTATTAACGATATTAAGATCACTAAGGTCGGTCGTACTTTCAACATCTTCATTAAAAAGTTTATCAAATAACTCACCCACCTATGTTGAATATTTTTTTTAAGAAAAATACTTTCTAATTTTCATCTTTAATACACTTTACTTGAGTTAAATCTTTAATTTTCTTTTCTTTTTGTTTGACTAGTTTATACATATATTTTTCACCCTCCTTAGTATCTAACATGTTATAAAGATCACTAAAAGCAGAATTTTTAGCATCATAGATTCTTTTACTCCCTGCGAGCCGTTTTATATTTTTCCCAAATCTCTACACTTTTATATTTAAATAAATTTTTATAACATAACTTCTTATATTTTATCTTTTCTTGCACATTATTATTCCACCATCGACTATTTTTGTTTATAGAAAATTTTTCTTTTGATTCTCCAAGTACATCTTTAACCACTTGTTTAATAGTATTAGTTAATTTTTCCACATAGCATTTGCGTCTTCATGGACATCTCAAATGTTTAAATATTGAATTTTACTCATAAAAATAATTTTATTTGTGTCTTTTAGGTACCCTCATCTAATTCTACGATGTTGAATCCTAACATTTGCGCCGGCTAATTGCATGTTTAAGCTAAAATTAAATGTCTCAGAAACAAACATTTTAAAGCATTTATAAAAACCCTTTTTCAGGTCAATCCAAAACCATAAAGTTGTGTATGCTCTCGTGCGGACTGTCTTGCCTAGAGGGTGATGTCAATAGTCCTACTTTGGCTAGTTCAATTCTCCTCCTTATAAGGACTGAAATTGACAAAACTGAGCCACAATATACCAGTCAGATTTTCTCATGAAAATTAGAGTCGACAAACTAGTACTTCAAATGATACTTACGTGAAAACTAAACCTAATGATAGTCGTGTTGATATTGAATCTCAACCGAAGGGGTCTATTTGTAAAATCAAGTCTCAAAGTCTATTTCTAAAACTCAAATGGCACATACTATGAACCCAATAATTTGTAAGCTGGACAAATTTGATAATTTTCGAATTCAATCACATGTCAATTCTTGAACCCAATCCTTTATAAGCGAGGAAGAGTCTAAAAGAATTAAATCAAATAATCAATTCTCAGATGATAAGCATATTGATGGTGAATCTCAATCAAAGGAGGTCTTTTCATAAAGTCAAAATTTTAAATTATGAAATCTAAAAATATTTAAATGAAATATATCACTAAAAAGTTAAGATCAATCACATGTCCTCCATAATCATCTGTGGAGAGTGACAAATCTAATGTTGACTCAAGCTTATATAAAGAGCAAATGTCATATCAACGATACTATTAAATTCATGCTCAAAACAATTTCGTATCAATAATGATGTAGTATGAGTCATTTATCCGCGTGGTTTGGTCAGTATACCCCACAAAATAAATGGCTATGACCAGAACTCTCTAACTGGCTGATTCGTCGCTAGATGGAATATTTATATTACATTCACAAATGTAAATATATTCATAACTTCTCCAATAGTATTTTCTCTTTTTGATTTATGAATCAGATGATCTATTTGAGCTACTTGCAAGTTAAGCTCGACTTAAAGTACTCCCCTTAGACAAACATACACCTTAGGTCTACGAGATTCATTTGGACAAAGCAACCCATGACTACCGATAAGGATCTTTCTATCAAGTGGGGTCAACTGCCTCCTCGGACTAAGTAAACAAAGGACCACGATAATCGAGATGACAAAACCATGGAATCTTGATCAGGTTATGATTTCGTATTTTAAATTTTAAATTTTAAATTTGTTGTTACTATTTGCTAAGTTTGAATACATAATGAATAACCTTAATCGAAAGTGCTCTCCCGTTATCCGGAGGGGTAATTAATCATAAGGGTTTGCGTTTATGGGAAATCTCGAATCTCAAATCTTAAAGTCCTCATAAAATGAGGGTGAAATCTATGGGTAGTGTCTTATCTACTATTTAATTCGTCTTCTAAAAAATTTGACCTGGAACCTCACGATAAACTCTCTCTTCCCATTTCATTCTTATTGTTTTGAGGGAAGTCGATGCGTCAAATTTTTGGAGTCCGCAGTAGGACCTTCGACCTAATGCTCATAATTTTCCTCCCACGTTTGTTCAAGTCTGGTCACAAAGCCAAGATTAATTTCTCCTCTTGAGATAATAGCTAAAACTCCTATCTCAGCTAGCCCATTGGTGTTGGTCATTCCATTAGTTGTTGCTATTATAACTGAGAATATTCTACAAGATCTTGAAAATCTCATTCTTATCCCGCCTGTGAACTAAATAACAATTATTTATCAGAAAAATTATCATCTTGATTAGAGCATTCATAATGTCCTTCTCTAATTGATAAGAGATTCCATATTATTTAAACTATAATGGGCAAGAATCAAAATAAATATATCGCCACACACCTTCTTTCACTAGACTTCAAGCTATGGTCCAAATGAATACTTTATATCTTTTTTATGTCGTGTACACTTAGAGACAAAATGCGAAATGAATATATTCGTAATAGGGTTGGAGTTGCACCCGTGACGGATAAAATTAGAGAGAGTCGCCTTAGATGGTTTGGTCACATTAAACGTCGACCACCTGATGATCCGATTAGGAGAGTAGATGTTTTAAATACAACTTATGTTAAGAAAGGCAGGGGCAGACCTAGGAAAACCTGGGCTTATTGCATAAAAAATTATCTTAATTTATTAGAATTAAACGAAAATTTGACACTAAATAGGACACAATGGAGAAAAAGGATTCATGTAGCCGACCCCACTTAGTGGGATTAAGGTTTTGTTGTTGTTGTTGTTGTTGTTGTTGTTGTTGTTGGTAGTTCTTTTTCCACTCTGGCCTTTTTTGGTAAATATCTTTGTGTATTCATATCATTACCTAGTTAATATATTTTAACTCAGAAAAAAAAGTTTGTCAGCATACTGAAACAAATATATAATAGTTAACAAATAACACTGAAACAAGCACGGTGACCTACAAAAAAATGTCTTAATAGAAACAAAATATTTATAAAATTGAGCTAAATAAACTAGTGCAAAAAATACTTCAATATTTTGTTAACAGCGAAGAGCAATACTAACATAGAACTTTGCATTTGAAAATTAATAAGCATATAGAGTACAACAATAAGGGATTAATTACCAATCCATCAGTATTGTTAAAGTAATGCCTCCACAAGGGCCTCAGCTTCTCTTGCCCACCTACGTCCCAGACTGTGAAGATCACATTTTTATATTGAACTTTCTCTACATTGAAACCTACATTAAAAAAAAATAATAGAGCATAAGTCTAATAACAAGTCTATTAAACAAGATCGCAGGACTCAGAAATTTTATGCACAACAAGCATGTTCAAAAAGTAATAGAAGCATGATATTTCATTGCAAAGAAATGTCTTGTCATTATGTGAAAGCAGTAATTACCTTCTGACAAGTCAATTCCTTCATCCAGTATATTGAGCCCCTTAGAATCTATACTTGCCAGCAGCCCATTACAACAGTCACAATGGAAGAACTTCACAAATCAGGGGCTGTTATGCAATTTTTAGCTTCGGTATACGATAGTGGGACTTTAGCTTGTGTTCCCTACGCAGGATGGTAGTTATACTTCTGCTGAGATTCCTAAATATGCGGCAGTACCTCAGTATCTCATAGGGTGCTTAAAGTATATTTGGTTTTGCAAATTCTTCTGTTGGCAACTTTCAAGGTGATTTTGCAGCTTTTACAGTTAAGAAGGTTTGTAGCATATGTGATTTTAAACTTTCTAGAATGAGGCTGATGGATAATCCTTAGTCGTTTCTTCCAGAATTATTTTCTTATTAAAAATAGAAGTAGGAAGCATGTGAAAGAAACATTGGATGCTAAAAGAAATCATTTTAACTGTGTAAATCCTCCTCCCTGAGGGATTATAACACTTTGATCAAATGTCAGACTAACGCCCAATTTAAATTGAGGATTTCTTGTGATTTATTTCCCCTTTTCTCCCTTCTCTTCCCCACACTTTTAAATCAATTATTTTTCATTATTGTTTGTAAGGTGATGAAGTTTTGTAAGATTTGCTGCCATAAAAAATTCCTTTCATTAGCGTAAGATTGTCTCTGTGACTTTTTTGTTACTTAATATTTTCCTCATAATATCTAGAATAAAAGTCCCAAAACTTTCATCTAAATTAAATTTTACCATTTTTTCAATTTTCATCAAAGAGAATCCATAGTGGTTTTAGATTACTAGCTTGCATCATGAGATTTTTTTTGATTGCATGTCTGCATGTGGCTTTTGTGTTCCTTGATGTTTTTTTTGCAATATCTAGCATAAGGTTCTGAATCTTTCATCCAAGTTGAATTTCACCATCCTTTTCAGTTTTCATCAAAGGCAATCGATAGGGGTTTTAGATTAGTAGCTTGCATCATGAGATTTTTTTTCATGTTTATTCCATTATTTTGAATATCTCATATAATATGCATATTAGGAAATACAGACCCTATTCCTATGGCATTTGATATCAATAAAGCAAGTGATTAGAAAGCATAAAATGCGCTACAAAACTAATCTTAAAATTGCCTTCATGCAATTGACAAAGAAAATTTTTCTTGGACTTAACGTAGACTCTTAGAGACAAAAGCATATAAAAAAGGACTTCAAAATGGCAAGTAGAAGTCAAAAAAAAGGAGGAAAAAAACAATGAATAAGTAGAAGCTTAACAAACAAAACCATTTGGTTAATAGCAAAATAGCCTCAAATGTAAATTGAAAATCTCTTCTCACCTTTTCAAATCTAAAAGCGCAGGTGATAAAAATCAAACAAGCAGAAATTCATTACTACATGGGTCCTCAAGACTGCGCTTTCAAAGCAGAAAAAGAAAAGGCATGGAAGCATTATCCAAAACCATGTACTGACCAAAGTGGATCTTTAAGCATTCAATACAAAGTTCCATTAATTCAAAATTACATAAAAAAGCAATAAATAAGCATCCAAAAGTCTAGCAATAAGCAACTGCTGGTAAAATGTTAAGAAAATGATCTACTACCATGCGATAGAAACATCCTCCTAAAGTAAAAGCAATGTGATTGAAACATCAAATACAGGAACCCTGGATAAGCACACCTCATACACAATCGTTTTTAGATATTTTTTCCTTATATAGTTCAAACAGATTATTGTAAGAAGATGATTACGAAGTACAAAGGATGAGGCAAATGTAAGCATCTAATACAGCATAATTGTCAAGACTTTACCAGAAGGCTAGAAGTATAATAGACAAAAACGTTAAATAAAGGTAAAATACGGATTTAATTTTGTAATCATACCTATTGTTGGAACTGTTGAAAGAACTTCACCAATGTGCAGTTTATACAAAATAGTTGTCTTACCCGCTGCATCCAGTCCAAGCATTACAACCTATGTGAGACGTTAATAAAAGAACAAAAGTGCATTTGTTAAAATCTGGGAATTTTAGCAGGAATTTGAAAACAAATAAAATCAACCAGCAAAAGAACTAATTTCCACAAAATCATATTTCCGGCATAGAAATTTTTTACTAAAATGAAGGTACTAAACAAGCGAAAACAAATAATGTAGAAGAAATAACAAATAACAAAATTACCAAAGAAAAGAAAAATCGTGCATCATATCGGCACAAAGCAATAATTTCCTCTAAGAAACTACACATTCAACTTGCACTCATAAGAGCATAATTAGACAAAAATTATAAATTAAATGCCATCGACCGCTATTTATAGACTCAACATAACTAAGTTAATAGATAAGAGTATCATAGAATCAATCTCAATCTAACTTTGGAAAATCCTAATCAATTTTAAACTCCTCAAAAAAATTATTATTTAATTTGAAACCTTCAAAAATAATAGAAATCTAAACCATGAAAAACGATTGAATGGGTGATGATACCCATGAATAGCTATCCAGTGTGAATAGCTGCCTATGAATACCATAAGTAGAGAAAAATTGTGCCTCACATCGGTACAAAAATATGACTTTGACAATCAGGTGGTCACACTTGAATCAAGCTCTAAAGAACTAGAATTCAACATGCATACATAAGATTGCAAATTATTCAAGCCAAAAGTTACAAATTACATGCCTTTGACCACTATTTATAGACTCAACATAGCTGCGTTAGAAGATAAGATTGGCATACAATCAATCTCAGTCTACCTTTTCTAATTAATTTTAAATTCATTAAACCAAATAATTATTTAGTTTGAAACCTCTAAAAATAACATAAATTTAAATGGTGAATAGCTATTGAAGGGGTGATAATACCCATGAATAGCTACCGGTGAATACCAACTAGAATTTCACACTACAAGCTCAAAACAAGCCAACAAAAAGTGCGGCCAGCAAAAATAAAGCCTACAAGAACCACTATTCAAGGTATACACCTCGAGTTGTTTAGGTGAGGCTTACGCCTCACGTTGGTTGACGCACGCCTCACCTCAATTCCACTGAGGTAAGCACCTCTCATGCTTAGGTTTATTTCCCTATATTAGACGATTGGAATATGAAGTGAAGCCGCACTCTCACATGCAAGAGTTCCCTTCTCCCAGTTTAAGCTTCTCAAAATAGTCGCTTGCTACTTCTACGGTTGGTGTCATCACCGTCGCCTACTACTTCAGTCGTCGCCAACACCACTTGCCACTTCAGCGGCCAGCAATAACGTCGTTGCTTCCATTATAGAGTCGCCTACTTTTACTATAGCCTCCTGTTGCACTTGTTGCAGCCACCGTTGACTGCTGCTTCTACTATCGTTGTCGTTGATAGCTGCCCTTGTTGTTGCTACTGTCACCTTCTTCTCTGACTTTTCTTTATCTAGAATGCCTTTATTTAGATCTATGGATATTATTAGGTTGGTTGAACAATAAGAGAAAGAAGTCTACCATGCTTGCTTACTTTGTTTTTTATACTAAATTCATTTTATGCTCTATGTTAATTTGATGACTTAATCAGTTAATGTTCACATTATATTATTATTTTTGCAAATTGTACAAGATGTTTTGTAGGTTATATAATTTTTATTTTATATAAACATAATGTCACTTATTACCATACTAGAATATTAATTCTTTTCTTTAATATACATATGTGTGTGTGTGTGTGCGCACCACCTACCGTGACTCTTTGGTTGACAGAATTTGTAAGACCCCAGCTGGTTCGATCCCGCATATGTGTGGGATGAAATTCTTAAGCACATGAGGTTGGTCGGGAGGCTCGTATAATAGCCTCTAACTAATCTTATATATATATATATATAGATATATTATTTTCACTTACACAATTTTTTTAAATTATGAGGCTTACACCATAAACCACCTCGCCTTGTGAACGAAAAACGCATAATATTTGATTGTACAATTTTAAACATTGGCAAGAACCACACATTGCCATACATGGATAAGTCCAAGTAGAAAGAGCACAAATCCAACAACGCACATTGTCACTTTCTTGAAAAATCCATAAGAGCGTCTATTGTATCCCACAAATAAAGGAATCTAACTCATGCATAGAATACTTGTATGTTTCATTTTTTTTCCTAAATAATACAAACTTGATGGCAGCATCCATCAATTTATCTTGCTTAAAAAATCAACTTCGGTGAATTGAAATTTAGATACCAAACCTGACAACAATCCACTATGTGCTTCTTTACCCTTTTGGAGAAGTAATATTACATAAATCAAGATTGAAACCATACCAACCAAATACAATAAATTAAAGCTAAGAAACAACCTTTTTGGTTAATACAACCCATATGCGCCATCATCATTAGTATGCTTGCAACATAAATAAATAAACAAAATGAAATGATATAAAGAGAATACATGAATTATACAAAAAATTATTATTTGATGATATGTTTCTAGCAAAATAAATGCAAAGCTTTTCAGCAAATATACTCAACTTGAACAACTTCGGCTAAGACAACAACTCATCAAGCAAATCCTGAAACAAATTCTAAGCCCCCCTATAGAATAATAAATGAATCGTCACAATCAGATCTAATTTGCTAGTGAACAAGCAATATATGAAATCCACCATGAGCAATGAACAGAATTTCAATTTCAAGAATTAACTTAAAAAATAAATGTCATAGAAGTAACTAACAGAACATAGAATATGAACACAAAATCAAAGGAATCAGCAATCAAGCTGTGAAGTCAAAATGGATTTGCACCGAGATTTTTTAGAATTTCTACTTTGAAGGCATTAGTTTTAATGTGTCGCACATTTATAAATGGTTTTTTCCCTCCTTGCATCAACTTCTTAAATTTTTTGATGCGGGAGCTTGCCGTGGATGCGGTGTTGTATCTGTTATAATACCGAATTCCAACCAAGGGGTCTCTCAGACAAGGGGACTTGCTACCCAAAGGGGAGGATCCTCCCTTTCCAAATCTACCACCCCCCTTCCTTTCCTATTTCTACTCCTTTCTTATTTCTTTTCCTTTCATATTTCTCTTCCTTTCCTATTTCTTTCTCTTTCCCTTTCTATGCCTTCTTATTCCATCCATTTCCTTTCTGATTACCTTCTATTTCTATCTATTATATATATATATATATATATATATATATATATATATATATATATATATATATATATATATGTTGATTTGCTTGCATTAGAGGGACTCCAGATTGGCCTCTGATTTCATTTTGTTGCCTCTAAAGAGTTTCTCTCTTCCAAGGGTTGTATTTGACGGCGAGAAGGTGTTTCGGTTGTAACTCATCCGAGTTGGATCTCAGCTCGTTTCATCCCTTCTTGCTGCCGCCAGACACTCCAAGGCCTGTCTTCGCTGCTGCCAGCCCCTTATAGGCCAGTTCTTGTTGTCGCCAGCCCCTCCAGGGCTTGTTCCTGTTGCTGTCCAGCCCCAGCCACATATTCCTGCCAGTGTCCAGCCCCAGCCACCTGTTCTTTCTGTTGTCCAACCCACCCCTAACTCTTCCTGCTGCTGTCTAGGCCACTGCCACTTCTTTCGGCTGTTGTCCAACTCCCAAACACCTTTTCCTGCTGTTGTCCAGACCACCGCCTCCACTCCTCCCTTCTACGCCGTATCCACTTTCTGCCAGCCTCCTCCCAGCAGGCTGCTATCACTCCTACGTCATCCAGCACCGCAACCACTGGCTATCATCCACCTTCTAGCACTGCTGCTGCTTCCTCCCCTTCTGACAATAAAAATCATGATTCCTCAAGGTAAATCTAATACAAAGCCTACCGTAAATCTAATAAAATCATGATTTCTTAAAATCTGTCGTAAATCTAATGCAAATTAAAATCATGATAAATAAAATCTATCATACACACAAATAAAATTATGATTCCTCAAAGTCTATCGTAAGTACATATTAAAATCTTAAGGTTTATATGAAATTAGTAAGGATGTATATAATAATGTGTTTTGCTCTTGCTCTCAACAAACTGACAAATCTTGTATTGTGAAACAGTACATACTACAATTTTTTTTAGCCAGAGCTAATCATATCTATCATCAATCACTGCAATAATCTTATCTATGCAAAAAAAAAAACTATCATTCAGAAAATATAATTCTAAATCAAAAGTCATTCAATAATGAATAAAGAATATAAAGATGAGCGTCCTTAAAACAAAAAATATGACTCACTTGTAAGCCTTTATAAGACTTACCAAAATCCTTGCATGTAACATACTCTACCTTTACAAGATCAAACTTAATAACCTTAATATGCATTACACGCAAAAGAAAATAAACTATAATCAAAACATCAACAAGTTTGTTTTCAATTAAAGCATAATGTTTAATAACACTCCCCAACCCCACCCCGCACAAAAAAATAAATAAATAAATAAATAAAAACTAAAGCTATTTAGCATATCAATGGCACAAACTTTTTGAGAATAATGACGTTTCAAATTGTGTAGATCAAAATATAACACAAAGTCTCTAGGCAACAAATAACATCTCCAATACCCACAAGCTTACACTAAAGCACAGAATTCTCAATATTTCTATTAGCCTCATTCAATTTCTTACTTAAGAATGCAGTGGGATGCTCTTAAATCAATGCTCAAATTAATACCTCAAATGCATCATAAGAAACCACAAACACCTTATTAAAATCGAGCAACCAAATAGCATGAACACAGCAAGTCACACTTTAATTTCAATAAAGTATGATCAACTTATTTGGTCCATTTAAATTGCACCATTAGAATATTTGTAATTACATTCATAACAACATTAAACTCTTTAATAAATCGTTCACAAAAAATAGTCAAATCAAGAAACATCTTAAAAACATGCTATCAATATATTTTATCTCATCATTAATCACTTTTTAACCTAATCAAAATCAACAAATAATCCAGTCATATATATAACAAAATCTCAAAAGATCGTGGATAGAGAGAGGAAAAGATTACTTCAATTCAGACAATATAATTGAACTTCCAAAATCTCAAACACTTCCATAAGATGCACCAAAGGATCACTCTGCCTCTAGCTATAAATTAGAATATCATAAAAATAAATAAAATCTTTTAAAAGAATGATCGCTAGACATGATTCATTAATCTAATGAGACTATTATAATCCTATGTGCATATGTTAATCCAACAAGCATCACCTATCATTAATATTACCCACTCCCCAAATCAACTTCATAAAATATCACAACATCAAGCATATCATCCAAAGGTAAAAGAAACTTATATTTGCTTGTGGTCTTATAAATATCCTAGTACTAACACACATCCTCCAACTATTACATTTCTCAACTGTAAGTAAAGAAGGTACAATACAATAATGCAATATCTCATATTTTTCCTATAAATTCCTTTTTAGGTAACACATCCACTTGTATTTTTAATTCAAAATGCTCCGAATAATTCATCCTAAAATGTGGCAAATTGGATAATGATGATTAAAGAACTATGTCAAAAAGATCTATCTCTAAATGATGGTAATTCATTAAGAAATTCATTAATATCAACATCTTTAAACCACCAATGCTTATTTAACATCATCAAAAAATCAAAATTGTAGGTTTTACATCAATTACACAACTACTAAAGTATAGATTGCATCCCTTCAGTTACTTTTTCTTAAATGCATGTTTGCAATAATTTTCAAATACTTTTTCACTTCATCTAGAGCACTTCACTTAAATTTTAGTCTTTGCAGTTTAAAACTATTATTTTCAAAACTAACCTTAAGATTCTAGGTATGCAATCTGTCCTAGTGAGTCACAACAAGATCAGAGAGCTGAGATCCACGAAAAAATGAGCAATATCCAAAGAGAAACCTGCACCATATTCAATTAGTATAAATAGCCATTTCAATTGAAACGAGACACTTTGAGACACAAAATAAAAACATAATCTAACCAAGAGAGTTTATATAATTGTGACGGTGGTTCAAATTTTAAATAAAAAATACACCCAACTATTCTCCAAATATTGGAATGAAATAAACTCAATTATTCTTCAAATATTGTTATAATGTTAAAGGCCAAGGAAAATTATCAAGTGTCGTCTCCTTTTTTTTTCATGTTTTCTAAGAAAGAATTTTTTCTTTTTGTTGTTGTGCCCTTTTCTGCTCCTACAACTAGACTAATTTGACAATTTCCTTCTCCATGGAAGCAACAACAATGCTCATTATCCCTTTGCCAAAAGTTCTCTTGGGACTGAGGAATGCAATCCGAATCCAGCAAAAGGGCGGCAACACATCAATTCAACATATTGGTTAATTGATAAGAAGTTTCTTAGTGCTTGCAACTGGTTAGTAGATCCTTATAAGAGAAGAAAAATTATGCCATTGGCTAGGCATCTGACATGAACATTTCACATTTGAAGTTTGGGAATGCTTTAGTGATGTACTAGTTATGGAACTCTATAGTTCCAAAGATCAATGATTCATGCATGTTTCTACACTTAAAAAAGAAAATATGAGATAGAAAATCAGATGTATTCAAAATTCATGATGACACAAATTTATTAAGTCAAGTATATGATCTCATCCACAAGTGGGGTAGTTCCATCATAGAATATTCCAAGTAGTAAAAACACTACAGCAGGAGCTGAATAATAATAAATGCATCCAAATTGAATAAGATAAATAGAGGTTTTTCTTAAAAAGTTTGTTGACAATGTCGAATCAATGATTTCTTTGCTAGATTAAATATTGAGTTTGATGTTGTACGGGAACAAATTCTTGAAGGGGAAAATTTATCATAGACTTGACTTGGGTATCAAAGGTTGCTGACAAACAGAACTTCAACTTAAGGCCGACTTAAGGCCAGCTTCTGCTGAGGATCTAATGGAATGATTAACATAGGTACTCTATGGTGCACATATTGCAAAATGGTTTGACATAAAAAAAATGTGTCAAAATTCGTTGCAAAAAATAAAAAAGGTACAGCACACTAATGAAAAAAATAGACATGCATATATAACATATGTGGAGAAGATAATAAGCTCCATAAAAAATAAAAAATAAAAAATTCTGAAACACTTGTAAGGATCACTGGAAAAAACATTTATGGAAAGTACTTGCAATCAAGCATTTTCAGATATTGCATCCATTTCTAGCACCTTTCAAGTCTTAGAGATGCTTATTCTAAGTACAGTTTATTTGTTATAATGATCAACTATTCCTTCAAATTTATTTGTTATGTCTATTATCCTAGCAAAAAAATAATAACCTTTGTTGACGGATTATGGAAGACCATGGTCATTAAAAGAGATTCGTATTAAAAAAATCTCTCATTTTCTGAAATAATCTCCATATACCTAAAATATTTACCAATTTATTCTAAATACAGTTTTGTGCTTTATTCCCATATCATGTTTTTGAAAATCGTGCATAAGAAGGATGATTTTCCTTTCTAAAGAAAAGGATGGTCTCTACCACCTTATGGAATTCAATTATTAGAAAAGCTCTACACAACCTTTGTTGTTATCTCCTCTTTCGAAAATAATTAAATCCAATAAATATATATATATATATATAGCTTCAACGCCTGTGGCTTAGTAACTAATCCTTTATTCTTCTGAAAATTATATTTTATTCATCGTTTAAAAAAAAAAACTCATATTAAAGAATTTCATTATAATATTTGTAAACTAGCAAAACAGAAACGTGTATCATAGACATTTCTACTATAAGTCAACCATAATGAGTATCATCTTTCCACCTTTTAAAACATGATTAAAATTCCATTTGACGCTAAAATTAAGCATCAGAACCGATAATATCAAAGGATACTTTAATTGCTCTCTCTCCCCCCATACTTCTAAAAGAAAGAACAATAAATGAATCCTTTTATGTGTATACATACTAAAAAAATGGCCATTTACATGATAACAAAAAAGCTCTCATTTTTTTGAAAAAAAAAAGCAATTCAAAAAATTATTGTGAAGAAGCCAATGGCTATGAACATCGATTAGCAAAAAAAAGTTAACGGGTCGGAAGTTAATGATAATTAGAATGATATTATGAAAGAGAAAATAGAAGCTCTAAAATAAAACATGGGAATCAATAAAGTTACCAAAAGGAAACAACATATGAAAATGTAGATGGGCTTTTATTGTGAAGTACAAATCAGATGGTACACTACAAAAGTATAATGATAGATTTGTTGTCAAAAATGGCACTCAAACATATGAAATTGATTAACTTGAAACCTTTGAGTTGATCATGAAATGAACACAATTCAAGTTTTTTCATCACTAGCAGCTAATATAGACTAGAAAATCAGCAATTTTATCTTAATAATGTATCATACAAAATAGATTGAAAGAGGAAGTACATATAAGGTAATAATAGAATTTAGTTCAAATATAGAATAAAGGAGTGTAACATAAAAAGCCATTATGTGGGTTGAAACAATAACTAAGTATGATTTGCAAAGATCTCCAAAAGTATGCTCAATATAGGATACAAATATAGTCAAAGAGATTATCTAGTATTTGCGAAATACAGCTTCAAGGTGAGTCTCAATACTATCATTTTTATTGATGAAATTATTATGATAGGTATTAATGTTGAAGGAATGAACAACAACAACAAAAAAAACCTTTATCCCACAAAGTGGAGTCAGCTGCATGAATCCTTTTTTTCCATTGCATCCTATTAAGTGTCATATTTTCATTTAATTCCAATAAATTAAGATATTTTATACAATATGCCCAAGTCTTTCTACGTCTACCCTTGTTTTTCTTAACATAAATCAAATCTAAAACATCTACTCTCCTAACTGAATCATCGGATGCTCGACGTTTAATGAGACCAAACCATCTAAGATGACTCTCTCTAAATTTGTTCACCACTAGAGCTACACTAACCTTATCACGGATATATTCATTTCGCATTTTGTTCTAATTGTCAAGCCAATCATCCACCTAAGCATTTTTATCTCAGCAACACTTAACTTTATTTTACGCTTCCATTTTAAAGGCCAACATTCTGCGCCATAGTGCATTTTAGATCTCACCACCATCTTATAAAATTTTCCTTGCAGTCTAAGCGGCACTTTTCTATCACACAATAGGCCCGAAGCATTTCTCTACTTGAACCAACCAATTTGAATTCTACTAATAACATCCCCATCTATATCACCATCACTTTGAACAATAGACCTGAGATATATAAAGCGTTCACACCTTTTAATGATTTGATCAACATAGTTACATCTCGGCCACTAGAGCTACTACAACTAAAATTACATTCCATATACTCAGTTTAGTTCTACTCAAAAGAAGGCCTTTATAGACTCCAATGTAGACTTCCATAATTCAAGTTTTTCCTGAACTCATTCTCTAGTCTTATCCACAAGAAGGATATCATTAGTGAAATGCATACTCTAGGGTACATCCTCCTTTAAATTTCCTGTAAGAGCATCCATAACTAAAGCCAAAAAGATATGGGTTAAAGTCGATCCCTCATGTAATCCAAAAATATTTAGCACTCCTCTTCGAACACAAGTAACAGCTCTAGTATATATATCTTTAATGACTTGAATAAAAGTCATATCAACACATTTCTTCTCTAGAACTCTCCAAAGGAATGAACTTTAAGAAAATATTATTAAAAAAATTAGGCAAATTAATGCATTTGGCATGAAAGTTGAATTCTCAGCTTGGAACCCTTAAATCACAATACAAATACATAATAAACTTGTAAAAAGAAATCAGTCATATGAGATGAAAGTCTATCTAAAGCCCCATAAAAATCAATCATAATTTCGAGATGCTTCATAAGGTACAGCAGCAGGAAAAAAAAAATCCTCTCTTTTTAAGTACTTATGGGAAGACTATCGGCTTATCATATGTTAGACCCAAAATTGCCTACGTTGTCAACCTTACAAGTCATTCCTACAAATTTATATCATAATAAAAATAAAGTATTTACTTATTGAAAAAATATAAGCACATATTTATCAAGAGACATGAAATCCAATCGTAAACTTGGAGATGCTTCAGAGACACGGCAATTAAAAAAATCACCAATTAAAGACTTATAAGAAGATTTATCTACTTAATGCATATTAGACCTAACATTTCCTACGTTACCGGTGTAGTGAACCGATACACGTATAATGTTAAAAAATTATATCTTAAGCAGTACATAAATTTCTAAAAAAATTAAATAGAGCTCCAAATAAACAAATCTAACGCTTTAAGCATACATAAATATAGATTATGGGGGTTTCATGGTTGACAAGAGTCAACTTTAATATATAGCATATTCTTAGGATGCAATTTCATAAACTATAAAAGTTAAAAATAAAATGCGAAATCAAAATCTCATAGAAAAGACAAATTTAAATATATAGCACTCAAAATTGTGAAAATTTGAATAATTCTCTTCACTTGATTTCATAGATAATTCACATATAAATAGGCGAGTACAAGAAATAGAAAGAGAAAAGAAATTTTCCTACAATTAAGTAATTCCTATAATTACGGAATAAACATAAATACCCTAAAATTAAGGAATTAATTACCCTAAGATCTGGTTAGACCTTTATTCTATGACTAAATATAGCAAGTACTAAATTAGAAGTAAAGTACATAATTATGAGCGTAATTCCACACTCCCTCTCAAGTTGGGTTGTACAGATTATACATGCCCAACTTGTTGTTTAGCTTATCAAAACTTGACTTAGGGAGAGCCTTGGTGAGAATGTCTGCGGTTTGGTCTCTAGAAGGAGTATAGATTAATTCAATGATTCAATTGTCCACCTTCTTCGAAATGAAGTTTTGATCAATCTCAATGTGTTTCGTTCGGTCATGATGAACTGGATTCTTTGAGATACTGATTGCTGCTTGATTGTCACAGAGCATCCTGATATAATTTTCTCCCACAAATCCAAACTCCTTGAGAAATCTTTTGATCCACATTCCTTCACAAATATCAAGTGTCGGTGCTCTATATTCTGCTTCTACACTACTCCGAGATACCACCGATTGCTTCTTGCTTCTCCATGTCACTAGATTGCCGCATACATAAGAGCAATACCCAGAGGTTGATCGTCGGGTGGATATATCTCATGCCCAGTCAGCATCAGTAAAGACTTCTACCTTTTGACTATCATTCTTTTTGAATAATAACCCTTTCCCTGGAATCATCTTTAAGTATCTTAAGATTCGGTTGACAGCTCTCATATGTTCCTCAGTAGGACAGTTCATGAATGGACTCACTATACTTACTGAAAAACTTATGTATGATCTAGTGTGGGATAAATAAATAAGTCTTCCAACAAGCCGTTCATATCGTCCTTTGTCGACTGGCAAATTATCCTTCTCCATTCCAATCTTTTTATACGGGTCTATTGGAGTATCTATTGGTTTGCATCCAAGCATACCAGTTTCTTTCAATAGGTCCAATGTGTACTTTCTTTGAGTTACAGCTATCCCCATATTGGATCTTGCAACTTCCATTCCCAAGAAGAACATCAAGTCTCCGAGGTCCCTGATTTCGAATTCATGGGCTAGAAACTTCTTCAGCTTTGTTAACTCTTCAGTGTGATCACCGGTAAGAATGGTGTCATCAACATACACGATGAGTACAACAATCTTCTTCTCGGATCTTTTTGTGAACATTGTATGATCAGTCTGGCTTTGAGTATAACCGCACTTGATTACTGAATTGGTGAATCGAGCAAACCAAGCACGGGGAGATTGTTTGAGACCATACAGAGATTTTTGGAGCTTGCATACTTTGCCACTAGGGAAGGACCCTTCTAAACCAGAAGGTAAACCATGTATACATCCTCTTCAAGAACTCCATTAAGGAATACATTTTTGACATCAAGTTGTATAAGCGGCCAGTCTCAGTTTGCTGCAATTGAGAGTAGGATTCTAATGAAGTTCAGTTTGGCTACTGAGGCGAATGTCTCTTGGTAGTCAATTCTGTATGACTGAGTATAACATTTTGCAATCAGTCGGGCTTTCAACCGATCTATGCTTTCGTCTACCTTATATTTGATTGTAAATAACCACCTGCATCCTACTGGTCTCGTAACCTTGGGCAAATCAGACACAATCCATGTTCCATTCTTTTCTAGTGCAGCAATTTCTTCATTCACAGTTTTTCTCCATCCCGGGTGTGAGAGTGCTTCCTGAATAGAATTCGGGACCTCTATGTTGTCAATAGCTGTAACAAATGCATGGTAGGGAGGAGATAACTTCTCATATGAAACAAATCGAGAGATAGGATGTTGAGTGCAAGGAACATCTGAATCATCTCTCACAGGCGGGGTAAGCTCACAATCACTAGTGTCTATAGATTCCGTACCAAGTGAGTTTCAAAGAGGTTTGGAGCCGGATTATAGATTCTTGGACAGCAGCTGGAAGCGGTATTTGGTTCTCTATTCTTTCAGCAGTTATGTTCCGTCTTGTAGAGACCCGAAGTTCGTGAGGTACGGGTTGTGTAGAAGGGGTTGTGTTTGGGTTTGGAATTGGAGATGGAGGAGGTTGAATAGGAGATGGAGGAGGTTTGACAGCTGGTGAAAGACCCATGTCAGTTGGTAAAGAAACACAGGGCTGTTGTTCACTACGACTCTCCCCCTGAACGACAGACTCTTGGTAGTATGACTGATGCTCAAAAAATGTGACATCCATAGAATTATAGATCTTTTTAATTGAAGGGCAATAACACTTGTAGCCTTTCTTATTGGTTAAATACCCTATGAATATGCATTTGCCTGATTTGGGGTCTAATTTACTGCGGTTTTGTTTGTGAATATGAACAAAGACGGAGTAACCAAATAGTTTGATAGCGACAACCGAAGAGAGGACACGGATAGTCAGAAAGGAGTGAAGAAGGACATCAATTGGACTAAGGAAACCCAGGATACGAGAGGGCATCCGGTTTATGAGATAGGCAGCAGTCAATGTTGTCTCTCCCCAATAACATTTAAGGACCGATGTGGTAAACATGAGACAGCGGGCTACCTCCAACAAGTGAAGATTTTTCCGCTCAGCAACCCCATTTTGTTGGGGAGTATCAACACAAGTGCCAAGGTGAAGGATGCCATGGTAAGAAAAGTTCTTATGGAGGTGTTGAAAAAATCTCGTGCATTATATGTTTTAACAGCCTGAATTTTTGTGTCAAAATGAGTATCATTTGATAGAAGACGCGAAATATTGGTACTACCTTGGATTTGTCACGCATAAGATAGATTCATGTCACGCGTGTGTGATCATCAATAAAAGACACGAACCATTGGGCCCCAGAAATATTTTTTAACGAGAAGCACCCCAAACATCACTATGGATCAGAGAAAAGGGACGAGTGGGTCTGTATGATAAACGAGAAAATGAAGTACGAGTGTATTTGGCAAGTTGACAAAATTCGCAATTAAAAGAGGCAGGACTTTTATTAATAAATAAATGAGGAAACAGTTTCCCAAGTTACATAAATTAGGATGACCTAAACGATAATGAAGTAACATGAATTCACTATCATTATTAACACTGGAATGAAAAACAGATGTACTAAGAGGGTTTAAGCAAGACAAGCTCAATACTGGAACACAACCGGTGGGTGAAACTAGACCAACAGAGGGTTTGTTGAGAAGATAGAGACCACTGCGCAACTCAGCACTGCCAATCATCCTCCCCGACTTCAAATCCTGAAATTCACAAACATATGGAAGAAATTTAGCAACACAATGATAATCATGAGTGAGCTTACTAATAGAGACCAGATTACAATCAAAAGTAGGAACATGAAGCACAGAAGTGAGGAATAAATCTGGCAAGATACGGACAGAACCAAGACCAGCAACTTTGGAGGCCGATCCATCAACAATTCGAACAGTGAGGGTCGGATTACACGGCCAGTAATCCACTAATAAGGAGATATCCCCGGTCATATGATCGGAGGCACCTGAGTCAACAATTCATGGGTGAGAAGAGGTCGAATCCAAGACTAAAGTAGATGGGGAAATACCTTGATGGGCAACAAGGCCGGTGGCACCCGATTCCACACAAGTAGGATGGACTGGTGACAACTGACCGAGCATCTTCTGGAGGGCATGGATCTGGTCTTCGTTGAACGGCCTTGTTCCTGGAGAGGCTTTGGTGGTGATGGTGGCAGCTGCCCAAGGATCACGTTTGGGCTTCCCATTGGCGGGTTTGTCATGAATCCACCAACAAGTATCCCGAGTATGGCCAGGACGGCGGCAGTGATCACACCAAGGGCGGCCCTGGCATTGGCGGTTGTATGTGGGTGGGATGTGAGCAGCAAGGGCGGACCCGTCGGGGACTGTAGTGGATGAGGAAGCACCTAACATGACCTTTTGGCGACTCTCTTGGCGGCGCACATCGGAAAAAACTTCACGACTCGTTGGAAGACGATTCGAACTCAAAATCCGCGAGCAAGTCTGGTCAAACTCAGATTTTAAGCCAAGAAGAAATTTGAAGGTGCGCTTCTGTTCCACGATTTGGCGAAATATGACTGTCTTCAGGACACTTCCAAGGGTACACCTCGAATAGATCTAGTTGCTGCCAATACCGAGTAGTATTAAAGTATTGAGTGACGAAGATATCACATTGACGAAAATCATGAAGAATGGTCTCAACAGCAAATAGTTCGGTTGTACTATCCGAACTAGAATATGTCTCACGGGTAGCATCCCAGATATCCTTAGCCGTGCCATAGAGAAGAAAATTCTCGCCAATATCAAGTGCCATCGAGTTAACAAGTCAGGCCATAACCATATTATTCTCGGACAAAGTCTTGTATGACGGATCTGTCTTCGCCGGAGCTGGAGCATCACCAATGAGGTAGTCATCTTTGCCTTTGCCGCATACAAACATCATGACTGACTGCGACCATTGGAGATAATTCTGGCCGGTGAGTTTGTGGCTGGTGATGAGGACAGAATTATTGTCTGAATTGTTGGGCAGTGGAGACCCAGCCGCGGAGGGGTGGCTAGAAGTGACATCACTAGTGGAGGAGGAGTGGCAGGCATAGTCGTACTTAGTCATTGGAGAGGAGAGGAGGCCAGCGGAATGACCAAAGAAGAGGCTGCGCCGACGAGGAGCACGGCTGGAAAGGACTGTGCTCGCGGTTTGTCGATCGCGGAAGAAGAGTCAGCACTCTGACGTGGACGATCGCAGGAGAGGACTCAACGCTCAAACGTGGACGATCGCGGGAGAGGCGCGAACTAGGGTTGCGCTCGGAACGGACGATCGCAGAAGAGGAGGGTCTCGATCGAGCCGAGCGAGAGAGGCTGCGCCTTGATGGCTCTGATACCATGTGAAAATTTGAATAATTCTCTTCACTTGATTCCATAGATAATTCACCTATAAATAGGCAAGTACAAGAAATAGAAAGAGGAAAGAAATCTTCCTACAATTAAGTAATTCCTATAATTACGGAATAAACATAGATACCCTAAAATTAAGGAATTAATTACCCTAAGATTTGGTTAGACCTTTATTCCTATGACTAAATATAGCAAGTACTAAATTAGAAGTAAAATACATAATTATGAGCGTAATTCCACAAAAATCTATTAATTATTCTGGCCAAAAATTATAGTAGAAAATTTTTAAATTAAATGAAAAGATCCAATGAGGCTCTATTGTGACAACAAATCAATCATCAATATTGCATGTAATATCGTACAACATCATCAATATTGCATGTAATTATAGTAAGAAACAAGTCAACGTTGATGAATATTTTATTAAAAAAAAGCTTAATAATGATCAAATATATACTTTTTGAAACCATAGATGAATAATTTACGAACATACTCACCCAATGATTATCAAAAGCAAACTTCAAAATTTAAGAGGCAACCTTGTATGAATGATGTCCACTTATTCAGTTAATTGGGAGTGTGAAAACAACTCTAAATCCCCATCAATGTGTTGTATCAACACTGCTTAAGCATGTCCCTGAAATCTGCCACTCAAAAGATTTAGACTCCACCCACTTCACCACTTCGATATTGTCTCCATCTCTACTCTACTAGACCTTTAGCTCTCACAATAGCCTCCTCCCTACTACCTAACAAATCAGTGGGATCTTAGCGACCGCCTCACCAATCCGTGTGCGTTACTGACTATACAAAGAAAGATCTACAGGTTATCCTAAAATAACTTTCCGTAGTTATCTCTTTTTATGACCTTATTTTGTATATTTTCTATTAGAATTTTCTTAAATTTGAATAAATTATACAAAAATATTTGAAAGAAAACCCAACTATCCTCCAATTATTGTCAAAAAGGTAGGTAAAATAAATTTAAACTTAATCGATTTGACAAAATTTTGTACTGCATAAATATGTAACACTTTCAGATAAAGAGAATTTAAGATATGCTCAAAGTTTAATGCAAGTTGAAAAGCATGCTCAAGTGACGAAATATTATAAAATGTCATCATTTGGTAGATATCAGGTTCAAACTAAATTTAAACCTAGAGAGCATGGTTATAGGATTTTCTAAGATCAAAAAATGCAATAGGAATTTTCAAATTTTGTTCATTAATTCAGTAAAAAGTTTAGGGCAATGTATTAGAGAATTAAAATCATTAAGAAATATATCATGATATTACAAAGATAAATATTTTCTTTTTAAATGCTTTTTTTCATTTCAGCCCATGTTATTCTGGCCTCAATATTTATCTCTCCATACACGTTTAAAAAATTTTAACTTAATTAATTAATTTCATTTTTCATGAATTGTATTTGGCATGCATATGAAATAGCACGCAATTGATAGAAAATATTTACATTCATCTAGAAATCAATTGGTAAACATGTTAGAACCAAGCTTAAAATCATGGACACTGCAGCCATAACTTATTCAGTTGTCAACATCTATATCAACATTTTAAGATCTATGATTTTCATAAGCATCATTTTTAATGACACTAAATTATCTATCAAGAATTCTCTTGGCTCCCTCTAGAATTAACATTCGAGCTAACAATTTTATTTGTGATTAGAGTCCACTTAATGCTCACATTCATGGACGTGATTGGCTTTCAAAAAACCATATCTTCTTTTCACCAGATTAATGTCATCAAATACATAAGTTTGTTGCTTCAACAATTTAATCAATTGATTTTACAAAATGATTGAAATTTCATCAATTTCACAATCTATTAAGATACCCTGATAATTAGCTCCACTTATAAATGGCACTAAGACGAAACCTAAAGATACGACACTAAATTAATGCAAGGCAACTCAAGGTTAGAATTTTCTGATGCAACTAATCTAATGTCTAACATACTTTCATGAAAAAAAAAAAATTGAGAATTAATTTCTTGCACTATAAACAAGCAATAGTAATATTTAAGCCCAACTGATAATTAAATAATTATAAATATTTGACAGTTTTAACAAGAGTATAAAAACAAATAGAAGTACCAACAACAACAACAATAACAACAACAAGCCTTTATCCCACTAAGTGAGGTCGCCGACATGAATCGACATGAATCCTTTCTCTCTATTGTGTCCTATTGAGTGTCATATTTTCATTTATTTCTAATAGATTAAAATCATTTTTTAATACAATATGCCCAAGCCTTTTTAGGTCTACCTCTACTTGAATCTAAAACATCTACTCTCCTAACCAAATGATCAGATGGTCGACGTGTAATGTGACCAAACCATCTATGACGACTCTCTCTAATCTTATCTACAACTGGAGCTATACCAACCATTTCACGGATCGATTCATTTCACATTGTCTCTAAGTGTCAAGACATTCATCCACCTAAACGTTCTCATCTCAGCAACTCTTAACTTTATTTTACGCTTCTTTTCTAAAGGCCAACATTCTGTGCCATAAATCGTTGCAGTTCTCACCGCCAACTTATAAAATTTTCCTTTAAGTCTAAGCGGTACTTTCCTATTACACAATAATCCTAATACATTCCGCCACTTCAATCAACCAACTTGAATTCTACTAATAACATCCCTATCTATATCACTGTCACTTTGAACAACGGACCTGAGATATCTAAAATATTTACATTTTAATGATTTTATCACCCAATCCTACAACTCTGCCACTTGAGCTAATACCACTAAAATTACATTCCATGCATCAGTTTTAAATTTACTCAAACGAAGACCTTTAAACTCCAATGTAGACCTCCAGTTTTTCGTGAACTCATTCTCTAGTCTTATCCACAAGAAGGAAAACATCAACAAAAAGCATACATCAAGGTACATCACCTTGCATATGTCCAGTAAGAGCATTCATAACAAAAGAAAAAAGATATGGGCTTAACGTAGATCCCTGATATAATCCAATTGAAATAGGAAAATACTTGATCAATCCTCCTTCTGTTCAAGCACAATTAACAGCTCTAGTATACATATCTTTAATGACTTGAATATAAGTCATATCAACACCTTTCTTTTCTAAACTTCTCCAAAAAACTTCTCTTGGAACTTTATCATAAGTTTTTTCTAAATCAATAAAAATCATATGTAGATCCTCCTTACCGTCTCTATATTTAATCCAACTGAAATAGGAACATACTTGATTAATCCTCCTTCTGTTCAAACAAAAGTAACAGCTCTAGTATACATATCTTTAACGACTTCAATATAAGTCATATCAACACCTTTCATTCCTTGAACTCTCCAAAAAACTTCTAATGGAACCTCATCGTGAGCTTTTTCTAAATTAATAAAAATCATATGTAGATCCTCCTTACCCTCTCTATATTTCTCCATCAAACCTCTCAATAAATGTATTGCTTCCATAGTAGACTTGCCCGGCATAAATCAAAACTAATTATGAGAAATTTTTATATCGCGTCTTAACATATGTTCAATTACCCTCTCCCATAACTTTAAAGTATGACACATTAACTTAGTTCCTCTATAATTTGCAAACTCTTGTGCATCCCATTTAGTCCTACAAAATGAGGACCAAAACACTCTTCCTCCACTCCTCGGGCATCTTTATAGGTTTTAAAATATTATTAAAGCGTTTATGAGCCAAAAAACTCCCAAATCTCCTAGATATTTGCACATTTCAATAAGAATATCATCAGATCCTACTGAGTATTCACCTTGATTTATTTAAAGCTTCTCAACTTCTTTTTTACTAACATGACGGTAAAAAAAATTTATTAGTATTAACGATATTAAACTTACTAAGGTTGATCGTATCTTCAGAAACGTCATTAAAAAGTTTATCAAAATAGCTCACCCACCTATGTTGAATATCTTTCTATAAGAGAAAAAACTTTTTGGTTTTCATTTTAATACACCTTACTTGAATGAAATCTTTTTTTCTCTTCGTTTGGCTGATTTAAACATATATTTTTCACCTTCTTTAGTATTTAATCTATTATAAAGATCACTACAAGCAAAATTCTTAGCATCACAAATTATTCTCTTAGATTCATTACGGTCACTATATTTTTCTCAGTTATCTAAGTTTTTTACATTTAAACCAATTTTTATGACATAACTGCTTATATTTTATCTTTTTTCTTGAACATTTTTATTCCACCATCCACTTTTTATTTATAAAAAATTTTCCTTTTGATTCTCTAAGTACAACTTGTTACTTGTTTAATATTACTTGTTGTTTTATCCCACGTAGAATGAGTTTCTTCATGAACATTCCAAATATTGAAATATTGAAGTAAACTCATAAAAATAATTTTATGTGTTTTTCAGGTGCCCCCATCTAATTCTATGACAAAGTTTTATTATATTTTTTATCTTATAATTCTTCATCTTAAAATTCAGAACTAATATTCGATGTTGACTACCTAAATTATCATTTAGAATAACTTCACAATCTTTATATTCTTGACGATTTTTTCTCATAAGAAAATAATCAATTTGATTTTATTAGATTCATTCTTATAAGTAATAATATGCGCATCTCTTTTCTTAACTAAAGTATAAGCAATAATAAAATCATAAGGTAAAGCAAAATATAATATGGTTATATATTTTTCATTAATCACTCCAAAACCATAGCCACCACGAATATTTCTAAAATCTTCTGTCACTCTACCAATATGTCTATTTAAATCTCCTCCAATAAAAATTATTTCTTCAAGAGGTATCATTTGCATTAATTCTTCTAGTTATTCCAATTTTTTTCTATTGAACTTATATCTAAACCTACTTGAGAAGCATAAGCGTGTATTATACTAAAAATATTAATATCAACAACAATCTTTAGGGCCACAATTATATCTCCAATTATATTAAATTTTAAAAGAAAAATCATTTCTTCAAGAGGTATCATTTGTATTAATTCTTCTAGGTTGTTCCATTTTTTTCCTTTGAACTTATATCTAAACCTACTTGAACAGCATAAGCATTTATAATATTAAAAAGCTTAATATCAACAACAATCTTTAGAGCTATAATTATATCTCCAATTTTATTAAATTTTACAATATTATTTATCAAACACTTGACTATAAATACACCTACATCATTTCGAGCGTGACTCCTACCTACCTGAATACCAAAGTTTAAAGCCTAAGCTTTCAATCTCCTTATCTTTTCTCCAACTCAGTTATTTTCCTGAATGCATAAGATATTTATCTTCCTATGAACTATAATATCTACTGATTTCATTAATTTACCGGAAACATCTAATCCTAATATTAGTTTCATGGACTAACTTATTTGCCCACATTCGCCCGTGGGAACCCTTGCTTATTTGACACTACACTTGGGTGTCAGTGTAACAGTCGTTGCATACTTTTCACTGTATTCAGGTCATATAGCGCTTCGCTTATAAAAACGAATTGAAGTACCAAACAAAAAAATTAATTAAAAAAAATAATATATCAATCTTTCACTAAAAATCAAAAGAAATAAACTGGTCATAAATAAATTATATAGAAGAACAGACAAAGATTGAATTGACAAGTAAAGAAAAATCAAGCCTGATGTAAGTACAAGGAGATGAATTACATAATTCAAGTAACCACGTTTGCATCACACTTGAAGAAATCATGTATCTAACTTGTATTTTGAAAACTAGAAACGATAAATAATTAAAGCCAAGAATTCCAATTATATATCTCTGGCTGCTTTTTACAGACTCTCTAGTCTCTTGCTTAGTCAATAAGGTTGACACAAGATTAATATCAATCTCAATTTAAATTAATCCCAATTTAATTTTAAACTCCTCAAAATAGCCAATAATTAATAAAAACAACCAAAATCCAACCCCTGAATATCAATCAACTGTGGCTACCCATGAATACCTGACACACAAATCAAACCAAAGAAAAAGGGAATGTATCAAAAATAAAGCCACTATAACACCATTATACATGGATAGTGCCAAGTAAATAAGAACACAAATCCTATAAGCTACATTTTCGCTAACTTGAAAACCTCACAAGTGTGAAAATTATACCCCACAAATATGGGATTCAAACTCATGCATAGAAAATAAATTTTCTACTTTTGCTTTCTTAAAAAATCAAACAAGATAACAATCACCATCAACTTTGATATAAGGAGCACTCGATTGGCCTATGAAATAATCAAGTTATATTCATTAATGTCTAACCATCAATTACAAGCAATGATTCTTCTTTAAAGAAATTGGATTAAATGAAAAGGACAAAGTCCTACATAAAGACCAAGTCAAATCATATCAAAAATATTCAAACTTTATTTTACTAAAGAAAATAATTCAAACTAATAAACTAAACCAAATAAAAGTTAATTCCATGATTCAGTATGGTTTTAAAAGGTTTGAAAACTAGTCGTGCTCAACTCCTTTATAGCCTGATTACACTACTTGTAACTAGCATGTGAAAATTTGGTCTATTATGGCATGACCTAGCTGATTTATACAATATCAATTTTCATTGGGCCAACAAAGAACTCTTCACTCTAAGAGCAGGTTGAATGTCGTGGAGGAGAAGGTGGTTGTTATGGATCATCTAATGGAGGATGCGTTCATACAAGTACCAAAATTAATAGGAGCAAAAACTCCAACAAACAAATGTGGCAAGAGCCCAAGTAACTTGAGATTTGTATAGAAGACGCGAGATTAGTAGAGGAGATTGCCAATAATGCACATGCTAAGCATGTGAGAATGGGAGTGACATAATTTGTGTTTAGTAGCACGTCTATGAGATTAGCAATGCTATGTACTCAAATTTGATGGAAGGGGGAGAAAAATAATCCCATTTTTGGTCTCACGCATGACTAAATTTCATTCATTAATGCTCAATCATCAATAAAAAGCGAAAATCCTATTTATAAATTTATGTTTACATAAATATATCAAAATTTAAATCTGATATATACCAAATATAAGACCAAGTCAAATTATATTCAAGTATTAAATCCAATTTTATCCAAAGAAGATAATTCAATAATACATTAAAAACTCAACAATGACTAAATATGGTTCAAAAAAAAGGTTAAAAAATAGTCCTACTCAATTCCTCTATAGCCTAGTTCGAATAATTAAAATTAACCTATAAAATGGGATCGTCATGGGTAAATCAAGCTAATTTGTATTGCATACATACAATCATCTATAAAAATGTTTGATTTGATCAAGAGCTAGCTAAATTCGATCTAAACATGGCATCTTCCAAGTTTGATTTGAGTTGAATATTGTTCAAGTCATCTCTTCTGATCCAAGCTTGATTCAAGCTGATTAAGGGGATATTTGTTTGGAAAATTTTTTACTGTAAAGTAAAACAAACATAAAGAATTTAAAATTTGGGTTATATAGTTGGAAAAAAATCAAATACAAAGCATGCCATCAATGAACTTGGAATTCGCCCTTTATTACATTTTTTGTGAATTCCAAAATCCCCACATTTGGACAATTTTCTATTACGTTGGTTCTAGCTCTCCACTCACCACCGGCCAACGCCATCATTCATTGTCCGTCATCCACCATCGGCCAAAAAAAGTGGTACCACCTACCATCATGAACGCCAACGACAAACACCACCGTCACTGTCAGCTGCAACTGTATTTAAATTATTGGTTTTACATTGTAATTTTAGTTTGCAATGTAGTTTGAATACTTTAAAATTCAAAATACTCACAACCAAACATCCCCTAAATAATTTTAAATTTATTTAGGCTCTGCTTGGCATTTCTATCATGTGATGTTAGGTAAAGCAGAGAATTGTTTGAAAATATTATGTATACGAATGTAAATCATTATATGAGATATGGTTGAATATAAAATTATGATTCACTTAAAAATGTTATAGCTTACTTTTAATTGACATAATAAGGCAACCATATTCAACCTTGGACACTTAAGATTCTAAGTTTTCTAAGGCAACTAAATAACACAGTTGATGTAAATAAAAAAAATACACAACTTCGCAAAATCAAAAAAATCCACTTTCTTTTGGCGTAAGCTCAAAAACATGAAAGAACTTGAACCAAAAGATAACGTAACAATCAACCAAACAGAAAAGCAGGAAACAAACTTATTGGGACAGTTGCAACTATATGTTAATGATGTAAGACAATTGCGGCAAAAATAGAATTTTGAAAACAGTTGTGGTTTCATAAAATTTTATCTCATGAAAAAGTCATGGTGATGTCATCAAATTTGTTCCTCATGAAAAAGTTTGATAGCAACTGTCGTGCAACCGCCACGCTATTAAATTTGATTATAAGTTCTTTCTGATTACAGGAATCTCTAAAAAAAGCAAGAAAATTGAAGCTAAATAAGATTATGGCCATTGTCTTAAAAGTAAAACTTGGAGCACGGTGCCCCAAACAAACCACAAGTCGTGTTAGGTTTTGGCAAACCCTTAACTCCTCAACACAATTAGGTTAGGTCGTGACAAGTAGCTTCTGAGAAATCCCTAAAGCTAGCAAAATTGAAATATTAATTAACTAATTATTTTAATGCTAGTTTTATGAATGATTTTTTATCTAGAGCAACCATGCTAACGGTCAATAATTACAATTTTAATTAAAAAATTTTATCAACGACTTTGTTAAAAAAAATAGAATTTTAATTAAATTGTTTTTAAAAAACTTAACTAAATCACTGTTCTACAAGAATGTTGATATCTAGGTTGAGTTTTTTCTCCCATTTGTTGATCCAAGAATCCTAAATTTGCTTCTAATATTGAAGTAGAAACATGACTTAAATCTTATTCAAATTCAAAAACCTCATCAGATCCTAATTTGCCAAAAAACTATCCTAATATGAACAATTATAAACGAAATAATAAATGAATACTTACCACAACTGAATTTCAATGAAGATACCACAAGCTTTCAATCGACCAATTAACAAACATAAGCCAAAAGGATTTTTTCAAGACATTCTCAACTCCATTCGGTACAGCAGAAGCTAGCCTATTTAAGGTTATAAATGCAATCTGTTTGAAATCCAAGTGTACCCATTTAAAAGAACGTATAAAAAAAACTCGGAAAAAATTCATTATAAAATAAAAGTGAAGAAGATGTATTATATTTCTATTAAAAATTAACAATTTTTGAACAATCATAATAGAAAAGCAGAACGAATTACTTCAAATACGATGAAGCATCAGATGATGCTTTCATACTGCAGCTATGTCTTTTTTCATTAAGAGATCAGGCTATAAACTGACTCAACTCACTTCTCAGCAATACCATCACAAGTTGGGATAATCTATAGCAAAGATTTCTCTCAAGTACAATTCATCAGTGAATACAATGAGAATGGGATAAAAAACGTCAATTTTATCCTGATGGAAAAAAAACACTGTATTATTCCTTAGAGAGGTTCAAGAACCTCCTGGGAAAATGTTTACAACATTGACAACCTAAGTAGATGTAGGTCTAGGCATTCTACAAGGAGCTGGCCAGGCTAACCAGCATAGATTTATGCCAAATCTGCCGGCACTTTAATAATGAAAACTCAAAAAGCAGCATATGAACTATTGGAGGAGATGACCATAAATAATCATCAGTTGCAAAGTGAGAAGATAATGACAGAAAGTCATACAAGCGGGACAAAGAAGGGATACTATCACAACTTTTATGGCATAGATTGCTCAACTAACAAGGCAACAAACCACATCTGCAGTCAACGCCGTCCATGCCGCCATACTTTATTGTGATCATTGTGGAGGAGGCCACAACAGTAGTGAATGTTAAACCAATAATTCCTACTCAGCAATATTTAGAGCACGCCATCTTTGTAAGGAATCACCCACAAAACAAACCCTATGCAAACACATACAATCTGAAGTGGGGGAGCGACCTGAACTGCTCTTTGAAGAATTGTCAAGCTGAACAAAGCTTGTCTGATTCCAGCAGCCACCTGAATTCTAGCAGTAAGAAATATTTCAAATGTCAGGTTTCTACAACAACCAGGCCTTAATATATAGAATAATGAGAAAGTTCCACTAAAGGATGTGTTAGCACAGCTAAAGCTAATGATGACATTTCTTGATGTGGATGAATATCACATTGAAAAGGCACGATGCCTCACTTTAGCGCTAATAAAAAACACTGAAGTGAAATTGAAGCGGATAACGCATCAACCATTTTAAAGACAGCTTTGCATTCTTCCCAGTAACATAAAGTTCAATCCAAAAAAGCATGTCAATATTGTGTCTCTACAAAGTTACAGGTAGTTAAAGGATCCAGTGGGCTAGAAGAAGCCCAAAATTACTAATAAGGAAAATAATAAGAGACATAATAGGATTAGTAAAAAAGATAATTCTAAGGAGGCGGGACCAAAATACTAGCTTTTCATATACAACCTGACACCCTATGTTCCAATATTGCTATATCCATAACAACTTCATAAGAAAAAATTAATTAGGTAGTTCTCCAAATTTCTGGATGTCTTCAAAAGCGCCACATTAACGTTGCCTTTGGTCTGAAGCCAACTTGATACACCTTAATGTCTAACCTTTTCATCTGCTAAGTGAATTTTTACAATAAGACAATCTTTCCAGTACAATAGAAGCTCGTCTATTTACGGTTATAAATGCTGCCCGTTCCTAAAGCCACAAGTACCCATGCAATCAATGGAGTACAAATAACTCACTAACAGTTCATTACAGGAGAAAATCAAGGCAGATGTATAACCTTTCTATTAAAAATACAAACTTGCAGATCAACCATAACAGCGCAGCAGAATAAATTTCTTCATAAATTTCCTTCTCAATAAAAAGCTAGCCAATTAAAATAAGAGAGAACACCAAATATAGCAACACACTTGATGGAATTCACAGAATCACAATAGAGAGCCAATTCGGGATAAAAACAACTAAAAACCAGTGCTGATACATCAAACAGCTGATTTCACAAACAACTGAGCAGGATAAGACTAACAGGTTTTGTTTGAGAATTAATCCAATTCAATACTTCCAGCAGCCATAAAGAAACATCCTGACCCGAAACCAATGGGGTCATTAGTCTATCTGTCGAAACGTCTCTGATATCAACCAAACGATCATAACTAAGCCAGTAAACTTAACTCCCGTAATTGAAAATAATATGAATAACTTTAGAAGAAAATACGATAACAACGGGGCTTTAAAAGAAAAACTAAGGCAAACCCTCATTTCTTTGTTGCCGAAGAAGGCATCAAAAAGCTTTCGGAAAGTTTGACCCATCACCAATCTCTCGCCGATCCGCTCTTCCTAGCTCCACAATCTACAGTTTAGCGGCTAGAGAAATCATGGCGGGTTTTCGAAGAGCTAAACGACAAATCAAAGAAGAGGAAGACGGATATCTCGATCTGCTTCTTCCTTCCTATTTTTTAAATGTTTGTAAACCCAGCTATCCACCACAATTTCACTCTTAATTGGCGACTGAGTTGCTCGTGGCATAGATCTTTTTCTGGTCCGATTGTATGGAGACCGTTCGATTTCACTGGGAGGGAAAGGGAACATCAAATCGACGGCCATCAATAATCAGGCCATGTTTGTAATTATGTATTGGGGTCAATAACATTGAACGTGCCGTCCTACTACACATGAGAAACCACCAAAACTCTTTTCACTTATGATTTCATGATGCTTCTTATTTCTTACTAAGGGCTTATTAGCATGATTTGGGCCGTACCACAAATATCATTTCAGCAGAGTGTTCGATCTTTTTCAGAAAAACAGTGCAACGTAATGAAATTTTGCGACCTTTTAATACTTACTGTGACATGCGGGCTGAGACTGTTGTTTTTCTTTCTTATTATCCTTCAATCCCCTAGGGCTTAGGTTGATAGAGGTGAGCGGTTCCTTCTTTCTTTCTTCTCATGCGTTTTGAGCTATTATTGTTTTCTTTAGTTTCTCCTCTTGGCAACCAAGGAGGTTTACCTTCTATTTTGCTTCTGCTCTTCACTTTTTTTTTATGTGTTATTTATTTTATTTTACATCAGTCATTGATGGCTAGGTAAGCTATTTCGAACATGAATTGGATGATATTTCATCTTGTTTTCTCATCTTGGCGAATTAGGACTGAAAAGGTTCCTCCTTATTACGCTTTGTTTTGGTTGCAGTCGTTTAGAATATTTTCTATCGATGACGAGATATTATCTTATTGTCATTGAGGGTAAATTCTCTTTCTTATAAGAAAAAAAGTAGAAATATTACAGGGGGTGTCATGTGCATAGGAAATGTTCTTGTGTGTGTTTTATTTTGATCATTTCTATGTTAATTTTATGCTTTTTGAAATGTATATGTGATATGTGAAATGATTCATGGAGCTGAAAAAACCTAGGAATTTGCCAAGTGCTAGAATAGCGCCTAGGCGTTGATCCTTGTCTCCCAAGTGCCTGGGGAGGGATCCATTTCAGTGTTCTCGTCCACAATACAAATGAGGCGAAAAGTAGGTGTTGGAGCCTTAGCACCTAAGCGCAATACTCGATCCCCTAAGTCATTAAAGGGGTTTCGTCTCAATTGATTTTGTTCAAAAGATAGAGAACGCGGAAAGTAGGTGTCGGGTGATACACCTACAATATATAGTAGTTTTATGCACATTTTAATACTTATTTTTGATGATATTACAATTAATGGAAGCTATTTTGTGTATTTTCTTATGGGTATGATTAAATGAATAAATGCAGTGAAAAGAGTGAAAATGATCAAATTTGGAGCAAAAATAAATAAAAGTGAAAAACTGATTTCTGACAACTAAGCGCCATGACCCGCGCTTACGCTCTAAGGCCCCACGACTATACGCCCAGATCTGAAACTTACTCGCCAGAAGCCCTGCGACTAAGCGCCGAGACCTCGCGCTTACGCACAACAGTTATTAAATAGGATTTATTTAATTTTTGAAGCCATTTTGAAGAGGTATTTGAGACATCTCTTGGTAAGAACGTGGGTAACTTCCTATTGGCGCCAAATTCAATTCAAAATACTCTTGAATGGATGCATCTCTTTGAATATATGTTGAATCTGAACACAATTTGAAGAGATACGAAGACACCTGTTGGAAAAGCATAGAAAGAGGACTTATGGATCAAAAAAAGAGGAGATTTTGGAGGGTGTGGTTGATGTTGGAGTGTGTGGCAGTTGTTTATTGAGTGTGTTAGAAGAATTCTTTTAGTAACACACCATTCCACTTAACCATTTTTACTTTGAAATAATTTTTATTAGGATTAGAAGAGAGAATTCGAGTCATTTGAGTTTGGCGCCAACCTCTAAGGAGTCTTGTAAGGGAAAGCAAAGTTTTCAAAGGAACTTCAAGAGTTTGGCGGAGAGAATTTTCAGAAAAGTTTTTATCTTCGTTATTATATTTGATTTTTAATTAAGACTTATTGTATTTTCACTATGATTTCTTCTTTTAAACCAAGTTGTGATTGTATTTTTCCCATGAATTCTGAGTAGTTTTATTTATCTTTTTCCTTAAAATGATGAAGTAATAAAATTATGGAAAAATGTTGTGTGAAGTATAGGAAATCAATATTGGAAGAAGTTGTGATGATTTAAAACCTTGTACTTCATTTACTTATTGAGTTGGCCAATTAAGATGTTAAAATTTGTTGTGAGAACATGTAAGAACAGGTATGGTATTATCTGAGTTAATAATTAGTAAAAATCACATGAGATTATATGGGTGAGAATGTAATTCATATGGTTGAGTGCAAATAAATAGGAAGATATATTTTGATTGGTGTACAATTAGAGGACTTTAGGGTGTCATGATAAAGCCCCCAATTTGATTTATTGTTTTATATTGTGATACGAGATGTTAGCCCCCAAGTGGAGGGAGAAGAGGAAACTCTAAAGTTAGAGCTAATATCTTTGCTGCCTAACCGTCTTCAAGAATTATAAAACAACAGATTAATCTATGTTCTTTATATCATCTCTAGTAAGGTTAAAGAATATAATTGTTCCTATTTTGCACAACACATTTTAGATACTTCCACTATTGAATTTCATGACTTGTTACTGATTCATAAGAAGAAAAAATATATTTCATTTGCATTAGTTCTCATCTTACAAAAATTTAGTTAATGTAGTTGCTTACTTTCATTTCAAATTATAAAAATTAACAAAAAAATTGAATTTTATTTCCTAAAATATTATCTTTAGTTTGGGTAAGATCTTTTCTAAAAAAAATTTAAAAAGTTATTTTTTTTGTTTTCTTTGTTAAAATATAAATCTTTATTTGGTTCGATATCTCGGGGTTTAATCAGAAAATCTTATATTACTTGATAACGATACGTATACTTGCATAGTATCTCATTTTAAAATATCATTTAAATCTCTTATTTATATTGGCATCATGTTTTTGACGTTGTTGTAAATAAATAGATATAATTAAAGAGAATTATCAATTCATATATAAAACGTAAGCATAAATATCAAAGATCAAGTTTTTGGCAATGTTGCTAGGAAAGTAAAGAAAATTAAATATATATATATATATATATATATATATATATATATATATATACTTTTTGAAGTCTTATTTATACTTGTTAGATTTATTCTAGGAATTTGTTGTGTGTTTTTGTTTGTGTTGTTTTATTGTGATTTTTAATAGTTTATGCGTAGTTCAGGTTCTGAAAGACTTGTGCCTTACGATTCTGAATTAGAATAAACTATTAGAAAAATCAGAAAAACTAAAAATACATAAAAAGATAAAAATATTCAAGAAATGTCAAATCAAAATAATCGAAATGCTGAAATCCATCAAGAATTTAGACCTTTAAGAGATTATGCTAACCCTACATTAGATAAATTTTTATGGTAGTATTCACAATCATGTTGTAGTGGCTAATTCATTTGAACTTAAACCTGATATTATCTAGATAGTATCTAGTAATCAGTTTAGGGGAGCACTAACTGAGGATCCAAATTTACATCTTACCAATTTTTTAGAATTGTGCGTTATATTTAAATATGATGGTGTTTCAGATGATGCTATTAGACTTAGACTTTTTACTTTTTCCTTAAGGGATAAAGCTAATATATGGTTACATTCGTTACCATTTGAATCTATCAGAACTTGGGGTGATTCATCTCAAAAGTTTCTTGTTAAATATTTTCCACCATCAAATACTGCGAAGCTTAGAAATGATATTACATTTATTTTTTAGTTTGAAGGAGAATCTATTTATGAAGCATGGGAACGTTTTAAAGATTTCCTGAGAAAATATTCACATCATTCGATACCAGATTATTTAATAATTGAAACTTTTTATAATGGATTAACTAGATATCTTAGATCAATTATCGATATTATTTCTAGTGGTTTATTGACGTCTAAACAGTTTAATGACGCTTATGCTTTAATTAGAGAAATGACTACAAATTATTTTAAATGGCCTTCTAAGATGGTAAATCCTAAAAAGGAAGCCAATATTCATGAATCTCATGCTTTTGCAATGCTAGCAAATCAATTTGCTACAATTTCAAGGAAGATAGACCAATTTGGAATAAATTTTTCTCAACAATTTGAAAAGAATTCATTAGGCCAAATGATAGGTTCTCAAATATCATTAGAAACTTTGAATGTCATAAACAAGCCTAATAATCCATATTCCAATTATTATAACCCAGGTTGGAAGAATCATCAAAACTTTAACTAGAATAACAATAATCAGGGTGGTAGTAATCAACAATGGAGGAACAATCAAGTAAACTCATTAAGAAACTCAAACAACCAAGGGAATAGTAACTATAGACCTACTTATCCTCTAGGCTTTAATAATGTTTCACAATTTAAGGATAATAAGTTGTTTATAGAAGCAATCGTGTTGCAAATGGGCAATCAATTGCAAAGTCAATGAGCCACAATAAGAAATATTGAGAATCAATTGGGACAAATAGTCAATTCATTAAGTAATAGATCCCAAGGAACACTTCCTAGTATTACAGAGATAAATCCAAGACACAAAAATAAAGAGCAAGTAAAAGCTGCTCAACGGAGAACTGGAAGAGAGTTGGAAGGTAGAATTCAAAAAATATTGAAGTAAAGAAAGAAGAGATTGAAGAACTAAAAGAGGACGCTCCGAAATGTTTGGAAAGACCTATTTCTCCACAAAAAATTAATATAGAAAAGCCAACACCACCATTTCCTCAAAGACTTCGACAACAAAAGTTAGATAAGCAATGTTCAAAATTCTTGGAGATTTTTAAGAAACTTACCATTAATATTCCATTTGCTGAAGCCTTAGAACAAATGACAAGCTATGTAAAGTTCATGAAGGATATTCTCAACAAGAAAAGGAAGTTTGAAGATAATGAGACTGTTGCACTTAGTGAAGAGTGCAGTGCAATAATTCAAAAGAAGCTTCCTGAAAAGCTTAAAAATCCTGGTAGCTTCACAATTCCATATGCAATCAAAGAAAGATTTTATGGGAAAGATGTACGTAATTTAGGTGCAAGCATTAACCTTATGTCATTATATATTTTAAAATACTTGGATTAGGAGAAATAACCCCAACTACTGTAACTCTGTAGTTAGCAGATTGTTCGATAACCTACCCTAAAGAAGTTATAGAAGTTATTTTAGTAAAAGTGGATCAATTTATCTTTCATGTTGATTTTATAGTACTTGATATGGAGAAAGATAAAGAAATGCATATTATTTTGGGGAGACCTTTCCTAGCTACAAGAATAACAATGATAGATCTGTAGAAAGAGGAATTAACTTTGTGCGTCAATGATCAAACTGTTGAATTTAATATTTCAAAATCAATGAAATATCCTGTAAAATGTAAATATGATGAGTGTTTTAGGATGGATGTAATAAGATATCTGAGTGAATGCTATTTTAAAGAAACCTATGAAGAGAAATCTGAAAGTAAAAAGTTGGAACACGAGCAAGAAAAGGAAGTACAATATTTTGATGATTTTAATTAGGAAGACTTAAATTATGTTTAAGAAAGTTTTGAAGTTTTGGACATGAAAAATAAATATGAATCTTTTTGTCCATCAATTGAAAAACCTCCCGAACTTGAAATAAAGTTACTTCCTAAACATTTAAATTATGTCTTCTCAGGTGATTCCTCAACTTTGTCTGTTATAATTTCCTTAAAATTAACTACTGAAGAAGAAGAGGGTTTGCTTTAAACTTTAAAGAAATATAAGAAATTTTTTAGATGGATCATAGCTGATATTAAAGGAATCAGTCCTTCAATTTTTATGCACAAAAACCTTATGAAAGAAAACTGCAAACCCAGGGCCGATCCTCAAAGAAGATTAAATCCTATTATGAATAAAGTTATTAAGAAAGAAAATTTAAAGTGATTAGATGCTGAAATTATTTATCCTATTTCAGAGAGTGCATGAGTTAGTCATATTCATTGTGTTCCAAAGAAAGGAGAAGTAATTGTAATTGTTAATGAAAAGAATGAAATAATACCAACGAGACAAGTTACAGTATGGCGAATATGCATTGATTATAGAAAATTAAATATTGCCGCCAAGAAAGATCATTTTCCCCCACCTTTTCTGGATCAAATGTTGGATAGACTGGCTGGACATAAATAATTTTATTTTCTGGATGGATATACTAGTTATCACCAAATACAAATTGCTCATGAGGATCAAGAGAAAACAACATTTACCAGTCCTTATGATACATTTTCTTTTAGAAGAATGCCCTTTGGTTTATGTAATGCATCTGCTACATTTCAAAGTTGTATGATTACAATTTTCTGTGATTTAATTGAAAAAAGAATTGAAGTGTTTATGGATGATTTTTCAATATTTGAAATTTCATTTGAATCATGTTTAGAACATTTATACAAAGTTCTCAAACGCTGTGAAGAATCAACTTTAGTTTTTAATTGGGAAAATGTCAATTTATGGTAGTATGAGGAATTATTTTGGGACATCAAATTTCAGAAAAAATATACGGAAGTAGACCTTACAAAAATTCAAGTAATCACTAATTTACCTTACCCAACAAATGTACCGGTTCTTACACATTCTCGCAACACATTTTAGCATCTTAATTGGCCAAATCAAGAAGTAAATGAAGTGTAAGGTTTTAAATCATCACAACTTCTTCCAACATTGATTTCCTATACTTCATACAACATTCTTCCATAACTTTATTACTTTATCATTTTAAGAAAAAAGATAAAGAAAATAACTCAGAACTCATGGAAAAAATACAATCACAACTTGGTTTGAAAAGTAGAAATCATAGTGAAAATACAAGAAGTCTTAATTAAAAACTAAATGTAATAACAAAGAGAAAGACTTATCTGAAAATCCTCTCCACCAAACTCTTGAAGTTCCTTTGAAAACTTTGATTTTCCTTACAAATCTCTCTAGAGGTTAGCGCCCAACTCTAAGGACTTCAATTCTCTCTTCTAGTCCTATTACAAACTATAGAAATAGTGAAGTAAAGTAGTGTGTTAATGAAAGATCTCTCAGACACAAACCACACACTCTACATCAACCACCCTCTCTCTACACACACCAAAGACTCTAAAGACTCTCTAAAACTATCTCCCAACACTCTCACACACTTAACTCTAATTTCTAATTCTTCTTTTATAATTTTTTAACAGTTGCATTAGTCTATCTTTAAATTGTGTCCAGATTCAATGAATCTTCCAAGAGATGCATTCATTCAAGAGAAATTTAATTTACTTTTGGCGCAAATAGGGAGTTACTCACGTTTAAAACAAGAGATGCCTCAACCACCACTTCAAAATGGCGCCTGAAGTTAAATAACTCCTTTAAAGTAACTACCGCATGTAAGTGCGAGGTCTCGGCTCTTAGTCGCAAGTATGCTGGTGTGTAAGCTCCACGTCTGGCGCATAGTCTTGAGGCCCTGGGGCTTAAGCGCCACATTGGCGCTTAGCCGCCACAAATCAGTTTTGCACTTTGCTTCATTTTTTCTATAAATTTGATGTTTTTTCACTATTTTCATCACATTCATCCATTTAATCATACATGCAAGAAAAATACACAAAATGTCTTCTATTAAAGTGCAGTATCATCAAAAATAGGTATAAAAAGAGTATAAAAATACTATATATTTTAGGTGTATCATTCATCGCTCTCGCGAGCCTTAATTTCACTTACAACATATTATAATATAACATATTGCCACTTAAGTTATGTCAATGAAGGAAAAAAATAATACTCATCACATGAAATTAAAAATAATTCTATCATAAAAATAATTTTTCTACATATGCTACTACTTTATATTAAAAGAAAAGAGTAAACAAATTTACTTACGAAGCATGGATAAAAGACAACAGAAAGTTTCGTTCAAATCAAAGAAAAATATACTAGAAAGTGTTTACAATAATTACAATAAAATAAAGAATAGAATACTCAGCTTTATCTCTCTGAAAGAAAGAAGAAAAATCTCTTTACCAAAGTCTCATGCTGATCCACGTGCCGCTCATGCTTCCTCACTCTTATCTTTCAAAATCCCTTACTAATCTCTCCAGAAAATGGAGAAATCTACATTTCTATAATGATGCCAAACTCAAACTAAAAATCTCCTAAAAACTTTTCCTAAACACACACTAATTACTCCTCTAATTACTTCTCTAATTAATTCTCATGAGACGCGCTAAGCCCCTTTATTTAAAGAGGATCCAAACACCTCCTGTTTCCAAAAGACACATCCCTTCATCCAAGAGACACACATTTTCACTCCAAGAGACACATCTCTTCATAAAAAATCTTTTCCAAGTGTCTAGATTCATTGAACCACTCCATGGGGCGTGTAAGGTGTCCAGAAGCTTTCAGAACATCCTAAAATAGCTCGAATCGCTCATACCTGTCCAAAAACCATCTCGGGCGCTCTTAGCACCAAAATCAGCGCTATAGCACCTGTGAATTGCGCTATAGCACCTGTGAATTGTGCTATAGCACCACTCTGGGTGCTATGGCGCCACCTACGCGCAGCTCCACCGTTTTGTCCCGTTTCAGCTCTATTTTGCTTCGTTTGAGCTCCGTTGCGCTCCAGATTTGTATATCTACAAGATAGACATGAAAATAACATTTTTAAAGTATAATTTCATTCAAAAACTTGTGATAAATATAAAGAAAATTAAGCATAGAAAGTCATATCAAAATGCGTCAGATCCAAATTGCACCGTTTATGCTTCATTTTCACCAAAAGTCCATTTCTTATACCTGAAAACAAAAATATGCAAAATACATTCATTTAAAGTGTAATATCATTGAAAATGAGCATAAAATAAGCATGAAATTTACATTTAAAAATAAGTAATTTTTAGGTGGATCTGTAGACCAAATGAATGTCATAAATTATGTAGTTTATATGTTAGAGCTCACTATTAAGTAATATGACTATCTCTCGGAATAGTGTATTATTTGTATTGTTGTGCTCGATTGATTAAACTGTTAAATATATGAGATCTGTTCATGTCGGTCACCATACGGCTGCATGCGATTTAATTTAATATAGTATAGTATTTAGAAATTAGATATTTTAATTTTGAAGAAAATGGGATCAAACTGATCCCATTGATTCTACAGTTTAAATAATCGAGCCAACCACGAGTAATGTACCACCCCGAAAGGTAATACACTACTTTATGATAAGCTGAATTAAATAAATTAAAGAAATAAATGACTTTCGTTTGATCTGCAAGTTTACATGATGACCGATAGATTCCCCTATTCGATATGGGAGTCAAATAAGGTTTATTTTAAGTCTGGGTTCTTTTAAGTTCCCTATAAGAGCAAGCCCCTAGAGTTAATTACATCATAAGCGAGCAGATCAATTAAGAAAACTCTCGATAAAAATCAGAAATATTTTATTTCATGAATTCTAAAGGAAGGGTTTTCAACGAATATGATTGTGAAATTTTCAATAGGCATTGGTTCAAATGTGAGAGATTTTATTTTAAGAATCAAAGGAAGAAAATCATAGGAGATTAAAGATCCAAAAAAGGCTCTTGGTAATCCCTCAAACTATCCTAATGTTTGGCTCAATTTAAGATGATATTAATTTACATTAAATCCTGCCAGTTTTATTAATTAGGGCTTAGATTTGTATAATGATGATTTACACAAAAAGCCTAAAAAGATAGGAGGTTTTACGTCGAGTGACTGCCTCAGAATCCTAAAATAAGTTAGGACATGCTGCATATCAGGACTATGCAGGAGCCTAACAAAGAGAGAGGTTATATGTCGTAAAAGACAGCCTCGGAATCCTAAGGATTGTTATTTTAAATTAAAGAAAGGTCTTGAACGAGCTGCCCATGAAGTCTGCTCCAAGTTCCTTATTGAAGTGTCTTCAAGTCTTCAGGTCTTCCAATCTTATTGTTAAAAGTTTTATTTATTTTGATAATTTTATAATGAATTAATTAAAGGGTAGTGGAGGTATAGTTCAAACCTAGGCCAAGGTCACTTAAGCTACGTAATTCCCTAGTGTTATGATTTCTAGGTTCTCCCTAGTCTAAACAACTTTTATTATTTCATTAATTGTCCTTAACACATGCATTCTATGTTTGATAAAACAGTAAAAGTATACATTGAGATACATAAAGCAATAAGTAGAGCAAAAAAAAAACAACAATTTATTAAACCTTTATTAAATTTTTATTATTTAATTAGTGGTAACCCACTCAAGATGTCAACGACTCCGTCGTCCCAGGTCGCTAGGTGCCCTAGTTTACATAGTCCGAAAGGTGGTTACCCACCAGGACCAGAAGATTCCTGTCAACATTCTCAGAATGCATCGTCCAAGAGATCTTCGTAAACTAGAATCACAGAGGTTAAGGTTGCATTATGTGATCTTTGTGATTAAAATTTAGTTAATCCTTGAATTTGTTGACCTCATTTTTGATGAGGTCTTCTCTTCTTCTCTTTAGCACTTAGGATCCAGCCTTAGGCTTTTCCTTTGACTATCTTAGAGGACTAGAATTGGGACCCACCTTTTAGAAATTCAAACCACTTCTTAACTCCCTGCAAACTCCACAAACTTGACTGTAGACCCCTAATCACCTAGAGGTTGAAATCAAATGTGGAAGTTTAAAGGATGAGTTCCTATAGGACTCTTTGGCCTTAGGATCGCCTCAGGTGGCTCGGTCCAGTGAAGGGGCTGACTTACACACACTACACTTATACACTACACCTACACACTACACTTCCACATACCTCCTAAAACCACACCCATACCTAACTTGACCTCCCGACTCATGTAGGTGATTCACATGGATGGTCCTTAACCCCTAAGCCCTCGGCTAGAGAGGTTAGGAACAACATAGTGAATGCCTCAAATGAGTCCCTTCATGGCTCATGTGGGCTTGAAATGGCTTCATAGCTCAACCAAAATGATTTCATTCCACTTAAATTCACCCAATCTTCAATTTCCCAAATTTTCGATTTTTGACCTCGGGACCCTACACCCGCTAACTCTACCCAAAACCTCGAAATTGCCCAAATTTCTCAAAGATTTCCAAATTACCCAAAATTTTCCAAAATCAATACCAAACATCTCCACATCACTTAAATTGATCATCCATACCCAAAAATACCAAAAATTCCAAAAATACCTCCCAATACCCTCCAAATACCCAAAATACCCTTCTTGGCCCAAAAATAAAAAAATTCAGAAAATTCCCAGAAAATCCCAAATATTCCCAATTTCATTTTGTCCAACTACACCATGGGCCAATTTTGTCAATTTACCCTACTTTTGTCAAAACCCCCAATTTGACCCATTTTAACCCAAAGTGAACCCAATGTTAAACCAAACCCACCCAATTGACCCAGATTTTGGTCCAATTCAATTCTAAACTTCAATTCAACATTCCCAACACCAATCTAGACCAAATTCAAGCCCAATTTGATTGACATTTGGATCCAATCTCACTTTTGGCCTTAAAGCCCAATTTGGACCCATGACCTAAACCTAACCTAAACTCACCCAACTCAATTCCAATTAACCCCAAATCTTTTCTAAATCTTCCTTAACATTCCCACAAACAAAACACTAACATGATTTGCCCAAAATTTAGACCCAAACCCCACTCAAATTCAACCCAAAACCAAAAGGCCAAATTTCGACCTAAACCCAAACCTAACCCAAATGAGCCCAAACCCCAAAATCAAAGCCCAACCAAAGCCAAAACCTCTTTGAAACACCCCCATAAACATTTCTCAACATTGATTTTACATCAATTTCAACTCTAGCCCAACATTAGCCCAACTTGGCCCACTTGGACCTACATAGGCCCACTTACCAAATAAACCCAAATTCAAACCAATTCAACTCCAAATCACATCAAATTGATTCCAAGCCCTTCATAGAACATCCCTAAACCAATTATGACATTTATTTGACAAAGTTATTCACAAAATTTTTATCCAAATGCCCATCCTAAAATCAAAAGCCCATTTCCCTTAAACTTTCCTAAAAGCCCACTCCCTTCAAATTCAAAAGCCCAAATTCATCCAAAAGCCCATATGACACTTCCTTTCATCATCCATTTAATCAAAATTGTCCCTAAGTTCCAAAATCATCAATCAAATAATTCCAAATCAAGCCACATGCCAAATCACCCCAAAATATCCAAAATTCTTAAAACCCATTTTCATGAAATTGACCCAAGCTTTTCCCAAGCCAAATGGAGCCAAGGATGAGCCATTCACAAGCCACATGAAGCCATGGAAGGCTTGACATGTGATCAAGCCATTAATGGCAAAAGGAGGGGCCCCTTTCCTAATCCTCCTTAACCCCTTTTTACCTTAAGCATGTCACACACTAAACCATGCTTAGCCACCTCATCATGGATGGAGACCACACCACTCTCCCTTGGCTGACCCAACCGATCCTCTCAGCCCAAAATCAAGGCCATGGGGAGGTGCACCCAACCCAAACCAATGGGTTGACCAAATTAAGACCAAAATGACCCCCTCCCCATTCCATTTTAATTCAAACACTTTACACATGTCCAAGCCTAATCGACTTCACCATTGCCAAGCCCTGACCTCCCTGGTCAAGATGGTGACCCATGCCTGCCGGCCAGCCGCCCGGATCGCCGGAAAACACCATGGCCGAGAGCTCACATGTGAGCCAACATTGAAATTCTCACTTGCTGAGCTGCCCCATGCCTAGTGGTCACCATGGCTGATCTTCTCCTCACCAGAGCAGCTGATCCCAAGCCCTAACTCCCCTGGGAGGCCTTCCACCCTCTCCTATTTAAACTCCACCCCTCTCGGCCATGAGAGGGGCTAAGCACAAACCTTGCCAAAACTCTGCCAAAATTGTTCCAGACCCTTCTCCACCCTTAGAGCACTTGATCCCCAGTGAAATCCCCCTGCCATTTCTCCTCTGTAAGCTCAATTTCAGAGTTGAAATTCCACCCAAAACCAGGACACTTCTCCACAGTGAGTCAATTCTCAAATTGACTGGCTCTACACCTTCACCCGGACCAAGGGAAGGTGTCCACCAAGCAAAGCCCCATCTCCAGGCCACCCAGTTGCTCCAGCCTCCAAGCTTTGTGATCGGGCTTGGTCGAAATCATATCCAGACAATTCACCAGACCAGGAGACTTCATTTGGAGCTTGCTGGGATCCAATCGAAGGTGCAACAACTCTCAGATTGAAGCCACACTTCTCTGAGCCAAGGTATGAGCTAATTCTTCATCCCGAGCTTCTGGAGAATCTCTATTTCAAATACCTTAGTTTCAATGCATGTTAACCGTATAGATGTGTTCGTCTCTTCAAGACGAATCCATAGAGTATAAGAACATAAAAATCCATTGAGAATCGAGTGAGATCTTAGGGATTTAGTGTGGATGGCTCTCGGGTGAGAACACTTGGGGACGATGAACGGATGCCGTCCATTCAATACACGCGCGGACGAACGGCTCAGATGGCGTCGGACCAGGAAACGGTGCGAGAACCGCGGGGCCCGGGCTGCTGACTCAAGTGGCGGCATCGAATGGGAGCGCGCCGCATGGCCTTTCGGAGCTGCCGAGGATGTGCTGGCGCCGCGTGGATAAATAGAAAATTAGGGTATTTTCTTATTTATTTAATTCCCTAAACTTCAAAAATTCATATCTCTGTGTAGGAAAATCATAAAAATAAAATAAAAATACCCTCTTGCTCGGTGAACGGAGGAGAATAATGTGGAAAAGAAATCATTTAATTTCATCAAGTATTTTATTTTTTATAATTTATTTACTCTCTGCATTATTTTAATTCTCCATGCATGCATATAATTCACCATGGCATGAGACCATAGGGTTTTTGAAGCCTCCGAATTTGGGAACATTCCCCGAATTTTCCAAAGTCGAGGCCATCCCTATAAAAAGTTATTGATTTTTCAAGTTTAGGTTACTCGTTTTGAATATTTTAATTCCAATAAATAACATGTTGTGAAATAAATTCTAGAAAAATTTGGTGATGTTGCTTATGACCAGAGAACCCTAGGAAAAATAGGTTTTGACTTAGTTCATTTAAAGCAACCCTAATTGGCTTAAACACCCAAAATAGGTCTTTAATTAATTAGAGTTAACCATGCATCAAATTGACTTGAAATCAATTCTCCACTGACCTTTAGGATCAGAGGAATCCACCATAAAAATTTGAGGTCAATTGGACTTGGTTAGCCCCACCAATTGGGTTGATTAAGCCACTTAGCCATTTTAAACCTTAAAAATTCATAACTTTTAAAATACCTTTCAAAAATTCACCAAATTGGTTTTGGAGCCTCTCTGATATCAGGGGAACCTAAGAAAATTAAAATTTCAATTTTCTAAAAAAGTTGATTTTTAATAATATTTTAATATTTTTAATAATTAAAAAATAATAAAAATCACAAAAATAATAAAATTCACCAAAATGTCACATTTTGAACTTTAATCACATAGGAACAAACCCTTTATTTTTCCTAGGTCTATTTGGTGAGATATTAAATTTTAAAGCTTTAAGATATTTCTTTAAAATTAAAAAATGTATTTTCTAGCATTTTCACTAAAATAATTATAATAAATCATAGAAAAATCAGAAAATTACAAAATTTGCTTCTCTGATTTCCTTGATATTAGAGAGATTTTTGAAAATTATAAAATCCATTTTTCAACATTTATTTTATTTTTAAATTAATTAACACTCCAAAACTTAAAATAATTATAATAAAAATAATATAATTCAAAAAATCACCAAAATTGGTCCAAGTGCTTCTCTGGTCATTAGGAATGTCCCCTAATTTTCCTAAGGACAGAAACTTTCCCTTGGTCATGTTATTAAATTTTCCTTGGAAATCTCTATTTTTCACCAAAAATAATTATATAAATAAATTAAATACAGAAAAATCACATTTTCTCCTCTCATGTCTTTATTGACACATGAGTGAAGTCACATAAAAATTTCAAGTTCATTTGAGTTCAATTTAGTGAGTTATGAAATTATTAAGCTTAAAGGGTAAAGTGGTAATTAAATTTTAACCCTTAATTAAATTTTTAGGTTTAATAAAAAATTAACAAGTAAAATATTTGATCCTAATCTGATTTGGATGATTGAAATTCAAATAATTAAAGGGTAGAAACCCATTAAACAATTTTAAAAATAATTAAACCTTAATTAAATAATTGATTAAATTTGGAAGAATAATAAAATTGGAATTATTAAAATAGGGATATTATTAGGAAGAAATTTATTCTTTAATTTAAAAATCCCTAAATTAATTATCTCATTAATATTCAATTCTTAATTAAAATGATAATTCAAATTTAAAATATTAAAAGACTTAATTATTAAACTCTTTTAAAAATTTCAATTAAAATTAAAGATTAAATTAAATTAAAATTAAATTAAATTAAATTAAATTACAATTAAATTAAATTAAATTAAATAATTAAATTAAATTAAATCAAATTAAATTAAATTAAACAATTAAATTAAACTAAATTAAATTAAATTAAATCAAATTAAAGTAAATTAAATCAAATTAAATTAAATTAAATAAATTAAATTAAATGAAACAATTAAATTAAACTAAATTAAATTAAATTAAATCAAATTAAAGTAAATTAAATCAAATTAAATTAAATTAAATAAATTAAATTAAATTGAACAATTACATTAAACTAAATTAAATTAAATTAAATCAAATTAAGTAAATTAAATCAAATTAAATTAAATTAAATAAATTAAATTAAATTGAATAATTAAATTAAATTAAATTAAGTAAATTAAATCAAATTAAATTAAAATTAAATCAAATTAAATTAAAATTAAATCAAATCAAATTGATTAAACATCAAATCAAATTAAATTAAATTAAATTGAATTAAATTAAATTAAAACTCAATTAAATTAAATTAAATTAAATTAAGTTGAATTAAATATAATATCACCAAAGACATAAAGAATTCAAAATAAATCTAAAATAACTTGAACACTATTCCAAATTTAAACCCATTAATGGAAATTAAACTAAATCACAAACCATTTGAATACTAATTTACCCTCGAAAGCTTTGGTTATTATAACTCCTAAATAGAACATTAAATGAAATGTTACTTCCTTCATAGGATATTCAAATGTCCTAGTTCATCGAGCAAGATAACAACAAAACTTGAATCCCGGACGATTAATTCATTTATATAATTAAATTCATTTGGACTTAAAACGATCCTAGAAATATTGAAAAGATGTTTAAGATTCTTCTTAAGCACTTACTCAATATGATAGGATATTTATAAGAACAATTGAATTTAATTGTTCTTTGATGAAGAAAATCGTCTTAAACAAAAACACAAAGAACCTAAACGTCATAGGAAATGACTAGCTATAGGATTAGGAATTTGGTAGAAAACCATAACCCTTCCCTTAGCTTTACCTAGGAACTTGCTTAAATATTCTAATTGTGTTTTAAGTGCAGCTTGGGATGACGGGAAGACCCTCCGAGTACGCTTTTATTTTATTGCGATTTACTTTCTTGCAATTTACATTATCTGCAATTTATTTAATCGTATCACACTTACTTTTCTTGCATGATAAACAATCGTTGCATGAAAACTCACACCTTTAGGATAGCCTCTAAAACTGAAACCAAAACTAAGTTAAAAGTCATTGCAAGATAAAATTCACCGCCACAACATTTCAAAATATAAAACAACTCAAAATTTAATCACAAGCAGAACACAAAACTACAATTGCAACTAAATTAAAACTTCCTGTTGGATGATCGGGAATACCTCGGATGATGTAACCTACGTGTTGCTAACGGGATTTCCCACGGTCTAAATGAAAGTGTGGAACTCATTCGGTTGAGTTTAGCAAATTCATCCGGACTAAGTGAATCCGATAAAAATAATGATGCCGGAAGGATGGAACCGCGGGATCTTAACCGGTGTCGTTATAATCAACTTTAAGATTTGTTTTAATTAAAACACAAAAAACACTTGGAAAATTAAGACTTCTCTAAACCAAAACACTTTTCTCATCTCCCGATTTATGATTTCTAAAACTAAAACCTCGCAACAACAAGGAGCTCGGAGCATGGTGGGCAGCACGGCCATCGTCATCAAGAAAACCCGAGTCTACTCCAAAGAAACTTTCCTAGAATTAAATAACAAGCCATAGGACTTCGAGGTAGTTTGCTCTAGTGCAACATAAATCCTCAACTCTTCGTTAGGCATTTGCATTGCAAATTAAGTCCTAACCGGTCTTGAGATTCCGAGGTAGTCGTCCGTACGACAATAAATCCTCACATCTTCGAGGCTATTTGTTTGATTTTATCATACAAATATAAGCCCTAATTAATTAAAATTGGCAAGATCAAAACATTAAACAAACAATAGGACTTTCCTAAATCCAAGCTAAACAATAGGATAGTCGGGAAATCACCGGAGTTCACTTCGAATCTGTGATTTCTCCTACTTTTCTTCCTTTGGATTCCCAAAACAAAATGTTCCAAACTCGATCCATTCCCTATTGAAATTCCAAAATTCAATCCCTTGAAAACTTAAACTTTGAAATCCTTGAGAGCAGAATTATTGATTATTATCAAGAGTTTTCTTAGGTGATTCCCATCACTTAAGATGTAATTAACTATAGGGGCTTGCCCTTATAGGGAATTCTAAAGAACCCGAGTAATATAAACCCCGTTTAATGTTTTCATATTAAGCAGGGGAAACTTGTCGGCTTATAAAATTGGTTCGCGGACCAAACGGATGTCACAAATCTTCTAGTTTATTTAATCGAGCCCCACCATCAAGCGTTGTGTCTATCCTTAGGGATAGATACACGGTTTGTGGTGCGGTGCTCGTTTACATAAACTATTTGGGATGTGAGATCGGTTTAATCTCATATCTTAAAACCTTCAAATTTAAAATTATTTTCAAAATCAAATACTACTTTTCAAATTATTTATTTTAATTAAATTAAAATTCGCCGACAGCTTCTGTTAGGCGACCCCCTCTTTAAAATAAAACACAACCTAAAAATATGCCGACAGAATTACTTTATCAATTTTAGGGTTGAAAATATTTTAGGTTGTTTACATCATGTTATCGGATTTTAAGTGTTTTATTTTATTTATTTTTGTTCACTTGTTGTTATTTATTTGAAGTTGACGACTTAGAAGCTGACTTAACCAACAAAGCCATGCTTCAAGGCCTTGTTGTGTTCAGTTTAGTTTAATGTTAAGTTTTAATGTGTTTTATGTGAATTTTACCCATCCCAATGTGTTTTATGATTAATAATTGATGTTTCAATTAAAGGGTTTAGGTTTAACTTAGGTTTAAGGTTAACTGACCTAAGGTTTAGGCTTAGCTAATGTTATTGGTTTAGGGCTAACTAATCTAAGGTTTATGTTAACTAATCATATTAGTTTAGGGCTAACTAACCTAAGGTTTAGATTAACTCATCCTATTGGATTATGGTTAACTAACCTAAGGTTTAGGTTAACTAATCATATGGGATTATGATCAACTAACCTAAGATTTAGGTTAACTAATCATATCAGTTGAGGGTTAACTAACCTAAGGTTTAGGTTAACTAATCCCATTAGTTTTAGAGCTAACTAACCTAAGGTTTAGGTTTAGCTAATCTTATTGGTTTAAGGTTAACTAAGCTAAGGTTTAGGCTTAGCTAATCCTATTGGTTCAGACTTAACTAACCTAAGGTTTAGGCTTTGCTAATCCTGTTGGTTTAGGGTTAACTAACCTAAGGTTTAGGCTTAGCTAATCATATTAGTTTAGGCTTAACTAACCTAAAGTTTAGGCTTAGCTAATCTTATTGATTTAGGGTTAACTAACATATGGTTTATGTTAACTAATCATATTATTTTAGGCTTAACTAACCTAAGATTTAGGTTAACTAATCCTATTGGTTTAAGATGACTCAAATCTTAAGTTTAGGATGATTCGACTCCTATAATTGGTCTCATATAAAGGTTAAGTTTACCCAGGTTAAACTCGGGGCTGGGTTGGCTCGGGTTAGGCTAACCCAACCTAAATTAAACTTAAACCCCAATTAATGTGTTTTAATTATAAAAAGTATTTCAAACAGGTTTTTAAAATGTTTAAGTATCTTTTTATATTCAAAAATATGATCAGGAATAGTTTTTGTAATTTTCATATTTTTAATTTTTAATTTATATAAATATGTCATTTCACTCAAAAATAAAAATATAAAGACAGAGACATCCGTATGGCTTAAGAAAAATAGGGAAGCTTTCTCCAAGGCCATTTAATATCTCTGCCAAATTTCATAATTTTCCCATTTATATTTTAATTTTATGATTTAAATACTTCAGAACTTCAAAAAATAATTTAAAAATATTTACTTGATCAAAAATCATTATTTTAATTTTAGAAAAAATTTCTCATTTTTCTGAGTTCAAAGCATTTTTTGGTGTATTTTTTGGAGTTTTCTACTAAAAGTTATGTCATTTTAAAATTAAGGTGAAATTTCTATAATTAAAAAAATAATTTAAAAAACAATTTACACCATCACCATCTTCTTCCTCCCGCCCCTATTCACGCGAACGAATGGTTTGGACCAAAGCTTCTCGGAGCTCATTCTTCGCCGATTCACAACCAAATTTCTCATTTTTGGGCTTGTTTTGTTAAGATCGAAGAGTATATCGCATCTATACCGATAGTTGAGTGTTTTGTGATCTATTTTTTGATCTAGAAGAGAGGATCGCTTAGGATTATCGTTTTGATTTAGGATGCATACCTGAGCCTAAGAGGTTTGTCCTCGATTAGATTTGAGTAAATGGACTTCCTTAAGTATATCCAAGTCCTTACGACGTCGATTTGACGTCGTTTTCACGTCGGATTGGAAGTTCGCCGGAGTTGGCTCGGTTTTGCTTGGAGGAGGCACTAAAAGCTGTGAGAGCTATTAAAAATGAGTGTTTTGGTCTCCCAAGGACCTAATAAGGCTAATGGGATGGTTTGGATGAAGTTTAGGGGGAAGTTTTTGGCTAGAATGCGAGGGTGGCCATGAGCTTAAAATGGATTTTCCGACGACGGCGGCGGTTTCCGGTGACGGAGATGGCATGGGTTGTGTGGTTTAAGTCAATGGTTACAACTTTCGTTAAGGATGCCAAGGGTTTTGGCTTGGGGTTTTGGAGTTGTGTAGAGGACGAGGCTTATGGGTGGAGCTTGGTTTCACGAGACCCGAAGAGGGAGGGCCGTAGAGCTTCGCGAGGGAGGAAGGGCGGCACAGGTCGCCGACGGTGGCTTCGACGTCGACGTCAAAGAGAAAGGAGGCCAGCAGGCTTGATTTCGCAAGAGCTAGAGCTCTCTCCTAGATGGCTTCATGAGAGTATGATTTATAAGAGGAGTTCTTGGCTCTAGCATTTAAGAGGAGGCCCCCATGTGATAAAATAATATCCCGGAATGTCTTTTTTTTCATTAAAAATTTTGCACGCCTAAGAGTGGGATAGGGGAGATACTATACATGAGATAGGAGGATAAGGTCATGTGACATTTAAATAAGTTATATATATATATATATATATATATATATATATATATACCAAAAAACCAAAAATATTATTTAAGAAACTGTCTTACATCTAACATGTGGGATTGCAATTAAATCCCCATGCAAAAGAGAACTAAATAAAGGAAAGGAAGAGTAATTGGCACTATAAATAACATCATGAGAAGAAGAAGCCTTGGTTGCTAGCCAATTAGCAGGTTGATTTCCCTCCCTATAAGTATGGCTCCATAGAATTGTGATAGATGAAGAGAGAAGGTTAATTTTGTTCAGCCAAATCTGAAGAAACCAAGGCACATCAACTTGAGACAATATGATTTGCAATAAATACAGAGAATCCATTTCCAAGTGAACAAAATGATGATGTTGCATAATAGCAATTTTTAAACCCCAAAAGGCAGCAATTGCTTCAGCTTCCAAAGCATTAAATGCGATAATAGGTGCTGAGAAAAACCATATACAATGTCCTTTATAATTTCTGCATAGACCTCCAATACCAGCTGAAGAAGTTCTGAAGCTCCCATCAATATTAATTTTAAGCCATGGATTCTTAGGTGGTCTCCATATAACAAGCATAACTTTGTTTTTGATGCCTTGAGTTGAAGAAAGAACAGAATTCTGAATCTTACTAAGAAAAGTAATACAATTTCGATGACAAGATCAAAAGAGAACACCTTATTATTGAAAATTAAATCATTCTCGGCTAGCCATAAAAACCAAAAAATCACAAAAGGGATGAAATAATAAGGAGAAGTTTTCCAATTTGCCCAAGAAGCCTTAATAGAACTCCAAGGAGATAACCGAGTTTGCAATCCCATAACGACTAACACACCTTTCCATACCTCTTGTGCCCAGCTGCAATGTAAAAAGATATGCCCAATGGTCTCTTCATCATAATGACACAAATGACACCTGGATGGACCTCTAAGTCCTTTAAGTTTAAGAATATCATCTCGTTGGCGAGCATCTCTTTAAACAATTTCCAACAGAAAAAGGACATAGAAGGTGTGATGTATTTATTCCAAAGTTTAGCACCCCGAGTCGTTTTTTTGCCAATTAAAACAGGTTTGATAAATGAATTTAGATAAACTATAATTATGAGGCTTTTCGACGATCGATCTATCTTTTTTCCAATATGAAAAGGAGTATTTAAGATCATATTATGAAAATCGCAGGGACATATTCTTGAAATTTATGCAAATTCCAAACACCATCACTCCAACGATCGGCAATGTGTTGAATAGGAAAATTTGGATTAAAATGTGCTTGAAAGGACTCATTAAACAGCCAATTATCAAACCAGAAGCTAATTTGACCATTACCTATTTCCCATGTGAACATCTTTTCAGCATGGAATCTAACTTTAAGTAGCTCCTTCCAGCTTTTAGAATCTTCGGGTTTAAGGTCGACTTGAGAAGGATGATTGTTAAGACAATATTTAGCATGCATAAATCTTGCCCACAATGACTTTTGTGCTCCGAAGTTAATCCATTGCTTGCAGTAGAATGTAAAGCTGAGATGCTGAAAACTTTTAAAACCTAAGCCACCACAATCAAGAGGCTTACATAACTTCTCCCAATTGGTCCAATGCATTTGCTTATGTTGTCCTTCCCAAACAAATTTATTAAACATAATAGAAAGCATTTTCTGTGTACTCTTCTTCATTTTTATCATCTGCATTATATAAAGAGGAAATGCAGTTAACACACTCCTTAAAAGTGTTAATCTTCCACCATTGGATAGAAAAGAGTTGGACCAACAATTAAGTTGAGAAGATATTTTAGCAATGATATCATCATAGTGAGAAAGTTTCCTTCTTCCTTTGATTAGAGGGAAACCCAAATACTTTAGAGGATATTGAGTTTCCCTATAGTTAGTGAAATCTGAAATCCAATTTTTCATTTGGGCAGTAATTCTAGAACTTGTAAGAAATTGGCATTTAGCTTTGTTAAAAACCATTCCAGAAATTTCTTCAAAATCAGAAAAAACTTTCATGAGACATTTAATAGATTGTTTACTTCCATTAGAGAAAACTATTACATCATCAGCATAAGCTAAATGGCTGACTAAATGAGTAGATCTATGTTGATATTGAGTGTACTGATGAGTAAACTGCATATGATTCAGCATTCTTGAAAGATAATCAAAAACAAGGATGAAAATATAAGGTGACAATGGATCTCCCTGTCTAATGCCCCTTCCAGATTTAAAGAATCCATGGCTAAAACCATTTATAAGCACACTATAATAATTATTGTTTAACCATCTATAAATGAGATTACAGAAGTTAGAGCTGAATCCTCTATCTGCAAGAACATTAAGAATAAAAGTCCAACTTATGGAATCAAAAGCTTAGCAATATCCAATTTAAAAACAATATTTGATCCTCTGCAGCATTTATCAATATCAGTTAACAGTTCTTGTGCTAAAAGAACATTGTCACATATGCATCTTCCCTTTATAAAAGCACCTTGATTTTCAGAAATGAGATTCTCCAATAAAGGCTGTAACCGTGCAACTAAGACTTTACTTATGATTTTGGAGAAGGTGGAAGATAGGCTAATGGGTCTGAAATCCTTCCAGTTGGACTTTCTTTTATCCTTAGGGATTAAAACAATAGTATTGCAAGCAAAATACTTAGGGAGATCATTTCCCAGAAAATAACTTTGTATTGCCAAGACCACATCAGATTTGATAATCAACCAATTTTTTTTATAAAAGTCAGCTGTAAATCCATCTGGCCCAGCTGTCTTACCTCCATCAATTGTTTTAAGAGCCTCAAAAACTTCATTAGCATCAGGAGGTTGAACCAAATAATCCATATTAATATTACTGAAATCAGATCTTATGAGATTAGGAGAATAAGCAGCAGAGTTCACAGGCTGATAAGAGAATAGTTTGGAAAAATAAGCAATAGCATCATTAGCAATATCCATAGAGTTGAATAACCATGTATTATCAGCAGATTTAATCTTCAATATCACATTAACAGATCTTTTAAACTTAATGGCTGCATGAAAAAAATTTGAGTTTGTCTCCATGCTTAAACCAATTGACAGCTGCTTTTTGCTGAAGGAAGAGTTCTTCATTCATAATAGCTGAGTTTAATCTACTATATGCTTCATTTAGATTATAATCAGAATCTAAACCTTCCTCAACCAGCTTTTCTAAATCAGTTACCATAGCTTCAGCTTCAGTAACTTTCTAAATCAGTTACCATATATATATAAAGTCCTAAGGCCATTTTCATTAAGATAAAAGGGGGGATACAAAATAAGTAGTATGAGAGGGCCCCAAGATGGAGCCCAACTCATAAGAAACAAAAAACAACTAAAATAAAAAGTACAAAAGATAGGACTAAAATAAACTTGCAACTAAAACTTTTCCAGTGGACGAGGTCGCCAAGGCCTTCCTCTTCCATGGGTTCTTGAAGCGCATTCACTAATCAAGCTCTGGAGTGATTCCCCATTGCCAGGAGAGACCAAGGTGTCATCCATAAGATTCCCAAGTAGCAAAGTACCCCCAGTCTTCTTCCTCCTGGAGGTATACACTTGCCACTGATCCTCCGAAGTGTTCGCTACAATGGGAGAGGCAGCTGCAGTGATTGGTTCCATAACCACCTGGGCGGTTTGCACCACAGGAGGAAGGGCCACCCTTCCAACTTGTTCAGTAACCACGGTAGCCACCGGGGTGGCAATTGGTGCAACCTGCTGAGGTTCCATAACTACCTGGGCGATTTGCACCACAGTGGGAGAGGCTGCTGCAGTGATTGGTTCCATAACCACCTGGGTGGTTTGCACCGCAGGAGGAAGGGCCACCCTTCCAACTAGTTCAGTAATCACGATGGCCACCGGGGTGGCAATTGGTGCAACCTGCTGATGAGTCTCCCCGACAGCCTTCTCTTTCTCAACAGCAGCTAAAGAAGACCCAGAAGCTTTTTTCCTTGAGGGAGGATGCAACCTATAACAGGTGTCCCTAATATGTCCGAACATTTTACAATGCTGGCAAAAGAGAGGCATGTTCTCCACCACAGCCTCCTGCCAAAAACCATCCTCACCATCTGTGATTCAAAATCGATCCACATCTGGAAGAGTGAAATCCCTCTCCACCTGAACCCTGACACCACCTGGCAAGATCCTATCAAAGGTAGGTGAATCAACTCTGAGAGGAGTACCGAGAGTTTGACTTATGTTGTACAATGCATGTGGGTTGTACAAATGAAATGGGAGTCCCGGAATTTTGAACCACATATGAACGGTAGGAGGTTCCTTAGATGGGTCAAAATCAGGAGTCCATTTAATAAGCTTCATGTGGGTGCCAGCAACCAAAACAGATTGTTGAGCAAAGATTCTGGCATAATCTTCTTCTTTCTGAATTCTAATAAGTAAGTGTCTGTCATCCAAAACTCCCAACTTCCAACCTCCAATGAGTTTCAGATTCTCAAAAAATTTTCTGACTAAATCCATTTTTGGGTGACCGAATTGAAACTTTCCAACTAAAGTGAACTTTACATCAACAGATAGACACTTCATTTCCTGGGTGGTGAAGATAACAGCAGGTTTCCCATCATTAACACCAATAGGACTAATAAAAGTATCATGTCTTTTTCTAGCCCAGTGTCATGAAATTCCTGTGGAAAGTAGAGATGATCCAAGTTTTTGTGGGATTTGCTGCCTACAGCTCCAGCATAAGACTTAGTTGTCATGATCGAGCAGCCCCTGCAGTAATTTCAATGAGCTCCAGCACAGAGCAGCCCCTGCTATTAATTTCGCCTCTAAAGCCCTCTTCTCGCACAGAGCCAAGAATCCCAGATAAAACTTCAAGCACAGGTCCCGCCTGTAGGGCGACTCGACCTAACGCGAGCAGACCGAGAGTTGAGACAATCGCGTCGTTACCTCGCAGCTAGAGCAGCGGTTGGCGTTGTTGGTGTCTCGAGCAAACGACGAGGACGAGCAGTTGAGCAGAATTCGGCACATCACGAGCGGACGACGACGCCACGAACAGCAGTTGCGACGCGATCCAGCAGGCAGGCATCGTTGACGTCTCAAGCAGACGATGACGACCAGCAGTCGAGCAGAATTCGGCACGCCATGAGTAGACGACGACGCCACGAACAACAATCGTTGTGCGATCCAACAAGCAGATTCGAGCCGCTCGAAGACCACCAGCAGCGAGCTCTTCCCACTAAGACAAAAAAGACGCACCGCAAGCAGTCGATGTGGAGACGTCGACGAACTATGCTAGGGTTCGCCATGAGGCGAAACCCTATCGTAGCAACGAAGACAACCGATCCCCATTATATATATATATATATATATATATATATATATATATATATATATATATATATATATATATATATATATATATATATAAGTCTGTGTCCGATTCGTTGCATGTGTGAGATATACATTTTCTCGTTATTTTTATTTTAATAATAATAAGATTATTATTATTATTATTTAAAACTCTCTCGTCATTTTCGTCCAACACGTCATCACGGTAAAATGAACGTCCCTCTTAAGTAAAAGCAAAGTTTCGTCACGATAGCACGGTTCGTTTCGTCGTTCGGGGTCGCTTGGACAACCTTGTCAGCGATCGGGTCTAAATGTGTCAAATTCAATTTTCATCGAAGTTTTAGTTCGTGATCGATCGTTCTGAAAATTAATTTTAATTTTGATCAATTATGAATAAAATAATGGCCCGAGCGACGCAAATTGCAATATTTAAATGCGTCGACTGTCCGAATTATGATATTTGTGCTGTGAAAGTGCAAAAGTGTGCACAAGGCAATCCTAGGGCTTAATGGTCCTATGAGAACTCATTTTGAGTTCTGTCATGTTAGTTTCAACCTTCTAAATGCTAGAGGTCAAAAACCATACATGCTTAACTTCAAAATGAGTAAAGAGACGGTTCAAACATCTAAAAATGAGGTGGGTGGTTGATCCAAGAAACAAAGTACCTATTTTTAGTATAGATTTCATGCTCATTTTATGCACATTTTTAATGATATTACACTATAAAGGAAGAAATTTTGCATATTTTTGTCTTCAAGTATAAAAATATGATTTTAGAGAAAATGAAGCAAAAACTATGCAATTTTGAGCAAAAATAAGCAAATGAAGAAGATTATACTTTAATATCTTTTATATTTCTCATATGTTTTTGGATGAAATTATACTTTTGAGAAATATTGTTTTTATATCTATCTTGTAGGTGAAGATGTTAGGAAAGCAACGCAACTGAAATGGGGCGAAACGGAGTTGAAACGGAGCCAAACAGAGCAAAATGGTGGTGCTGCTCACAGGGTGGCGCCTGGCGCCAAACCCGGCGCCCAGGCGCCAGTGACGACAAGAAAGCGGTGCCTGGGCGCCAGAATCAAGGCCTAGGCGCCAAACAGACATTCTAGAAGATTCATTAAATTTTGACATGTTTTGAAGAGTTGCCTCAAGGCAACCCTTGAAGCCTATAAATAGGAGGCCACTCCTTCAGAGAAAATCGTACCCTATAGTCTCTTTCTTCCCCTTAGTCATTTTAGTCATTTAGAGTTATGAAGATGTAGATTTTTACATCTTATGGAGAGATTGGTGAGGGATTTTGAGATATTTATGTAAGGGATGTACGAGCGTCGCATGAATCAGTGGGAAACTTTGGTGGACAGATCTTCTTCTTTCTTTCAGAAGGAAAAAACTAAGTATTGTGTTTTTCATTCTCTTGTATTTGTTGTAAGTGATTTTCTTTACTCTTTCTTTTAATATGAAGTAGTGGCATGCGTAGGAAAATTATTTTTATGATAGAATTATCTATTAGATGCTTCTAGTGACAGATAGTTGCATAAATATAATAGAATACTGATGAAATAAGTTTCTTGTTGACACTTAATTTATTATATAGTTCTATCAATTCTTTTACTTCTTATGTCATTATTTTCATTTACTTTTATTTTGTAATGAAATAGATGCATGTTTAGGAATTAAGATTTACTTAGATATTCCCTTATTAAATTATAGTGATGATATTCATACCGGATCTTCATTTACTTTACAAATTGATCACTTGTATTGTTAAAACATGTTGAAGAATTCTGAGACCTAGAAGAAGATGAATTCTTAACTAGTAGATATCACTTGAATCATTGGGTAGTCGAAGGCCTTGTGCGGGTTATTCAAGGTGAATTGCAAATAAATAGGGAGATATTGTTTATTGGACACAAAATTGATTAGTTTTTAGTGTGACAGATTAAATTCTCATAATTTGATCTATAGAAAGGGAACGAGTCACTGGTAGGGCCGACCATAGCCACCCTTGGACATCTAGTAGCGTGAGCCTAGATTAACCCATTCTACTAATAAAACATCCTGAACCGATCTATAGATTAGCCAATGTTCTTTATGCCTGGACCAAATGATAAAGAATAGGAATGCTTCTATTTGTCACTACTACATTAAATCTAAGCATATCTTTCTTACACATTATCTATTCAATTGCAAGAGAAATGTAATTTTTAATATCTCAAATTTCTTCAAACCAATTTATCCATAAGTTATCTTTTTATTTAAGAATTTAATTTAGGATTAGTTATTAGAAAACTCATTTTAATCGACATTTCAAATTTAGGCCTTATAGAAATAGAGTCGGAATTAGCTCTAAAGGATTTCTTACCTCGCTTCTCTGTGGGATCGATACTGGGGTTATAAAAGAAAACCCTATATTACTTGAAACGATACGTATACTTGCGTAGTACCCTTAGTGTATAAAATATTTTCTAAAATTTTACAACATTTTGATTTTATACACTAGCCGCTATTTATAAATTGGGTCAAGTTTTTTTCCATCTTTTGGAAGCGAATATTACTGCATTATTGCGGGTCGGGTCAGTGGCCCGACCCGCAATTACGCATTAAATTAACTTCCAAAAGATGGCTAAAAACTTAACACGATTTATAACTAGCGGCTAGTATGCAAAATCTTAAATGATATAAAAATTGGAAAATATTTTACACACTAGGGGTACTACGCAAGTATACGTATCATTTCAAGTAATATAGAGTTTTCTTTAAAAACCCCAGTATCGATCCCACGAGAAAGTGAAGTAAGAGGTCTTTAGTCAAATTCTAGTCTACTCCTAATAGTCCTTAGTTTGGAATGTCGATTAAAATTGTGTTTTATCTAGCAACTACACCTAAATGCAAGTGTTAAATGTAAATATAGTAACTACAACTAAGTGCAAATAATAATTATAAAAATAACCCTTTTTGGATGAATTGGTTTGAAAATTTTTGAGATGCTAAAAACTACTATTATTATGTAATAAAATGGATAATGTATAGGAATGAGATGCATTAAATATTGTATGTGCTAAATAGGAGTAATCATATTCTTTACCCTTTGGTCCATGCATAAAGAACATTGACTAATCCTATGCTTGGTTATTGAATTTGCGGCTAGGCTGGGAGGATACCGACTCTTACGTCGGAGCTCCCAGGTTCCCCTCGGCTGAGGGCTAACACCTATACTTTAGTACCCAAACGATAGGACCGAATTGAGGATTTTAGTCTGTCACTCTAAAATCTCCAATTATACGCCCAATAATTATATTTCCCTATTTATTTGCACTCAATCCCCATGAATTACGTAATTCATTCCCCGACATTGAATGTGGTTCCACTTTGTTGAGAATTACACCGCTCATTCGGGACAATGCAATTACAACGAATTTTAACAATATAACAGACCCTTATTGTAATGTAAATGAAGTGCAAGTAAAAACCATCACATTTATAATTAAAATATCTTTTAGCAAGCATTCCAATATCTTAAACATAAATTCTACTCATTACAAAAGAAAAGTAAGAGGAAAACAATGGCATAATCTTCTCATGCCACTATTTCCAAAGAAGAAGAAAGAGTAAGCGAGATACGTCACAAAACACGAAGAAAACACAACGAAAACTTCAATTAACTATAGCAAATCCACTACGTAAGTGTTTACAAAATCATAAGAAAATGAAAAACAATACTTAGTTTTTTCCCTTTGAAAGAAAGACGAAGATCTCTCCCACAAAGTCTCCCGTCGATCCATGCATTGCTAGAACATCTCCTTATAAATTCTCTCAAAATTTCCTCTCTAATCTCTCCAAAAGGGTAGAAATCTACATTTCTACTCTTAATCTAAGAATCCTAAACATTCTCTCTATTTTCTCTTCTTTTTTTCTCCACTTTTCTAACCTAAATTTGTCATTTTAAAGAGTATGGACAAATTTCTAAGAGTTCCCTTAAGCACCCCTTTGAAAAAGCGTCCAAATACGTCGAATTTCGGCCCAAAACCGCCAAAAGTCGGTCTAGAACCTTCCCGGGCGCTGTAGGCGGGTTCGAGGCCGCTGCCGGTGAGCTTTTTGGTCATTATTCGGCCGTCTCTGGAAAATCTCTCCGTCGGCGAGATTAAGGCTGCAGTCGGCGAGCAGAATGCTGCGCAGCTCCACCGTTTTGCTCCGTTTTAGCTCTGATTCGCCCTGTTTCAGTTGCGTTGCGTTTGTAACAGATAACCCTACAAAATAAGCATAAAAACAACCTTTCTTAAAGTGTAATCTCATTAAAAAATATTCAAGAAGTGTAAAAGAGATTAAGCATCAAAAGACTTATCGAAGGTGTCAGGGCAGAATTTCATTTCTTGCTCGTTTTTTCTCCAAATTGCACCGTTTTTGCTTCCTTTTGCTTCCTTTTGCTCCAATCACCATTTCTTGTACCTAAAACCAAAAAACATACAAAATACATTCCTTTAAATTGTAATATAATAAAAAATGAGTAAAATGATATAGCAAAAAGCGTATATATTTTAGGCGTGTCAATGGGTCCCAGTTATAAGGCTCTCGGATAGTCAAAGGGGGAAGTCCTATGGCTAGATCCTAAGCAATAAAGAAAAGACTCAAATGTGAGGTCAACAAATGGACCCCCAATAGGTGTGATGTGCTAAACGAGCACACCACTCATATTGGCGTTGACCGAGACTATCAAGGAACTAGTCAAGAAAAGATTGAAGTTAACTTTCCTTTAAAGAGTATATAACTCAGTAAGGGAGTACCTGCGCTAGTATCTACTTGGGTAGCTTAGTGAACACACACTAGGGATATAGAAAGTGCTATTCGTTGGGGATGAGGAAGAAGGATATTTATCAAAGTTTAATGTGTGTGTATTTTTTAAAAGGTATGAATTTGGATTGTCAACATCATCGCTGGAATTAGTAGGCAGAAATTTTGATTTATAGTTAAGATTTTGAATTTTCAAATCAAAGAAAATATATGTAATATTATAGGAAGACTAGGTCAGGAAGAAAAGCACAAAGACTCATCTCTAAGTTGAGAGTTGGTCGAAGACACAATTGCACCACTTGAGGTAAATGGTCTCAGTAGTAGCAAGTGCTAAAAAAGGAGAGTCTAGAATTCCGTGTACATTTAAAGAGGTCTTATACCTAGCTCAGATGTATACAGATTCAACCTATAGCCGTTAGGGGAAGGAAGGTATGAATCTAGAGGTATTGTCGTGATTAGGTAAAAGGTAGCCATGACCTGACTGGGGTCGCCATAATTTAACGAAGGATTAACATGTATTGGCAAAAAAATTTTGCATAGCCTCAAGTGGGCGTAGCAAGGAGTGTGTTTTTCATCTAGTGTATTGACCAGACCCGTAATTACGCAGTAAATTAACTTCCAAAAGATGACAAAAAACTTGACCCGATTTATAAATAGCGGCTAGTGTGCAAAATCTTAAATGATATAAAAATTAGAAAATATTTTACACACTAGGGGTACTACGCAAGTATACGTATCGTTTCAAGTAATATAGAGTTTTCTTTTAAAAACCCCAGTATCAATCCCACGAGAAAGTGATGTAAGAGGTCTTTAGTCAAATTCTAGTATACTATTAATATTCTTTAGTTTGGAATGTCGATTAAA